>CM076266.1:49662424-50364924 GCA_038380795.1 Pyrocephalus nanus
TTCCTTCCTTCCTTCCTTCCTTCCTTCCTTCCTTCCTTCCTTCCTTCCTTCCTTCCTTCCTTCCTTCCTTCCTTCCTTCCTTCCTTCCTTCCTTCCTTCCTTCCTTCCTTCCTTCCTTCCTTCCTTCCTTCCTTCCTTCCTTCCTTCCTTCCTTCCTTCCTTCCTTCCTTCCTTCCTTCCTTCCTTCCTTCCTTCCTTCCTTCCTTCCTTCCTTCCTTCCTTCCTTCCTTCCTTCCTTCCTTCCTTCCTTCCTTCCTTCCTTCCTTCCTTCCTTCCTTCCTTCCTTCCTTCCTTCCTTCCTTCCTTCCTTCCTTCCTTCCTTCCTTCCTTCCTTCCTTCCTTCCTTCCTTCCTTCCTTCCTTCCTTCCTTCCTTCCTTCCTTCCTTCCTTCCTTCCTTCCTTCCTTCCTTCCTTCCTTCCTTCCTTCCTTCCTTCCTTCCTTCCTTCCTTCCTTCCTTCCTTCCTTCCTTCCTTCCTTCCTTCCTTCCTTCCTTCCTTCCTTCCTTCCTTCCTTCCTTCCTTCTTTCTTTCCTTCTTTCTTTCTTTCTTTCTTTCCTTCTTTCTTTCTTTCCTTCTTTCTTTCCTTCCTTCTTTCTTTCCTTCTTTCCTTCTTTCTTTCTTTTCTTTCACTGTAAATGAAATATCTAGACATTTAATTATTTTAGATATGGTGAGAATAGAACAGAGACAGAGCCTGTGAATTTCACATATATTGCAGTATTTTCCATCATCTAATGCCCAGAAGTTTCAGTGTGAATGGAGATGTCATCTTACATACAAACATATCCTAAATAACCGTGTATTTTTTTGCTAGGGGAATTACCTCTAAGACCTTATGATGCTTCTAAATCTTGATAATGATGACCTGAGAGACACTATTAGTATATCCCAGATCATGAATTTTACAAAGCTACTCATCAAGTAGCTTTTTGGTACTGAAATAGCTTCAGATTTGAGAAATGAGGAATGAACTGCATTATGTGATTAAAGGCAGCTAATAAAAAGACAAAAACATGAAAAAAATAATTAAGAGCAATGATATTGAAGAAAGTTTTAATTTCTCATAAATTTTCTTTACACAATATGGGAGGAAACAGCCATCTGCTCTAGGAAAAAAAAAAGAAATTTAAAAAAATATTACATTGTAATGTTGTTTAAAGCCTTTGATGAATACCTCTGGAAATCAACTTTAATGTATCTGTAGATTCCTACATCTAGCATATCTTGTGATTTACAGTCATATTGTTGTAAAGATTTCATGACTCGTGCATGACTGAAAGCCAGGTGTAAGGAGAAAATAAAACATAACTTCTTTTGTATCACACAACAAAGAAAAAAATGTTTTTGTCTTCTCACCATTAATTTCAGTCAGCAAAACCAGGTTGTTCCCATTCGAAAAGAAAGAAAAAATTGTGAAATTTGAAAGCACAATAGAAATGACACCCAGGCAAAGCCCCTGAATTCCTGGATGGACTTACTTAGAAGATTTATAATTCATAACTAGAATGAAGATTAGAGGAATTAGCAAGCAAGAAAAAGTTCAAGCTGCTAAGCATTAAAATTATGTGGGGTACAGAGCCCAGTGTTTGTGCTTAATAGGGTGTAGGTATGTACATTAGCCTGAATGAATAGTGGCTGAAAACATACCAGCTGTGGCTCTTATGTCGAGTGTCAGCTGTGCTTGTACTCAACAGTGAGGACAAAGAAAAGGCAAGGAATTGGTTGTCCTTCACTGACTATCAGGACAGGAGTGCCTTTGGATGCGTGTTCAATGCAGAGCCTATCAAAGAGTGCCCAGTGACTCTTCAATTAAAAATGTTCTTAGATCTTTCTCTTCTCCTTTTCAGTTCTATCAGCTCCATGGGTAGAGGGCTGTCAGTACATTTATCAGATTTAATGATCAGCAAAGGTAAAAGAAACCACAGTGTGGTTTGAGAGGGAAAAAAACTAGTCCTTAAAGTTTGAAACATTTATTATTTAATTTGATTAATATTGTGCCAGTATGAATGAGATGTTAATGAAAATTGGCAGGATTTTTTTTTTTTTTTTTTTTTTTTGTCGGGCTTATTTTCTGTTGCTGGATAACTTGGAATGCCTGTTTTGAATTTCATGTGAAAGTCACAGAACAACACATTTATCAGGTAGCTAGATTAAATAGGGCTTGAGTTATAGTACATTAATCTGTTCTGGCTAAATCTTGAATGGTGATTGAGAAATTCAATTAAAAAAAAAATTGTCCAGTTTGGGTAATACGTCTTGATGTCTGTGAATCCATAGCAGTCAAGAAAATTAAAGGAATCTGTACCAGGAATCTGCTGTGTAAAACGGGTACATATGGGTGGTTTAAGGGACATTCATTAATGGAGTGTCACAGGATTCAGGTCTCTCACTTTGACTTGAAAATAAGAGTAGATATTGGCATGAATTTTTGGTATTGGCATGAATTTTTGGATTACACAGCGGACATCAGTTTCAGATGTTAGCTATCATCTTTATGTTCCTGTGTTCCTGTTTTAAGGAGTATCTTATATACAAGCACAGTAAGGAGCAAAACCCTCTTTTATTTGTATGTATGAACTCATAAATTTACTGTAAAATCCCGTCTTTGGTTCCTGTTTGTCCTCCTCTCTGCATACTTGTTTATCTCAGTGCAAAAATGAGCATCACATTGATGTAAAGCAGGATGGACTTTTACACCAAGGTGAGGAAAAAAGACATATCTGAACTTAATGGTCCTTTACCTTAATCTTAACTTCTTTTTCCAGCTTTGGTTATGTTGTTTTATTTTTAGGAGGGATAACAGAGGATGCAATTAGAGTCAGTTTAACATTTTCTCTGTGGCACTTTCAGAGTCACTGACTAGTTTCCTCCTTTCAGCTGGGAACAGCCAAATTGTATTTCAAAAAAATCTGTCATCTTTTTAATTCCAGTCCATTCTCTCTTGATAATCTTACATGCTTTATTTATAGGTATAGTGAGTAGTAAATAAAGAGAACATACTGTGATTTTGCACTATAAACAAGAAACAAAAAATAAAGGAGAAAACTGCAGGGTGGATAGGTCCATGATTTTTTTCAGAAAACTTGCTTTAGATTTCATTTGTAAGGGGAAAAATATCCAGAAGAAACCAAGTTTTATGGAAGCAGTGTGTTCACAGATAGCAGAATTTATGCAATGAAAGTTCAGAAATGCATAATAAATAGGTTGTTCTGAGTTTTCAGTCCTCTTCCTTCATATAGGAAAGACCTGGACACTTCTTATTTATAGACTTTAAAGAAGAATATAAATCTCTGAAAAATGGAGTTGTGAAAGAAGGGGGTGGAAAACCAGTCCCAAAAATGCATTCATGAAGACAAAAAAAAGTTAAAAATGAGTTTGTAATTTACTGCAGCTCAGAGGCAGCAATAACTAATACGCTGGAAATTTACCCATTTTATGCATCTATTTTGCCTGCTTTACTACTCTGCTGTTCATAAAAATAGCATTTATTTCAGCAACTGTCATGCCACTTGGCATTTATGTGATCTCTGAGCTATGTGCAAAAATGCACTTTTTTCCCAGTTTCAATTTTTATTGAAAAGTTATTTATTTTACAAATTGGTATGAAGGTGATTTGTTCTCCTGTCTAACTAGTTTTACTATTCTACCTTTATTACATTCATTCTTATCACTTGGGAATCAGAACCATAAATCATTTGTTTTTGTTTTTCACATCCTAGGTCCCACTATTGAAATTGCATTCCATCCTCAGTATGATGCTGTCTTAAGTCCACCTCCTCCTCTCCCAGTTATTACTTGGGAGATTAGAAACTCTGTTTTCTAATTCTTATACATTTTCAAACTCTTATGCTGCACATATGAAGCACTTAGGGTTGTCCACTGCATTTTGCTCTTAGATGGGTCTTTTGACAATTCACTCTGTTGTTTCCCTTTGCTGTTGTTATTATCTCTGTCCCACTTACTGCAGACCTCCACTCCAGTGTCAGAGCTGCTCTGTGGCTGGCACTCTTCACACTAGGGAACCTCACCTGTCCTGTACAGCTTCCAGCATCAAATGTGAGATGAGAGGCATCAGACGCATGAAAGAACTAGACAAGGAAATGTAAGGTGATCATCTCTTCCTGATGGAGCACTCCCTGAGCTAAGGCTCCTGACGGCTGTTCTGGCTCTTGCAGAGAGGTGCTATGGTGCCATACCTCTGATTTGTAATAGCACAGTTTCAGAGGTTCCCCAGTAATCACCTAGAGGGAGTGAAGATTATTAGATAATCTCCTGAGATTATCTGTAATTTCCAGGAGACACTTTGTTCCTAGTTTCACCTCCAAAGATGCCTACTGAAACAGAGCTAGAAGACAATTAACTGCACAAAACATTTAGAATTGAAAATGAGAATCAATTTAAAAGAACAGGAATTAATTTATAAGAGATAATTTGAATATGCGTGCTTGCTGTTTTCTTTTAGCAAACTTCACTTTCTAACAAAAAATCTCCCCTATATTTACTCAATTATGAAATGGACCTGGAGGTCACCTCATTTCTCTGCTCTTTTGTTGGGGCTGTCAGATTAAGTGACCTTGCTTCTTTAAGAAGATTGGCATAAAATGGAGGCTGTTTATTTCTAATCATAAACTCTACATGTGACAAGGCCATATTATTTCTTCTTGGTCTAAAACTGATCACAGAATAAATGTCTGCTCAATGGCTATTGATGGGAAAATCTCATCTGTTGCCTTGGCAGTTTCAGTATATTTAGAAGTTGAGAACCCAGATGTGAGCTTGCATTGTGCTTGTTTATGACTAACACAATCTGCAGGGCCACTCAGTCCTGTAAAATACTCAAGGCTTTTCCCTTGCTCTAGATAATTTAGCTGCAGTGTCTTTCCTGGGCTCCGCATTTTGTCCTGACACTGTGTGGAATTTATAGGGAAGGGGTAAAGGTGGAATGAAACCTAATTTTGTGGAAATGAGTCAGAATTTCTGTCTTCTGAGTATCAGTTGTGAAACATAGAGAGTTGGCTGCCTCAGTGAGGAAAGCCCACCTGTGCCGCAGGTATTTTTATATGGAAAAGCCTTTTGCATTCACTCATACTGTGTCAGATGTCTGCAAGCCAAACTACTGCATTACTTTCTGTGCTATAAGGACAGCCTGGTCGCTGGTCCATAAAATAATAATGGGAGAGCTATAATAAATCCTTCAAGAGATCTGCTCATTTGAGAAACATTCATGAAAGCTGTGTTTCTATTTACATGCAGAAGACCTTCTGACCCTGAAGGAGATCCCAAGCATAGATATGAACCTCATATAATCAGTCACATTTGCTTTACAGGTAATGTAATTTTTGGTGCATTTGCTCTCAGACATAGCACTGCAAACACTGCTGCCAATTAATAGTTCTCCTTTGCCTCAACATTTAGAGGAACAAAGCAGAGTGCTGCTGACAAAAACATAAAAACGCAGACCCTGCTAGCCAGCTCTGAACATTGCTTTATTAAGCCTGGTATTCTGCATCCAAGAGCAGCTAATGTGTCATGCTTCAGAGGAAAGGCAAACCCCACAATTTGTGCAAAGCCATAAAATGGAAGTATTCCTTGCCCAGCCTGCAGCCATAAGCTTATTCCCTGAAGCATAAGATTTGATTATATGTTTGTTTCTTGGGGAGAAGAGCTGTGAGTATTTAAGCTTTTCAGGCTGGAGATCATGCATTAGATTAACCTGGAGGACTCTGAGGCCCATGTAGAACAGATTGTGGAATTCCCTTGGCAGAAATGAGCAAAGCAGCCATTACTAACATGCTGTCATACTGTTAACTGGAGCCGAATGACAAATTCGTAGGAAATTTTGCTTCTATTTCTGCTCTTGAGTGATCAGTGAGAAGCTTGTGATTTCTTCTGGGTGTAAGTAGCAACCTTATTTCCCACACAGCTTCTAAGTTTTTGCTGTGTTTGCAAACATTATAATCTGGTATGAGTAGTAGCTGAGACCGAAGAGCTGGATCATTGTGCTTGTTTGCATCTCTAAATGCAGACTGCCTGCAAGGCCTAGTAAGCAACTATTTTGGCTCTGTTCACTCTTTTCTATCTACCTTCAAATCATCTTCCTTTTTTCCATACTAGGCAGAACAAAGTACTTTAGTTTTTGCTTAGGTCATTTAATTTTATTTAATTGCTTTTTTCCTTTTTTTTTTTCTCTGGAGCTATGTAATATTTGCCAAGGGAACCAATGCAGATAGTACCTATGGCTCCAGTCACACATAACTTGGGGCTGATCCAAGTTTTGTGTGGAAGATTCATCTAGAGTAGGCAGATGGGAAAAAAATTAGAAAAAACGTTGCAATTTGAATTGTTATCCTGTGGCTTCGGAGCAACCTCAAAAAAGTCAAAGAAACTGCAAAAAGACTGAGTTTGCACCAAAGATGAGTTCAGATATTGCCAGGCTCAGGAGCAGGAAGAATACAGAAGCCTTTTAGAATGCTCCTTGCACCACACTTCCTTTATGGCCTGAAGGACTAATAGGCTACCACATGGTGCACGTTCTTCAGTCATACTGCAGTATCCATCTGGACTTATTTACAGACTATTGGTAACCAGATATACTTACATTCAGCCTAGACTCACAAACTTCTACTCTTGCCTATGAAACCAGAGAATAAGTTGAGTGCCCTTGTGATGACATTAATCTGGTTAGTTCAATCTTCAGTGCTTCAGAGTGTCAAAAAGTTCAACTCAATGTTTTGGTATGAGCAAAAGCTTTTTTCTCACCTGCTCTAGTTTTGGACAGAAAATGCACTTTTGCCTTCAAGTCCTTTGACTTGTGGAGTTCTTTGACTTGACTGGAAAGTCCTGCAGTATTTTCTTCAAAAGTGGTAAAGTTCTTTTAGCTTCCAGTGGGACCTAAGGGCAGCGAACAGTTCCTTATACCTCCCAGCATAACATTTCATGACAGCTCTTACATTGCTCCCTCTGTTTTAGCAATAACATCTTTGTGACTGAAGGCTAAAGAACTAACAGCAACAGTTAGCACTTGCATGTCAGTGAAGTTTCAGCTCTACCAGTACAGAGTAGGTTTGTTGTCTTCTGGGTGTAGTTTAGGTTTCATTTTGACCTACAGCAAGAACCTAGAGACTGTGAGTACCATCCATTGCTTAGACAGGAAGCAGGTGTAGGCACTGCCTCCAAACCACCTGGCCCCTGCTGTTTTCTCCCAGCTGCACAAGATGGGTTTCAGGCTGCATGGAACTGAGGTGGTGGGGTAGGACTGAGGAACATCTGTTTCTAGAAATGCGGTCTCAGGGCCCTGCTTAAAGCAAGTGAACCTGGCTTGTTGCCTGGGACTGCTAATCCTTCACCTGTCAACTTGTTTTATTCTGATGGTTATTGGATTGTTGATGGAGTCTGTAATGACCACCTGACCCGCTCTGCTCACCTCACTCAGGTAGTGTTTTGGTCAGGGAACTCATATCCTTAGGATGCTCATTGTGAATTACTCCTGTAGTCTGAACCCATAATAGCCCTGAACAACTTAGAAAGAAACCTGTTTTTAAGTATTACTTGCAAAATGTGATCAATATTTCTGATTTCAAGGGTATTGCACATTGACAGAAAATAGTAATGGCAAAGCATTATTTTCAAGTTATATATGGGGATATCTTCTATTTACTCCAATTTTTGGAATCACATGACTGACTTTTTCATCAACCAGTTGTTAATATTCTTGCAAACACTGAAATAATTTATGAATGTATTGATTTGGATGAGAGATCACATACAAAATGTAGCTAATAAAAAGTTATTCTGCAGAAAGTAATTTTTCCCTTTTTGGAGCAGTGAAATTTACTATCAAAAATATCCATAAAAAGTCAAATTGTGGCAAAAAGGCAAATTGTTTACAGGTGAGTCCTGCTGTCCAGAAGCATGACATCTTCCACTTCATAAGACATAAAACCTATATTCTGGTGGTAAGTGTGAACTTATATTAAGTTACAAGATGCAGAATAGTCCCTTCATTCCTATTTTCAGGCATTACTCCCTCCTGAAGACTGTCATCTGTATTATTTATTTGCTGGTTTCAGATATCTTGCCTTCCAAATATATGTTCTTTTAGGAGTAAAGATGAAAACGATTTATGTAAAAATATTTTGATGTTAACATAAAACATAATTCAGACCAAAAAAAGCCTGCCATTGCACTGCAGCACTGGCAGCCCAAATACCTTAGAAGGCAGAATGTAAAACCATTCAGTAACCCTACTGAGAGGTGGGGCTGTTCTTGCTGCTCTGAAGTTCTCAAAACTTGCCTAATCTTTAAGATTTTAGGGGCCTACAATATCAACAGCACTGTTACAAAACTTTTTCAGACTGCCAGAACAGTTGAATTCAATTTCCAAATGTGGAAGATTTTCATTTCCTTGTAGCCAGGAGGTTTACAAGGTGGTGGTGTCCTCAGAGGCTGGCATTTTCTTATCACCATTCTGCAGTAAGATTGCTTGCCATCTTGCAGTATAGAATTGCAAAAACTTGTTAATATCTGCCAGTGCAGCTGGACCTCCAAAACTTTATTTAAGGTTACAAGAGTAACAGAGGAGTATTCGATTACAAATGCCATCTTCTTGTCATGGTTTTGCTAGTTCACTGTTTTGGTTTCCTCCTCTTCTTCTTCTCAATCCAGTCAGCAAAATGCACCTCAACTGGGATCACATTTTCAAGGTGTCACTTAGAACTTTTTTTTTTTTTAACTTAAAGGTTTTAATACAGAATTCTCTTCTGCTTGTTCCTTGATGGAGCTGTTCTCTCCTTACTCTCACTGTGATCTGTCCCAAATTCAAGCCAACAAATCAAGCCAGCAATTTGACAGAAGTGACATGAATGGGTTTTTTACAAGCAGTATTCTTGGAATTCAGGTGTGTCTTTCACAGCGCTTGGTACTTTGTTCCCTGAAGTTATGGTATTGTTTCAATTTGAAAAGTAAGAGAATCAATGCCGGCATTGCCATAACTTATTCTTTCCAGGGTTTCTGTGTTATAAAGCATGTATAATGAAATGCATATTGAATATATAACACATTAAAATATAGGAGAACATAACTTTAACACAGGCTTCCTGTGATGTCAGTAAATAATTTCTGATATATGATGCAAACTCTTATTCTCACAATGTTTTTTTCTTGGGAGATATCAGACAGCTATAGAGTAACACTGAGTCTTGCAGTCAGTATATCTATTAACCAGTTCATAATTACATGGGATATTTCATGCATTTCTTCATTGATCAAAATAAGGTTTAGGGTAAAGGATCTCTGCTCACAGGAAGCCATTTGGATTTGCATGAGTTTGGGGAGATCTACAATTTTCCTTGTAGTTGAAAATTTAGTGCCAACCTGGTATGCAGAAATTGGATTCTTTCTTTGAGTCGAACTGAGGATCAGAAAATTTCTCACATGAGAATTCTCAGACGAGGAGATTACTTTTTTGTTTAATTTTAGCCTTCTCACTTCTCAAATTAAGTTTATAGTGCCAGCATAGCTGAAAGGGAGACGCTGATGGCAGAAACACTTTAAGACACAATTTCTGCAAAAAACCTTCATCTTGGAAAACTATAGCCTCTCAAGTACTCATTCATCTTTCCTCAGTTTATTGTGTTTTCCATCATAACTGCTGAATTTTAGATGGAGAATGTACTTCTCACTATCAAAGCTGATTTCTCTCTCTGAGGAGCTGGCTTCTCTTTGTGCATTACTGTACTTTAGCACATAAACATGAATTGTCAAAATCTCACTTTAATTTTTTGAATAGTTTTTTGGAAACTGAAGCAGCAGAGCCCAGTAAGCATTTTCAAAAGCTACACTATTAATGTACTGATGTCTCTGACCTGAGTAGCTAGTCACTAGCTGGGATCTTGCCAACTTATTCTGCTTGAGAAAGTGATAACAAAAACCAGACATTTTTCTTGGTGCTGATGATGTTCAACGGGTGCACACAAGAGGTCTTGCTTCTCCTGAGGGAGGAGAAAAACACTAGAAGGGTACTCACAGTTCCCAAGCCTATTTCCAGCTATCTTACTCCACAAAGGAGTAAACCTGGTTGCTCTTAACTGTACATAAAGGTGCCAAGTATTTTCCAAAGCTTTTTCAATATCTGAGATTGCCTTCAGATGATAACCAAGGTTGAAGGCAGCCTGCAGAGGCTTCCCTGTCAGAAACTCACCAGGGACTGGGCAGGAAAAGGGTCTACCTGTTGGGGATCATTCAGCACCAGAGGAAGAAAATGAAACATCATTTATGGAATGGAAGGCACGCTACGTTGATGGATGCAGCCTGGAAGATGTCACCAAAGGATAATCAGCCACCTGGGACTTTGTGTTTAACAGTTTTTTGGGTATTAAATCTACATGTAGATTGAACCCCCATTTTTGAGATTTTCTTCCCCCTCAGAGAGTTTGCCTGTGGAGGCATAACAACAACCCCTCACTGGTCAGAGTACTGTGAAGTACCTACCAATCCAGTTCTTTGGCGGGTTTTGGCTACTTGTCACTCCCCTGTTACCGCCCAGTTACACCCTTTCATGTTTATTCATCTCCCTTTGTCCCGTTATTTTACAAAGATTTGCATGCTCCTCCTCCTTCTCCCCCTCCCCTATAAAAACCCTCCATTTCCCCTCAATAAACCAGATCAGCTTTGGCTGATGCTTGCCTCACGCCTGTGTCTCGTTTCTCTTTATTTGAGTTGCGTAGGCGCGTGTGGGCTAGAGCTAGCCTGTGGACTCCTGCTATTCCTAACAGCTACAGCAGAGTCTCGACCCCTGAGCTGGTCAGCTCCCCTCCAGTTGAATGAAACCGTGTCTTCTACCCAGCCATGAAAATGGAGGAGAGCAGCTTTCTCACCTGAGGCTTTGTGAAATGGCCTCACCCCATTGTTGGGTATCTCTAGCAAAAAACCCCTGTGCAGAAGGGGACTGATAACTAAATTTAAAGAAGGATTAAGTATTTTGTTTCTTGATTTCAAATAAAGAAAAGTTCACTTTAATTAGCATAGCTTTTGGTTTTGTGTTAATGGGCCTTAAGAGGGGATTAAATAACACAATCTGGAACACTTCACAGAAGGCAGGTAATGAAGTTTGGTTTTTTCCTAACAATGCATTTTTTAAAATAAATATATTGCTTGCAGAGGACCTTCATTTCTTCACTTATTACTTGTCAACACAGACATTTTTTTAAATAGACATTTATGAACCAGATACTTATTTCTCTTGTGTAATATGTTACAGCACCAAATTTAGAAATTCAATCCTTTTCAGAAAAGCCTAATGCATATATTCACTTCCTTCTGTTATGAGGGATTGTACTACGTATTTATGGCTAAGCATAACTGAGCACATAACTCAAGAATTTTCCTGAATGGCATATACAAAGACCCACATTTCTGAAATTTGCTGATTTAGTGTTCAGGTACAAAATGAATTGTGCCATATTAATGTCATATTATTAGCTGAAATTAACCTCATGATACCTTATAAATTTATTTTGATTTATTATATTGAAAAATATTCTGGGCAGAACTTAAAAGAACAACCACGTTACAATTTATACTGAAGAAATATGTAAAAGGCCGTCTCAATTCTTTTCTGTGTGTGTTAAATATTACATTTTAAATAGCATCAAACTTCCAGCATCACCCACAGCAGATTTAGTGATCAGAGCACGTGCTTCATGTTGCTCACCAATTCTCATTTCAAAAATCTGATTTAAGACTTGAGACAGTTTGACCTTTCCTGGTTCTATTAATGGAGTCCTTGTACTACCCATCAACACTGACTCAATGAAATCCTCCTGGATCTGGAAATACCTATTCCATTTTCCTCTCTGAGTTTCTAGTCAAGAAATTAAATTGATGTTCTCCATAGTACCAAGTGAATCCAAGTCAGACTTAATTCTGACTTGGGAATATTTTACACTTATTTTACAGTTGCTCAGAATGTCTAGAGAAAATATAAGACAATGACTAAGGAAGATTGTGTTTTTCCTGGTAGGAATAAATCACAGAAACATTTTTTCTTAATTCCCATTGAGGTATTAAAATGTTTTGTAAAACAGATCACCTGCAGAAATGAGGGGATGAATATTATTAGTATCTATATGAGTCATATACAAGTAATAAAACAGAACTTAATTTTTCCCAAGTAAATATTGCCACCACCTTCCTTTACAGTAATAAGTAGTTAAGACTGTTAGGCCAACCTCCAAAACCCTGTCCAGAAATGTAGAGTGTAAAGTTGACAGTCCTTGTGACTCACGCTATTTATTATTCTCTACAGCAACCTAAGCAGTTTCCTGCTCTCTCTACCTCATTTATATAGATTCTGATTCAAAGGCCTGAAAGACAGAATCAAGAGGGAAAGGCAGAGGGAGTCAGTAGAGTATCTAGGAATCAAAACATAGAAAGACAAAAGAAAGAACCAATTTTCAAGTGTGACATTTCATTTTTTTACCCTGTTGTATAATGAGGTGCAAAAGAAGAGCCAAGATGGGAAATAAGGACACATATGTGAGTTGCAGAACACCAGTGTGTATGACTTGGGTCTGAAGTAGGTATGCTGAGATTTATTAGATAAAGCAAGGCTTAGGACAGCCAGTTTTATGTGCTTATCTTGATAGTTGTGAACTAGCATTTTACCTTTTTTTCACCTGCAACTAGTTCAAAATTCAGAAACTTAGAATTTTCTTTCAATAAACAGTTCATTAAACATTCTAATAAACTAAATAAATGACAAAAAAAATTGCAATTTATATTAGAAATCATAGTTTAAAATTCTACATCAGCTCTAATCCTGAGCTGTAGCCACTGCAATTCCTTATTGTATCAGACTGGTTGTTTTAAACCTTTTGCTCAAATGATAAATCATATTGATATAAAAGAGACATTATAATTTAGAGAAAACAAATCTGAGTAACATCATGACAACAGATTCTTTAGAGACTAAATTGTCAGCATTGAATTATCAGAGATAAAGAGAATGAATATGGTATCAGCCAGCACTGATACCATAATATCATAATAGGGACGGTACTTATGGTACATTAAAGGAAATCTGTGTGCTTGTAGAGGAGAAACCCCACTAATAGCAGGAAATTTTATTTATGTCATGCATAAGTAGAGTGTGTCATAGAGAATAATTTTAGACATCATAAACAACTGTTTTGTGGAGGAGTTATTTCAAAAAAGCTAAACCAGAAAAAGTAATTGTTCCTGATGAAGTCAGAATGACAGGTAGAACAAAGTTCAAGGCATTATCACAAAACATTTTCTCTAACACTAGTATAAAAATACACTAAAATTCAACAGTCTTATTGGAAGAGAAAAAAAGTATGTGGTTTGTTTAAAAGGGATTGAATAAGAGTGAGGAAAAGCATTAAATTCTTGTGGGTGACACGAAGATTTCAGATATCACAGTGGAAGCATTGGGTAAATATATAATGCTTAACAAAAGAAAAGATTCTGAAAGAATCAAAATCAAAATGATAAGCAAAATTCTATCATCATTAACCACATAGTCTGTTAGAATTAAAAGTCAAACTTAAGAAATAAAAAGAAGACTTGTCCAAATGGGAAAATTTGAAAAGACTGTACATACTCTCTAGTTGAACATAAGGCCATCTCCCAGTGGATCAGGTTGCTTAAGGCCTTATCCAATTTGGTTTTGAACACTGCCAGAGTTGGGACATCCACAAACTCCCTGAGCAACCTGTTCCAATATCTCACCACCTCCACAGTGAAGAATTTCTTCCAGCATTGCCAGCTGGTTGAGGGAGGTGATTGTCTCTCTCTACTTTGCAGTGGTGCAGCCCCACCTTGAATACTGTGTGCAGTTTTGGTCTCTGCAACATAAGAAAGTCACTAAGCTGTTGGAGAGCATCTGAAGGAGGGCAATGGAGATGGTGAAGGGCCTTGAGGAGAAGCTGTATGAGGAGTGGCTGAGGTCACTTGGTCTGTTCAGCCTGAAGAAGAGGAGACTGAGAGGAGAGCTCATTGCAGTTACAACTTCCTCGTGAGGGGAGGTTTAGGCTGGATATTAGAAAAACATTCTTCACCCAGAGGGTGGCTGGGCACTGGAACTTGCTCCCCAGGAAAGTGGTCACATTACCAAGCTTGACAGATTTCAAGAAGCATTTGGATGATGCTCTCAGGCACATGATGTAACTCTTGGGGATCATCCTGTGCAAGGTCAGGAGTTGGACTCAATGATCCTTGTGGGTCCCTTCCAACTCAGCATATTCTGTGTTTCTGTCTTACCACTACATTTCCAGAAGATTTGTACTTTGGCTTCCCTGTAAGCTCCCTTCAGATACTGGAAGGTTGCTATGAGGTTTCCATGAAACCTCTTCTCCAGGCTGAACAGCCCCCACTTCAGCCTGGCTTCTTATGTTGGGGGCACCAAAACTGTACACAGCACTCTAGATGGGTTCTCACAGGAGCAGAGTAGAGGGGCAGAATCACCTCCTTCTCCCTGCTGGCCACATTCCTTTAAATGCAGCCCAGGATTCCATTGGCCCTCTGGGCTGCAAGCAAAGAGAATAAAATCACACACAGAAATTGTATAATTAATATCACTTTTTTTTTTTATTTTTTTTTCCTGAAAAGATGTCACTTATCCATGACTCTTAACAATATTTGAGGTAAGAAATTAATTAAAGGGTGGGCATTCAGGAGATCTGGATTTAAAATAATCTTTTCACTCACTAAAGACAAGGAAATGGAGCCGTAAATAGAGATTGTTCACTTCTAGATTAAAAACTGGATAATGAACATATACATACTATTGGCCCAGAAAAAATTAAACAAAGCTTGGAAAATTTGATCAGAAACATGGAATGAGGGAAACCAAAACAGACTAAAATTTTTTTACTTTTAAAACTCTAAAGTAACTAGCTGCATTGGAGAAAGTAGATATATTCAGAAGATGGCATTGTATGAAAATGTAAGTAGGTTTGTCAGAAACAAGATGAAAAGGAGTAGTTTTCCACTTAAAACATCATTAAGCAGATGAACCTAAAGTTTTTGATACTGGAAATATACATGAGCACATCAAAGGACAAAATAAATTCACAAAGAGCAATCCAGCAGGAGTCATCAAAAATAGGTGGCTAGATTACATTCAGAATGAGTCTTTGGAGCAGGGACATCTGAAACCACACTGTGCTCAATTGTGGGTTGACATAACAGGGAATTTACAGTGGATGGTTATCTAATACTTCCACCTTTTGATAAACTTATGTCACTGGTCAGTGAGAGTAATATCTGGCCATATATGGCAATTTTTGTGGTTTTATCTTCATGTTTCCTAGTGGATATTTTTTGCCTAGTCAGATTGTACAATAGAAGGAACATATTTTAAGAAATCACTTGCATGACATTTTGAATAATTGTGATATTTCTATCTACAATAATTCTGTTAATATTACTAATGGAATATTTATCAAAGGTGCCTTTTCAGTTTTGATCCAGATTCTAAAATATTTAATGTAAAGTTCTATCTTACCTCAGGTCAAGGTCTTTCTTAATTGTTTACATTTAATGTGGGGACTCTTCATCAATGTAATTTTTTTCTCCTAGTCACTTCTAACTGAATCTCACAAAATGAATTTATGGCATTTAGATTATATCAAATGGTAGTAGACTGTGAAATCCAAGCAAGTATATCTCATGACTTACATCATTTGAACTTCATACCATGGCACCTGGGGTTAGTTTGCATTTTTTGCTTGAAAAGTTATGTTTGTAAACTTTGAAATACATCAGACTTGGGCAAGGGCTAGAAAGAAGCTGTGACTGGAAAGTTTGTAAATATACATAATAAT
This sequence comes from Pyrocephalus nanus, assembly GCA_038380795.1. NCBI lineage: Eukaryota > Metazoa > Chordata > Aves > Passeriformes > Tyrannidae > Pyrocephalus > Pyrocephalus nanus. The sequence continues at coordinate 49,678,270 of CM076266.1, forward strand.
CTGAGAGAAGAAACTGTTGGGACATCAAGCCATGTAACACCAGATTTCCTAGGCCAAGGTGTTAGAATGGATATCTGCACATTAAATTCTCAATTTTCAGCTCTACCATAGTGTGCTTTTCAGCAGCATTCAGTACTTGAGCAATAGCCATTGCAGTTATGTAGAATTAGTGGAGAATAAAATAAGCTAAAATTTGATGATAAACCCCCACATCATTACATCATTTGATATAAAATATTTCCAATTGAAATAAGCAAAGAAAAGCCATCATAAGGGTAAAGATATGAGATAGGATTCAGAAAGTGCACTTTATGAAGTCCCAAACTTAAAAGGAATAAAGATAGAACTGATAAATATTTTTTCATTTACCTTAGCTTGCAGCTGAGAAGCCACTCCACATACTGAGCAGTTTGCCCAGATTTACTGTGCCTTCTGTTCTATGTGACACATTTATTCAGTGGCCGCACTAAAGGTTAATGGCTTGGTCACAATCTTCATATTAAATATGGTACAAAAACTAACTTGTTATTCATGGGTCATGAGAGAGTCTCAGGGTCAGCTTTTTTACAGCCTTCTAAATATTGTCTTTAAATCTATGCCTGTTATGTTGCAGTTATCCAGCTCCAGCTTCACCAAATTTTAGAGACCATGAAAAAAAAGGAAATTCCACAGTTTGTAAAAAAATTGGCCCTGAACCAACAGAAATAAATAAATTGTCCTATTGAAAATAATCTGAAGGTATCAGAGTTTGGGGAATGTCTCTTGACCTTCCTGCAATGTTTCTTCTTTAGTATCACAAGACAATTACCTGAAGTCACGGTCGTACCTGTTGACCCTAATTCTTCTTCCTGTACAGTTATTAATACTGGCTAATACAAGTCATTCTCCAAGCTCACACAGTGGTCTGTCAATCAAAATGCAAACTGAAATTCAGAAACAACTACAGAATGCATGTCTGGCCACAAATGGTTTATCAGACTCTGAGATACCAGCTTCATAATGTTTCTTGGCACAAGCAGAAGCAAAGAAGCCTTTCCAGGCTATATGCACTGTTTGGGACAGTGCCAGTGAGGCTGCACAGAGCAGCCACCACCATTCAGGAGAAGAGATCCTATGATGAAAATCCACAGCTTCTGTCCACATAGTCATCAAATTCTCCTGGTTTTTTTCTTCAAGACCTCTGACTAAATTCCAGTGCTTTCTTCCATTTCTCCTAGATCCTTTCATGTGCTCTGCATGTTTAATCCCGCAAAAAGAGCTCATGCCAGATGGCTGCGCTTCTTGAAAGAGATTTACAATTGCTTGTCCCTCAGTGTGACACTCATAGAGGTCTACAGTCCCCCTGCCAGCTTTCAAAAAATGTGAGAAGTTCTGGACATTTGTAATCTCCACTTTATTTGATTTTGACCAAAACTTTCTTGGTGTTTCAGAAGTTATAAAGAGTTCTTGATGAAGAAGATGGTGTTGTGTCTTGCCTCATGGACATCCTGATTTCCAAGTCCAGGTATTCTTGCAGAGCTCTTTTTACAGCTCCATTTTCCAATAAATGGTTTTACGCAGGAATTGATACAAGAGTGTAAGGAGAGTTTAATTTGAGAAGTAAAGAGGATTCAGAGTAGTATGAAGACTGCATCTCCATTGATAAAACCAAGAGGTCTTCCTAGACATGACTCCCTAAGAATGCATGAATAACTTCAGGTTTCTAAGGAGAAATTTCATCTTTTATTAGATCAATACATACAACTGGCAAAAGCCAAGCTGTTTGGGGCATACTTTTATAGGTCTGAAATGTAAACACTAGTCTCGATAATTGAATACAGGCTGGGAATGACTTCTAGTTTAATTAACACCACCCATTTTAATCAATGGGAATTTTACTTTGTTTGAATTTCCTGCATTATAAGATATTCTGAGCAGTGTCAGAATTTACTAGAGCAGAAGACAACAGTCTTGTTTGTTGCAAAGCTTGTAACTTTTCCAACTATATCAATTAGTCTAACAAACTCTACAAATCCTAGCTTTATGTAGTATTACAATGCAATGAAGGATGTAACCAAAACATATTCACAGTTTAGCAGGGACATTTCTCTGGTCTGTCACACTCTGAAATTAATGTTAATGATGCTCAGCACTTGCATCTCACTGCTTATTTCCAAAAGAATTTAATTAGATAATGGTTGTGGTAATAGTTGGTGGGGTATTTGAACTCAAGAGGAAAGAGTTATGGGTTTAGGTGGAATATGAAATTAAAAAGCCACTGCAGATTTGCAAAGTAACAGTTGAAATAATACACTGTCAATATGCTCTAGATATTCCAGCCACAGCATTTGAGAATGATTAGCTCCTTGAAACATCACAGGTCACCTACATCAGCCAAGGCTCTAGTTATAGGATCCTGTTTCAAAGCTACTGCAGAAAAATAGTGAGGATTTGGACCTATAGTTAATATTATTATGATACACTCTTCAGTCCAGGAAGAAGAAGCAGACTCTTTACTGAGTCCTAGCTGGCAGCAATTAGAGCTTCCTGCCCACATATCTTTATATTTCTCCTGCATGATCTGACCCTACTTCTGTGTCTTGTACACTTAATCTTTAAGTATAGTCAGGAGATCCTTGCTTATCCACCCCGGCCTCCTGACTTCACTGCTTCATTTCCTGAGCATTGGGATAGACAGTTCCCAAGCTGTGACGGGGCATCTCTGAAAATCAGCCAGCTGTACTGAGCCCCTCATCTTTCTGAGTCTGTATGCCATTGTGTTCTTCTAGAAAGATTCATGAAATCTGCTCTCCAGAAGTAGAGAATGGTGATGCATTCCACTCCCTCGTTCTCTGCTCTTAGGATTCTGAACTCCATAATCTCCTGGCTACTGCAGCCAAGGCCACCCTCAGCCGTCACATCTTGAACTAGTTCTTTTTTATTTATAAGTCTAAAGTTTAGCAGAGCATCTCACCTCACCAGCCTCTTAATCACCTGTGTCAGTAAGTTGCCATTAACACGGTCCAGAGACCACTAGTGCTGCCTGTGCCCTGCTGTGCTGACCTTTCAGCTGACATTGGAGTGGTTAAAGTTCCCCACAAGAACCAGAGCCTGAGAGAAAGAGCCTTTCTCTACCTGTTTGAAAAAGTCCTTACCTACTTATTCCTGATCAGGAGGTCTGTGACAGGTGCCACAACAGTGGCATCACTCTCATCTGGCTCATCAGCAGACTCAAGGCAGAGTTTCATGCATCCTCTCTGTTCTGTCACGTAAAGTGCAACTCACTCTGTTCCCCATAATGTCCTGTCATTTCTAAAGAACCTGTATCCATTCTGGTCATGTGAGCTCACCCACAACATCTTTGTGATCTCAAAGAGATAGCCCTGTGACTGCATGCAGCCCTACTCCTGATGGGAGGCTTTAGATATGAGTGTACAGAAAAGGTGAAACCTGTTCTTCAGCCCTCTGAAGCCTGAAAGGAAAAGAGCCTGCATTCCAAGAACAAGCAGATTGTCAGCATCGAGCACGAAGTAAAAAGAAAGAAAAGGAAAGAAAGAGAAAGAAAGAAAGAAAGAAAGAAAGAAAGAAAGAAAGAAAGAAAGAAAGAAAGAAAGAAAGAAAGAAAGAAAGAAAGAAAGAAAGAAAGAAAGAAAGAAAGAAAGAAAGAAAGAAAGAAAGAAAGAAAGAAAGAAAGAAAGAAAGAAAGAAGAGAAAAAGAAAGAAAATTGCTGTTACTCTTATAAAATTATTAAGATTTTAATGTTAAATTTTATGTGTTATGCTAGCAACTAACTAAAAAAAAAAAAAATAGGCTCAGATTAAAAACCAGGGTTCAGTCAGATCCTATAAAGGGAGTCAGGTTTAAAATAGATCTAATGTACCATATGTACTGATTCGTCTTTCTCCCAGAATTTAAAGGTCTGTAGTTGAAACCAGAGAAACAGGAGATTGCAAGTACATTTTCTGACCCAGAATTAAAACACTACCCAAGAAAAACAATTAGTTCAGCCTAGTGAACTGATCCAACTCCACTCTGACAGAGCTACAGAGACTTATGAGAAAGCTAGTGAGAGTGACGCTGAGTCTGTTTAGAGTGCTGTCTTAGTGAGAGATGCAGGAAGAATGCTTCTAAGAGCAGCCAAAATAGATGCTAGTCTAGTGACTTTTTGCATAATAAAATAAAAAAAAATAAATCCTCCAGGGACAGCTGGTAATTAGAAAGTCTCCAAAACTGGTTCATTAAGCCATTTGCTGGCCAAGTACAAATTCTGAACAGAGAAAAAGAAATTACAGTCTGTGTTTTAAATGTTATTACATGTTTTAACTGTCATTATGACCAGTTAAAGGAGCTAATGGTGTTAGAATTAGTGCCTGCATCTCTGTGGGAAAAGCAGGCTCAGTCAGTGCTCATTATATTGTAAATGGAATGGCCATTTGTTAGCTATCGATTGCAATTCCAGCTATCTGAAGACTGCTCTGCTGTCAGATGCAGCATGGATGTTATGCTCTCTCTAACAGCTCTTGACAGTTGCTGGATATGGAATTCCCACCACAAAAGCCTTGTGGGATGTAGGGGGACTGTCCTATCCTGTTGCATGGTAAGAAATATATGCACATCTCAGGGAATGAAGCCACAGCTATATAGCTTTATCTCAAGGAGGTGGCCAGGAAGAAATAGATCTGTCCTTAAAAAGCTTGCTATAAATACACATATAATTCTGTGCATATCTACATAAATATAAAATTGATATTTATAAAGATATATAAACATAGTCACATATAAACCAATCAATATGCAAATTTTGGTGCACATGTGGGCACATGTATTCATGCTTTAACTATGTTGGCATGTTGTGGTTAAAACTGATGCTGGCATTTTTTTTTTTCAAATTTGAATTGAGAAGGACAGTTAACAAAATCGTTCCTCCATTGCTGATGAAGCTTCCTCTTATGGCGTTATAATTAAAATGTTACAATCTTGAAGAAGGTGCTCAAAAATTCCTGGTAAATCATCAGGCTTCTTCTGAAACATTCAGCATTTTGCAGTTAATGGACAGAAAATTTGAGTCCTGTGAAATGAAGCTGATTTACAAGGAAATGTTAAAAGGAAGAAATCTGAATTCTGTCTTTAGAAATCAAGTCTGTGAATATAAAGGAAGGCTGAACCAGAGTTAAATGTCCAGGTTGCCAGCTCAAAGCCCAATCCAATTGTAAAGCCAGCAGTATAGAGCAGCCCTAGCTGTTTCAGACAATACAACCAGTTGACAATATCAACTTGCTTGTGGATAATACAGCATTCCTAGGAATGATTAATGCTGTGATGCTTAAGGGGTCATGAGATGTAGGTGAGCCAAGTTTCATCCTTTGCTTGGTCTGCTGATGGACATGAGGCTTCTGAGTTCTACATGAGTGTCCTTGTTTCTAGATAATCATCTGTTCTGGGAGGGAAAATGTTTCTTAATTTGCTCAGGGAAAAATATACAAAAAGCCTCGGGAAAAAAAAAATCCATGAAAGGTGTCAGTTCAGTGATATCAACATATTTTTCAACCATCCAGTGTCCTGAGACACAGGAGCTTTTCTGAATAGCTCCTGCCCTCTGAGGAAGTAGGACATGAGGATGCCCTCAGTCCTACCAGGAAATAAATGCCAAAATGGTATGACTTAGCTTAAAATTTAAAACTCTATGCTTTTTCGAGCAGGGTACATTGACTATGGTAAGAAATTCCTCTGTGTGTGCTGCTGCTAAAATTTACTCATAGTGGAGGATCCAGGCACAGTTCCATTAGGAAATGATAGAACATTTGCCAGTGAAAGCCATACAGCTCTGATTACTCATGGGCAGCACAGTTGCTCACCAGGCAGGTAAGCAAGCAGGGGAGGATGAGAGGTGACAGAAGGAATCTGATGAATAAGTGTGAAGTTGTTTAACACCATATTCCCTGCAGCTGCCCACTCTATCCCTCTGCCAAAGTAGTGCTACTCCAGCAGACTTAGCAAGAACAAAGTGTCTCTCTCCTTGAAGCTTCCCTAGCCCAGGCTCTCATCCTTTGTAGGCTTTTTAGTTCATCATTTCTTGTATTGGTACAAAAGCCATAAAAAGAAAATGTAAGTGAATTAAACACTGATAGATGAAAATCTCCTCTGCTGTCTGCCCTTGGGGTCAGCAACCAGATTGTGACAGGTGTCTAAGGATGGGAGCATATGAAAGCACATCAGCCTATTTGCAAAAGGATGCCTGTATCCCTCCAATGTAGGATTCCTTGAGGCCAAAATATTTTTTAAAAATAAATTTACATAGGTTTTCTCTAGTCTCTTTGCATTGTATTACCAGCATATCAAGAATGTTAACATGTTTGTTATTAAAATCAACTAATTAATACCAGAATCTTTGTTACTTGGACTGAAGAGTGGTTTACCCACTAGTTATTTAAGAAAATGATTTACAGGATTTCATGCTATTCAGAAAACATGCCTCGTTCTCCTTGGAATTCATTCAAAATCTTCTGGTACATAGAAAAAGATCATCTTTTTTCTGTTCTTTCCTTTTTTCCTTCAGAACTTCCAGTGTTGTGTTTGGGGTATAAGTCTTATAATTCCACAAGGCTTAACAGAACTTCTTCAGTGATTTCTCCTAATAGAGACTGTTCGGTATAAAAATATCTGCATCATTTAGTATAAATGGCACAGACAACAGATGAAGTCCATATCTACTCATTTTAAAAATTAATGTTTAGCATGCAGTGGTTTTGGATGGCAACTTGGTGTTAGAATAATTATTTATTAGACTAGCATCACTCTGTTATCTTTTTTTGCTATGTTTTCCTCTTTATGTACTTTGCAACTGAACAAAGCATGTGTATACTTACAGAATCTTCTTCCCTCCTCCCCTGAGAAAACAACAAAATGATGTTTCTTTACAAAGGCTGGGGATATTAAATGGCTGCTGGCAGAAATTATCTGAGGATCTCTGCTACTGCACTGAAACCTAATGAGAGATCTAGAAATTTCACAGGTTTCAACATCTCCTGTGGTTCGCAGAGAAGAGATTCTAGAGAGGACAAGAAGCAGAGTAAATTATCTTCAGGCTATACTGCCATTTTTCGAGGAATGTAAATAAAGGTGTGCTCAGATGTAGACTTTGGGCCAAAAATCTTCAATGCATGAAAGGAAAAGTATTCCCAGAGAGAACTGTCCCTTCCAAAGGAAGTAAACCCAGGGATTTTTCCTCAGAAGGAGCTGATTTCTGGGAGAAAAGAATCCCAGTTCAGTGAGTAAAATTTGTATCAAAGGACTTGTGGTTTGATTAACTTCTTGTAGGATTTAGCCATGGGGCAACAAACTGACTGTATCATGAGATACCTGAAATTTGTTTAATACATGATTTAATGTCTTGCAAAAATATTTTATTTGCCATAGAAAGACATAGGTTATTCTTCTGAATTAGCTGTTTGGTTTATGATGGCATTAGAATAATTTAGGAATAGGAGCAAAAGATCCAAAGACGCTTACCTAAATATCTGCATTTCTGTGATCCTTCTATGCATGAGGCTATTGGTAAAGAAACAGAATCAAATTCTGGGGATGGCTGTTACATGAAAGCTAAATGAGTAATTTATTAGGCCTTGGCTTCAGTTCCTACAAAATCCATGTTGGAATTAATTGCTTTGATTGCTTAACCAGCATACTGATAGTTCCTTTGATGAGCATAAGGGCAGTTTTCTAGTCCTGCTGATCACTTCACAGCTGATCCACTAGGACAAGGGAAGAACATGAAGCTTTTCAAAATATTTGTTGGCTATTTTATATTGGAACTCCTGACACATGCACATGCCCACCCACACAAATCCTTCTCAAATTCTAGCAGTAAACAATCCTAGGGCTACTTTCTTTATGCCATTGTTTTCCTACATGCATGTGTCCTGCGTGTAGGAAACTGCCACTGTTTCCTACAAGCAAATATGAACTGTCCTTGCTGCTGCTGCTAATGAGTAAAATATAGAGTTTTCAAGGCATCTCTAGGGAATGGAGTCCATGAGTTCTTTTCATCTTTGGCCAATAAATCTATAGATACTGAATTTAATATATAAATAAATAGTAGTAACATGAGGTTCTGCAAAAGTAATCGGACCTGACATTTGGTAGCTCATGCAGTCTCTTTTAGCTCAGTGACCTTTGCTGGAAAAGTGAAGTACTGTAGGTAGAATCTGATCCAAGACCCACTGAGGCCAAATTAGAGCTTTCCTTTTACCTCACCTATGTTTGACTGGGACCACATCTAGAGATGTAAATGGGAATGCAGTACTTCATGTCAGCCTGACTTTATGAAGCACATAGCCTAGAGAGATGAGACTGACTCCAAAAGAGCCTGACTATTAAAAAATCTATTACAGCTAATGTCCGAGAGGGAAACATCTTTGAGAAAGTGCACAGAGAGTAGGAATCAGAATGTTCTCCGTGGATGTACTCTGAGGATAATAAGCATGAATAATAAGCAAGAGAGGAGGGTGGTCTAATGTAACAAACTTAAGTTGAATTTCTCCTATCTAGAAAGGAAGATCTTTACAGTTCTCAAGAAGAGAGACCCTCAAATCACTTTATTGTGATGGTTGATTTCTTCTCAATCACTAAATAATGAAGGGTGTATTACTATGCTAGTGTACTGTGTAATGTGTCAGCATCCACAGGTTAGTATTACCCATTCTGGTGGGTATGCACTTGTCCAGTAAAGTAAGGATAAGGTGTAAATGGAAGTCAGTGTTCTCTGTGTAAAACATGTAATTCAGCAAAGTGAGAGACAGCTGATCTGGCTACTGTGTATTGACAAATAATTGTTCTCATGAGACAAGTGAACTGAACATGCAGTACTTTTCATAATAATTAAAGAGACTATGTCTGGCATGATTGACAGCTGGAAATGATGCTTTCTCTTCCATATCTTGGGTATACAATTCTGTCTACTGCTATTACTTGCTGTTTTGTGGAGAGGATCCCTGGGGATTCTTTTCTGCCTCTTACAAGGCAGCAAGCCAGTGCTTTGGCAGGTACCTAAGTTCTGAAAATGAATCTGAAAAAGTAAAGAGTCTGTAATCTGGTTCAAAAGATTTTAAATTGCTTTCTCTGACATCCTTAACTACCAAAAGATGCAGATGCCTTTTCCATCGCTCCTAAGATCAAGTGACAGTAATGGCTTTTGATGACTGGGTGCTGGTGATCCAGTCCTGCCTGGTGCAGATGAGTTCTATGCTATCCTAAATACTCTCCATTTCCATGGTGATGAAGGGAATGAAGATATTAAGGTCCAGATAATTTCCATTTCCTCATATTCATTCTGGAAAAGCATTATTTTAAACTGAATTGAAAACACTTTTTGTGTGCAGTAAGTTTTTGGTTTTAGATGTATTACAGACATCAGTAGTACATCCTCATGCAAACTCTGGGCGCAAACCTCATAGTAAAACTGTACATCTTGTTTAAACATTCCAGAAAGTCAAAGTTTGTCTAAATTGCAGATGCCTTTCAAGAAAGGTCCTACTTTGAGGTAGCCAGTGAAGTGATTGACCTGAGTAAAGAAAATCTTTGTTCTCATGATAACATTCAAAGCCTACTTTAAATGTTTCTGCCATTCCTGTTACTTTAAACTATGTTCCAGCAGAGAATTTGATGAGGAGTAAAAAAACAATTGCTGAATAAAAAAAAACAACTAAAAACCCTGCCTTATCTCTGTAAACACATTGGAGGGAGTATGAACCCTAACTCGCACCTTCAAATGTCTGGCACATTACTGCATTTTGCATATTCAGAAATAAGCCTCACAAAATCATAGAACAGCCCAAGTTTGAAGGGATCAAAAGATCATCTGGTCCAGCCTTTCCTGGGAAAGGGAGCCTAGATGAGATTATCTGGTATCCTATACAATAGCATCTTGAAAACCCACAGTGATGGCACTCTACCCCATCCCTGGGGAGGTTGCACCAGTGTGATCAACTGTTTTTGTGGCAAAAAGAAATAATGTATTGATATGAAACTTCTCCTTGCGCAACTTACAATTACCCATGATCTTCTCCATGTGGTTCCTCATGAAGATAAAGGATCTGTCCTCTTTGGAGCTGCCCTGTAGGTACCAGAAAACTGTGCCAGGTCCTCCCCGAGGCTTCACTTCCTCAGGAAGGAAAGACCAAAACCTTCAGTATTTCCTCGGGTTCCCCATCTCTTTGATCAGCCATCCCTTTGATCACCTTTGTGGCCCTCATTTGGACCTTGTCTACTCTGTCTGCATCTTTCTTGAATTCTAGGGACTAGAAGTGGACACAGTAATCCCAGTACAGCCTGACAAGCACTGGGTAGAGTGGGGTGATCACATTTCCATCCTTGCTAGTAACCTTCCTGCGGGTGCAGCCCAGGATCTGATTTGCCTTTGTTGCTGCAGTGGTGCACTCTTAACTCATGTTCAGCTTGTTGCCCATCAGCACCCACATGCCCCTTTTCACAAGGCTGATCCATGTAGATCCTAACCTGTACTGAGGCCTTTGGTTATTTAATCCCAGGTTCAGGACTTTGTCTTTTTTGAACTTCATAGTGTTCTTGCTAGCCCACTCTTCCACCCCATCCAGGTCAATTTATTCAGCAATAAACTCCTTTTTCACAAGGCCATAGGTGAGCTGCTTATACAAAAGCATCCACATATTTCATGAAGGCAGAAAAATGCACCCCATTATCTACTGCTTGAATCCTTCCATTTGTCTTTGCAATGCACTCAGAGCTCCAGGGCATGGTTTTGATAAATAATTAAAGGCTAATCCTGGAAATGCTTTCTGTATGGAGCTGCCACTGAAATGGATGGGTGTTCTGAGTATGGCAAACTTGCCCTAGTGGGCCCTTAATCTTGCAGTAAACCAGAGAGGCGTTTGCTTTGCAACTGAGTGTTTGGTAGAATAATGAGAGCATGTGTACTGAGATTTTATTTTTCACCATCAATATAATATAAGAAAACAGTGACTTTCTGGATATATTATCTTCTTAAATTTATAAACAATTCACTATTGACTATCAATCATGATCAATTTTTATCAGATAGTAAATGATCTCACACATCTCAGCAGTCATTAAAATATTTAGAATCACCATTACATTAACCTATGATTCTGTGAGTCTGCTCACATGAATATAAATAATCAGAGTAACTCTGATTTTCTCTCTCAGTAAAAATATCAGAGATAAAATGGCAAGCAATCCAAGACTAGCTTTTAAGTATAAATGACTAAGGTAAAAATAAAAAACAACCATGATGGATAGCATAATAATAAGATAAAACTTACTGAGAAACAGTGGTGTTCTGAAAATTCTGTATGAAAAATGATGTTTTGCATTGCCAATGTCTGAATAATTTCTTTCAAATTTCTAGCTATTTTATCATCATTATTATAATATTTTTAAAAACAAAATGGTAACTCATCTTAAAGGTCAAGAGCCACAAATAGACAAAACTTTCCTTTAGATTTACTGTGTGCATATGAAAAAGTTTTTAGCCCTTTTTGGAATGAAAGTTTGAGTTAATCTCTCATTTTTTAATGCTTTTATTTAAAAAGCAAAAGATTCTATGTGTCTCAGTGGACTAAAGCAGATTATTAAAAAGCCAGATATATACTATAATAAATTGAAGTACTGCTTTACGTGCTATTTTTTGAAATGTGCTGTGGAGAGTTCTCCATATTTTATTTTTCTCATCAAAGAAAAGCTACAATAATAACCACAGAATCACAGAATATTCCAAGTTGGAAGGGATCCACAGGGATCATTGAATTTAGCTCTTTGCCCTGAACAGGACCATCCCTGAGAGCCTCTCTATGTGCCTGAGAGATTCATCCAAGTGTTTCTTGAATTCTGCCAGGCTTGGTGCTGTGATCACTTCCCTGGGGAGCCCAACCACCTTCTGAGTGAAGAACAGCTTTCTAATATCCAACCTAAAACTCACCTGACATGACTTAATGCTATTCTCTCAAGTCCTGTCACTGGTCACCACAGAGAAGAGATCAGAGCCTGCCTCTCCTTTTTCCCTCATAAGGAAGCTGTAACTGCAATGAGGTCTCCCCTCAGTCTCCTCTTCTCCAGGCTGAATAGTCCAAGTGCCCTCAGCTGCTGCTCATATGGCTTCCTCTCAAGGCTCTTTACCATCTTTGTTCCCCTCCCTTGGACGGTCTCTGACGGGTTAATATCTTTCCTATATTGTGATGCCTAAAACTACCACAATATTCAAGGTGAGGCCACACCCAGTGCAGAGAAGAGAGAGAATATCCCCTCCCTTGACCAGTTGGCAGTGCTTTGCCTGATGCCTCCAAGACAGGCTCTCCTGGCTGCCAGAACATTGCTGACTCATATTCAACTTGCCATCAACCAGGACCCCCATGTTCCTTTCCATGGCACTGCTTTCCAGCATCTCATTCTCCAGTCTGTATGTACCTCCAGCGTTGCCCCATCTCAGATGCAGAATCCAAAACTTTCCCTTGTTGAGCTTCCTATGGTTGGTGTTTACCCAGTCCTCTAATTTGTCAAGGTCTCTCTGCAGGGCCTTCCTGCCTTCAAGGGAATCAACAGCTCCTCTGAGTTGTGTGTCATCTGCAAACTTGCTTAGTATCCCTTCCAGTCCTGCATCCAAGTCATTTATGAAGATGTTGAAGACCACAGTGCCCAAGATGGAGCCCTGCAGAACCCCACTAATGACAAGTCACCAGTCTGATGTTCCCCATTCACTATTACCCTCTGTGCTCAACCCATGAGCCAATTGCTAACCCAATATATGATGTGTTTACCCAGCTCTACTGTGGTGAGCACGCGGGGTGCTGTGCCAAGCTCTGCAATCCCTGCCATCTATGTCTGTGGCAACTGCAAAATGATTTGGTGTCGGCTTCCAAGCTGTGTGAAGTAATGGGACAGAGGTTGATATTTGGCAATTTTTTTTGTTCACTTTGAGATCCACAGTGTGGCCCACTTAGAACATCTTCATTCCCTGCACTGGGTCTACCTGCCATGGACCAGAGATCTGATCCCAGAGATGTGTCCTGACCTCCTGTCCCACTCCTGGACAGTGCAGCAGAAAGGTTTCCCCAGGTCCTCTCTTTCCTCAAGGTAAAATATGGCATATGTGTGTGAGCATTTGAAGTCTGGGGTGTAAACTGTCTGGTTAATATCCTTTTTAAAACTCAGTTTACCTATTTTATGTTACTTTCTCCCTCTCTTCTCAATTAGTGCATGGAAAAACCTGACAGGGTATGAAATACAGTAGAATTAAATACTATGATGCATACATGAATTTGTGTGTGAATTCCCTTTTTTTAAATTTCTGAAACAACATTAAAATATTTCTGGTTACTAAACATTGACAAAACTCTATTTCTAATATGTGAATAAAATTTTATTTGGACAAATTAAATAAATTTCCCCTGTGTGAATAAAATTTCTTTTCAAAGAACACAGCATTTGAGGTTAACTGTTTAATTTGATAAAAAAATTTGTTAGCTTTTATTTAAAGTTTCAATATTTGCATGATTTTCACAGGCTTTATCACTTTCTCACACCTTTTTATTTACAAATTGCAGTCATGTTTTGCTTGGACTTATTTCTGGCACATGTCCGGTCCTGGATCACAAATGTTTGTGGCTAAAATCCTTCAGGTGGTATGGGAGGGGAAAGAAAACTGCCTCAGGAAAAGGAGCCCCAGAGTCTGAGTACCAGTGTTTCCAAATCTTTTTATTACTTTTGCAATGGAAAGCATCACATCCATTTGTTATAAAAAAAAATCCACCACAGGAAAGGGAAAAAAAGACAATTTAGATCAATTCCCTTGTCCTGGTATATCCATGTTTCATGACACTGGCTCTAGAATTGCATTCTGTGTTGTGCCAACCTACCCAGCTATCCCAATTTTACAGCTGATAAATCAGGAAAATGATGGATATCTTCAGATGAGAAAGGTTGTTTCCACTGCAAGGACCAGTCTTATCTCTGTTGTTCCTTTTTGCTTCCAGTCTGGAGGCAAAGTTCCCCCAGAAAAACTTTCCCCATGTCCCACTGGTTGTCCCAGTTTAGAGCAACCTTCAGGTACTTGCCCTGTGCAGGAAAGCAATGGGATCAGAGGACTGAAGTCACACAATAGCTGTCTTCATAGTAAATTGTTATAACACTACTGCTGCCCAAGTTGAAAAACGAGAAGCAACTTCACTTTTTGTTTAAATAATGTTGCTTTTGAATCAGCAAGAAGCTGAAGGTCTAATTTTTACCCTGAAATGGGTTGTTAATAGAGTGGGAGAATATCAGTTGTAGCTCTGCCTGACATTGGTGGAATAACCTGATGTTGGTGGAATAACCTGATGTTGGTGGAATAACCTCTGTGCTGTACACAGTAAACTCCTGGAGAGAAGCAATCTGCACAGGTAAGCATCAGTGCCTCTGGTTTTAGATTGATGAAAAACACTAATCTACCTGCTGAATGAAAAAAAACTTTAAAAGCCATGAACAGTTTTTTTGTTTTGGACTGTGGAAACCATACTTTAAAAAGGGAAAGGGACATGTGAGTTTTGATAGATTCTGCTGATGTAATATTAAAATTAAATAGAAGCTACACTACACCACTCCAGAAGGCATGGGATAGTTTGTATTTCTTTTTTAAACCAAGCAGGTGCTTGGTCTTGTTGATATGATAGCACTGCTGTTATTTTGGTTTTTTAGAGAACACGTTTTCTTAAGATGAAAATTATGGTGCTATGTTAGCAGAAATAAATTCATTAATGGGATTGTTGGTTTAGGTCATCAAGTCTGATGATGAAGGAGTTCTACTTTTGACCAGACAGCCCCATGTCAGGGATATCTGGAAATAGATTAACAGACTAACAATCCCATCAGCTATTAGCATTCTCATCTAATGCATCCAAGTATGTGCTCAGGGTATTCTTTGATGGCATAAGAAAAACTGAAGTACTGAGTGCATACAAATTACCATGACTGCTTCATGCTTGGCATTAGCTGTATGGTGTCTATTCCATATGCAGGATTCTGCTTGCACACTGGTAATGCATGTAATATAATGTCATATAAATAAATGTCATTTAACAACTTACGTGCTTTCGGGAGTGTTGCTTGTGGGATTTTATATAACAGTAGAGCCATGGTTGCTCTACATAGGTTTTTGTGTCAGAGAGCTAGATGTATGGATGCTCCTCTTCTTTGGAATACAGAAATAGATGGAATGTCCAGGTATTAAAAGAAGAAATTAAAAAAAAAAAAAAAAAGGGAAATCTGGACACTACTGAGTTCATCTTGTTGCAGACATAAGCTATTACTAGGTCTAAGCAGTAGTAGAAAGATTATGTCATTGACAAGACCTTAATCCAAATACTATTGTTGAAAAACTATACAACAAAGCTAAACTTATCCTTACTGAACAGCTACAGCATTTCTTTCCAGTGAATTTGGACACCTTGGAAAACTGGATTATTTTTAAATTAAATGCATTTAGAGAATGGGAGTGAAGCAAACCTATCAAAAAAACCCAAAAGCAATGGAGATGTGCAATCACTTGTTTGGCTTTTTTCACCACATTTTTTTGTTCTTCTAGAATAGCGCCAAATGGCAAGAACTTAAAAAACTTTGTACTGTGACTTCTCTGGTTGTTGGTCTAACTCCCCAATTAAAGAAGTGGTTTTCAAGTTAAAGATGCAATTTTTAATTTTTTGGCGCTGATGATATTGCAGATTTTCTTGTACATACCTTACTGTATTATTGACACATCCAGGTACAGCTTCTGTTACTCAGGTTCTTACAAAATCCCCAGGCACTTGACATTATCTGTGCTTCAGTACCTGCTTCAAATAGTCTCTTTTGTCCTTTTCTATCCTACTCTTCAATCACCCTTTTTGGTGTGTAAGTCAGTCTACACAGATGTGATCATGTCTGAAGTTCATGACACTGGTGTGGAATTGCTGGCTATGGTGTGTTGACCCTGTCTGGATGCCAGGTACCCACCAGAGCCACCTAATCAGATCCTTTCTCAGCTGTACAAGGGGGAGACTGACCCTGGCGTCTGCAGAGTTGTTTTCCTAACATATTCTCACTGCTCTCTCATCTGGATGCAGTTGCTAGTATGGCAGCTTTTCCCGCCATCTTAAACAAGCTATTCCTCATACACTACCACTGTTGCTGATGGACTTGGCCTTGGCCAGCACTGGGTTTGTCTTGGAACCAACTAGCATTGGCTTTGTCTGACACAGGGGAAGCTTCTGGCAGCTTCTCACAGAGGCTATCCCTGTATATTGCCCACTACCAAAGGACTGCCACACAAACCCAATACACTGACACAGGGGTTGGACTCTCTTTTTATTCACTCTTTAAGACTGAATTTAGTAATATATTGAGAGTTCTGAAATCTGAGGTCTTCTGCTTCTTTCATTGTAATAGGTATACAGCAAGCAGAGAAAGTGAGTTCCTGTGCACAGTATTTACCATGTGCTACAGCCCTGATTTTTTGCAAAATCTCTGGAGACAGAATGGTAATTCAGTCTCTATGCTCATTGATACTGCAGCTTTCCTGAACCAGTTGTCCACAGGATTGCTGCTTCATCCCAGCTGTGTAAAGAGCAGGGTATTTAATTTACTGTAGCTGTCACTTTAAACTATATTTGTTTGGAACAAGCCATAAATAGAAACTAGTTATTTCATTCAGAGGGAAATGTCTACTATTTGCCTTGTTTTGATAAGAAGAAAACCCCAAACATAAAACTTTTAGAATTTGATAAAAAAATCTAAAGCTTTTAATTTTTCTTATAATGTTGCCATTAAAATCCAGCATTTTAAAAGTCCAAGACATAAATTTTATGCTTGTCTGAAGATTACCAAACAGCCTAGTTCAGCCAGCTGAACATCAAAATTGAAGCCCACCCTTTCTGAATGTGACCTCTGGGGATCTGAAGCTGGATTTCTGGATGCTCCTACTTTTTCTAATCAAGTAATGTAGGTAAACAACAGAGAGTACTAGTCTGTGTCACACTCTTGTATCAAAGGGGAGAAAAAAATTGCATCATTAAATACAGTGTTCAAGCAGAAAGATAGGCCTTGCGTTATCAGCCCTGTAAACTCCCATGAAGCAAAATGGCATTTAATTCTGAAGTGATTCATCGCTATTGCACCCAACCTTAATAAAATGAAGTTTTTTACCAGCTCTTAAGAAAGACACAGAAATACTGGAGGACACTCAGCAAATAGGAAAAGAAAGGATCCAGGACCTTGGAAACCAGCCTTGTGATGGTTTGTGAAGTTTACAGAGTTCAGCCTTACCAGTTTGCCAAAAAGATACCAGAAGGTGGCTGCAGGAAACTGGTGGCTACAAAGAGTTGCTGCAGAAATGAAAGAAATTTGAAGTGAAAAAAGACTTTTCAGCTCTTCACAGGAGGACTGATTTTAGTGAATGAAAACTTAAATTTGACCTATCACATTCTGAAATATGATATGATTTACCATTAAAAATTAACACTTGTTCATTTTTGATATGTTAGTTTGACTTTCTTTTCTTCCACTGCTTTCTAATGCATGTTTTAATCCAGATTCTTGAAAAAAAAATTCTACAGCCTTTACACACAGAAAAAATGTCTCCTTTTGCCTTAGCTGGGTCCACAAGTACAGCTGGTAGCACTATTCTGGTTTATTAAGATCAATCAGTATGTAGCTTGTTTCAAAAATATGAACAATAGCTTTTCTGTAGCTAAATTCAATTTCTTGATTAATAGATGCCAACTGGATCAAGACTGCAAAAATGGAAGCCTTCAATCTGCTTGATCTTTTTTTTCTAAAGATGCCTTAATCTGTGTGTTTCTATACTGAGATTTATTTCCAGCAGGGCAATTCATCTTCCATTTTGTTTCAATCAACCTCTTTAAAAGTGAGTGGAGTGAGTGCTATAGATCTTAAGTGCAAAGAGTAAAATTAATACAGATATTTTGCACCTGATCTATGAGAAATAATTTAACTATTTACAGAAAAGAAAATAAGTTGAATAAAAAATGCTATCTAAGCTGTTTGAAAACAATAAATATCAGCTAGAAACCACAGATCTATTGCTTTCCCGAATAAAGTATATCTAGGATCTTATAAATTATTATTTTTTGCAGATAATAATTTATGAACTTTCTTCAGTGTTTACTTCTGCCTGAAATATGAATATATTGCATGATATTACATAGCAAAACAGAGAAATTGCAAAACTAAAAGGATATTTTATTATTAATGGTACACTGGCTTATAACCATCTTTTTGTAAAAAAAAAATTTCTTTGAAGTACAATTTTTTGTAAGTAACATTAGTTATCTGCCAGGGGGGCTGAGTGGGAGGTGGAAGAATTTCTTCTATTAAAAAAAAAAAATAAAAAATTTGTGTTTTGAGTCTTGGTTTCAAATCTGAAATTGTTCATCAACATTACATGACAATTGAAATCCATTAATGAAGAAATTTCCTGAGACAGCTGCTCTTTGCTAGCTGCTAGCAGAGGGCATGAACACCTGTGAATTAATTTGAGGTATTTAATGGCCTGAGCTCATATAATGAAACAATTTTCTTGACTTCTGGTTTTAACATTCTTGTATTCTTTTTTTCTGATAAGGTCTTTGGGCTCTCCCTATTCCAAGAGCTCCCAGGAGCCAATTCCAGGGAGTGACAATTCCCAGGAAAAAGCTGAGGAAATGAATTAAAGGAAAAGAAAGCACAAGGCATTATTTATGGTTTGTTTCACCTTATTCGTCTGCTTTATTGATAAGCAGTTTTATCCAAGGCTTTGGATTAAAACTCAGACTCCCTAGACATAAATAAATGTTGTTGTACTTTTTCTTTTTTCTGCCAGAGAGCAGTATAAGGCATTAAAAGTGTGTTCTGATTTGACCTGCTGCTTGATCTTTAGCTTGCTTTAATAGTGATGTAACTGAAATTGCTTCTACTCTGGCCCTGTTCCCCTGTCTTTGAGGGAGGAGTAGCAAGACAATGGTTCAGCTTCTGCTCTTCCTTTCCTATTTTGGTGATCTCTATCACCTGCTTATGAATCTCTACCAGTTAATGTCAGACTTGCACTAAACAGCTATTTAGGCTGTGGTTTTGCTCTTTTGAAGGTTGATATCAGTCCCTTTCAAACATTCTACCCCTAGGGCAAGCTACCACCAAACCTTAAGAGCGTGCTGGCCACTTAGCTAGAGACAAACCCAGAAACACTCATATCCCACAGCTCAGGTTTTGCTCTTCATACTACAACTTGTGCTGCAGCTCTCTCCATCTATTCATGTCTCCTACGTCCTAGGTCAGTCTCCATCAAAATACTGTAGTGTAGTTTTGACCTGGGTTTTAGCATCCTCCTTAAAAAGACAAGAGCCAAATCTTTCCTATACTGTCCAGGAGCTCTCTGCACCTTCCATTCTCAAGCTGTGTTGAGTCTCTCATTCCATAGGTACTTCTGAGACAATGACAGAAGCTTCCTTTCTGCTTATGCCTATACAGTGTGTCTTCCACAATAATTTCTGATTCCCAGTCTTCCTTACTGTGCTTCTCACAGCAATCTGGTAATGCTGCCTTTCCCACACTACTTTTGCAAGTTCTTGTGTGCAGGGCTATAGGTACCAAATACGCATCAAGGAAAGTGCTCACATTCAACACTGCATAAAAAAACCCCAACAAAAATCCCCAATAAAATTGTTGTCCAATGCTCCTGAAAACAGGCCATCTGTCTCCTTGCTCTGTGCTGGCTGTCAGTTTATAAATGCCAGATTATCTCAGGCAGTTGTGCTGTGAGAGCACTGTATTTATCCTAGTCACTGACCAGCTGTGTTTTGTGCATCTTCTTTTGCAGAAGTGCTGCTGCCCAGCACAAGAGTCAGATTAGCACTTCTAGAAAATAGGAAGCAAAAGAGGAACTAGCTGGCATGGAGGGAGGAGGAAAACCCCATGGAATGCCATCTTAGCCTGTGGGATGACAGTAAGAGAGGAAGGAATCTAAGTAAAATGCTGGAATGACAATGTGGACAGTTAGGGGAAGGCAAAAGACTCTCAAGATTTGGAAAAAGGTGAAATGGGAAAGGTGTTTGGAGAAGAGAGGAAAGCACAACAAAAATGTAGAATGTGTTAAGACTGCTTGCATAATTAGAGAATTGAGAAATGGCAAACAGGAAAAAATTACAGGTGAAAGAAAAATACTAGAAAATGGGAAAAGGTAAAAATGGAGAAATAGGGCAAATGACTAAGACTAGAATTACTCAGTTCCCTTTAGTCAGGCCTCTGTCTATTGTTTTTCTGTTGTCCTGCTGATGTTGCAATTTTTTTTGGACTTAGTGTCTCTTAGAACAGTAATAATGGTTAGGTTTGGAAAGCATTAATTGGGCAAGAATTGAAGCTGTTAACTAACTGCATCAGTATTGAGGAAAAACAGCTTTCTCCAGAACAATAGTTCTTTTGAAATCTAATGTTTCATGGGACTTCTGTGATGGGAGAATAGAAATGTCTAATGTTTCTCTTTGACAGTGTTGAAATATTTATATCAGTTTGATTTGACTTACTTAGTAAGAATAATATATTCTTTTTAACATTTTAATACAAGAGGCTAAATGAAATGAACCAAAATGCTGAAGTCTGAGGTACTTTGACAATATTGAAATGAAAGGTTTTGTTAATTGAATTCTTCTGAGATGTTTATTTGTCTTCAGGTTTTTTTACTGAACAACATGAAATTTCAGAATTCCTTGTGGAATGAAAGAGCTGATTCCAACTCAAGTACAAAAATAACTTCTAATACCTGCTTAGCTAGTTAATTTAAAAATTAATAACTCTGTTTCTTAAACACTGGAGTAATAGATTACGAATTAGAAAGAGCTGGCTAGAATCCTCTAGATGAGTCCTTTACATAATAGAATGCTAGTCAAGCAATTCCTGTTTTTACAAAAGCCTAGTACTTAGGATGTGATTTGATATGGCAAACCCACTATAAATTATGCTATATTGCCAATTATAAATTCTTTCAATGATGAGAATTTGTGCCTTGTTGCCAGTGCAAAGAAATTTTTCCTCAATCTCCAGCCACTCTGTTGTGGTTTTTTTTTTTTTTCTGGTTTTAACTGTTAGATTAAAAAAAAATTCTGTTCTTCATATCAGTGTTATGGCCTGGGATAAAGCCACCACTTAATTTAGCCTTTCTTAAACTAAATAGTCTGAGATCTTTGGCTCCTCTTTTTTTTTTTTTTTTTTTTTTTTTTTTTTTTTTTTTAATTGACAATTTCAGCTTTCTCCTAAAAGTTGTTCTTGGTTTACTTTCTATTTCATTGAACTTTTTCTGAATTGAAAGCAACAGAAGTCAGCAGAGCACTTGATAGCTTGGTAGCAAAGATAGATTTTTTAATAATCAATGTCTACACTTGTGAGATGACGATCAGCCTGTGTGGCTAATCTTGCACTGAGACACAACTCAGGTTCAGCTGTACCTCCACATCAGCTTCAGATTCTGTCTACATTCCTGCCTTTTGTTAATTAATCAAATTCTTCTCAGATGTTTGTTTGTTTTCATTTTTTTTCCTGTGCAATATGATATTTCAGAATTCTGTGGAGAATAAAAGATCTGATTCCAAATCATCTGCAAATGCTTTAAAAATTAATGAAAGCCTGGTTTCTTAACCACTGGAGTAATAGGTGATAAGTCTGAAAGAGCTGGATACAGTATGCTGCTGAATCTTTTATATAGTGAAATGTTTTATTATATACCAGCATGTAACTATATTTAACAGGACAAAATCACAAAATCTCGGAATCTTCAGGGTTGCAAGGGGCCTCTGGAGATCATCTCGTCCAACCTTTGTCAAGGCAGGTCAGCTAGAGCAGGTGACACAGGAACACATCCAGGTGGGTTTTGAATCTCCAGAGAGGGAGACTCCATGACCTCCCTGGGCAGCCATTCCAGAGTTCTGCCACCCTCAATGTAAAGAAGTTCTTCCCCATGTTCAGGTGAAACTTGTGCCTTAGCTTATAGACTTTGCTCCTCATTCTGTCACTGGGCACCACCGAAAAGACTGAGAGATGCTCCAGAACCCTCATCTTTGTGGCCCTCCACTGGACCCTCTTCAGCTGCTCCTTGTCTTTCTTCTACAGAGGAGCCCAGAACTGGACACAGCACTCCAGATGTGACTTCAGTACAGCTGACCACAGTCTTCCTGATGCACCCTAGGATATCACTGGCCCTCCTGGACACAAGGACACTGCTGGCTCATGGTCAGTTTGTCATCCACCAACATTCCCAGGTCCTTCTCAGCAGAACTGCTCTCTAGTCAGTCAGACCCCAACCTTTACTGCTGCTTGGGGTTATTCCTCCTCAGGTACAGTACCCTACATTCACCCTTTTTGAACCTCTTTAGGCTTCTCTCTGCCCCACTCTCCAAGCCTATCAAGATCCTAATGAATGGCAGCACAGCCCTCAGGTGTATCAGCCACTTCCACCAGTTTTGTATCATCTGCAAATTTGCTGAGGGTGCATTCTGTCCTTTTGTCCAAGTTGCTGATAAAAAAAACCCTCCCATATAATGTCTGTTTTTCCAATGTCACTTCATATTTAACAGTACAAAATTCCTTCCTTCCTTCCTTCCTTCCTTCCTTCCTTCCTGCTTCCTTCCCTCCCTCCCCTTCCTAGATGCTCGAAGTAAGAGTTCCTTTCACCTTCCAAAAAAGCAGGGACTGAGACAATATTTTTATTTCCATAGTGTGACTTGTATACATTTGTATGATGTGCTTGAAATTGATTTTACATATTATAATGCTATTTTTATTAAAATATAAACTATAATTATATCTTAAATAAAGCAGCTATCTTTATTACTTAGGCAAACTCACCTGTTGCGTTTTATGCACAATATTCGGTCTGCTGAATTTCACTGATATGATATGCAGTTACAGTTCTGTAAGAACATCACAAAAAGATCCCAAGGAAAACAAGAAAGAAATGTGGAAGGAGAGCTGTAAAAGGATAGCACAGTCTGTGTCCAGGTAAGAGAAAATGATTATAAAATGATAGCTAGCTCTCACTCAAATACCCAGATGAGTTCCAAAGGTTTTTGTCACTTGCAGAGGCAGCAGTCTAGGGGAATGCTCCATCTCACCTGCTGGCAATGCAGCAGGGTACTACAAGGAAAAGCTGTGGGATTTGCATGTAGGAGCAGAGACATGTCAGAACTAAATTACTGATTCTCACCTGCCATATTCCTGACAGATGCTCTATCACCCTACCATTAGCTGCCTTAAAGATTGCTGTCTGCTAATGTGTTCCCTCTGCACTCAAAAGGCAGTTGCATAGCCACCCGTGCAACTTCACCCATTTTAGATAGTGCTGGATGTGTCAGTGTCCCTTTGCTGAGAGCTGGTGCTTGACACTTCTGACTTCAGGTAACTTATGTGAGCGTATCGATGGTGAATGAGAGCTAGACCCAAGTAGGAAATCATTAACGATTTGTGACAATTATATCCATGTTTTCTGATACTGACTGGTACTTTAGCCATGACACGTTAAGCAGTGCAGAAGAAATGGCATGCACAAAGATGCATAGATACGTCATTTATTTTTTGGAAGTCTGTGTGATTTTTTTTTTTAATGTGGTTTCCGCAAAGTTTCTGGTTGTTGCACCATAGGACATTAAAAATACCCTTTTTCTTTGTGTGGATGTTCAGATGAAACACAAACCAGACAGCAGGCTAAATGGGTCTCATGCAAAATAATAAAGCATTGCACATTAGCTGATTATGATAAGTTTGTCTTCCTGACTGCCTAAGGAAAATAACTCAGCATGGGTCAAATGCTCGGCTGACACAATGGTGCAGAATCACTGAAACAGAAAGGAGGCTATAACAAGTATTTTGCCAGTTCAGAGTAACTCTGAGATGAAAAATAATATAGTAAAGGCTATCCTTTACTAAGTCATTCTTCTTCCTACACGTAGCATCTCTGGTGAACTCCAGGCATATTTAATTATGTTACCATATGTTGCCCTCCTTAATAGACATGTTTTTAATAACTTAACTCAGGACTGTTCATGAATAATTTAAGACTGGTGGAGGTGGAAGTAGAGAAGGTTGGGGTTTTGTTTTTAATACAAACCAGCACCTCAGTAGAGTCAAGACCTAATCTTTACCAGTGATATTTTTTGCTTCTTTTCTAGCCCTGTTCCCATCTCCTCCCTCAAAAATTGTCTCAGTTTTTACTCAAAACAAAGTGAAACAGGTAGCCAACAGCAGGTAGAGTGCTTCTTTAACAAATTAAAATGTGGATTGCAAACTATGCTTTTTCTCTGGTCGACAGCAAAGAGTTTAGGCCAAGAACAAGAAGGTTTAGGAGAACAGTTTATCCCACTCTCCCTCCGGTGTCTAAGGCCTGTGTGATGACCTAAGGTGAATCTATGTCTGATCATGAAAAGAGTCAAGGTGATCAACTAGGAAAGCTTTGGATTTTGTGATGAATAAAAAGGAAGTAAAGTAGAAGGGAAAAATTTGGTCTAATGGGAAAAAAAAATTAGAAGCCCTGTTTTTTTTGCAATCCTGGCCCAAAATAGCTGCTGCAATGACACTTAAACTAGAAGCCTAACCTGCAGGTGGGTAAGGATGAGCAGAATCCCAAAACAAGTGACTTACAACAAGCAGTGCAATTAATACTACCTGCTCTAGCCTACCACTGCAGAACCATAGAAGTACATACATCTATAGACAAAGATACTGCTGTTTCCATTTAATTGCTGGGTTTTGGTGTCATGTGGAGGATGCATAATTGGCAGATGTAGCAGAAAATATCCCTCCTTTCCAAAGTGAAGATAACTGCTGTGCCCAATGCCTGATGATTCTTGCTGCAGTAAAGATGAGAGATTTTTGATATAAAATTTCCTACTGGAGACTGGGGAAAAATTCTACTGCTTTGAACCAAACAGAAGATAAAGACATACCTCTAACTAGAGAAAGAATGCAGTTCTTTTATCAATAAGGAAGCAGATATACTTTGGAAGGAATGGCAAATGAGATTTTTCTCTCAGTTGTTTGAGGTCTGAGAGATTTTATTTTTCATTTTTTGAACATTTCCTTATGTTGCAGAGTCAGTGGGGACTCTGTTTTGTTCTTTCACTTTTGCTGAGTTCACTTGATGTCACTCCTGTTACTAATGTCATAATGTCAGCTTGACTCCATTAATAGTCATTGTCCATTAAACCATTTTGCCACCTGGCATCTTTCTTTCACACATCCATTGCTTGCAACAAAGCAATCAGATATTTTTTCTCTGTAGCTGGCACAGCAGAAGATGTGTTAGGTGCTAGTCTGACAGAGCAATGATTGATGACCATAATCATCCCTGTCTGGATAGAAAGTGTATCACCTACCAATTTTTTCTGTTCCTGCCAGCTAGAAAAGCAAACTAACAAAATAGCTGAAAGTCCCTGGCATAGCAACTAACTTCTGCACCTGCTATTAGAATTGGTTGACACCTATTTACTATGTGAATAAAGAAATCTAAGCTTCAGCATCTAGCTACAAACTAGACAGCTAATTCTTCACTGCAGTGTGGCTGAGCAGGAAGGAAATGTAAGCAAACGGAGCTAATTCTCCAGCACAGGAACAATATGTGTCTCACATCTCCCAGTCTCATGTCATGCCCAAAGCCACAGCTTTATAACACGGAGAGTACTCTTCAAAAACTGTTACATTTCTCATGGTCATCTTATGTTCTAATGAACGTAGTTTGCCTTGAGACAAATAGTTATAAGATGACCAAATATTTGAACCTAGAAAGAAGAAGAATATCTCTGAGTTGTACCTCTAAAGTTGGAGTATAAGGACAGCAAGATGATGTAGGAAGACAGGATAAGCAACCCCATAAGGCAGTGAGGAAAATGATTGCTGCAGTTCTGTTCAAACCAAAATATACTGGGCTCACTGCAAGGCTCCTCACTGTTGAGTCTCTACTCCGCAAAGGCCAAGGCTGATGATTTCTCTCCTGCAGAGAGAGGCTTGAGACATCTCACTTACCCAGCTATCAAAGATCAGCCCCACATTCAAGGGGCTGCAGGTTCACTGTCAATATTCCAAGCTCTCATGATTTTATCAAGTTTTCTTGTATTCATTACTCTTCTAACAGCTTCTGGAGCCAAGTGATAACATGCCAGTCTTGGATTTCATTTTCAGCATCACAACATTTTATTCCTTCTGCCTGGGAAAAGAGTTAGAAATTTGGGATCCAGAAGGACTGATGGAAAAATCCCCCAGTAGCTGTTTTAATTATTAGTGTTTTAAGAACACCTCATAATACCTTCCAAGAAGACTTGGAAGTTTTATTTAGTTCCTAGTTTTAAATGCTTCCTTTCAGCAGTTCCAGGTAAGGTAGAGAGTGGATATCAGGTGAAGAACTAAGAAATAGTTCTGTGGAAAGAGTGACTGCATGGGATGGATAAAAATCAGTGTTCCTTTAGAAATCTAAATATGGCAACATTTAGTTAGGGATGGTTTTTAAAGGTCAAATCTGCTCATGAGCACTGAGAAAAACTAAAACCTGAAAAAGTCCTATAGACTTTATATAAAATAAATTACAATGACTTTTTCATCAAATTAGGAGTAGCTAGAGGTCCAGGAGTGTACAGTGTTCATTACTATGTTTAGAGTTGCTAGGCTCTTGCTTTTCTTTTCATATTTGGGGGTGACCCATTTAAGATGAAAGTCTTCCATAGATGCTGTATAATATATTGCAAGTGTCTCCATGCTATGACAGTCTGGACAGTTCCCAACCACTGTGCAGGTTTTTCTGTTGAAGCAGCAAGATTTTATGGTCTTTTCCAGTGAAGGTTCTTGAAATCGTTGAATACATTCTCTGTCCAGGAAATCTGCTACAGGGTAACCTATTTTTTCTGAGGCAGAGATGCATTTTCAAAATCTGTATTGCTTTATCTAACTGATCCATTATAATCTCACCCTTTTGCCAGTTACTGGTTTGATTTGGGTTTTTCGTGTTGTTAATCATCTGGGTTTGTACCACAGTTTAGACTTCATGGTTACATTTTTATTGTCAATTTTGTGAAGTTGGAAGAAGTATTTCACTACTTGGAGGTATTTCCCACAACCCTTGTTGATTCCTGCTTAAGAACAGGAGTAATTATTAATTCTCCTGTTGCTTTTTATCTGCTGGAGGACACATTATCTTAATGCACAGGTTGTAGCCAGGTGTATCTGTCCAGCAGAAGATTCTTGCAGGGAAAGTGCAAAGTTGTGGGGAAATTGTTTTCTCATCCTTATTCTCTGTGCATGCTTGCCCGTTTTTGTTTCTAGTTTTTTGTTTTCCAGTGTGTTTTTTGGCATTGAGGCCATTGTTTTTTCCTATTTTTGTTGGAGAATGCTGCTTCACCTTTGGCTTTTCTTTCAGAATCTTTTTTTCATTTCCTTTTCTAAAACCCATTTACTCAAGGAATGTCATTATGAAATCATTTTTGAAAGCCCTCCTGTTTCAGGTGGTGATTGCATTGCTTTAGGAACTGAGCCAGAGCTCAGTGTAAAAGTAGCAAGCAATTACATAGAAGTTTCCAACAAAAATGTTATTATGCAAGGAATTCACAGGATGGTAACAGCCCTGAGCCCAAACTGCTGTGGAAATGAAACAAACAAAAACTTAGGGCACATAATAAGGCCTGCAGCTTGCTCCTACGTGGTTGTTAGCAAGCAGCGCTCAGGATTATGAAGCCTCTGCTTAGACTACTATCCCTGTGTGAGGATTTCTGAGCTGCCTATCTTGCTGGGCTCTTTGGTGTGGGGCTGTGACTGGCTGAGCCTTTTGGAAGAAGTGCAATAAGAAAGAGTACACTAACTACTACTGAAAGAACTATAGGTTTTAAAATCAGACAAAAGAGTGGCTTGAATGCATGCCCAAGCCCATAGCTGAGTGCCTTTCTATCCCAATTTCAAGCAGGTTTCTTTTGCTCTTGGAAATAGACAGTACAGCTGTTTTCAAAACCAACTTACCAACCAGCCTGAGGCAATGTAGCATTGGACACTTCAAATGCTTCACACTTCATAAAATAGTCAGCATCTAGGACAGGAATTTGCAATGGCAAGCATCTGACCATGTGGAGACAAGCGCTTTCTTTCCTCATACATGGCCTGATAATTAAATGAGACTCTGTTAGCTAGTACTTCTGATATCAGCATCCCAGTTAGCTCACCACATGTGAGAGAAGCTGGTGGCTTTCTCATCTGACTAGGACTGCCTAAATAAAATGTAGGTGTCCATTTTAAGTTACACAGGCTTCTTCTATAGTAACCACAGAGAAGCAGACACTCCATTCCATGCTAAACATTTCAGAGACAGATGAATGGCACTGAGATATGTACCTGTCTTTCACTGATAACTCTATGGACAGCAGAGATAACCAGTCTGACTGCCCAGCTTAGACTAGCCAATTAGCTGTTAGCCAGCTGTAACACTGAGCAATTAATCCTGTGTAGAATATTTAGAGTCTGTCAGTCTACAGCTTTGTAGCACAAAAGACATGAGAAAGAACACCAGTGGAGTTTACTTTCTTTACATTTGTGTTCTTCTTACATTTGGTAAACAGAAATATAAAGGAATTGCTGGTTTGTTTTTTTGTTTTGTTTTGTTTTATGTGAGGAATAACTTCAACTCCGAGCAGAATCAAAGAATAGAAAAGATTGTAATTTTTTTTTGGTGATTGCATAGTTTTCCTATTGCAAGCTCACACCTCCAGTAAACTCAAATCAGCAGCACCCTTTGTCTTCATAAAACTAAATACTTGCTTTGATGTTAGAAAAATAATCAAGTAAATTAGACCTGCAGTGCTATTTGAGGACACTATTATGGTATAACACACATTCTTACTAGTTTCCAGTAAGTTAAAAAGTAACAAGTTTGCTTGAAGTTGCTCTATGTGCAATTTGCAGCTGACATAAATCTTACTTACATCATTTATTGATTGTTACCAAAATAAAATTAAAGAACAACACTCTGCAGCATTTACTTTGTGTTCAAGACTGTGGTACATGGTATGTCTGACTGTACAACTCAATATGACATGTAGCTGTGAGTAAACTGGGAAAAAAGTATATCCGGTTTTGCAAAAAAAGACTGTAATAAAAGAATGGCTTTTACTCATTGAAAAAAAAGCCCAAATTGCAAATCAGTTTCATGCTTTATCTTCATCAGAAAGAATAATCATTGTCCAAGGAATTGGTGTATAGGGAAATAAGCCTACCCTATGTGCTACAATACAGAGGCAGCTTCAAGGTTGCCAGCTAAACTGTTTGACAAATCAGCCAGTGAGTCAGATCCTGCTGCTAAAGAAATATCTTTTAAAGCCCATCATCCGAGTCCTTTATTGTAATCCAAAACGATTGGGAATGATGTTTCAGTTTGGCTGTAGCTGGCACAGGCTTAGAAAGAGCTGTCAGAGTTACCACTGCCTTTATCTCCTCTCAGTTAACTTGTTTCCTCTCAGTTGCTTATTTAATAGATCTGGGACAGTTATTTAACTGTTTTGGTTTATTCTCCTTTCCCAATATGGCTTCCTAACTTTTTCCAAATGCCGTTGTTTGGAAGAGGCAGGTTCAGCTCTCCAAGGGGTTAGATGCAGACCTTCCCTTTTTTCCCACGGGTGTGTATATAGGACATACATTGAGTAGAAATTAATGTTTTGCATCTGAAGATTTAAGACAGGATAGTCATATCATTATATATAGTGGATATAGCTTTTCAACTGAAAAGGCAAATGAATCCAAATCAGCCTATGTTAAATAAATAGAAGTAAGGGGTTTTTTTCCAGTTGAATTCCTGTCAGAATAAGGTTTAGTGATGCTGAATCCTCTTAATTGAATGACATATTTAGGGCTATCCACACCTTGAAAATCATAGCAGTTTATCTCCATATTCCAAATTATGGCTTAAAGGATAAGAGGCAGAAATTGCTGACACTGGGTAAAGCACCCAGACTGCCTCCAGGAGGCAGAAGGACTTACAAAGCCCAGCCTAAAGCTCTTGCAACACGTCTTGCCAGATGTCTTCCCAGAAATGAGCTCAGGCAACTCACATGGTTGGGAACCATACAACCTTTTCTAGCTCTTTTGTGCCTTCACTAGTTATACTGTTCTTGAGCACAGTCAGGACACAACCTTTGCCTACAAGGCCTGCAGGTGAGTGGTGCTTTCTTGACAAAACTACCAGCATGCTGTGTTGTAGCTTGGGACTGGATGTGACAAAATCTGAAGATTTGCAGTCCTGTGCAGATTCTTTCATATAACTGAGATTTAAAAAATAAATGAATAATAAATAACAGTATTTGTGAGACCAATGTATTATAAATTTGTGCTTTTGAATCTTTGAAATGGCCCAAACTGTTGATAAGAAAATAGTAAATTTGAGGAGTGGTTTGGTTGGAAATATTTTTTAGTCCAGGAAGTAAGAATCATTCCAAACCCATATTTAACCTTCCAGGAAAAAAGTGAATTTTTTCCCTGAAATTTTAAGGAATTCTACGTATATGTGAATGCATACTTTTACATTTCATTCATAAGCTCTGTTCTGCTCTGTAGTCATTCATAGGCACAGACTTATTATCTGTGGTAAGAGTGAGTTCATCATTCAAAAACTGGCCTGGAACACACCTTTCCTTTTAGGTCTAATTTCAGTGTGATGGTTTTGGTCTAGGCCTTCCTGGTGACCAGTTTGTAACCAAGGAAGTGGCCAAGTACCCAGTATTCCATACGATTTTTACGTAAACCAGAGTATAAATGAGTTGGAGATTAGAAGTCTCGCTCTCTTCTCTTCCGGCGAAGTTCGGGAACAGTGGGTCCCTGCACTGGTCTCGCTTATCTAAGGCTGAGGCCTGCAGAGTCCACTGTCCTGCCACGTGGAGGTTTGGAAAGTGCTGGCCGTGTCTGCCAACCCTGCTGTTTTAAGGGACGTGGTGAGATTTGTTTTACTAGTTATTTTACTAGTTCTCGAGTTTGATTGTGCATATCTATTCGGTGTCCCTTTTTGTTCCCTCTTGTCCCTTTTTCCCCTTTCCCTATCCCTTCAGGGAGTTGATTCCCTTTTACTGTGTATATAGCATCTTAACTGTATATAACTGTGATCTACGTGAATATATATAGATATTTTTATATAAGCAGCTTGACTTTGGATTCTTTAATTTTCATAGGTTTTTTTTCTCTTTTCTTTCTTTACCCTAAGGGAAGAAGGAAGGAGGAAGGGGGGCAGCCTGCTAACTGGAAGTTTGGGCATTTGGCAGGGAGCCGAAGTCCAAACTATCACATTCAGCTACATGGCTGCAATTTCCCTACATTTAGATCATCTTGATGTCTGTCCCTGTCTTCAAATAGTGGCACTGCAGCTCACTGAGCAAAATTCTCAATAGGTACCAGCTGTTTTGTCAACTTCTTTTTGATAAAACAGCTGTACAAGGAGAAGCTTGGCAATAGTTGGGTTTTTTCTTCCAGCTGTTAAAAGTCCCATTCTAGGAGAATCTATGGAGTTCCCAGAAGGCACTTATTTCATTAAACTATGACAAAACTCTTTCCCTTTATAAGTGTAAGAAGCATTTCATGACTGCCCTATATTAATTTCATGTATTTTCCCCTTTCTACCTAATTTACTTTTTTCCTTTTCTTTGTTTTTCATTTCCTTGATATATGCAGATGAATATCTTGTCAATACTTCTCTTTGTACTCTGAAGTCTCTCTCTGACAAGGAGCAGAGAGAGATTGCCTATTACTTATTACACCTGGAGAACTTGGGTTTTCATTTAAAGTAAATGTCTGGCTTCTTATCTCCCATTTTGAACTTAAGCTAATGAAATTTAGTTGATGTGAAAGTACTGACTTCACACCTGCAGATGCACTTTTTCCTCTCCAATTTGCTCAGGTCATTGTTTTCTTCTCACTACGGAAGGTAAAGGGCAGTAAGGAGTTGTGATATCCCAGGGACAGCTTCATGCATCAAGAATCAAAATTTAAGGCCATAGACTTTAGATTAGAAGCCATTACAGAGGTGAGGAAACGTCCTTAACACTTGGATACATTTATTTCAAAAAAAAAAATGATAATATTTCAGTACTATGAATGTCTGGGATAGTTTTGTTATGTCAGAAGAGAATTCATTTTTGTTTCTACTCACACAATTATAGGTGATTACTGTAGTGGTAAAACACCCATACTTGCCTAATTACAGGTATATCTTATCTTGCCTGAACTAATATAGCACGTTGTTTAAAGACTGAATTGCTCAAGAGGTATCAGTAGTTTGAAAGGCTTATGCTATTTTTTGCCATTTGAACTCTATCACCAAAAAACGTAACCAAGGTCTGAGCAAATAATAATTTCTTAAAATATTCTAGCTACTGACTTTTTGATTAAGAGAAGAAGAGCTCTTCGGCTTTTCACATTATTGCACTCTTCATGTGACTAAATAGTGGGTAGATATTTCAAAGAGAACCTTTTCCTTATGAGAATGTAGGTGATGTATTATTTTCTCATTTCCAAATAATTCCTCCATTAGAGGAAATGTGAGTAGTAAATGAGGAGTTTCTCCTTCAGGTGTCCACTGTGTATATTCAGCATGTTTCCCAGGCAATGCTCATTGGTATTTGTAAATGATCTGTTCTCCATCTGAGAACTTTAAAGTGCAGAATGCAGCTGCTTATGCCTTGCCACATTTGTAAATAGTTTTAAATATGCATGATAATCTCTGGCAGATTGCTTTACTTGCAGGATTTATGTTTTTCCTAACTTCTCCCTTATAAAATAATTTACCATAGCATCTCCTGCACATTCTTTTAAAATAAACAGAGAAGCTGCACATTCTGAAATCCAGGATTTTAGAAGGAACAGTCAGAAAATGTAAAGTCTCAGAATGTCAGTAATGCTCATGTTTAGACTGCTAATCACTTACCCCCCAGGAGTGCTTTTCCCTCCCCTCCTTATTCAATATGCCATATGTCAGCAATTAACAGTGAGTCAGATTACAGCTCAACACTGCTCATGCAGTTAGTGGAGTAGGCAAGAACCAAACTTAATTCAACAACTATTCATAAGTGCAATGCAAAGGGCAAATGGAAATTGGGTAGAAAATTATGGATGGTGAAATGTCAGTGTTATAAATTATTTTAGCTTCCAGCTTCTGGGAGGTAAAGAGGATCTCAGTAAATAATGAACTTTTCTAAAACTCTTTATGTTTTTACAAAAAAAAAAAAAGTATTTGAGACCCAAAAAACATGACTGGAATTGGGACCCCATAGTGGTGATGACATTGGTATGAATGACCAGGAAGATGTTCCACTTTGACCTGCGTAGTGTCATGTTCAAGGCGTGGTGCACTGAATAAAGAGAGGCATAAGAAGACATAAATGGGTTATATTTGCTTTTTTCTCAAGAAAAGGGTGGGTACAGGTTACTGTAGCCACGTGAGAGCAGCTCAGACCACAAGAGAACTCTGCTGGACTCCATCCAAGGAGCAGATCTCACCTCACTCCAGTTTAGGATTTGCTGGTGATTTCTCAGAGTTGCCTTTAGATTTTTCAAATGTACATGTGTGTGCCTGTGTGCATTAAATCTTTTCTCCTGGACTATTCAAAAGGTAAGTGATGAAGTATCATAGTCCAAATAATACTGTAAGGATTTAGAAAGGTAGTGATAACAGTAAGCAATAGTAATAGGTATAGGAGTTGCCAGAAGAAGATTAGCGTTCTATGATTTCTCAGTTTCACACAGATTTCAGAATTAAAATAATATTAGACATAATTTTTACTACCTCCCTGTCCTATTTTCTCAATGCCTAATTTTTACCAAATTAATACTGATTACCAAAAATCATCAAAGCAAAATATGGAACATCACCCTTGCAGACCACATTTTTATTCAGATTGAGTCTTTCTGCTATTGTTTGAGATGCTGTACAATTGACATTCGCAGGAGAAAATCTGAAAAGCCAAGAAATACTGTAAATGTATTTCAAACTTATCTGATGCCTAGCCCATCTACAATCTTTTGCAGAAGATTATATTTCAACCTCTCTGTTATTTTGCTTTCAGGAACCAGAACCAATATAACACTTTCTAACGTGAACTTATTTCCAGTTCATCAGCTTGATTTACTAGACAGCAGTCTAAGAACCACTATATGGATAGTACCATGTCCATCAAGTGTTATCTCAATTTTTTTCAGTTTCTCTATAAGCCACTTACAATCTTAAGTGAGAGATTTCAAACATTTCAACCATTGTATTCTGAATTATATCTAACCTTGTACTTTTATCTTCCAGATTTTAGTAAGTGTATTTCCTACGCCTGAATCTATTAAAAAAGAAAAAAAAAAAGGGAAATGAAGAAACCAGATTAGAAAAAAATAAGCATGATTTCAGAAGCTCAAAATTTTTCAAATATGATGAGTTGTAATACTCTAAACACAGTAGCATTTGCAGGACTATTCTCTGACACCTCTGGATTTCTCACAGATGTAGCCACCCAATTCAAATCTAGATTTACATCCCAGCTGTGATTAGAGATGGTGAGTTAAGTTGTTGTGGGAAGATGACTGGGGGTAAAATAAGGGGAAACTTGGAAGTTATATTCATGTTCTAACAGAAATTATAACACTATGGAAATCATAGGGTGAAATGAGTTGCTACTTACTGGGTGAAATGCGGTTGACATGCATGAAATCTGTTCTGTGATAATTCCCCCTAAACACAGCATACAACCTTAAGCACATGCTAAGAGGGAGAAAACACATAGAGTGGAGAAACTGTGGCCAGGCTTTTTTGTAATCCTTGCAGGGAATGGAATCTGGTGGTATCATAACCAATAAACTCCATAGCAGCTGTCAGCTGAGAGAGATAGAAGATGTCTTGCTGCTAAACCACCAACTGTGGTGAAAGTGCTTTCCTTGTATGAACTTGGTTCATTATAGTCTAATTGCAATACTAATACACATATCCATCCCAAAGTTACCTGCCTCCCAGGTACGACCACCTCTCATTGAGCACATGCTCTGTATTTTATTGACCATATCTTTAAGAGTGAAGTGAGAGAATTTTGCATCAATCAGCAACAAAAGTAGGTATGACTGGAGTCATTCAAGCTCCACCTAAATGTAAAGAAAAAGTACAATAGTAAGAATGGGGAGATATTAGAGAAGACTCCATTGTAATTTCTGGAATCAGTCCATGGGCTGAACCTGTCTTATGAGGGAGACCTCGTAAGGATGCCTATTGGGCAAGAACTGTATTCTATGTGTGCTAAATTATTATCTTGAGCTAGGTTTCATTGGTGGTTAGAGCTTGTTTGTGCATTGCTTTAAACATGTCTTTGCAGTCAGTTGCTATCACAGGCAATCATCTAATCTTAAACTGTCTCAGTTTTCTATTAATAAACTATGTTATTCCATAAACTATTAGTTTGAGTCCTTCAAGGGCACTATCAGTCACCTGCAGCAGATAACATACTTGAGTAAAAGTGAGATCTTTCTAAATTGTATTAAAGAATTTGACTCCAATCTTCTGTTGGCGCATGTCCCTAAACAAATTGGTTGAACTGCCCTAGGAACCAGTGGACTGAAAAGCAGCTTTGAAGAAGGGGCCCTGGGGTTCCTGGTGGACACCAAATGGAATATGAACAAGGAATGTTCTTTTGCAGCAAAGAAAGCCCACAGCCTCCTGGCTGCATTAGGAAGAGCATCACAAGCAGTCAAGGAAGGGGATTCTTCCCATCTACTCAACACTAGTGAAAGACACCTGGAGTGATGGCTCCAGTTCTGGTTTCCTCACTACCAGAAAGAGATGGACTCACTGAAACAAGTTCAGAAAAAGGCCACAAAAATGATCAAGGGACTGCATCATCTGATGTACAAAGAGAGGGTGAGAGAGCAGGGAGTGTTCAGGATAGAGAAGGTTCAGGGGATCTTAACCATCTCTGTGGATACATGATAGAGGAGAGTACAGAAGATAAAGAAACCCTCTTCTCAGTGGTGTCCAGTGACAGAATGAAGAGACAATGGTCACAAATTAAAGCAAGGGTGAATGGTTAAACATAAGACAAAACTTTTTTTGCTCAGGGTGATCAAACGCTGGTGCACGTTACCCAGAAAGTCAGTAGAGTCTTCATCTTGAAGATATTCAAAGTCTGCCTGGACAAGGTACTGGGCAACTGTATCTAGTTGAACCTACCTGAGGAAAGGGTTGTACTAGCCATTCTCCAAAGATGAATTCCAACCTGATCCTAAGATTCTGTGTTGTCTTTTCTTTTAATAAAATACATAAAGCCTTTTTTTCCAATAAACTTTTGGCTTTCTAGATAAACATGTGTTTAAATTGTATTTTAGGATGCTGTATCATGTGCCTGGAGAAGGTGTGCTTCCATTGTGTAAAAATATCAGCTTCAGCCGCAGAGCTTTCATGAAATCTGGTTGATGAAAGGGTTTATTTTCTTTTTTTTTTTTTTTTTTTTTTTTTTCTGTGAGAAGATTTTTAAAGACTAAAGAAATGAATTCTTCTAAGTTTGTTACAGGGGTGGCATAGATGAAGAGTGGAGGAAAGAAAACCTTTACAAACTATGACCTCTGCACAAGAACTGTAAAACTATGATTAACGTATTCAGCAGAAATATCTGAGTGTAACCTTTTTCTGTGTGGTTTTTGAACTGTTTTGTGGGGTTTTTTTTCTCATGGAGAGTTTGCAGATTTCTTTTAAACTAAAATCTGAGCTCTCAATCTCACTATTAAAAGGACCTGTGATATCTAATTTATGACTAGGGCATTTCAAATGAGTGTATGAGATGCTAAGTAAATAAAATACTGTTTTATTGAGGAACTGTCTCTATTTTTAACATTAAAGTTCTTCAGGTACCTGTGTATGCCCAGAAGTAACTCAGTGTTGTCATGACTCAGTGATTAATATATATCTTGGAAATGCTAAGATCAATAAAACAAGCACTTTTAGAGCGCATTATCAGATCAGAGCACTCTAATAATAATAAGGTGGCCTTTATGTGTTTTAAAAATGCATTTATGGCAATCGGCAGTTAAAGACCTCCTTGAGCTTGAAATAGCATTTAGAACATTGTTTTCAAAAGCTGCTAATGACCTTAACTTCTGTAAATTTGTTTTACATAGTTTGAAACTATTTCTCCTACTAGTCTCTGTGAAATTCTATGGAAATTCAGTGGCAATGGGTTTCCAATTTAAATATATTCATATGAAAAATATTGTTCCTATAGTAAATGTGCTACTCGATGATTTTGCAACAACTGATTTCCATTTCTTCCACATTCTCTCGGGAAAAATAAATGTCCTTCTCCCTAGAATTCCTAATTTTATTAAACAACATCATATTCTTCTTCACTGGCTTTTTAAAGCCATAATGTCCTCTTATTTATAGTTTCATCTAAAGTGAAATGTATTCCACATATCTGATAGTATTTGTTGCCTTTTTCTGTTCCTTTCTAACTCTACTGTAAAGTTTTTAGAAGAGGGTTGCCAAGAACTTCATGTAACACTTAAGATGTGGGCACACTGCAGTTACACAATGATGCTTTTCTGTTTCATTCTCTATGCATTTCTTAATCCTCCCTACTGTTTTATTTACCAATCACTCAACATGCAGTTAGTGGGGTAGATTTCAGAAAACAGCAATTTTAGGATTTCTCTTTTATATAGTAATAGATAATTTAGAGGCATGTGTTGTGCAAACTGGATTATTTTACACTGGTGAGAGCAGTTAATAAATCTATTGATAAACACACAACTTTTTATAGGCTCTGATTGATGTTCAATTCATGCAGCCCAGGTTTCCAACTAGATCTGTGTCATAATTTCCCTCAATTTAAACTTATTTACTACTGTTAAAATAGTCTATGGAAGAACCTTCCCAATTTGTCCATTGAAACTAATCCTAGTTTCTTTAAACTTTCCTGTAGGATTCAGAATGTAACAAATGATCACTTTCCTCTTTGCCAGAGGAAGGTCAAACCTAGATTTGTAATTCCCAAGGGGAAGAACTCCTACCACATCCTCTTAAATCAGTCCCACCTTGCATGAAATTATTAAAGGTTTTTCAGGTCCAAAGACAGTGCCTTAGCAAGACCCAGAGTGACTGTGAGCCATAACTATAGCACACCGAGGAAAACATATCTCTGTATTAGTGAAATACCTTCTGTCAGCACCAAGGTCAAAATCTTATGAACCTTTTCTTGTGAAAGCTGTATTTTGCTTCTCTTTTGCTATGACAGTTTATGCTCCAGTCACTTAGGAGACTTTACATGTTAGAGACAGCTCCAGTACCTGATGACATTAATCCAGCTGTACTGTTTTATTCCCAGTGGTGTGGGCAGTGGAGTGTCTGCTGAGATTTCAGATTGAGATCTAGTGAGCAGTTTCTTCTGTGGGTCAGTCACCCAGTGAGCAGTAACAAAAGGATTTTCCAGTTAAAAGCATTTTGATGTTTTTCAGTTTGAAGCACTAATTTAGAGGAAGGCAGTAGCCAGTTAATTGAGCTATCCTAGTTTGTTATTGAGATGACAAACTAATTTTTATTAATAAGGTTTTTTTTGGCAATATAAGATTAGCATATGTATGATGTGTATTCATTCAATGCATCACATGAAGGCATCTTGACAGTAGTAGGAAATACTTCTCACTTTTCATCCTATACTGCCAAGTAGCTTGTCAAAAAGCTTTGTGAATAAAAATTGATGTAAAGTTTAATGTCCTTATAGAAAAAAGTAATGAATTATTTGAATGCTCATAAGAGTTGAAGTGCAGATAGAACATAGACCATATAGACTGGAATTCTCTCTCCAGTAATGATCAACACCAGATGCTTCAGAACAGATAAATGAATATATTGGAAAATCAAAGAAAAGTATTTTCTAAGCATATTTCTTCCTAACCTTGTACACTTTTTATTGACTTTGTCTTACAGTGGGTATTTATACATCTGTTCAGTTATTTTGGAGATTTTTTTTTGGTAACTGGATTTTCTTTCCACCTGTGAAAACATTCCAGTTTTTGGGAATCTTAGTAACATCTTAGTGCTGTATATGGCAAGACATAAAATATGGCCATTTTTTGCATAGTTCAGTTGTGTTCTGTTGGGGGAAAAAAAAGCATTCTGGGTCCAACCCTGTGAACTTCAGATTGCATGTAATATATTTTTAATAACTCCTGAGAAAACTAGTTTTGAAATTAGTATTTTGGTACAAATATGCTTTATTTTTTTCAGGAAAGAGAATGATTCTGCCTGTTTCCAGCATTTTCTATTCTAGCAATTTAAGTGGTTATTGTTTTGTCAACTTGTAATATAACTACTCTGATACATTATTTCATTGGATTAGAGTTAAGTTTTTTCCCTTGAAGTCTTGCCTGACAGTTTTTGCTAGTGTTAACTGTATTGAATAAATCTTTGTGTGGGAGATTTCTTGAAACTATGTTACAGTGTCCCTTTTGTTATGGTATGGCCTAATTCAGTTTAATTGTCTTTGGAGTCTGAAAAATCATCACCATCATCTTGGCTTCAACTCATTTAAATTATGGAAAGTGTCTTTGCTCTCTTATACAAAAATACTAAGAGGAGTGTCTGGCAGATGCATGTATGTCAATTCATGGTCATCCTAATATCCATGCTACTTGGCTTAGTTTTATACAGGCATGTGGTTTGAATTCACACAGATCCACTCTGGAAACAGTAGACAGAATGGTTTGAAGGACAATCTTTGTTTTACATAACAAAGCTTTGGTTATGCAACCTCACCTGGTTTTCCAACATACAGTTAGAATACCTTAATAAAAATGGTAAATTTTAAAGGATCTTAAAGGATAGAAGTCCAGGAGCTTTTCCTATTCTGAATAATTCAGAAAATAGTATTTTCTGTCCTACTGCCTGCTAATGCAATTAAATAAGTACTGTCTTTGTTCTTAGTTTGATTCCACATTTCATCCTTCATGTGAACTTTGGTTACTTTTCAATAGATTTTATTTGTCAAAGCTCAGTGATGTTATGGAAAGAGAAAACATTGAAAAACATTTGTAACATATGCACAGCACTACTCAGCTGAGCAGGGAAAAGGCCTGGGCTCCTGGGAAAAATTTGCCCTGTGGATGATCTTTTTATACTGTAAGGGGAACTGTGTTGGTGACGCCCAGAGAGAACTGTGGCAGGAATGGTAACTATTTGGGAATTGGTCTACATCAGATTTTAAAAAGTCCATAGGGCTTCTGGGCATGATTCTACGAGTATTTTGGCAAATGAAGGACTCAGCAGGTATAAATTGTCACACTCGAGCTGGCAGTGGACTATAAATACTTTATCACTATGTAGAGGAACTAATTTCCTTTCAAGTACTGATTGTGTTTCCATGCATGAAAAACACTTTCAGATAATCCAAAACTCTAAAAGTACCATTCCTTGAGATTAAGTTATTGGACAACCTTCCCTCTCAGACAACAATACCTACTTGAATAGAATTCCAGTTTATGCAAAGCAGACCTGCCGGATGAAAGTCAGCTTCCTGTTACATTTACTCACTGCCTGAGCACTTCTGCTGAATCAGAGGGGCTTCTACTCATACCCCAGGAGTCACTCATGCAGTAATTCAGAAAAAATGCCTTTTCACAAGAAAGGGAATGTTTGGAAATATTATACTGTCATAAAGCAGAGGTGGAATTTCTCCAGGGACTTCAAGTGCACACTTATTGCCCTATGTACAGTTTAAAGCATTACATTGTTACTTTTTTCTTCTTCTTCTTCTTTTCTGAAGGCTGCTGACTATTTGATTTTTTTCCCTCATTTATCATTCTACCACTGCTTGGGTTGACAAAGGCTATTAGTTCCTTCAAAACCATTCAAATTCATGATTTTATGACATGCTCTGCTCCATAAGACCTCTTTTCTTCTACTTCTTCCTAATAAAATTTTGCTAGAATCAATCTGATGAAAAACTTCCTGAATATAATTTTCCAATAAGTAGTTCCTGGTTTGTCAAATTGAAACAAAAGTACGTCTTTATGAAATAGTAGTTTAAAATAGAAACATACACAACAAACTTAATAATCCCTGAAGCAATATCAGTGAGGCCTAAGTAGAAGGATTAAATCACAGTTACTTTGCTTGTATTTTTATTAGATCTTACAGGTTCTTACAAGCAATATAACAGCAAGCTTAGCACTGTTTGGATGGAGGAAATCTCAGATAAGGGATCAGGAAAGACTCAGTGTGGAACAGCTTAGAACTAATAATTTCCCAAGAGCTGCTGGGACAAAACCTCCTCCCAGAAACAAGCTTGGAACAGCTGTCTCAGCAGTGCTGTCACTTTTTCCCTTCCCTCTCCCATCATCCCTTAACCAAACCTTAGAGACATAACATTGAGCTGTGATAAAGTCATAGCCACACCTCAATGAACACTCATTGATGAGCGCTGGAGAAAATTGTTCTCTGCAAGCAAAATGTGTTTGCCCAGCAATCCTGTGCATGTAAATCAGGTGTGACCCTCTGGCCATTTAAGTACCACACCAGCATGTTCTCTACATAATTGTCCCACGAGGCAGTCAGAGACCCTTGCAGTGGTTTCCATCAATTCTTGCCCCCTCTAAATTTCTTATGACTCCTCCTTCATGAGGTTCAGGTTCAATGTGGCTGATCTCTGAAAGCGAAGTTCTGTAGGAGGGATTCCTGAGGCAAATGAAGGAAAATTTTGTATTGCTTTCATAAAATCTGCAGGAACATAAGGGCTGGTGGCACTGAGAGCCCCTCAGAAGTGGAGACTGAGACTTCATCTGTCAGCTTCACCAAGAACTCCGTAAATTCATCTCTCATCTCCAACCTGGGCAAGGCCACTGGGAGTGCTGACTGGTATCATGCACAGCTCTTCTCAGTCATGACTGGAAAGGTTAGGGAGACCCTGAAAACTGGGCAAATATTATTCCTATCTTAAAAACAGGTAAAAAAGAAAATCCTTTGACTGATCCAAATTTGTCACCCTCCTTTTGATTCTTAAAAACTTCATACAGTGTGTCCTCTTGGAGCACATTTCTGAGAGCACAAAGGCAGTTTTACTTGGGAACAGTCACCATAGTTGTGCCAAGACCTTGCCTGGTCAGCTCTTTTACGACAAAGTGGCGGGATTTGTGGATCAGAGAAGAACACAATGTCATTTAGCTTGAGCTTATCAAGTTTCCAACAGTCCTTCACGGTATCTTTTTTTTATTGAAGCTGAGAATTTACAGTATAAATGTAGTTATGGGGCTTTATTACTGAGTGTCATTAATGTACGGGGTGATTCCCTTATGGAAATATGATGTAGACATTGATAGTTTCTTTTTCCTCATTGTAGAATCAACTTGATGTCTTTCTTATATGTTTGCTGAAAAGTTTTTATGCCTTTACCCATTCTTCACTGGTCTGTAGATCCAAGTTAAAATTCAAATTTGGTATATGTCATGCTTTTTTTGCATAGTAGTTACTATTTCTTTATTCTCTTTACTTAGCCTAAAATCAGTTTTTTGCTCCGGATCTGTATTTCTTTAACTGACCATAGATGTGCCTTCTACAGGCACAGGGTCTCCAGAGCCAGTTCATGCCTCATTTGTTGTCAAATCATGCCTGTTCTCCTGTGAACCACATCCACTCTCTCCACGTTTTAATGTTTCCTCTGTCACACCAGGCCTATATTTCCCTATACTCATCCATTCTCTTAATGTCATAAGCCCATGATGGTACTGAAAGAAGCCCAAAAAAGGAACAGGTTGCTCAGAGAAGCTGTGGATGCCCTTATGAGTGTTCAAGACGAGGCTGGATGGTGCTTTGAGCAACCTAGGTTAGTGGAAGGTGTCCCTGCCTATGGCAGGGTGTTTGGAACTAGATGATCTTCAAGGTTCCTTCCAACCCAACTGTTCCATGATTCTATGAAAAGTAAAACAAATTAGCCACAGACTCCTGATCAATGAGAAAAAAATGCTGTAACAGTTAAAACAAGTAAAAGAAAGCTGCAAGAACCTCAGGGAAAGTTCAGAGAGCAAACATGAAAGCCTCAATACTGAGGCCTTGCAAATTCAGTACAAAGTTTATGGCTTGCTACTGACAATGGCTTTTTATTGTACTATAGGGTCATAGG
Source organism: Pyrocephalus nanus (assembly GCA_038380795.1). Lineage (NCBI taxonomy): Eukaryota > Metazoa > Chordata > Aves > Passeriformes > Tyrannidae > Pyrocephalus > Pyrocephalus nanus. The sequence goes on from CM076266.1 coordinate 49,721,425, forward strand.
GTTAAAATTGGCATACACTTAAACAAGATATGCATAGAATAGATACATGGAGAAACTTGTTCCCTATAAAGACAGCTGGGGCAAAGAAGGGGTTGCCCAGTGATGTTTGGCTATCTTCGTCTATTACATTTTTCAAGACTGAAATAGATAATGCCTGAACCAGCCTGGTCTGATCTCATATCTGACCCCACTTTGAGCAGGAGTTTGGACTGGAGGTCTATTTCCAGCCTTGTCCAGCCTGAACTATCCTGCCTATGATGTGGAGCTCAGCTCTGTGGTTTGTAGCTGTGAGGAACAATCTGAGAGGATGACTTCATTATCAGGGCAGGAGGAACCATGGCAGCTCTGCACAGTATTTGGGAAGTAAAGACTCTCAGAAGCACGAATGGTCACATGCCTTTGGTTTGTTCCTGTCTGTTTGCTTAGCACAACATTTCTCTTCACTTATTTTACAACCTTTCACCTGCACTGTCTGCATTATTTGACAGACTATAATATACAGAATGTTTTATTGACCTTCTGAGAGCATTTGAGGCCTGAAATGGAGGGCAGAAGGCTATTAAACTTAATTCATGTTTACTGTAACAACAACTGTTTCAGCTGCTTTTTTAACGATATTTCTCTGAGCCATCAGCACCAGGGCACTCCTAAGAAAAGGTCTTTAAAAATACTTTTATTCAGAGTGGACTTTGAAGGGTTTAGTTCATTCCTTGTCAGCTTTCTGTAAGTGCCCTGTGACAGTAACAAGCTTATCCTGGAAAACATGGGTGGCCTTTTTGAAGATAATGCCTCACTCTAGACTCTGCATATTTTGACTTCATCCTAGGAGGAAGACTGGCTTCTTACATACATCAGTTATACTGTTAGGAGTGCATAGAAAGAGGCTATTCTATCGCTTTGTCCAGATAGAAGAAAAAAAAGAAAAAAAAGATCCGAATCCCAGAAGGTTTTATTTATTTTTCCTGAATAATTTATGTTTATGATAAAAGGTGGCAGGACAATCTGGTGTTTCCTACCAATTAGAAAAGTAAGTTGGATATATGGCTGGAGGACAAAATGTAGGACATAATAGCTTGCAGTGGAAAAGAAATATGCCTTTGCATAGGGGGATAAAGAAAGAAGTGTTTTAGGGCAACCAAAACTAGACATTTAAATAATCAAAGTGCTTGGGTACCAGGAAATCTTGCCAAGGTAGACACAGATGGCCTCAATCACAGCCTTGCTTCCCTGCTATCTCTAGCCATGGGCCAGGCAGGACCCATGGCAGAGTCCAGCCTGGCTGAAGCACTTGTACTGGCAGGATAACCTTCCCCTTTGCGCACACTGGTAAATTCACAGCAAGCCACTATGAACCTGACAACATTTTCTGCATGGCATCAACCTTACTGATGAGAAGCTAATACAGCAAAGTTACTAAAGATGTCAAATGGTAATAATGGACCCAGGTGAACCACTGGGGACAGGGGTTTATAGGGTTGCATATGAGTCATATGTCCAACAGCTCCATGTGCCATGGTAGCAACAGTGATACAGAAGGTGATTATACACCATACTAATGTCATAGTATGAATGTTGATTTCATGAGGCATGTGGTAAGTGCCAGCATTGCCAGGTTACCCTACATGGAGAGCACCTGTCAGGCTCTTCAGGTACTAAAACTTCTGGTCAAAAGCATGGAAGATATGGAAAAGGAGGCCGAGCTCTGGAAGAAGACAAGCATGTGAAACACATGATCCGGGAATCCTGGTAAGCCGGACACAAAACTAGAAATGCTTTGGATGCTTGACTTTGCAAGAGAAAACACCAGTTTTATTTAAAAAGAAGAGAAAATGGTGTTTCCCAAAAATCATTTTGTCAAAACACTTTTCAGTCAGCCCATCATAGCTGTGAGACCTCAATTTGCTATTATGCTCTCTTTTTACAGAGAATGGTGGAAAACAAGCTTCTTTCCTGCAAGAATATCCAAGCATTCAAGATACTGTTTCATTTCCAAACAGAGTAATTGCTGTTTTTCACAAAAGGAAATAACATGGTTCAGCATCATACATCATCTCCTCTTTCTTCCAGTTGTTCATTCTTTTGGGGTTGCTCCTAGTCAGACCCCACCCCTAGGAGCCACAAGAAAAATTCCCAGTAAAAGTCCAGATTGTAGGAGTGGCTGAATGAGTGGTGGGGAACCCCACCTTCTTTATTCTCTGGGCAGGGAAAATCATGTGTGTGGGAGTCCTGGGGGTCCTGATGTCAGCTGGGCTGCTCTGGGGCTGTGGACTTGGGACCATTCAAATCTGGGGTAGCTGAAGAGTACCCATCAGCCCTGAACTTCTCAACCTGGTTTCTGGGATGGGCACAGTACCTGCCTGCCTCCGAGGCCATCCAGCAAACATGGGAAGTGGCAGGGAAGCCCATTAGCAGGCAGGGCATGGCACCACATGCTGCCAGACCAGTACCTACATCTTCACCTGCAGCCAACCAGTGCATGCGGGCTGATTGGTCAGGCTGGAACTGCTATTTCTGAACTGAGAAATATTGTCAGAATGTTTGTGGCTTGCTTTTCCCACTGACATTAGGAGGAGAGAGATGGAAAGTGCTTGTGGTGGAGCGTTGTCTAAGCATTATTGAATGATTTCATGTTTTCAAGGAAATAATTCCCATAAGGATGTTCTCCTTGTTATCACACATTAATCATTCACCAGAACTGAGGGAATATCTCTGTGATAAAATTCAGTATTGTGCAGAAGCTGTGATGGAAATCAGTGTATTCCCACCTGTGGGGCAGACTCCTTGGCTAATTGTCAGAGCTTATGTATGTACATATGGGAAAGAGGGAATATGTCATGAACATGGTGCATTGAGAGCTCCTGTGTGACTCTGGTTGAGAGCAGTTTCTAAGATACTAGCAGAGAGAAGGGAGAGAGTGAGTTTGAACAAACAGTTTTACTGCATAACATTACAGATTAACCTCAGACACATATTTTCCCAATGAAGTGAAAGGAATTCAAAAGTCTCCCCAAGATAAGAGTGGAAAACAATGCCCATGGATCTTATACCACATCTTGTCAGGTGACAGAAGCAGGAACTGAGAAAATTGCTGGTTTTATCTTCTTTGTCAACCCTTTCAGCTTGTCATCCTGTAGCTGTGAAAATCTCCTTTCTGTGACCTTTTACCTAAGGAGTTTTAATCAAGGCACACAATTAACTGATGTAGCTTAAGCAGGTATAATGCAGGGTAGGTTTGTATTGCTATTAGGAGGAGAAAAGACCTGGAAATTGTGAAAGATGCTGTGTCTATGAGGAATTTTAAAGACAATGAGGTTCCGCAAATTAGGCTAAATTATCACTGTTAAGTTTGCAACAGAGCTATGGAGAATTCTGAGATTTGAGAATGGTTCCAAGAATAAAACTGCAAGAATTTATAGCATGCATAACTGCAGACTTTTCTTCAGAGTCCTTCACAGAGATGCCTGTGTGAGAAGATGCTGACAGTAAAATTGCCAGCACCTTCCGTAGGCATGTTAGAGTTAATAACAGGTGCTGCTGCTCGCAAATTTCATCTCTTTATGCTCCATCAAACACAAACCAGAAAACATGTAAACTATAGCTAGACAGAAGCAGTGACTTCTACTAGCAGAGTACTCATGTTAGCTAATTCCCACGTCTGAAACTGCTCTGGAAGGCTTACATTTCTGACAGGATTTGTGACTCTTCATGGATTTGGTGTCTGGAATTGAAGGAAAGGTAAAGCAAGCTTGTATATCACTAGCAGTAGATAAAAATAAAGATCAGCAAAACATGAAAGCTAAGACTGTGTATACTAAAATCAGCAAAATTCTTCACCCATCTCGCTTCTGCAGGCCCTCCCACAAACATTTCCATCTATGAAAATATAACATTTCTTGTAAAAAATACTACTTACAAAATAAGCAAGCATAAATAAATCTGGAAGCATATAATTAAAGTCGTGATCTGTTTCTTTACCCATGTAATTTTAATTTCTCATTCTTATTCCTAAGGAGCAAATGCCCACTCACTTTTAATCTCTTTAGCTTCATTCATTTTACCCCAAAGTGGAAATAGTTCTGTAGCTGTATGCAGCTGGTATACATGTGGTCAGACGTATATTAACTTTCTTCAGAGAGATTTATATCAAAGTACTGGAGAGCTCTATATTTTTTCACATAATGTAATTTATTGCAGTCAGGGAAAAAAATTATATAGAGAGAAGCCATATTGGATTCCCAACAGGGTGTTGTAACTTTTGTACAAGCCTATATAATATACTGGAATTTTGTATTTTTCTGTGCTGGAAAGCAGCCAGAACTAGTAATGCTTTGTTGAATAATGTTCTGTGGTTCTATACTTATTATCTATGATGAACTGGTTTCTGGTGAAAAAATGGAATATAGCCATTGGTGTACCAAAAATACAAACCCCATGTTCACATGGGGGGAAGAGAATGGAGGAGGACCCATAGAAGAAACCTGAGGCCACGTGGGGAATGGAAGTGGAGGCAGGGAGGAAGCTCGTGGTTGGGAAGGAAAGGCTGGATAGTACATGGTGGCATTGAAGAGAAGGCAAAGGGAAGCACTGGGACGGGGGTGGCTTAGCAGGGGTGAGGGCAGAGGTCACAGTCAGGACCCGAGAGGAAGGGGCAGCAGGGGAAAGACTTGGTGGGGAGATGAAGAATGGGCTGTGCCCATCTACACAGGATGCAAATCTGCCATTAGAGACCTCAGCATAACACACTGGTGTTCTGACGCTTCTTTCCCTTTGAGGGCTAGCTGTTCTCACCTTCACATTGATTCAGCTGGGCAGGAATAGTTTTGGTTGTCTATGGTATACTGGAGTTATTTCACTGGTTATGACACAGCATATCTTCTTAAGTAAAAGGCCTTAGTATGGGAAACATTTATTCCAGTACAATACTGTTTTTTAAAGGGGTAGAAAGATGCTCTTCATATGTAAGATATGTATTTCTGTCTGCCTGATAGTAGAAACAGTGAATTTCTATGCAGGCACAAACATTCATGGCCATTTTCTCCTGTGGTTAACAGGGGACTGGAAATCTTTGTTCTGTGGGGAAAGTAGTTGGTGGAAGAAGGACTCTGGTAAGAAGGCTTTGACAACAAACTGACACAGATAAATTATTCTGCAATCCTTCCACAGGGTGAAAAGCGCTTTTTTCCATCCAGAACACATATTCTTTAACAGAAGTCCCTAATGGGAAGACAAGAAATAAGAATCTGGAAAACAGACTCAGTCACCTTTCTCTGCATGCTGTTTCAGTCCTTCTCATGTTTTTGTGGTTATTGCATTTGAATTTGTTGTCCTGCAAAGAGAATATATGTACCTCCCCAGTGACAACTAATGGAGATTCTCCATTTAGCCCAGCTGGGAAGATTCAGTGCTTCTGGAGCTAATGATTACAGGTTTGCTCTACTGTGTGTAGCTTAGCAGGTTGTTTTTTTCTTTGTCATTGAAGGCCTGCATCATTACAAAAGCACAAATTGTTGTATATTGGTAGTTAATAATTGGGTTTTTTCTGTTCATTTGAGAGGGGCAAATAGACTCAAAGAGACTATAAAACTTCCTGATTTTCCTTCTTCTGAAACAACCCCTCTTACCATTTAATCTGAAATGAAATTTTAAGAAGATTATGAAGGGAGAAGAAAAAAGCATTCAAAAACAGTCAAAAAGAATAAAAAGATTTAAAAGGTAAGGTGGCTAGTGACAGAGAAAAAAGAAAACATTAAAGTGCACGCTAACGGTGGTCAAGCAGACTTAGGTGCAAAAATGGTAGCAAGGGCAGAAGGCTATGTATTTATTTAGTGTCCTTGGTGTTAAAACTACAGTGTGCAACAGCATAAGACTGTGATTCACTGGCCTCTCAGGAAAGCTGAATCCATATTAGCTGCCTGCAGCAGCATGGGGAAAGACTCTGCTCAGCCCCTGTAGGGAAGATATAGTATTTTGCTGAAAGCTGGGAATCTGGGTTCGTAGTTACTCTGCCAGTCTCAAAGCAAGGATTCAAGCAAAACATTAATTGTTTTTAATACTTGTTGAAGGAACAGAATAAATTAGGGAAAAAAAAAGTCAGCAATTTAATGGGTCCTATCATAGATAGAGAGGATTTGGGAATCTGTTGAGACATCACTAAGCCCAGAACTCTAAGTGTTTTAGAGACTTATGATGGAGACAGTTATTGGCTATCACTGAAAGACTGAACTGTTTAAATGTCATGGAAAGACATTCTGATAAATTTTAATTCAGGAATGGAATAGAAAATGTGTTATTGAAGTCTTTACTATGAAGAAACAAAATATCATGGTCAGTGAATTACTTTTTTAGGGTGTTAAAATTAGAAAATATCAAGTAAAATTAGAAAAAAAAATGGAACTAATTGCATTTCACATTTTTTTGATTTAAACATTTTGTAACATTTGATGCTATATTATAAAATGTTTCAGTTTGGAGAAAATCTTATTTTCCAATGAAAATATAAATCTATAAAAATTGTGTACAGAATGTTTATTTAGTAAGGCTGAAGTGAAGAGAATAAGTTTATATGCCTCTTTTTTCATGAGAGGAAAAGAGAAAATAAAAAAATGGTGATCACCATTCTCTGTTTATCATATACAACCAAGAAACAGTATTTATACTAGAGGACTGTTGGAACAATTAGTGTTCACAATAACAATGGTCACTGGCTAAAGCAATGTAGAAGTTTTTAGTCTGTAAATCATTTTGCACAGCTTCACCTGAGAGGAATTGAATCAAAGGATAGTTCAGAACAGGCTGCTCATTGCTAATTTATTTGATAGAGTGGATGCAGGTTTGTTCTTTGGATTCTGTTCTGACATGATGAAACCTTGTTTCTGCATTTTTAAATCCATTTACATGAAATGTTTAAGGTACTTACTGCCTGTTTGTCTCAATAAAACAATGAAGGCTGCTGATCGGGTTGGGTTATGAAGAATGTCAGCTGACAGAGAGTAATTTTTCATATTGAACAGCCTTTTGGGGGAAAAAAGAGAGGGAGAAAAAAACACTCTAACAGCTTGCAATGTAAGTAGAATTCCCTGTTCCTTTGCTAGGTTATAGTGGGTAAATAGCTTCTAGAAACTGATTCCCTTTGGTCTAATTCCACTGTTTCTTGAGCTAATAAAAATACTTGCAGAAACAGCAGGAGTTATAATACCTGTTCTCTTAGTTCTTAATTTGATGCAGTCTCTTATACTTCCTAATATTTGTAAATATAGTAGAATTGGTTATGTTTTATTAGTTAAAGATTTTTTTTTATTGTTGTTTTGATAGAATAATTATATTTTCTAAGGATTACAACTTGACTATCAACTTTCGTTTGTGTTGGAATCTTGGCCCATAATTTTTAAATGGTGAATGAATGGGGTGCTTTTAATTTTATATTGCTGATTAGAACTATCTGATGAGGTGCTCTTAGTACAACCTCATTTATAATTGCATTTTTTTCTGTAAATCTTTGGGAATGGAATGTACTTTACTCCAAGGGCTGATTTCTTGGTTAGTCTGGAGAGGTCAAGAAGGCTTGAAGCTTTCCTGTGGTGCACTCCCATCCAGAGGCACCACTCCTCTGACAACTCAGGTTTGGGCAGAGTGTGATTTCCTCCAAGCACTGTCAGATACTTTTTGCTGAGAGAACAGATGAAAAATAGACTTGAGCTAATGATGCCTAGGCTAAACATTCCCCAGCAGTAGCAGAAATCCCTTCTGTTCACCTGGTTATCTCCCTGCCAGTGGCCTATCCCTAGAGGCATCTTTTCATAGGTACTACAGGATTTGAATATGCACACTTTTTTAATGACCTGCCCTCTTCCACCTTGAGAACCTTGTAAAAGTGTCATAAAGTGTTTTTTCTGTCTTGACTGATTGTTTCTCACAAGTGTTTCTCTCACCCTTTCAGCTGAAACATCTCTTGTTCTTCCCAGTTAGAAGACTTCAAGGCTGTGATTTTCCTTTCCTATATAGCACAAGTAATTGCTTATTTTCACAGAGTCTCAGCTGATATTTGCCATTGCGGGATTTACCTTCACTCCCGCTACTTTTCATGTTACTGTGCAATTAAAATATTATTTGAATTTCTAAGCTAAACTTTTCAGCTGATCTTTTATACCATTTTTATAGCAGTGCTCTTGAATTCCAGACTGACCCATCATTTTTTTTTTCCCCTATCTATTGTCATTTCTCCCTTTGTTAGCACATCAAAGGCAGAGAGGCTTTTTAAAATAACTTTTCTGACATATGGTAGGCTGGTGTTTGGAGAGATTGTAAAGGTTCTTAAAATGCAGTTTGATCTATAGGACTGTGCTTGACAGTACTTATGTTCTTCAGGAAATATTAGCATTTTTATTTTTTATTTTACTGCCTTCATCATTGGATACTCCAAATGACCATATTACACCACATTCTCACAAATCAAAGAAAGTAAGAATATAGACGTTCCTGCCTGCCCACTGCAACAGGACAGGCATTAGGAATGAGACCCATCCTAGACTTAAGAATTTCAGTAAAGGTCTATTGCTTTAGACCTTCATCCACCATCAGTAGTGCTCTACCTCTAAAAGTGGCACTAGGAGATTTATTCTGGGAAAAGCATAAGAGTCTGGCCACCATGTGGTCCACTCCCCTTGTATACCACCAATATCCAATTAAAAAAGAGAAAGGAAAAGAAAAAGGAAAAGAAAAAGGAAAAGAAAAACAAAAAGGAAAAGAAAAAGAAGAAAAAGGAAAAGGAAAAGGATCAGAATGTTTCACTTTTCATACTGCTGTGAGTGCAAACTTTTATGTAACTGGAGTTATAAACAGCAAACCCCAACATTATTCCTGTAGCTCTACTCCAGAGCATGTCTTTTATGTGAAACTACAAAGTTTAACTAAGGAAAGCTTTGAAAGCAAAAGAAAATGCTTTTGAATACTTGGTGTTTTCTACGTAATTTAAAATATTACTCAAAGTTTCAAAACTTCCCTTTGAGACGTTCTATCTAATCATGAGCATCATTGAGCAGAAACTTATTATTTTCAGATTCAGTGACAGTGCTATCAGCACCTGAACTTTGTCTTCAAGCAAAGCAAAACAAGAAATTCATTCACCACTTCCCATGGGCAGGCAGGTGTTCAGCCACCCCCAGGTAAGCATAGCTCCATCACCTTTAACAGTGACTTGGGAAGACAGGTGCCATCACTCCTAACATCCCTCTTCCTTCCACTTCCACCTGCTTTATATAAGCATGATGCCATATGGTATGCAATATCCCTTGGGTGAATTTGAGTCAGCTGTCCCAGCTGGGTCCCCTCCCAGCTTCTCCCCAGCCTGCTCACTGCTGGGATGGGGTGAGGAGCGTTAACAGCCTTGAATCTGTACAAATGTTGCTCAGCAATAATGAAAACATCCCATGGTTCTAGCACAAATCCAAAATACAGCTACACATCAGTTACTGGGAAGAATTAACTTTATCCCAGTCAATACCAGTACACATACTTATTTAGAAGCATGATTCATCATTATTATAGGAACCAACTACATGAATTTAAACAGCACTTCACCTGTCTGTAGAAGAAAATAAAACAACGCAGTTGTGTGTACAATTGATAACACTAATCCTCCCTGGAGATTTCTATTTTAGGGAAACAATTACATCCGCTAAATAATGCTATACTTTCACAAGGCCTTCAGAGAAAGCTTGCTGTTCTTGGTGGACATGATCTGTGAAGGCTATTGCCTTCAAATTTAGCTTGTCATTGTACTGATTAAGGTGAGAATATTTTTGCCCTTGATTTTGGTCCATTTTTTTATATTATAAAATCCTTCAGTACAGCACATGTTGTTTGTAAAAGAAAGTGATTTTTTTTTCTTTCATCATTTCCATCCCATTTTTAAAAAGTATTTATCCGTACTTTTTATTAGCTTGAAAATGAAGTGAACACAACCAGAAATACATGCATGTTTAAATGTCTATCTTTGCTGAGAAGGCCAGCAACTGCTACCCTGAGGATGATAGGTTAGTCTAGTCTGCAATTTCCTTTGTGGATTTTGTTTCTCACATGGTCATTGCAGATAATAGAAAATACTAATTACCTTTTGGTCAGATTCAGGGTTAACTTTCATCTTGTATATACTGACTCTAATAATACATTATTTTATATCAGTTTGTTATCTGGCAATTTCTCTTCTCTGTATTTGCTATTACTGCCAACAATGTATTTTGGAGTGGTAAAAGGTGAAAAAGGAACTGAGACTAAAGCAGTAAGCAAAGAGGAAAACAAACTTTAAAAGCATGATGGCAACCTGTCCCCTCAAACTCAAAGATCTGGCAGTTACAGGAACCTGATTAGCAGTGCTACAAGACATTTCTACTAGCTGTCCGGTTCTGGTCTGAGGGTGTTGTAGTAGGTATTCTATTGCCAGCCAGCCAGTGTTTTGAATCAAAGTAATTATTTCCTATAGGAAAAAAATATGTTAGCCGTGTTCTTCTTACAGCAACTACACATCTGTAACAAGCTGGGCACTTGGAGAATGCCATTATATCACTGAGTTTCTGACTCTGTGGTCATTAGATTTTCCTTTTTCATTTCCACTTGATATCAGTTGTCTTTCACACTATCTAGGTAATTCTGGCTTCAGATGCTTTGTGCTTTTGTGAGCACTAGGTACAGTGCCTGGCCTTTGAGCAGGCTGTTTCAGTGCAGAAGTGAGAGAACTGGTGCTGTTGCCCTGGTGTCAGTGAGCACTGAAATGACAGTGCCCAACCTGTTTTAGCCCAGAGGACAGAATATCAGTGCAGTAGGAAAGTGAAAGTTTTCACAGAAACTGAACTGATCTAAAACGGCATGAATGAGGCTTAGTCATACATTAAGTGTGCTCTACCTGGCAGCTTTAGAAACAACAGCTTGCAAATCTAGAAGGCAACAGCATGCAGCAAATATGCCACTTATGTTCATTTCCAGGTAGAGGACTGTATGTATGATCTATTTAGTGTCAACCTTGCAGGCAGCCAAACTCTAGCCATTTAGTGCAGAAAGGCTTACTCGACCCTTATTCTTTGCATTTCCACCCACTCTTGCAGCTCTCAGTCAAAGTAAATAGAGGTGGGAGCAGGCTGTCCCATGCCTCTAGTATTTGTCATAGCCATAAAATAAACACAAACTGCACCAGACTGCATGCAAACAGGGCACTTATAATATTCCCAAAACAAATGGGAATGGGTTTTCAAGGAAACTCTGTATAAAATTTGAAGTCCAGAGGAGACTGACAAAAGGGATTGTAGCCAGGAATTGCAAGGAAACATGTCTGGGTTCCCAATCTCTGTGGGGATCACCAAGACACAGAAATGATGTCAGCAGCACTTGACTTTAGCATGACAGTTAGTGCTAAGTTAAACTAGATCTTAGGAAGAAATTCTTGACTGTGAGGATGATGATACACTGGAACACATGTCCCAGCAAAGCTGCGGATGTCTCATCCCTGGACATATTGAAGGCCAGGTTGGATGGGGCTTTGAGCAACCTGGTCTAGTGGAAGGTGTCCCCATGGCAAGAGGATTGGAACTAAATGATCTTTAAGGCCCCTTCCAACCCAAACCATCTGATGACTTTATGATTCTATGATCCACCTGTGCTTCTTGGCTGCCTGTCTTCCAGGTGTGTGCCAAGGGACAGTGCCTGTTATGATGTTCAGACCCTGAAACCATGGCAGTGTTTAGTAGCAGGTGGGATACATTACACGGATATATGTTATTTTCTTTTTGCATTATGGAATTCCACTGGTATTTTTTTCTAAACCAAATCCTCATCCCATTCTGTTTGTTACTGTATTTCTTTTGTTGGATAAGTTTAAGCAACAATTACGCAAATGTTAATTAAGAAGTAGTACACATTTTGGGGTTTTTTGTGTTAGGAGTATGAAGTTGTGTTTTTTTTGGTATTGCTTCAGTTCTTAAATTTGATTGCTTCAGGAGATAGCTGTTCATATATTCAGCAAATGTAAATAAATAATAACTCACTGACAAATAAATTGATTGGCAAAACAGGTTCAGTGTGTGCATTGACTCTGTAATGAGTTATAATTGAAACAAAAGTTAACTAGGGAAAGGAACTATGATTTGATCATCTAAGTTTAGACAGGCAAGCTGACCTAAGAGTGAACACAAAGATAAATATTTGAGTAACTATGAAATTCACCTATCCACATCCCTCACATATTCTGTTAGATTAACTTTTGATATCACGGACAGGCTGTTATCTGGTCTTTTCAATATCTAAACTCTTTACTAGGAATAACATTGTGGGCTGGCCAAGAGGAGTTAGATGGCCTGGCTAACCTGAGGCACAAGGGTTTAAACAAGTTCCTTGACCTTTTCGGAACCATTTAAAACCACCTATTTCCTTCCTGCCATTCCTTTCCTGTTACATGTAGCATATTTAGTGTAAGAGCAGTGAGCACTGAGATTGGTTCTGAACCCAAGGTGCTGTCTCTGCCTTGAAGTATGCCACAGCATGAATATGCCCTGCATGGTGGCTACTTCAGGATCTCTGCATCAGTGACTTGCTCAAGATTACTCCTTCAGCTATCTCCTGAAGCAAAGTTTGGAAATAGAGCTCATATTCTCATTGCTTTTTTATTCTTATATATAAAACTGTGAATGATTTATACATTTTTTCATACAATAAAAAGGTTTGTTTTCATAATATGAGTGTGACTAAGTGTATTAGCACTCTTCAGAAACTGTAGAACATCCCAAATGATTCACCTCAGGAAGGCCAGATGAGAAGCTCTAACCCTGGCCTCCTAAGAGTCAAGTTCAGTGACAGACATAAAAGATTTTGAACTGAAAATTTATTACCTCAGTTTATAATGTTTAAAAATTTAATATAACAAATGTTGTGACTTTGAACAGGGAATTTAGATTTAAAAATAAAGAAATATTTGCTCATACTGTACATCATGGAAATGCAGATCCTTCAGCTGGTGTCTCTGGACTGATGAGTGGTAGTGGGCTTGTTGTTCTTTACTGAAATATATCCCACCTCAAAACATTGCAGTGCCTTGCTTACCCGCTGCTTGCTGCCCTGCTTACACTTCTCTGTTCTCTTTATTTAAAGACACATGTCTTTTCTCTGAGGAAGTGACAGAAAATAAAATTGCTGACTCTATCTAGTGCACTTATCACTCTGATCTATCTTCCCTAGGACTTTCTCATTCTGCATTTGGTGGAATCCCTGTAGGAGGTGCAAAAATGATAGATGAATAGATAGATGATGTAAATAGCTCCATCCCATGACTGCATGGAGGATAAGAGAGAGAGAAAAAGTCAATGTGTTTGACAATCTATTGTATGTTGAACAGAGAGTAGTAACAAGTATTACCTTTTTGATAAACACAAGAAAATTCACAGAGTAGGCCTTCTGAGAAGACACTTTGGACATTCTGCAGTCCAGCCTTAAGTATACAGACAGCCAATCTCTAGTCATTTAGTGCACAAAGGCTTACTGAACCCTTACTATTTGTGCATCCATCTGTTCTTGTGGTAATTAACTGGAAGTGTGAGTAGTCACTGTGCCCAGAAGACCACATATCCTTGTCACATTCATAGAAAGTAGTGAAGGACTCAATTAAGAGTAATGCAATGATAGTGAGTCAAGAGGAAGTCTACATGTCATGGAGTTGCTTCCCTCTACCCTTATTTTACTAGGCTATGAATGCTATACCTGAAAGGTGACCATAAAAATACATTGAATGTTTTCATAATTCAATAGATGATAGATATTTTTAATACTTGTAAGTTACAGCTGATTTTATTGATTCCAATCTTAACCTCTGCCTTCACTGGTACTTTGTCTCAAAAGTATAATTATGTTTTTTTTCTAGAAATCTTGCTCCAAAGTGATCTTTTTCCCCACACTTAATTACATAAAAACTAATTTTGGATTTTAAGTTGCCCTTAAAGTCTATGCCAGTCATCTCTATAAACCCCACATATTATTCTGCAGAAAACTATGGTCCTAAAAGTACATCCTGCATTATTCTGACTACAATTAAAGATCTGCTTGTATATATTAATATTGGAAAATTTTAAATCTTTTGTAATAACAAATATTTGCTTCATTAGGAAGAAGAATCCAGATCTCTCTAGTGGAATGGCAAATTATTATTAATTCTCCTAATGATTCATAATCATTCCATGTAAAATAGAAAAATTCTTTAAATAAAAGTACATTCTGCACTTTTGCCTCTACAATACTTTCACATTAGCGAAAGTGATAGTAATTTTATATTTATTTAATTGAGGCAAATAAACTTACAGAATGAACAACAACCTGTGTGGTTGTTTTTTAATACAAGGGTATCCATATAATGGAAAAAAAACCTTTTCCTTTCCTTGAATGTAATATGATAGTTTTTGTGTTGCTCCAGATAGGTTTGATCTGTTATATGTAAAGAAATTGGAAAAAATAAAGAATGCTAAGGGGAAAAAAGTCTATGCCAAGAAAATTTGATTTTCTTCTGAAAAATAATGTGAACTAACAGCAGCTTATGTAATCCTAGTTAGCTTATGTGGCAAGAGCAAGTACTTTTTGATGTGATATTAGTAGGTCAAAACATGGTCTTAGGTCCGTTCTATGATTGCTTTTTTGCTGTTGTTACACTCTCAACAGCCTCAGTCAATGTTTCAAGCTCTAAACAGCCACTACAGAAAAGTCCAGAAGCTTGATAGTTACTTCACTTCTGATCTCTTTATACTTTTTGGACAGAAACAAATATAACTATACCCCCTTTGATGCTTTGTTCCACTAAGGCCTCCAGATATGACCCCCCTGTCATTTAAGATCAGCCTTGTGTACTTTCCTGTTCTGCCAAAATCATAATGTAATTCATAACTGCCAAGGTCATCCACTCTGTTCTTTGGGAGATACCTTCTGGGAATCCACAAGCAGACTGCTGTGAGTCTGCTGGGTTTATCTCCACTCATGGGTAGGAGGATCATACAATGGTGTGGAAGATACAAAGAGGGAATTACAGAATTTTCAGCAGAGTACTTTTGGGCAAAGCCTACCTTTCTGGGCGAACAGCAAGCATTGAGGTATAATGAGGTATTAGCAGATTGAATTTTATATCCAATGACTTGGTACAGCTTTTGTACTTACATGGAAAGTTTATCTAGGTGTGTCTACTGTAAGTGTCCAGTTCTTTAGAGTAGTTTTAAAGTCAGTTATAAATCTATCCAAAATGGAGACAAAAACCCTGATTTGAACATCAGAAGATAGCATTTCTGTTTTCCTTCAATATGACCTGAGGGATTGTAGGAACTATGTTTACCCTGTCCACTCAGGCAGAAGAGCCACAGGTCTGGTATGTGTATCATGGCAATATCTCAGAAATTGCATCTTTGCCAAGACTTCCATAAATTCAGTCTGTACCCTTTTGTTCTCTAATAGGCTATTTTCTAGGAAACTCTATGAACATCAACATGTATAAAGCTGTCAGACTGACCATCTGAATTCAAGGAAAACAGATGCTGTTAGTACCTCAAAGAGGTATTTCTCACTGCTTTCTCATTGTGCTTTTCCTCACTTGTTTCAGAGCTGCACTAACTGTGCATAAAGCTTAAAATTCTGTGGTTACTGGAGGTTTGTCTGAAACACTAGGAGTGAGCCTAGAGAAAAATGCCACCTTGAATCATATTATGTGCTGCCATCCTACAGGTACAGCACATTCCAGTGTGACACAGAGCAGCTCAGTACAGTCTTGTACTAGCTAAATAAGGAAACAGAAATAACCTATAATTTCATAAAAATTGCCATTGGTGTGAAAGAAATTGCATAGGAAAAAAAGTTATTTCTCTCCTCTTTTTTCAAGAAATAAGGTCTTTCATTCCGTTTCTCCTTTAATCCTTTTATTTTAAGGGATATACCTCACCCAGTGACTTTTTTCCAGGACATGGTAGACTGGATCAGAGTAAACTGAATGCAGAAAGATTATCCTCTAATCTATCATGCCAAGAGTCCAGATATGAGTAAACCAGAAATCCTAATCCAGGGCACTGTCCTTGGGTTGGCTGCTGATGCAAGAAATGAAATGGGACTCCTAAGTATCCACTTCTTGAGGAGGGTTCCCCTGACCTTTCTGCTCCCCTGCCAGGGATCTTCTTGCTTATGTATAACACTGGTTTTGCGGTACCTGGTCACCTGCTCAGTTGTTACAGTCTTCTCTCTAGAGAAGAGAGATAGTTTAATTCTTGAGAGGCGTGGTGTCTGATGTCATAATATTTTGTTGGAAATGTAAAGAAAATGAAAATGTTTAGCAAAATGTCACAGAGTAATAGAATCAGAAATAACAAGGGACAGAATGTTCAGAGTTTACAATAGAAGTGATGGAAAATCACTTCAGATCAGGAAAATGGAATAAAATTGGGTTTAAGACCTGAAATAATGGAAGGAAATGCATAGTATCTGTTTGGGTGAGAAGTCTTTCCTGTAAAAGAAACTTTTCACTGCTATGGGATCTCAGTGCTGTTTCTGACCTGCAGAGTACTTTTCTAGGCTCCTTCTTGTACTTGTTTCAGGAATCCATGCTTCAGCAAGCTGCATTCAGATATATTGTTCATCATGTCTTGGTCACCGGAGCAGAAAGATTCCTGCTGAAGCAGGATATCTTCTGGAAATTAGATAAAAAGTCTGGCTTTAGACATGGTCTTGAGGGAAGAAAATGAAAAATTTTGAATGTCATGGGCTTCAATCATCTTTTTTTTTTTTTTTTTTTTTTTTTAAATCAAGAAATGGGAAAATACTCAAAGAGGAAGACTGGGATTTTTTGAACAGCTCAAGACATAACTTGTGGGACTTTCCTCAAACAGAATTGCTTACGCAAAAAATACCCACGTTTTGCTAATTTTAACTTCCATTGCATTCATATGTGTCAGGTATAAAAAATATTTAAAGTACCTTGTACGAAATGTCACTTCACATGTGACATCTGAAACTATGAAAGAGTGTCTGAAGCACCATTGAGACATTACCATTGTGAGGTGTTTATATTTCTATCTTTGCCGCTTGGGAGTCATCCTCAGGAGTTCACAGCATGCAGCAAAATCTTTCTTTGCTGACTATTTGTGAAAGGCAGGGAGTTTTTATAAGCAATAAAATAATGAGATACCTTTAGAAAATAAGACCTTTGAATCATTCCATCTGCCCACAAGATGTAAGAATTCATAAAGCATTTCAGTAAAACCATATAAAGTAATTTTAATGCTCTTTTTAATTTCTTCTGCTGTGCTGATTTACTTCTGTGAACAAAGAGACTGGAAAACTTAATAAGTTGGACTGTCAATAATCAGTATGCCATCAAAACCCAGATGCTCATCAGTGGACTTTGCATAAGATGATAAAATCTATCATTTCCTTTACATTCATTACAGTTTTGTTTATTGAGCAGAAACGTGGCACTTAGTTCTTCGCTCTTTTGCCGAATCTAAGGAAGATCCTCTGCCCTGCCTTAAGAAGTAGGCTCAGAGCTCACTTGAAATGTCTCTTCATGGGCAACCCCCTCCAGTGATTACCTAGGCAGAAGGAAAGACTCTTATGAAAACAAGTTGAGCTTGTTTTTCTCCTTTTAAATAGGAATTCTTAATTTCTAGTGTTTCTTACATATATTGGTTAGTGTCAATTAGCAGTTTCATAATAATGCATTATTACTAGGTCAGTGAGTTTTTTCTGCCAGTCTAGACCGTTATTTTTACCACAAATACCCACAAACACACTGTCTGAAGCGACACTTCTAATTCTTGAAACAATGCAGGTGAACTTAATTACTCTATGTTTAATTGAGATTGAAAATGGAATAAAAATGCAATGGAAAATACTCTTTTCAGGTGGCAACTTATTTAAACAAGCATAATTTTAGCTATCACACATAACTGATTTATTGTTGATGTCATAGGAAAGTGTTTATTTGTTCTTTCCCACAGATATATGATGTGTGCATCATTCTGTTCCAGGATGTGAACTGGTGCAGAAGTTTACTAAGATATGTGGAGCTTAGTATAAGGAAAGGAACTCATCAGAGCCTGCATATGATTTGTTACCATCAAGCAAATTTTATTTTAGCTGTATGTATACATTAGATGTTATCAAATGTATGTGTAAATATGCCCAACTTGAAAGCCTGGTATAATGCAAAATATAAAAACACAGATTCAATTGCAGCATCCTATTTCTGGCAGTAGCAGCCCAATCCTAAAAAAAGCCTTAGGGCCTCAGTGTGACAGAAGCTGGCATTTTTTATTTTAAGCTTAGATCTAAAATACTGTATACTTTTGCATTATGACAATTTACACTAGAAAGTGAGAGATGGAACCAGAGGATGCCTGTGTTAAAGGATTATTCAGATGGAAAGCATGGTCTCCTGAGGGCCTTAGCAAGGAGGACAGAGATTTTAAGTGGTCAAGGTGACTTAAGGTGGTAACAATAGAACTGAACTAGAGCTGCAAAATTTGGATCTGGTCTTAGATTTCAAGCATCACTAGATTCTGAGAGAGTCTGTTCTGCACATCTATAGTGGCAGCAAAAGGAGACCCCGCTGCCACCATGCAAATGGCACAGTGCAGGCGCCTGGACCATTCCAGGAGCTACAGAACACTCACATACTGGAGTTTATAAGTCCTCCCCACCATGCTTGGAGAACAGCATCCATAAGATGGCTAAAATGTCAATACTTCCTCTATATGTGAACAAGTGTAGATTTAGTTAGATGGCTGGGGATGCACTCTGGTGATAGAGTCATTCTAATTATGAGATCAGAGTGAGGACAAAAATCTGCTTGAGCTGTCTGTGAATAGATGTAGACATATATGTGAACAATGATATTTGTGAGGGCTCAACTTTTCCAGAGTCACAAGTATAATTTCATGGAAATTATGTGGACTCTATTGCACACCTACTGATTGAACCTTATTTTACAAACCATCATGCTTACCAGTCTTTGCATAGAAGCCTGAAAATTATCCTGCTTTGTTTTTCAAAACATAGGCCTTTAGATTATTTTCTTCAAAATATCACTGCTCTGAGATCTTTGGAATACAGGTAATACAGTCCTGCAAGACAGGTAATATAATCCCTAGGTTTGAAGTGTGGAATTGGGCAGCTACAAAATAGAACCAATGGCACAGGACTATCAAACTATTGTTTTAAGAACCAAAATGGGTACAAGCTATTTTGTGTACAATAAATACATTGAATTTCCTCTGTCACATCTCAGCAGGTTATGTCCTTATTTGGAGACCTATAGTCAGCTCATGTGGTGTAATATATGCTCTGAGCACATTCTAATGAATTGTTGGGTCCTGATGGGAGCTACCTGAGAAACTTTAATCTTCAGGCACTAACTGTAATGACTTGGCAGCTTATGCTTTGAAGATATCTATAGCTAATGCCATATCCAGCTGCTGTTTCTGTTCTTCCAAGACAAGCTTAACGACTCCTATGTACAGTGTATGAGGTTCTTCTCCACCTTGGCATGAGTACCATCTGCTACAGCTGTACTCAGTTTATAAGCAGCTCTGTAGGTTGCTTAAATGGATTTTTGTATACTCCAATGTCACAATTTAAAGTTAAAATCTCTAGTTATTTAGCTATGAAAGTAATATTTCCAGGTTGGAAAATAGGGTTGAATGGGTTTATGCAGCAGAAAGTCTATATACAAAGAACAGCATCTCCAATAAAGCACAGACATTATGGCAATCAACCCTGATTACATGCCTCCTCCACCATGGGATTTATGCGGATGTGAGAGCTGTCCTTCTCTTAGATTGTGTCTTCATGCTCATTTAAGCACAGCAGCTCACATTAACTGAAGAGGGTTTACACGAGCCATCTTTCTTTTGAAGGGCAATTTGCTCTCATAGGCTGCACAGTAACCTCCATGCTGTGTTTTTCTCATCTGGGCCAGGCTCAGCCTGTAAAGCCTTTTGCCATGCCAGCTGAGCAGTGCAGCTGCCTCTCTTAGCACATTCCTCTTGTTATCCACAGCCTGGGAGCTTTCTTCAGCTTCACCCTGCCACAGGGCAAGCTCCCTCCCAGGATTTCTGCCCCCCACTTGGGCCTCTTTGTGCCTTAACATTTTCTAAAACAATCCATTCCCTGGTGCTTCTTTCTAGGTGTCATATCAGGTCTTTATTTCCATTTATTCCCTGTGGTCTGAAATACAACACGAAGAGTAGAGTTGACCAACTGGGATTGAGAAATATTATTTGCTGTGTTGTTTAGGTCATAGATGTGTGCAATGATGATTTGTAGAAGAAGACCATGCTATGTTATCCTCTTAGGTCTATTTTTGACTATCAATCATGCTTGGCATGTCCTTTGCTCAGGATTTGTAGCAGATGCTTTAATAGTTTGTCAGAGAGTAAATACCATGATCTCAATAATATTATTTTCTGTAGTAATTGCATCTTATCAAAAGAAGAGTCTTTGAAGATTCCCTTTTTTATCCTGTCATTTTCTTTCCTTGGTTATCGTTTTATCTACACTTGTTACTATGGATTTTTTTAGACTTAAGTCAAGGATAGTCCCACACATTTCTTTGAGAAAACCTTTCAAAATGTTTCATTGCTGCATCTTTCATTCATTTCTAGCAGCTAAAGCTGGTGAAAAAAGGATATTGTAGAGAATGTTTATGTGGCATACAGAAAACTAAAGACTAACTTTTTAATACCAGCTAATAGCAAACTGGCACTGAAAGCCAACATCTGATGAAAAGTATGGAGAAAGAAGAAAAATGCAAAAATTAGAAGCAAGAAACAAATATGGTGCTGTGTACAAACATGTAAGAACTTAATTGTCATTTCACCTGAACAAATAATATGAAGCAAATAACATATTTAAATTTTACCCTTTCAATTTCATAATTCGGTCATAAGTTATTAAAAAACTTAATTCTTATATTTTCCACAAAATATCTTGGTGAATAATTCTAGACAATGCTTGCAAAGCATTGGAGCTAAACCTACCCATATTTTAAATGCCAGCCCTCTTTTGACTTCTTGATTTCCTCTTCTACTCCTCAAGTGGGAGTAGTACCTCTATCATGATGAACTGACTTAGGGCTAATGATTCCAGTTTTGAGTTTCAAAAACTTCCAGTTGTCCAATATATAGAAATATGTATCTTACACTGGTGATCTACTTTGAACTTTAAAATGTAGCTCAAGTTGCCATGTAGGCACATTGTAAGCTCAGTGGGCAGGGGTAAGCACCTAGCAAGGGTGATTCTAGTGATCCTGTGGAAAGTGGGATGAGCCCATGAGGTTGTCAGTTTTTGTTGGAGGGAGGAGTAGACATCTATATTTTATGCAGTTCTATTTAGATGGGAAGACTCTTAAATGCTGTATGTAATGAGTTGATTGTGTAGTTTCCACAACACAGGGAGCTTTGGTTGCAGATCTGTTAATGCAATGTGTCGTGAGAGCACTAGGGTGTACCTATCACACCTACAGGAGGCAAGAGGGCACCTTGGCTTCTGGTCTGGAAAACTCTAAGCCCTGGTTTATGGAGATAGAGGGAAACAGATACAAATACTGAGGCAGTTTGTAGGCCACTCTGTATTGCAGTGTATTTCAGTGCCATGGGTGTCCAGTAATGTATCTCTGAGCTTCTGGAGAACATTGTTCTTGCTGAACGAGCTTATGAGAAGTCAGTAGCACATAAACAGAGAGTATAAGGTCAAACCAGTATCTGACTCACTTCTAAGTTTCTCCATAAGTGCTGAGTACTTGTATGTTTAGACCTGAAAGCTGTTCAGCAGGACATATACATAGTGAGTTTATTCTTGGATTTTTGAAAGCCAAAGAAATTCTAAAGGAAAGTTAAAACTTCTAACAGGAGCTCACAGATAGGACTTTGCTGTGATTTTTGTGCAATGTTCTCAGTTTTCCAAACTGCCAAGGAGGCTTTCTCAGTTTGAAGCTATCTGATCATGCTGGTCATCTCTCTATCCACCATGAATTTCTAAAGCAATTTTTCTGAAAAATTTTTAGGAAAAAATGAAGTTCCATATTAACCCATGTATTCTAACCTAAAGGTCACAAAGCTTTTCAAGTGTCTTGCCTATAATGTGAATGATGGGGCTAAATTTCTCTGTGGTACTTTGAAAACAGGTCCTTAGTAAAAGTCTAACTCTTTCTCTGTTTCCAGCTGCAGATGAGTGACCTTGGAAAAAAAGGATCAGAACAGTTTAAACCAAATGTCTACTGCACTGACAACAGGGTAAAATACTATGTGGTTCTTAGTGTTCATTTTACAAGATTTGCCATCATCATGATGGTCCAGTCATGCAAAGAGAAAGGATTTGTGTTACATGGGCAAAATGAATTTTGCAGCATGATTAAAGTGTTTATGTAAGGATTTTTGGGTAAGCATTAATGTATATTTTTGGTATCAAGGCATGCTAGGAATTTTTAGTTTATTTTTTATTAAGGAGACACTTCAAATTTTATAACTTGGTTTGGATGTTTTTCCTCCCTAAATATATATGCTGATTCTGAGTCATGAGAAGCCTATAGTGCTTTGAAATGTCATACTACCAGGTATATCTGTGTGCCTACAGATTTCAGTAGTAGTTTTCCAGTAAGTATATGGAAAATATACCTAGGCTTGTAACTGGGAGATTGCTCACTAATGCTCAACAGTGTATTCTCTATACCTCTATATCATCTTCTATGAACAACTAGTTTACCAGAGTAGAGGAAATGGTGCTTGTCTTGTGAAACTGCTGCCTCAGCTACCCCAAATTTTCTTCAATGGGAAATTTCACAATTAACTAGTCATAACTATACTCACTGTTAGTGCTCCAGAAAAGGCATCCTTCTGCCTCAGGTTAGCTTTGATAGGAAGAACCAGGTAAATGTCCCTTTTGAAAGACACCACAATTTCTTGGATTATTGAGGCATCACACAAATTATTGAACATAACAAACACTATTTTCCTAAATTATTGTTTGCATTTTTTTGTTCCCTGGCTGTTTGCTAGAAAATTATTTTCCTGTTAACTGCCTACAAAAAATGTTAATGTTAAAAGTTAACGTTTTTCCAATTTAACAAATTTTTAATTAATCATTTAGATTACAATTCACCAAGCATACAACTTCCTTGAGATTCAAATTGTGCTGTAACTCATTTTACCTGTTGGTAAAACCAGATGAATTGACTTCACCAGGCTGAAGTGTTTCATGCTGTGTGCTTATACTTGCTCAAAACTATCCCATAACCTGATGCTTTGAACATAAGGATGAACAGATATCATCAAATAAACTAAGAACTAAACAAACATTTATTTGGTAGCTAAACACGTCTTTGTGTATGCTATGAAACACTTGTGTTGTATCCCAAAATACAATATCTGCAGAGAGGGATTTGAGTGGACTTTGCAGAAAGCCATGGGCTATGAGAGTCGGGGAAAAAAACTTGGTTTAAGAAACAAACTAGATATCATCAGTGTTGGTTTCCCTGCCCCAGCCCAGAGAGTCCACACCTTGATTTCATCAAACGTGTACAGAAGACTACTGTACCTTATCTCTCTCTTTGTGTTTCCTGAATCCTTGCATCCTGTAGAACCTAATACCTGTGCCCGCCCTCGGCAAAATCCCCTAAGATAAAGTGGGTTTTCCCCATGAGGTAATTGCTAAGACCCCAAATTTGTTAATCTGTGTTTTCCCCTTCTGTCATCCCCTGAAACCCTCTGTTTTGAATAAATTCTAATAGTTACAACCTCATGTTGAATATGTAGACCCCTTTAAATACGAACTTGTAAATCCAGTAAGGCATTCCAGTTTCTTGCTTTCTCTGGGATCACTTAGTTTTTGACTCATTACACACTTGAAGTTATTCATCAGTTTTCATCATTATCTGACCCTCTTTGTCCTAGGACTTGACTCAGAGCAGATATGGGATTTTTTTTTTTTCCTGAAAGTTACAGCCTACAATGAGTAAAAAATCCCATCAGAAATTTTTATCTTAATTTTATTGACTTCAATAATTACAGCTGCTAATCTGACATCATATTTGAGCTTGCAAACCTCTTTAGCTTTATCCATTGTGAGTCTAACCTTTCCTTAATATTCTCTGCACCCTCTGGAATTAACATACCCTTTTCCCGAAGTGTCACAATTCTCAAACTGCTCTTCAGACTTTACACATGATTTTTTAACCTTTATTATTTACAGGCAAAACTTGTGCTAATTTCTTTCCTTCTACTGTCCCATTTTGGCACTCTCACTGGCCTTCAGTCTCTGAGGATTTCTCTTGTGAACAGCAAGTGGGGTCTGGAAACACTGAGGCAAAGTTATTTTGAACTCATGTGCCCTGCTCATAACCCACAATAAGATTTATTATTAAATGTGACCCTGAGCCAT
Organism: Pyrocephalus nanus; assembly: GCA_038380795.1. NCBI lineage: Eukaryota > Metazoa > Chordata > Aves > Passeriformes > Tyrannidae > Pyrocephalus > Pyrocephalus nanus. Next base: position 49,745,854 of record CM076266.1, read on the forward strand.
GAAATTTCAAAAAACCCCTCTAAGACAAGAACTGCTGATCTAACACATAATTTAAGAAAAATAAAATGAGAGGAGAGCTAAGAGAGGGAGACTTGTGGTGAGAAAGCTCATTTTGAAGGATTAAACTTATGTCAGCATTAGATGCCAGTACTGTAGTAATAAAAGCATTAAGTACTTTAAGTCTCAGAGACCTTTCAAAAAATTACTAGAAAACTAAAAAGTAGACCAAGGATCATCTTTTATAATGGTCAGTCAGTTTCTTAAAAGCCAGTGTCTTAAGTGTCTCATGGAGAGAGAGAAACAGTATCCTATGCACTTCAGGCGTTGTTTGTGTGCTAAGCATAAGACAGAAAGAGTCCAATCCCATGAGAGATGGAAACTTGTCCTATTTGAAAACTAGCAACTTAGAGGCAGTGATAACTTGGTTATCTATCCTTGGATCAAATTTGGCTATCTATCTCTGGATGTGGATGTCTTTATTTGGAACCTAAATTAATAGGATAAATATTTATGCAGAAGAGACTAGTTGTACCTCCACCTTCAAAACCATAGGTACTCCACTGTTATGGAGAAAGTAAACACACTTGAAAACAGAGTGCATTCTCAAGAAATCCTGGTATAAGCAAGGAGCAAGCATTTGTCGTGTTTTCACTTTCTCTGATGAGGATAGGATTTCCCATTCATGCTGACAGATAAGCATTTACTCAGCAAATTTACACTCTCTAAACATGAGGCACAGGAGAAAAACCTCTCCTCTTTCAGGAGCTCTGCAATATTTCACTTTTGAAAATATGCAGCAATTGATTAACAGTATTTCCTGCTTGTACCTCTTTGATTTGCATGCAGAATTCTATGCCTGTGTTCACAGGAGATGTGTTCCAGCCCTGTGATCAATTTAGTGTCTTTCCTCTGAATGTGCTCACACAGGTCCATGTTCTTCTACTGAGGACCCCAGAGCTGGATGCGGTACTTTAGGTGGGGTCTCAAAAAACAAGAGTAGAGGGACAGAATCACCTCCCTTGACTTGCTGGCCACACTGCTTTTGATGCAGCACAGGTTAGCCTTCTGGGATGCCAGTGCACATTTCCAGGTCATGTCCAGCCTCTCATCCACCGACACCTCAAGTCCTTCTGCCCTCAATCCATTCTCCACTCAGCCTGTACTTGTGCTTGGGATTGCCTCAGCCCAGCTGCAGGGCCTTGCACTTGGCCCTGTTGAACTTCACAAGGTTCACACGGGTCCACTCTCAGCTGTGAGGTGTATAAGTTTCTACCAGATGCAATTGTATATCCTTAAGATGACACACCCCACCTAACCACCACACACGTAACTATTTCTATTAAATATTGTAAGATTTCCTACTGGGACTGGAAGAAAACAGCCCATAAAACTTGCAAAAAAAGATGAAAGAAAATTATAATTCAACCATTATTGTATAGAACGTACTACTTTACATAAAAATAGGTGGCTTGTGGCTGAGACTAATTGGCTCATTCCATTTGCAATGACTTATTTATTAATACTACTGATTTGCATAGTTTGGACTACACAAAACAGTTTTATATGAAAAATTGCACTTGTAATTTATAAAAAAATTATAGAATTGTATTTATATGTATATAAATTTAATTTATTGATTTTCAAATGACAAATTTATTTGGTCTAAAAAGTTTATTGGTTCATAAGAATGAAATATTGATTTTTGTATATAATATGAGTTTAAGATGGGCTCTTAAGTAGAGGCAGCAGAACTGTTTATTCCACTTGGTGGAAGTCTATCAAGCTTTTCAACCTTACATTTATTTTTAGGGTTATATAGCTAGGTTATAAAAACTGAGTTTGGGCTGAATCTTCTTTTAAGACAGTCGTGTATCTACTACTTGACATCTCAGCCAAGAGCACTTTTAAGCACATTGACAAAACAGATTGGTCACTGTTAAGCAGTAGATGTTTAAAATAAACACTTATTACTGCAATTGTAGATTTATTGCTCTCTATATTTCTGCAATTGGCTGTTTGGCTTCTTCTGTCTTTTCTGTTAGAGAAAATTATGTGTTCATTGAAGAATAATAGAAAATATTTCAAAATTGCTACATGCTTTATAGACAAGTAACATGTTGACTTAAGGCTCGTCCTCACGGTCCTGAAGAGGCTGAGAGTATTTTCATGACCTGAAATGTAAATGCGTAAATTCCCCTCAGCCCTGGGGCAGAGAAACGTTCAAGCACATCGCCCCAGTAAGGCAGCAAGGCAGCAGTGCAGTTTACTGACTTGCAGATTCCTCTTATTCCCACAAACATTGTTATCACTGTGCCTAGTGTCTAGACAGAGAAAGGTAATGAGCTGCATTCCTAGAGATTTTTTATATCTCTGTATAAAATATATATTAAGATGCTTACTTCACATAATTAGATTATGCACTTGCTTTCCATCAAATTGCAGGAAAGGTTTTGCTGGCGTTGTAGCTAGCTTTACCAGAAATAGGAAGGTGTGGACAACTTCATCTGTTCACACATTGCATCCTGGTCAAAAGAAGATTTTTATTTTGGTTTTGGTTTTTTGTGGTTTTGGTTTGCGGTGGTTTGTTTTGTTTTGTTTTGTTTTGTTTTGTTTTCCTAGTGTGTATCAAGGTTTGTTCAGCAACAAAGAGGTGACATCTGATCTCAACTGGAAGCTTACTATAATTGACAGGTAGTGGCATAGATATTGATTTGCAGGGGATTTCCTTCAGACACATACATTTTTTATGTAAGTTTTTCTAATTCTGAATTTTGTTTTTATCATGAAACAACTGGATGAAGAAACTCAATTGAATGGAGTCAGATACACTGTGTCAATTATGCCTCTGTTCATTTCCTGTGATTTCAAGATTTTACAGGATGCCTGAGTCATGACATGCATGGTTGATTAATTTGGTCTCAGAGATTGGCCATGGTATTTCTGGCTATGCAGATACGTCTAACAGAATATAACCTCTGTCACATCACACCTCAAAACCACAGAGTTTTGTCTGTTACATGTACCCATGCAGACACTTGTTTTCACCTTACTTCAGTTGTTGTGCTACCTGGAGGCATGACACTTATTAAACTATTTACTGGCAGCTATTACTGGCCTTACAAATAGTACAGCAGCAGTTCCTCAGACCCCTGAAGCTGAGTACCCACATAACCGAAGCCTTATATCTGAAAACTTATAATATAGATGAAAGACAGATGGAAAAGAACGAAATAAACAAACTGGAAAAAATACAAAGTAAAAGAGAAAACATGGTATAAAGTGATACTTATCATAACTACCTGAAGTTTTAAAGTATGGTTGAAGCCTGAATAAATGATACATTTGTTGATCCTACTGTTAGCTTCTTTACCCAAGGTCCTGCTATACAAGCATTAAGAATCATAGCTCAGAAACATTATTTGGGCAACCTGAGGAGTTGTAGGTGAAATTCTAAATCAACTTATCAGTGCATAAAAATATCCAGGAGGATATTTATTCATTAAAAGTACATGGAAAAACCACATAGATAGAGTAATTTTTTTTAAGGAATGTTTATTTTCAGTTCCATTTAAACAACCCACTTTTTTAACACATACTAAAATCTTTAGGAAACATTCTAAGAAATTTCAGGATTATAGCCACAGGAAAGAATTAAACGTATTTCAGTTCTGCAGATTAAAATACAGAATATGTTTGCATCATTCTGCATTTTATTATGTTGCTGCCTTTTGGTATGCTTTACATTAAAAATACATGACTGACACTCTTTATACCAGTAAGCCTTTTTATTGAAAAAAAAATATTATTGCATTAAACTACATTCCCAGGGATTCCTTGAATAAGCTAAAAAAAAAGTCGCGTTGCATGTACAATAGTGCAATTCACTTAGCTACTGTATAATATAAAACACTTTATACAGAGAATACAAAACAAAATTACTAGTTTACATATTATACTAGCCAGAGTATTATCCAGTTTTAAATATAAACTTGACACTTTTAAAATCAATCTGATCAAATGGCATTTTTATGCAAATATGCACAACAAATATACATCTTGATTGTATTCCAGAAGTACCTCAGTTACAAATAAAACCCCCAAACAGCAACAACAACAAAAATTTATCATAGTGTAACTGAGGAAACGTTTCTTATAGGAATTTTAGTGTGTGGGTGACCTGTTTCCTTGGATTATGTATCAAGAGCATACAATCAATCAAAAATAGTTTATTAACTTGGTGTGTCTTTATCACTGCCATGAGGTTACTGTAACTCTTTTAAAAATCTATTTGAATAAAATCAAAATTGTAGCATGGCTCCATACACTGGGTTCAGTAATGCTTTTAATAATTATAATCATGTATATTTAAAGTACATTAGTGATGAAAAACAAATATGGCAGCAATTAGAGCTGTGCTGATAGCTTTATCACATTTCTCCAAGAAAATCCCTTTTTTGTATTAAGAATGATATTGGACATTCCCTTTGTTCAGTAGTCAATGATTACTGTTTTGCCACTGTGCTATTTCTGTTCTTAATCTCTCCTTTTTCCCCATCAAAACCTCTCAAAATCTTAATTCTCATTGTTCCAAGAATTAAATTTAATCTTCATTGCCAATTTATTTGCCTTACCGTGTTGGTATATATAATGATGCATCGACATCCTACGATTTTTTTTCTTCTAGAATCCCACTGTATTGTGCATATGTTATAGGAAAGATATGTGTCTATTTTCCATAAATTATCTATGTAGTAGGATATGGTTAAGTTTCAGTTGGTCAGGTTTCTTGCCACAGAAACTTCTACAACATTACCCTTGTCTGTAAGAAGCAGGGATACAAAACGTATGCACGCACATTAAAGATGAGATTAGCCCATCATTCCTTAGTTCCATATTTTTCTTTTTTTTGTTATCTGTTTAGGATACAAATGAACTCTTATATACAATGAGAACAGCTGGGTTTGCTTCAATAGAAATAAAATTGGGCCCATAAATTTAAAAGTTTGTAGGGATGGAAATGCATCTTTTAGGCTAGTATTAGCCCTGAACTGGTGGTAATGGCTACACAGCTTAGTCAGCCTCTTTTAGGGCACAGATTGACCTGCTACTTTAGATGTCCATTTCAGAATATTTCTACAGAGTTATGACTAATGTTTCCAAGTGGTCCTCTGGGTGACTGATCTTCATCCAAGCAAGTAATAATTTTTGGAGGTGTTGAATCACAGTCAGTGAACTATGCTTTATTCTCAGAAAATAAAATTTCAAAAGCATAGAAATTATATGTAAATTCAGTTCTTAATTTAGGAAGATCTTCAGCCAAAATTATAAGGACAAATTTTTAAACTGTGGAAATATTTAATTTTACATCTTTTACAAGAAAAATTTTGACCTCCTTAATTCTGAAGCAATAATTTGAATTAAAGAAGTTCCCTGCAATTAAAATCAGAAAATGAAACATGATTTATATGCTACTTACATACAGATAAGGAACTCCAAAATGGCATGAATCCATTCAGTTAACAAGACTAATAAATAAGCTGGGAATCAAATAAAAATATATTTGACAGTGCTGGTTTCACCAACCTTTCTCAACACAAAAATATTTTCCTTTTGCTCAGTCTCAATTTTTTTTTTCTGATACTTTTTATTAAATGTCTAAAACATTAAGCATTCAAAGCTACTTTAAAAATACAAACTTTGGAAATACAAAACAAAGAGTTACAACTTGTAATTTGAAAAGTTTAGAATAATACCAGTTTATGATGAAGCAGCTGCTTTTAGAAATGAAAACAGTTCCATTTTATTGCAATTGATCAATCCAGTTTGATTAAGACTAAGGAAATTGGTCCTGTTTTATTTTAAATACACAATTTAATTGCAATTAGATTTCTCAGTTGATTCAGATAGCTGAATATAACGGAATAAAATTCCTCCAAACTTTTAAAATGTGTTTTATATTGATTCTGAAAGACATATTATTAATTGTGCACTACCTTATTGCAAATGAATTGAAATTGTTTCAAATGTTTTTAATACAAACAAACAGGTACTGTCTGTTGGATACTTCATGGTCCAATTATATTGGGAAACATTCCTGCAGTCTAATGACAATTATGAATTTAATTTCATGCTACAAATCTTGTGTTGAATTAGAAGCATTATAAAATAGCCAAACTATGCCATTCAAATAGATGCTGAAGTCCCCACCTATTTCCAGATACACAGTTATTATGAACAATTTCAACCACACATTACTCTGAAGGTTGGATACATGCATTCAAACACTGTGGATTCAGAATTTCAATTTGCTTGTTGAGAGTTTGGGAAGCCATGCGAGAATCTTGACATATTTGTTTGGATTCAATATACCTTTAAATGCTGAGTACTATGACGTTTTTCTCTGAGACAACCTGGATAACCAGTTTTTGAAGTGCTGCTCAGAATTTTACTTCTGCATTTTTATGAATATCAGCATGAATTTATAGGACCAGCCAATTGTTTCTGTTGTTTGTGAAAGGGATGAAAGATATTTACATGTTCTTTGGGAAAGACTCTTCCACATGTCAGAGCTCTGTTAGATAGGAAAGAAGCATTGCAGTTTTGGACAAGGACCTCTGAGGTTCAAAGCCAGCCCTGGTTGTTGGTAATTCTGGGCTACTTGCAGCTCACTCCTGATGTACCCTATGATACATACACAGGCAATGCCAAAGAACTTGGGTTCATTGCCTTCTGGGATGCTTGGTTCAGGCAGAAAATCAGCAGCCTGCTTGTGCCAGCACAGAGCTCCCTGTGCTAAGGGAATTTTTTGTTGTATACCTGTGGCCTCTTTGAAATCCCTTTACACTGTTCAAGCAACATATGTCAGGGACCAAATCACTAAAATATCTTCAAGATGCTGTTGCAATCCCTCCTCTTCCACTGTTAACTCATCATCCCTCTCTCAGAGCCTCCCGAGTTTATTTCAACCAGGAGACAGCTCCAGGGGCTGGTGGTCCCAGATACCTTATTTTTGTTCAGAAACACCTTTACCACACCAAGAACTGGGCTGTTTCATATACACACTCACAAAAATCAAATCTTTGAGGTGTTTCAAGAGTGCTCTTCTTTAAATTGCCCTACTTTAAATCCCTCATCCTTGTTGATACACTTGATCCCATTGTGTCTGGGTGCTGTGGTCCCATTCCTACTGAGTCATAGATTTCATTTCAAGCTATTCTTTCCAAACATTTGGTAGAATGACACTAGCCACCCCATCCTTTTTGCACTAGTATCACAAAGAAGCTTTTAAGCAGTTTTTCCCTGGAGATACAAGAATAAAATCAACATTCATATACTGTAAGACAGATTGTGGACTTCAAAATCTCTGCCATTGTGGTCTCAGCAAAACAATAGATTTCCCCTCAGACATGTGATTGAACACTGAATGCTTTATTTTATTTAAATTTGGTTTTGGAGCCATTGTGTAATCATTTGGGTTAGTTTAAGTAGCTAGAAACACTGAAAAGTTCTTTTGTTGTAGGTAACTGTTGGGTCTGGCTAGAGCAAGAATAGTGATGAGGCTCTTGCCCTTGGAATACCGGAGGAACTAAGTGATTTGGATGTATAGCAGAAGGTGTGGCTGTGTTCAGGTGTGGTGTAAATAAGGCCGGGATATATGCAGTGTGTGGTAGTGTGGGGAAGGTCAGTGGGGAAGGGTGGAGGGGTGTGGTGGAAACCAAGTGTAATGGGTGTCCTGTCAGCAAAGCAGGGTGGGTGGGAATGAAGGCTGGAGCTAATGGGGAAAGTGATATAGGGGCAAAATGTGCCTGAGAGAGTGGATGGAGGGGTGCCAGGGAGAGATGACTGCCGTGGGGATGCAGAGATGCTGAAACAGCAAAGCGTTGCAGCAATGTGTGGTGGATGGTAGTGACAGTAGCATGTTGCTGAACAGGGAAGGCAGGAACTGCTGGTGTTGCAGAGAAGGCAGCCAGTCCTGGAGCAGGCAAAACTTTCAGATGTTTTGCCAGAAGTTGTTTCTGCATATGCTGCTGGGCTTGCAGCTGCAGCAACCTGTATTTGTCTACTTCTTCTGGTGAAAATGTAATAGGCTGCTGTGTTAAAGGAGGGGAGGTGGATTTACTGTACACTTCTAGGTCATCTACTGTGTCATCATACTTCTGCATAGCATTGTCACAAAAAGAGTCTGAACAGCCTTCTGCCCCACTGGAGTCCATGTTTATATCGTGTAGTTCTTCTTTGGTCTCTGTTGAATTAGCAACAACAGAATATCTATTAGAGGGAAAAGCACCAGGGAAATCATTTGGTACTGGGTCACAGCTTTGTATAAAGGGTTGCACTTCACTAATGAAGAGATTGGATTGTTCCTTTATTGCTGTGTTCCTTTTAATGCTTGAGCTCTGATAGCCTGTTTCTATTTGAATTACGTCTTTAAAAACACAATGATCATAATCAGTGCCAGGTGAAATAGTAACGTTAGTTATCTCTGATGCTTCCAAGTTGTTTTTCTTCACACTATTTTGCAACAAACTGATTTCATTATGCCCCATGTCATTTTTACCTATGTTTAGTGCTTTCTCTGGCAAAGGTAGCATTGCAATGTCATCTACTGAAGATAACTGAAGAGCAAAGTGACTTTTCGATCGATCCTTTAATTCTTCCCCACTACTGTTTGAAAATCTCTCTGAATTGTGCATTTGCTCCTGGGCTTTCTTAGACTTCACTCTTTCTAAAAGTAACTTGGCTGTCAGTGATTTCCTTTTTCCACATATGTCTTTTGCCAGGTTTTCAAAAGAACAGGTGGCAAAGTTTTTTGACTGACTATTCACATTCGGGGATTTGTAATGTGCAGTTTCAGCTTTTCCTGGTTCAGCATTAGAACCTCTTTTGGCATCCTCTTTTGCTTTGTTGTCACAGTTGTCAGCCTCTTTTGAGAAGGATCCTGAACTGCTGCCTCTTGATATTCTGCTACTAGATGATCTTTCACTGCTTCTTGAATCACTGGTGGAACAACTTTTGGATCTGTGGTAGCTTCTACTCCTACTAGGAGCTTTGCCAAAATGTCGATGTCTACATCTGCTGTGTTTAGATCTGCCTCTGTGTTGTAAAACTTTGTGTCTTGAACATTTTCGATATTTAATTTTGCCCCTCTGAGTACAGTTTCTAGTTCTGTGACTTCTACTGTGACACAGATAGTCCTCATCTGTATCATCTGAAGTGAAAATACACTTGTGCTTTCTGTGTTTGCATCTGTGCCTTTCATCTGTCTTGCTTTTTCTTTTACAACAACAGAGCAAATGATTTCTGCTGTGATTGTTTGATGTGGGACTCATGTAACTCATGCAGGTACTTGTACTGCTAACTGAAGTGTCAGAATAGCTGGAATGTCTGCCAGACGAGGACTTCTGAGAAGATGGGAATCTCCAACATCTTGTGTAACTTCCACATCCTTCATTCTCTGAATTCCTGCTGTTTGAACTGGATTTACAACTAAGGAAACTTCCACTAGAGTCTTTTCCACTGTCACTTATATCACTGCTGCAGCTGGCCACACCTTGAACAGATCTGCAGTCATCTTGGTTTTCACATTTTTCTTCAGAATAAATTAAATGACATTTCGCGGCTTTAGACTTTTTAATCCTAGACATAAAAGCAGAAAAGGAAATGCTTTCATTTCTAATGTTCTGTTTTTTTCTTTCACAGCTATGAAAATGATGCTTTAAAGGTCTTCTCAGTCTTGTTGTATGAAGACTTTTTTCTGTCAAATAATCCTTTCGTGACACATCAAGGTAAGCAGGCACTTTGGGCATATTTTCATTCAAATAATCAGCAATACATTTTTGACCATTTTCGTTCACTTCTTTCACTATGTTTGACTCAGCTTTTTGCTTGGCCTTTCTTGGATTTAGGGAACCTTTCATCTTCTTTGGTTTCAACAACTGATTATCTTGTTCATTTGACATTTGTCTGTGTTTTATTAAACCTGAGGGTTCATTTTCATCTGCAGTCTTATTTTTAGAGTGCTCTTTACAGCTTGCTTTGTTTGTTTCATGCTGTTTACCATTTCTGTGATTTAAAGAGAGTCTGAAGTCAAAATACAATGGATTACAGCCATATGAAATACAGGGCTCAGTTTTTGTAAACAAAAGTAATTCTGTGGGCCACTGCAGAGCAGTGGTGCCATCTTTGCTCACTACATGGAGGAAAGGCAATGTCTGGGGCTTAAATTCTTTTACCACGGCCTCCTTTGGACGTGCTTCCATATTTCCATTTTTGATTTCTGAAATCTCCAAAGATCTCTCTCTTTTTACCAGTCCAGGACTGTTATTAATGTTGCTTGAATGTGCCAACTCAGGCACTGGCTGGGGTGGGAGTTCAGATAACTGGTCAGGCAGGTGGGCATTGCTGTGCTTGTAGGTATTCAGCTGCGTACAAAAATTGCTAGCCTGGCATGAAGGTGAAATGAGAGTTTCTAAGAATTGCTCAGATTCATCCAGTTTGCTCTCTTGCTCTGTTTCTCTCAGTGAACCAGAAAAATCCAAATTTGAAAGCTGTATTTTCACTTTAGAAAATGAAGCATGAGCACTGACTTTTTCTTCCCAGTCCCTATCACTACTTTTATCATTTTCCTTTACTGTTTTAGGTTTTGGAGCTGCGTGACTTGATGCACTGTTATCCAAATCTATTTGGTCTTGTGTAATAGGTGACCCTTTATCCAAGCTTGCTTTCATGTGTTCCTCCAAAAGTGTGCCAGAATGGCAAGCCTCAATAACTTGCTTTTTCTTATGGTTGAGGGACTCACTACAATCATTTCCTTCTTCAGAGTTCTCACTGAAGACTGATGCCGAGGACTCAAGCTTTAAAGGAACCTTTTTAGAGAATGAGAAAGACACTCCTGCCCTTTGAGAGGTATTGGTGCTATCTGGGAACACTTGTGAGACTTGATTTCCCAGTGCATGGTGTCTTTCAGCAGAGGGATGATGCCTACTTATAATAAGCTGCTGTTTCTCTAGTATGGCTCTGGAGAAACCTTGTCCTTCACTCATCACTGTTCTTTGAGAACTGGATGTGAACTTGCCACCTTTGTAGAGGAAAATGCCATGAGGTGCCTGCTGTTTTTCCATGACCAATCGGGGGGCTTTAAGCAATGGTCCACTCCCAGTGATGCTGTAAGGTAAAAAAATAAAGAAAAAAGAAAGCTTTAAGTATTAATAAAGTAATAAAAGTATTAAGTAACCAAGCTATGACAGAGCTTGCGTTTGGCAATGTCTGTATGGTGAAGGAGGGCGTCATGCTGTTACAAGGAAAAGCTAAGTTTCTACAGGATAAATGCCCAGACTAGTTATCGAATCATAGAACCATAGAACAAGCTGAGTTGGAAGGGACCCACAAAGATCATAGAGTCCAACTCGTGGCCCTGCACAGGACACCCCAACAATCCCACCATGTGCCTGGGAGTGTTATCCAAATCTCCTTGATATCTGTCAGTTCAAACCACTAAATCCTTAACTTAGCTTGGGCTTTTATATGGGCAAGGTGGTCTTTGCATATAGAAAATTATATATTTTGAAGTCAGCATATGAATGTTCTTTTTCAGAGTTATGCCCATGTATATCCAGAACAAATATTGGGTTTACTCTGAAATTACATTAAGGGGAATCTGGTCTGTGGTAAGTCTTGGGTTTATGAGACACCACTGCAAAAGAAATTGTGCTATATTCAAAGTGAGATACTTCCACCTGAAGCATTTGCAAAATGAAACTCAGGTAGAGAAAGAGAAACATTCTGCTTGCTTGGGGAGAAATGTGTTTGTATGACTTTTTTAAGAGTAGATTTTTATTTTATCTTTATATTATTCCACAATAAATGACTTTGCAAAATATTCAAAGAGATATTAATATTAAAACTATCAGCAAACATTGGTGGGGAAAAAAGAACACCAGTAGATTTCCATCAGTATTAATCACAACTTTACTGGTCTTATTATCAACCAGGATTTTACTTACTTTGCCATATTTTCTATGTCTGTGTTCTACTTTCATTAATTGCATTATTCCTCTTCTCAAAATATCTCAGATTTTAAATCTGTGGTTTAGTATTCTGGTAATTAAAAAAAAAAAAAGGCGCAGCCCATCTATGAAGTCCTTAACAAACATGGTAAATCACAGATTTCTTGAAATAGATGATTAACTGAGATTGGAATGACTGTTGTCATTTTCCATTAGAGATGAGACATATATAGCCACCATAAAAGTGTTTTTCCAAGATATAATTTAAACATGCATTTCATTAGACTAATTATCTGCATTTGGTATCAATGCAGCACTACAGTACACTAACAAGAAAAAAAATTAGGAACCAGATTAAGTAAAGAGTTTGATTAAAGATTAGAAAATATTTTAAATAAATGTAAATGCATTAGAACTGCTAGATCTGCATAACAGCTATCTATAATTGGCTAGCATGTTTTATAAATGCTACAAAATACATTGATATTCAGCAATGGGAAAGACAGAAAGACTCTCTGAAGTAGGGTCAACGCAGAGTATGAGAATATGTATGCATTTCAGAGCATTTATTTGCATTTGCCACAACTTTGTCAACAGGGGATACAAATTCAGGCCTATTTGTACATCAAGAAGAAATAATCTCTTGGAGAAGGTGTGTTAAAGAGATCCTTCTCGAAATCTCCTAGGAATAGCAAAATAAAATGTTTCTATACACAAGATTAACTGTAATTTTGTTGTCAAATTGTACTGGCTTGTTTCAATGAATTGTGTTGGAACCTGAGACGCAATACTCAGGGGCTATAACAATTTTATGTGTATGTGGACTTTTCTTAGAAAGACTGACTTTCTGTCTTTCCTGAGCAACTGGGAATGCTACTCCTCTGCCAAAATCACAGCTCTCAGCCACCCCTGAAACTATTCTTTCCAGGCTCTTTGTAAAGGATTATGGACTCTTGGCTCTCTCTAAAAGCAAGCCTGTTTTTTCCCTCACAGTTTCACTCTGGCTTTCCTATTATCACTGGCCTTATTGGTCTATCTGAGGCTACATCTTCAAGTACGTGGGCATAAAGGAATCTTCCCACAGGCAGTTACATTTGTTTCAACAGATTTTTACGAAAATGGAGTTGTAACTGTAAAAGTGATTTATTAGCACTAAACTGTTATATTTCAGCAGATTGCTCAAAAGCAATTACACAGGCCAAAATGAGTATATAATAAACTCTGAATGCTATTATTTCTAGGGTACAGTAATCTTGATATGAATTTAAAAGAATGTCAGTTTAATTATCTGATTAACTCATTACGGTCATAGATTAACATAAACAATTGGTCTGGTGGCAATCTGAAGCCCTCAGTGTCATTAAACAAAGGAGATTTCTCAAATTTAAGCGTTTTTTAGTGCAATATTTGTCCTATATCTTAATATTCTTCAATAGAGCTAACAGTGGTAGATAAACTTAGTTAATTATTTGTTTTTCATTCACATAATGATACTTTCATTGCTCTACAGAGGAACTCTGAGAATAATCCCAGCACCCTAAAAGTGGTAAAAATGATTCACAAAGGGTTTTTTCTCTCCCATTCACTTAGTGTCAAATGATAAGACAGTCATATTAATCTCTTCAGGTCAGTTTGGATAAGGAAAAATGATGATATTATAAAAGCATCTTCAAAACACTCAGTTTAGAAGACATGAGAATAACTACAGGAGAGAAAATGACAAACCTTCAAATGGCATGTAATTAATTCAGGGCTTTCAATTTTATGGTTTGCAGAACAGGAACATTTGGAGTTAAGGACAGCTGAAAACAGGTTACACTATACGCAGTCTTTGTGCATTACATCATGTAGGAGTAAAAATATTAAGATTTCTTCTGAGACTGAGGGAAGAGGGCATTAAACTCTAACACGAATTTTAAATACTCGCCATTCTGACTGCTTCCGTAACTCTGCAAGCTGGTGGAGTCGCTTGAGCGCTTTTTCCTGTTTCTTCTCATCTTTCCATGACTTTGAAGCCACATTTCGAGCAAATTCTCTTTGTTTCAAATCTTTCAATCTCTGTGTGAAAAGAACATAAACAGAAGGGATTAAATATGTGCACAACAGATACATTTCCTCTTACTCAATTTATTTGCTTTTTGTGAAGTTGGTATGCAAATGGAGAGTAAATATATACTTAAAATAATAGTAAAAAGACATTGCAAATACTATTTTTGCCTAAAAAACCCACATGATTTGACCATTGCTATTTAGCTGATATATGCATACGTCTAAATGACAGTTTTGCTTCTTATGAATACATAAATCTGCTGTTGTGTACAAATATAGGCACAAAACTAGACTCCATTTAATGAGGTCAACATTTTACTTTTTAGTTAATTCTGTTGGAACATAATGCATAGGCATGACAGCTCCTTTTTTCTCCAGCTAAAATGAAATATTCCAGCTAGTGACAGTGACACAATATGACACAGTCATGGAAACTGTTTTCCACCACACTTATTGGAAAGAGGCCATTCTGGGTCTGTGATTTTGTTCCATGAAGAGTGCTGGAAAGCTGTAGTGAGTATGTCCCACCACTGTCAAGTCAGCTGTCCCATAAGTAAGGGATTTTAAAAAAAGTCAGATAACACCCACAAAAGAAAAGTAAATTCTGGGAGGCTAAGACCAGAAATTTCTTATTTGCTTTCAGCCTTGTAGACCCCAAGACATGTGACTCTGAGCATTTCTCTGGAAACAGGAAGAGCTGAGCTGTTCGTGTATCAGCTTCCCAGGGAGCTTAAGAGCTGGCTCAGAACCACCCCGATGTTTCTGCACAGACAAGTTCCCTTGGATGAGGTCAACAAGGCCAGAAAGACAGTTGCTCAAGGAACTGATGCACCACCAACCAGCAAGAATTGCCATGCTGCCTGGTGCCTGATGAAAGTTCAACAATTCTATCAAAAATATTTACACTTTGTCCAATCTGTATGTTTCTCCATAAAGTTTTTATCAGCTCCAACATCTAGTATTTCACTGAAGAAGGCTCTGAAACAAAACAGCTGCAAAAGCCTCTTTAAAGCTCTTAGGCTTCAGTTGCTTGGAAAAAAATGTTTGCTCCACCGTATTTTACCCATTCCTTTATGTGCCCTCCCTCACTGTTTACTTGTCGCTTGCCAGGCCAGTCACATAATGCTCCATTCCCTCAACCTCATTGTCTGCAATTTACAGTAAAATGGATGAATATGTAAGACAATATTACTTTTGGTTCATGAAACAAGCTTTTAAAATAATATATCAAAGCCAAAGTTGTAAAAGAAATCAGAGAATCTTCTCAGAAACAAATCCACATATTCTGTCACCTAGGTAATATTTACAAGAGTCTAGAGATATTTAAGCTGTGAAGATAAGTAAGGAAAATATATGTAGCCTTAAGCCTTATTAACATGTCCAATGTGAAGCGAGAGCAAAGAAATAGGGCAAAGAAACACATTTGAGAAATGCTCTTTAGGGCCACTTGATATGTTTTAGCTGTCATCGTGAGCTGTTCAGCATCACACCTAAAGCATTCATGGGGAAAAACAGAAACAGTATCTACCTGTCAAGGAAAAAAAGAACAGTGTGAAAGCAAGTACTATGGAGTGCAGGTACTGCAAAGCAATGCAATTTCATTTCTTTGGCAGTTAGGATGATAATCAAAAAAGCAAATGGACCAACACTAAGAATAGAAGTTCTAGCAGTATTTTTTTGCTCTCTAATGGCATACAGCATGTGTCAAAGAAGTAGAGAAAAGAATAAAAAAAAAGCAGGTAAGCATAGCAGAGAACTCATCAACTGGAGCCGAAATCCAAGAAATCAAAAGCATCTAGAGTCTGAGCAGAGAAAGAGCTCTTTCTGCACATTGCTTCAGCAAAATAAAACAAAGCTGCACTGCCAGAGCTCCAGTTAAGAATTGTAATGAAATTTGTCAGCTATGTTGGATAGATCATGGGACTGCCTGCTGAACCTGTAAACCCCTGGTTTTCTTCACTAATAACCTGCACTAGACTTCTGACAGGCACACAAATATTTTCTGCAGATGGTGCACAACAGCATGCAGCTGAGCAGGTACCTGAATGACAACCCCAAGCTCAGCAGGTGTGCTTAAAAATTAACATTGTTTTACACGTCAATTGCATTTATTCATGTAATTAGGTACTTAACTGGGCATCCAAATGCAGGCACATGTAATAAATTATGATTTATTTAATAGCATTCTTCTGTTGTGTCCTTCACCAGCTACAAATATTATTGTCCTGGAGTTATATTTGTTTTTTAGACTCATGTTCTATTCTTTCTCTCTTTTTTTGTGCACGAGTGTGTGGATGTTGCTATACTTAAAAGTAACCCATCCCTTTCTTATAAACACCCACAGAGATGATTAAAAGACTACAAAATAATATTCATTGCATGCAAAGATTAACTTGTAGAACCAGATCTGAGTCACACTGGTTCCTCTGTCTAAGACTCAGTCAAAAACTACTGAATCTATGTTTTTTCTTTTGAACTCTGGTATGAATCAACAGGAGATTCAAATGAATTAATGGAGCTTCATCTCCACTACCTACTTTTGCTAGACATGAAATAACAGTGGTCAAATACCTGTAATTTAGCAATTTCTGCCCATTCTTAATGTTGGGTTGTTTAGGGTTTTTTAATTGTCACTTTACTGGGGCCACTTCTTGCTTTACACTGGCCCATGGGTACTTGAAGGATACTCACTGCTCGATGCATTTGCAGTATTGACTTCATTTTCTTTCCAGAGTAATGATCCTGATGTTTATTCCTCCCTGTGCAGGTGAATGTTTGTCTGGATTGCTATTCATCTGATCAAATTTTGATGCCTTTCTTCACAACTGCTGGGAAGAAATAAGCATTTTGGGCATCTAATAACCTCTTTTAAAAGCTGCTGTCTAAAACAAGAGGAATAAAGTGAAATGTAAAAGTACTTTCTTTTCATTATGTACAAAGGGCATTAAGGGTATCTATCTTAATTATTAAGGGGTGTTCCTCTGTGAAGGAGACAAAGCTGACAGCCCAGCTGAGGTGCCTTTACACCAATGCACACAGCATGGGCAACAAACAGGAGGAGCTGGAAGCCACTATACTGCTAGCATGACATTGCCTAGTTGCCATTACTGCAACCTGGTGGAAGGAATCCCATGACTGGAGTTCAGTGGAGTATTAATGGCTACAGTATGTTTAGAAGGAACATGCAACAAAGGAGAGGTGGAAGGTTTGTTTCTGCATCAAGAAATGTGGAGTGTGTAGGGTTGTCTCTGAACAATAGCCACAACCAGACTGAAAGCATATGGGTAAGAATTAGAGATCAAGGCAACAAAGGGAACCTTGTGGTTGGTGTCTACTACAGGCTACCTGATCAAAGTGAGCTTATTGATGAAGTCTTCTTACTACAGCTATAGGAACAACTGTGTTCCCTCCAGGAGGCTCTTGTCCTCCCAGGGGACTTCAACCAGCTCTGCATCTGATGGAAAAATAGCATAGAGTGCTGTAGGAAATCCAGGAGACTGGACATGGAGGATATCTTCTTAAGCCAGGTAGCTGGTAGCTCTACCAGAGTGGATGTGATACTGGACCTGATGGTCACCAACACAAGAGAGTAATTTATGGCATCTTGATTGGAGGCATCCTATGATCATGCACTGGTGAAATTTGCAGTCCTGAGGGGTATGGGTCAGGTGAAGAGTAAAGTCAAGACCCTAAATTTCAGGACAGCAAAATTCCAGCTGTTCAAGGATTTATTCAGTAGTCTCCCATGGGAAACTGCCCTAGAGAAAAGGGAGCAAAACCAAGCTGGCAGATCTTAAGGGAAATTTTCCATAGAGCATCTTGGTGTAAGATGAAAGGAGGCTGGAATGGCTGAGTCAAAACCTGATGTCAAATTAAGGGGCAAGAAGGAAATGCACAGATAGTGAAAACAGGTATCCTGGGAAGAGTATAGCAATGCTGCTTGTCTAAGGATGGGTCCCTGGTAACTATCCTGTGGTTCTGTCTCTCACATGCAGTTTTGATAGAGGAAGTTGGTGCTATTGGTAAATTTTCATTGCTACAGATAATATTCTTGTCTATTGGCTACATAAAAGAGGAGCTTGAATTAGTTTACTTTTGGCATATGTAAGCGAAATAAACTTGAGGAAGACATCTATATTTTTTTTTACGAGTCATTGACAAGAATACAGAAAAAATTTTCCCAATCTGAATTTCTCTGCCAGATTTGCCATCCTTCAATCTTCATAGGGTCTCTGGAACATTTTATCTATATTGCTCTCTCATTCACTGTCTCTCAATTTGAGGACCTTAGGAACAAAGCATTACTTCTCCTTTTGAGCATTCTGCCAGGGGCTATGCTCATCCCATTACATAGATTTGACAGGGATTCTCAGTATAACTACTTCAGATTTTGAGACAAAGAACTCCTATTGCAAATATACTGAGAAGCAAATCCTCTTTTTGTACTGCATTGATGTAAATAGAAGGCATCTTTGGGAAAAAAAATTCTTTGTTAAGTTATAAAAGGTCAGGTTAGTGTGAATTAAATGAATTTTTTTTTTTTACCCCATTACATTTGGACTATTTTTATTCTGGAATGTAATTCACAGTGCACCCTCAAATACTCATCATTCCAGCCCCAGGTAAAAATATATGTACCACACATTAGGTATATGTCTCCTGTCATATTTAGAGAGCCTTGTTTAAATCTAAGTCCTTGAACTAATGCGAGTGTTTGAGTGCCTGATTAGCTTTAAAGATTTATTTCCACTTAGCTGAAAAGCTCCTTAATTAAGTTCTAACCAAATTCACCATAGAAGGGTTAAATGAGGTAAAAAGGAACATTAATTTCAGTAATTATTCTCTTGCCTGTAACCCTAACATTGGAACTAAATGCATTATTTGTAAAATGATTTCACAGTGCAAACCATCAAATGAAAATGATAGCCACTAGAGAACATAATTAAACTTCACGTCTAAAGCTTACAGTATTAGCTTGCTAAGCAAAAGTGAGGAAACAGCAATGAAGGAATTTGCTCTTACTAGGGTAAATAAAGTCCTAAAAATAATTTGGAAAGGGCATTACATACAGGAATTAATGATGAGATATGAAGCTCAAAAACCAGCTGATAAATTTTCATATGTTTTACCCATAAATAGCTACAGATCACTTTGAAGTGTGTTCTAGTAATCACTTGTTAGAGTAGTTCATAATATAGTCAGTAATAACAGATTCAATATTGTTAGTGGAAGTAAATGAGAAGACAGAAAGAAAATATCCTGGTATGATTGGATTAGGGAATGAGATGATAGCAGGAGAGAGGAAAAGTCAGTCCTCAGACATGCACAGCAGAATCTATCTATCAGTGAATGAGATGCTGATCATGGATCTAAACAGAAGGATAAATTACAGGTGGCTCTTTGTTGGGCTTGTTTTTCCATGTCTTCAGAGAAACTCCTGCTATGTCTGTATGGGAAGATGGTCTGATCTAGTGCAATGGGTCTTCATGTCAAAAAGCATCAAGACCTACTAGTACTTGCTGTGTCTTTTCTATTGGTAACTCTTACTGTTCAACCAGATCTGCAAAGTCCTGCTAATTAAACTGATTTTATCCACTGCTGGATAAAAGCATCTGTTTGCAGATATTTTCCATTTTGAAAGATCCATTTGCGCTGCTCATGAAAATCCCCCAAGTAAAGTTCAGCCAGCTCCATTTCATGTAGGCCATTTCCATAGCAGAGAGGACAGAATGTGCACTTTGTGACAGAAACTCCTCTGAAGGGCTGAGCTATTTGTGGATCCAGCATATGCCCCAGTTGACCACCTATGTTTTTATCAGTTCTGATGAACTTATTGTCATATGTTCCAACAAGCTGGCTGCACACTGTGTAATTCGATTAGATATATTCAGTGCCACTTTGGAATGCAGAGAAATTTACCTAGTAAAAGCCACATATTTGAATTATAAAAACCTTGGGGTAGGGACTGTATCTTCACGTTTGTATATTACCTCACTTGTCAGGGCATTAGGCTTTTTCTAAGATCAAAAACATAATCTCATAAATTTTATTTCTTTTTCTTTCACATTTAAGCCACTAAAAGAGAAGAAATTGGCATTGCAGATCCTGTGCAAGACTAATTCCTTTCAGAACTTCCAGTACTTTTTGTAATCTTATTTTTAAAATATTTAAAACTTTTCCACATATTTTTAAAGCCCATCTCACCACTTTGTTTTGATTTTTTCTCACTGTAGCAGGCAGAATACAAAATCGTGTCCATTTTAATGAAAAGAGCAAGTCTGAACTATCACAGAATTCTACAGATGAGTCCAAAACCTGGCTTCAAACTTTCTTCAATATTGTCAGCATACTTTAGGAGTAACAAAAATGAGAGTAGAAATGTCCAAGATATCATTTTACAAATAAATAAATGAAGGCAGCGATGGAGAGAATTCTGAAAAGAGCAGGGAGGAGGCTGAATCAACACTTACATGTATATACTTAGTTATCACCTCTAACTTTTTGCACACCCATTTAAAAAAAGATGCCAGACAACTGAATAAAGCCTAAATTTGATTCACATGTATAATCAATTGATTCTTGATAACTATGATAGTGCTGAGGGAACAAAAACAACGCATAAAGGATAAGCCTTTTCCAAATTATTGTGCTATGTTTACACAGAGGAAAGTTGAATGAGCAGACCACTACAGAGTGACTTTGAAATGTTACACCAGAGAACAAGTCCAACACTAAAAAACTCCAAATATTTTAATATGTGTAGGTGGCTGAGGTTTTTTTTTAATTTTTATTTTGTGGGGTTTTTTTATTATTATTTTTATTAGTCAATCAATACCAAAATACTCTTTCTCTTGTATTTGCTCAAAGTAAACTGAACTCTTCTGGAGTAGGATGATTAAAGGCAACCAGGAATCTAGCAGCAATAGTGTAACAAAATGCCCGCTCAAAGTAAAGGAGGTTTAATAAATTCCATTTCCTTGCAGTTTTAGTCAACCAGAAAAGGCCACAAATGAATTTTGTAATCATCTGATCAAAACTTTTTGATAACACAAGACAGAGGACATCCAGATAAACTGGTGAAATTCAGTTACTTTGACAAGAGCTATTTTATTAAATCCACATTAAATGAAATGTATTTCATTATCATTCCTCAATATTTTATGGAGTCCCATATCAGTCATGCCAGTATTTTCCCTGGCACTAATATCAGAATGACAGATTTTCTTGTTTATTCTTTCTAAATCCTAGCATGGCATCATGTAGCTTGATGCTTCTTCCCCTAGTGCTCTAAGACCCATTAAAAATCAACATTTATTATTAGGAAAATTTATGGCCATCTCTTTCCTAAGACTTAAATGCTGGTCTCCTGAACCAGCTGACACAAAAATCTTTAGCTCCAGATTATGTTGCTAAGGATCCTTCTAAAGTATTGGTAGAGTGGTATTTTACAATAATCATAACCATTATCGATGTGACTTAGTCATCTAGTTTTGTCCTAAGTATAGAACAGAAATCTATGTTGAATAGTCTTTTTTATATCACTGCTAACAAGTAAATAATTTCAATTTGGAGCAGAAGATACTTTATGTCCTCAATATACTTTCAGAAACTTTCTTGCGCTCACCTCTGATGACTACAGATTTTCCTTTAGCCCCTTTTTACTTCCTCCATCACTTCTTTTCCAATTTCTTCACTTGTGATTTATAGTATTTACCATTCATTTTTCCCTTTTCTCCATTATGAATTTAATCCAGAGAGAACTGACTTTCCTTCTAAACAAGATTAGTGTCTATAACAGATTTGGTCTTTTTCAGTTTAGGGATTTGGGTTTTTAAACCATCAGACAAGTGCTCTTTAAAATTTCTGAGGTCCTTCTTACATCTTTCCATTTGATTTCTTCCTCCTAGCCCATTTGAAAAGCTCATTGATCTTTACAAAACTAGATTCCTAAAAGAAGTCTATGTCACGGTTCGTTATTTATACAAATATGTGCAAATATTTTATTTGCATTTACTAAACAGAGTTACTTGACTTTTTTTATTTTCCGTATGTCCATGTGTTGATCATCATAATGATAATAACATATAGGTTAAAGATCAGCTTTTTAGAGACTCATAATGTGGGTGAAATCTTTTTGTGCTATTCTTGTCATAAGGGAGGCAGCTAATTCGGATGGATGATCTGTTAATTTTAATTTCTTCATGCATGGGATTAGAGTAGCAGTTTGTGTTCCAGTCTTTGGTTTATTTATAGGAAAAAGATGAGCAGATGTCTCTTTTTTTTTCCAGGATAATTCACTTCTGCAATAACCTGGTTTAGCCTTTGATTATCAGAGACAACCCTCTGAGAACACATCTCAGTAAATTTTACAGATTTTTAGAAAGGTTGTAACATTATATTTTTTATTTTATTTAATTATTTTCCAGTTTTGTCTCAAATTATTATTATGTGTTCTCTCTGATATTAGTGTCCTTTCTTCCCTCTACTTGGCTTATTCATTTATCTTCCAAGTTAAGCAGCATTTCCTTCTGAAATAACAAAAGCAATAACATGCTTCCTAAGCAAATTCAGTGTGTCATGGAAAAAAGATAACCAAACTGTGAAGAGTGAAAGATGTCCTAATTTTCTGGTTTATAAAGACAAAGGTATTTAAGTCCTATCTAGCTCCCTTTTTATTGCCACATGCTTAAAATATTATTTATTTGCAATTTGTAATTTGTATTTGGTCCCCTTGAACTTAGTGGTGTTGCAACCCAGAGTGCCTGAGGCTTTTACTAAGAGAGGGAGCTAAAAGCAAGTGCAAGGTTGAGATGCGCAGTTCAGCCCACTGGTGTGTAATGTTATCACTGAGCTGCAACTTGACACACTTCAGGTGTAACTCCACAGTTTAAAAGTTTTAATAATTTTCTAGAAACAGCCCCCTGAAAAGGGAGAAATGAACATGATGTAATTTTATGAGGGCAATCCCTTGCTACTTCTCTTTTCCACTTATATGTTCTGGAGTTGTGAGAGATAGCATTTAATGTTACCCTCTTAGCCATGCTCCAGATCATGTCCGTTTGTATTCACTCTTGTATCAAATGCTGCTATAAGCACACATCTAATATTTCATGTGTACATGGGCATGTTTAATATTCTAAATCTGATTTATCACTCACTGTTTCTGAAACACTTTATGACACTTTTTAAATTCTTTCCTGTCACGTGATGCAAAGAACCTTTTAAACAAGTTTTACTTTACTACTACTCCCAGGGAATTTTAACTCCTTCAAAATTTGAAGTTGATCTTAAATTTATACCATGGCTTTCTATTCTAGTGATCCATCCTTTTGTACACCTCTAAATTTGAATTATTTCTTGCAAAAAAAAGAGAAATACCACAAATTTATGTACTGAAATGGAAAACCAAGCCTCTTAACATATGCACCAATACACATACACTACGGTCATATTGGCTTCATATTCTTTGGATTAGGTGAGTTAAATCAATACTGGAAATTATTCTGGTGACAAGGAGAAGCAGGGCAACTGGATCATATGCTATAATTTTAATTTCTGAAAAACGATCCATTGTTTTTCAATGTACTATTGGTTTGGCTTTTAAGGATTCCTTCTGCAAAAATAAAAAAGGAATTACATAAGAGAAAATTCTATTAATTTCCTAGAAATAACAGAAAATGCTATAGCAATTACTGTACACTTCTCACATGCTTCATGTTCAGATTTTTTAAGCTATGACTAGCTGTTTTATGTGTATACTGTTCCAATTTATGCAAGGCCAGATTTAACTTTTTTTTTTTTTTTTTTTTTTTTTTTTTTTTTTTTTAACCAAGCAAACTGACATTATCCTGTGCTAGATTTCAAAATGGGAAGGAAATCATAATCTGACATAGGCTATTGAGAGCCAAGATTATGTCAATGAGCTGAATGTTGCATGTAACTTAGGTTCAAATGATATAAAAGTAATGCAGAACTCAGAAAGGATGGTCATTACAAGCTGATGAGAAGAATGAATTTTGCTTTGAAGACAAGATGAGGTTAATCTGAATATTCTGAATTCCTTTTGAAAGGTGAAAATTACATTGTACCTTTTAGGCAATATTCTTGTATGAAAAAATTAGTAACAATCAAAGAATCCACTTCCCTGGGGAACTTACGTGATTTAATAATTTGTATTGTATTGCTCCTAAACATGAAATTACTTTACCCTATAATTTCTCAATTAATTATGATTTGATATTCACACAATGCAATATAAGACTAGAGATCCAAGGCAGGTTCAGAATGAAAGTCATAGGTTTTTGGTTTTCTGCCAGGTATGGCTTAGTGCCTTGTTGAATATCACAGATCCTGAATGGGAAGTGTAAAGACACTGCAATGAAATGTGACTTTTAAACATAAGTATTTAGATGCCTGTTTTGAAGGAAACAATGCTCAGAATCCATAAACATGCTAAGGGCTTAAATCAAGCTGAGAAATGCGAACTACAAGCATAAGGTATGCTACAGGGTTGCAGTGGGTTTCTGTCAATTCCTCTATACTTACACATTTGTTACAAGTCTAGAATTTCTGCTCTGCAATAACGTTTGACAACTGGGATTTCTTGATTTTTTTAATCATAGTGGGAGGATTAAAATTCTGAAAACTTCTTTAAGAAATGAAAATTTCAAGTGGCTTGATGTCAATGCATCGTAATAGTAACACAACCTAATGCCTTAAAGTTAACATTTTCATAATTTCTGTATCTCACGAATAGTAAACATAATATATGCTTACATTAAAACTACTATTATAAAAGTATTTTTAAAATAATTTGTAAGAAATTTTGAAAAGCTTTTTTTGTAACTCTGTTGAAGCAAAGTATTTCAATCTTTATGAACCATTTCAACCTGATTGAAACTAAATGATGTAAAACTCCTGAATAAAAACAGTTTTGATCTTCTTATATTCCTGAGGAATCATTCTACTCTAAAAGTAACATTTCCTGATAAATGAGTGAATTAATGTTTAGGGGTTTTTTTTTGTTTTTATTGTGTTTGTTTTGTTTGTTTGTTTTGGGGTGTTTTTTTTCTGTTTTTTCAAGAAGCTTTTTTTTTTTTACTGCCCCATCACTTGTGTTAGTATGTTTGTTTGGTATTCACATGCATGTCATCTACATTTCTCTAGATATTCCCTTGCAATTTAATTTGAGAAGATACTTAAAGAGACCGCATTTTTTTAATGGCTTCTGGTGGAGCCTAATTTTTATAAAATTGTAAGAACTGTGGAATGATAACTGGTCTGGGTTACCTCCTTTATTTTTCCCTTAGAGATATGTTAAGAGATGTTAATTAATGCATTTAAATAAGTAAGGGTAATAAATGACTAATCTCACCATTTTTATTGCTGTCTTGGTGATGCACAGATATGTTTCTGTTTTGCTTTTAAATATTTGTTTGTGCTATGAATGCCCCTCTTAAAGACATACAAGGCACATTGTAAGGTCCCTCAAACACAAACATAGCTGATTAGCTTTGACTTAAAGCTCCACAGGAATCAATTGCTCAGCTACATTCTTGCATATTAAATACTGCTTGGAAGGTTCAGACAGTCAAAAATTAACAGAACCATAATAGATGAAGCTTATAGACAGATGCTTATTGTGCCATATAGACTGTGGATGTCAGTGGTATTAGAAGAATTATTATTTTTCCATGCAAGGGAAAATTATGCCAAGAGAGCACTGTTCAAAAGTTATGCAGAAGCCAAGTGAAATATAATTTTTGTGTGAACTTTTGAGGGGACAACATTTTGCTAACACAGCTAATTTCCAAAAAGCTGATTATGGCACAGAGTTGCCCAAGGTATGATATGTTCAGATGTTTCATAACCTGCAGAACAGGTCCCTTAATCTGCTTTAATATTAGTTTATTGTAAAAGTAATTCCAGAAATATGAATTAAATTACTTGTGAACAGACATAAAAGCCAATCATAGCATCTAGCGGTGCTTTGTCCCTATTACCTCACTACTCAAGGTAAAACTTTTTTTTTCTTTCTGGGTTGGAAAGGACCTCTGAGATCATCAAGTCCAACCCTTGATCCGCTACCACCACAATTACTAGACTATGGCACTAAGTGCCACATCCAGTCTCTTAAATACCTTCAGGGAGGGTGTACCCACCACCTCCCTGGGCAGCCCATTCCAAAGCCAGATTGCCCTCTCTGTAAAGAATTTCCTCCTAATATCCAACCTAAATCTCCCCTGGCAGAGCTTAAGCCCATGCCCTCTTGTCTTACTGCTGATTGCCTGGGAGAAGAGACCGACCCCCACCTGGCTACAACCTCCTCTCAGGGAGTTGTAGAGAGTGATGAGGTCTCCCCTGAGCCTCCTCTTCTCCAGACTAAACAACCCCAGCTCCCTCAGCCTCTTCTCATAGGACTTTTGCTTGAGTCCCTTCACCAGCCTCATTGCTCTTCTCTGGACCTGCTCCAGCACCTCAATGTCCTTCCTGAACTGAGGGGCCCAGAACTGGACACAGCACTCAAGGTGTGGCCTCACCAATGCTGAGTACACGGGAAGAATCACTTCCCTGCTCCTGCTGGCCACACTGTTCCTGCTACAGGCCAGGATGGATTTGCCATCTTTAACACCTGGGCACACTGCTGGCTCATGTTCAACTTGTAGAGCCTGACCTTAAAATGACACCAGGTATTCCAGATCTAACAAAAAAATCCCAACCAAATGTGCAAAGCATGTGGCCTAAAAGCAACATTACCTAATGTTTGCCAGTTGTGTGAAGCTGGCACATGAAATATAATGTGCATCTGTGTTCAGTCTTGCCCAGTTCTTACTAGTTCATAGTAAACAGATGGTTTTGCATGATTTGTAACATTTTGCACAGAAGTAGGTATAAAACAAGCTGTTCATTCTGCTTCTTCTGTCCTTATAACTGGTATTTAAAAAGTGGAAAAGGCACCTGAATACAGAGATTTTAAAAAGGACAGCAACATCCAGTATAATTTATCTTGTTCATTAAACAACACAGGCACAACTCCAGCCTGACTGCCCTAAAGGTTAACAGGGAATAATAATAATCTAAACATTCATATTTAAGTTCTACATATCTATCTCTTTTACTTAGGTAATATCCCACGTACTGCATCTATTAGCATTTCAGAACTCAGAACCAAAGAGGAATATGTTAGTTCTGAAAACTTTTTACGCAGTAGGAAATAGAATTATGACTGGCTCAAAACCAATTTTTTTTATTTGAATGGAATGTTTCAGAAAGTCGTGGTTTTTTCAGATTTTCTTTGTATTTCAAATATCATTGCCATGTTAAATCAGTCATAAGAGAATGTTTCAATTAAATTGGGTTTGAGATTTTTTTTTCCTTGACCATATTTGAAATAGCAGCAAAGTTTGAAACAATGGGAAAGCAGAGATGCTGAGTTTTCACTAGATTAACTTCACATTTTCTCTAAATATACATAAAGAAGAATATGTTTCTTCATGATCTGGTGAGGAATTACCGTACAAAATTAAACTCTAAACTGCTATTTAAAAGCAGAATTTCATATTTGCCTGTGGTTTGGCATAAACTTTATTTTTTTTATAAATCTAATCTTTCTGATTCCTTACGTATTTGAATGAGACATCCATTGCACTGCATCAACCATTCCTCCTGCTTGAAAAATTACTTTTAAAACTTTAGTAATTAAAAAGTGTAACCTCTGAGAAGAATGGAAATAACAATAACAGAGGCATTAATGAAAAGCACTTCCTCTGACATTCTCGTTGTTGCTATGTCTTAAATGCCAAAATCTGATAATACACTTCTGTAATTCCTTATGTAATTAAATGCTTAAGAAATATTCTACAGTCATTGGACCATCATTAACAACTATGAAATTAGGTGTCCCATGGGTTCTTTTCCAAATTAAAGGGGGTTAAATTGCTAATTTACATGTTAATTAGCAGTCATTCTAAAGAACACCAAATGTAATTCCATAGCATCTAGCATTTAAAAATTTAGCTTATTAAGACAATAAATTCAAAAGAAGCTCTGCATTATTTACAAGATTTTTTTTGACAGCTAATGATGAATCTCATTATTCTAAATAAAGTTAAATTTTAAAAGGATAAATACTGTCAATTTATTTGTTTTATTCCTGAGTAATAGGAAAGCAGCAAGGCATTGGCAGGGCAGCAGGTTTAGCAGGTGTTTATAAAGCGCACTGATCTGCACAGATTGGTAAGTTTAAAATAAAGAATTGTTTCTGGTGACATTTCTTAGGGATCTGCTGCCTCGAGTCACTCCTAATCATCATAGCCTGCTCAGTGGTATTTGATAAAAATGCTTCTACTGCTCCAGAGCTACTCTAGTACATACACTTGCTCTAGTGTGCAATTGAAGCATCTCTGTGTAGCAGACCTATAAATACAAGCCTCCCCTCATAAAATTTAAGAAAATATTGTGTAATATTAGAAAGCAAGCATTCACTGTAAGATAATTTGAAACTGGCAAAATAAATGTTCTACTAAGTGAAGCCACAGAATTATCCTGTTGCTTATCTCCTGCTTTTCTGCATATGTTGTGCACTATTGCTTTGCTTAAATGCTGATGTCATCTTGGGTTGCTTTATGTTACCTCTATTTACATTAGTTTCTATGATGTGACACAGTCTGATTGTTTCCCTGAACTGCTACTTCAGCGTTTCAAAAATGCTGGATTGCAGGTGCTCTGAAGCACAGCAGCTGTGATGCAAACATGTTTTTAGAAAGGCAGGATTTCTCTCTGTCTGAATAACAGAAAGAATCATTCAGGACAAGAAAATTTTGGTCTTACAGGATCTAGAAGTGGTAAAAGTTTAAATTGTACATGAACAAAAGCATTACATAGTCCATTCTTTGGTTTTTCTTCAGACCTCAGCCATTTTGTATGCTGTGCAAGTTGTTTGTTGCAAGGTCCTTCATCTTGTAACTCTTATTTGTCTTCTTGTTTCTGAGTGATACTTCCATGCCTTTCTGTTCTAGCTGTTTCTGTTCAGAACAGCTTTTCCCATAAGTGCTTCCTCAACCCACTGCTTCTCCTTGTTTACCCCTAATTTCACATCATCAGTTCTTTTGCAGCCAACAGCTTCCTCCCCTACACAAAATGGGTTAATTTCTGAACTACAGTCCACCTTCAATAAGGATTCAGGGAGTTTTCCTCAGTGAAAACAACATGCAACCTTAATTAATGATTTTATTAAAGGGCAAAGGTATGAAAGTATTAGAGTAGGCTGTCCAAACAGTATTGATTCAGATGCCTTATCACTTCTTTATTCTTTACTTTGCAAATACTACATATTTTTACTGTCATTTACTAAAGCTGGTGATCCATAAAGAAAATTTCAGCCCAATCACTGAAAGCCAGAGAAAACTTGTTCTTAAAATACAAAGTGTTTGGAAACATTATTTATGTGCATCACAGTTAGTTCTGTATCTCACAATCCAGTAGAAATCATGGAGTAATTTAGTTTGCAATCAAAACTAATTTAGAAACAAAAGGGATAAATAAAAGGAGTTAATTTACATGACCAAATTCTGAAAGAGTTAGAAAAACTTTTACAGTTAATTATGGAAAGGGCAATGTGAGAAAAAGGTAACTATTCAGCAAGGAATTATCAAAAACCTGTTCATTGGGAACAGTTACAGTCAGACTGGAAGTAATTTTTGGGAGTATGAACAAGAACACACACTGAAAAATCAATGTATAATAAAAAGCTAAGAAAGTGTGAAGCTATTACAGATATTAGAGAATGTAATAAATGGCATGGGCATAAGCAACAATAAGGAAATCACTGGTTTCACAATGAACAAGAGAACAGTGTGTTTTTAAGGCAAAAAGACACTGAAACAATAGGATAGACTATAGAAATGAATTATTTGCTTTTAGCTTTGGTCTTCACCTTAAAAAAACCCCAAGACTTATGCCCGGGATGTAAAGGATATGCTATTTCCAAGGGAAGAGAAAGATATGCTTAAAAGGAAAGAGAAGAGGAAACTGAATCTATATGTATATGGTAGAATAATGAATAAAATAACAGTTAAGAACTCCTCAGCATCAAAACCTCCCAAATTCAAGAGAAAATAAATATTGTGATGAAGCAGAAATGTCTGACAAGTGTTATACTGGCACAGATATCATTCTAAATAATTGTCTAAAGGGTATAGTTAAAATATAAATTGGTAATAAATTTGCCTCAAGTTAAAAATAAACAGGCAGTTCACTGAAATGAAAGAATAATTTGTTGAAAAAATCCAAGAAACTGTCGATTGTATCAAATCATAATGGGAATATTTTGATGTATGTGTCAGGCATGTTTAATCTGACTAAACATACTCATGGTAAATTTTCTGAAGATGGGAAAAATAAATAATAACTTTCTCTTTAAACCCCCTCTCTTGTAAAGCATATGAGCATCCTTCATTTTATGCATTTGAATAACTTTATATATTTTTGTGGGGCTGCTTATAGGCATACCTCTTGGAAAGGTCACGGTTGTTCTCAGGACTGGGCCTAATTTTACACCCTCCAAATTGCACCCACATAACAATTTGTGTGTGTGGTAGTTGCTTTTGAGCATAGCAATCCACTGGTGTCTAAAAAATAAGAAGGCAATAACTACCACATATACAAAATTCCTTTATCACTTGAAGTCCACTTATAAACCAGCCGTTTGAGGGAATTTAACATTATATTACTGTTTCTTGTGTTTGATTCCTTTTCTTTTGCTTTTAATCTTTCTAAGGGTGGGAGGAATGCAAAAGTTTTGTTACAAGTATGCATGTACTTGTTAAAAAGCATTAAGCTAAGGTGATTTTTGTGAGTTACAGAAGCAGAATGTTGACAACTGAGGACCGCACTGCACTTACTAACTGAGAGCAGGAAATTCTGAGGTCTTTTGCCTTTCAGATTATTTTCTTAGGAGGCCACAGGGAGTTTAGCCCCCATTTGCAAAACTAGGCCTTAAAAAAGCCCCTTTTTAAAGGCTAGTATCTTGATGCAAAAATGCAGAAGCAGGGGCTACAGGGAAGGACCTCACCCTTGTCCATGTGGTAGAACAAGAGGGACAGTGTGTCCACTTAAGTATCTATGGAAAAAAGCAGAGATCACACAAGCACACATAGTGAGGAACCTTGAAGCTGATGAAGTACTTTCTGTTTGACTCGTGGGTTACTTCATCCAGAAGAAGGTTTCTCCATGTTTTTGCCTTCCCAGATCCTAAGGTGAAATCCCTCAGATATTGCTGGACCAGTTTCCTTTCCTCCAACTGAAAACTGTTTGGACAATAGAGGTTTACCTTAGAGGCAAAAGACATGACTTCATTTCCCTCCAATAAACATGGAGTTGCTGGAAAAAAAACATCCTCAAGATGAACAAACAAGATCTCAGCATTACACTCATTCCTGAAGCTTTCTCTGTGTTAACTTACCAGTGCATTTTCTGGGTGGCAGCAGCAACTCTAGCTAAAATGCAAGCATATTTGCTAGCTTTGATGTTTAATAGGGGCTAAATCTCTGCCTGAATTAGAGTTTAAATCCACAAGCACCATAAAGGCTTAACAGTAAGTGCCCACAGCTGTACACACTAAATCAGACTCTCATGCCAGAAATATATCCAAGTACTTGTTTGCATGAATATAAATACTAAAATACAGGTATGTGCATGCAAAATAGAGTAGGCTGAAAGTTCTGTTCACTCACTTATACAGTGCTGCCAGGATCAAGAACACTAAAATTTGTGTTGTGGGGAGGTTCTTTGGGGTATTTTTGGTTTGTTTTTTTTTTGGTTTTGGTTTTTGGTTGTTTGTTAGGGGTTTTTTGCCTTTTTTTTTTTTTGGGGGGGGGAGGTGTTTTTAGTTTTTTATTGTTGATTTGGTTTGATTTTTTTTAATCATATGAGAGAATGTGATGTATTTTGGCAACAAAACTGAGACTTGTTTTGTCTTGAGAAACCCCAAGATGGCAATACAGTCTTGTTTTTCTATTCTGCTTATTTATATTATTTTTATTATTATTAATATTATCATCACCATTATTATATTGCAGTACATGGAATAGATTTGTGATTTTCTCATTTGCTGACATCTAAAAGCCTTGCTGATTGCTAAGGATTATTTATACAAAAAACTGAAAGCTCCAACACTTTAATGTCAACTGATTGGATGAATGTTATGAATGACCTGCAGTTGTTAAAAGATTCCATTCAAAATGTCAGCCAAATAGAAACCTCGCTCAAGTTAGGCTTCCTTTTTGAGATGTGACTTAAAAACCCTGTAAACCAACTATACTTACATATTATTTTCAGCTTAGCATGCAGCATACTTCCATATATATTTTCAGGCAGCAGCCTACCTTGGTTATCTATATCTTAATCATTTTTTAATGAATTCACACCAGACCCTCATCCTTTTCAGTGTAGAGAGAGCTTTGACAGAGCCAAGGTACTCAGTTCTGATGCAGTTAACTTTTGTTGCGGAGAATATGGTGAGCAAGTGATAGCAAGCATTGTTCACCTGGGTGCTTGATGAGGGATACTGCAGATTTATCAGTGTTACTCCCTGTGACTGCTGCACAGGGCTTTATAAAGTCATAGGAAAAAACACTGAGGAAAAAAACTGTGATTTCAAGCGGGTTAGTTGGTATGTGCTGGGCCAACGAGACGTGCATGCATAGGGTGGTAGGGTGACAAAAGATTAGCTTCTCCCAGGAAAGTCACCCATACTCCTCACCCAACCTTGTTAAGTATCAGGCTTAAGAGAGAGCTCAGGCAAAGCTGGATGGGAGTACAGCCTTTCACTCAGAGAGATTTTCTGAGTTCATTTTATCCAGCCCTGCACTGAAAGAAATGAATTTCCAATAGCAGGTTATATCAGTGAAAACTCTTATAGTGTAGTGCTTCAGGAAAGATGTTGGCAATGTTAAGATAAACGCTGACCAGATAACGAAAAGAAATAAAAATTACTTAATACTCAGACACTGTTATTCAAAAATATATAAATAATATTAGAATGTTCCAAGGTCATTACACTGTAACAGAAGATAATGGAGATGTAGGCATTGCTTTTGATAATCTGTCAAAATTTTATGCATGTACATGTGTATATGTACACATACATACATACATTGTATTTTTTGTAACCATAATTATGAAGGTATGTAGCATGCAGAGAGAGAGAAAGTCAAACTGAGTACACTGCTTTAGAATAATATCTAACACAGAAAAATAGCAGAAAGACCAGTTAGGCAAACAAGGCCATATTGTCATCATAACATTTTGCAGCCTCTGAGGACAGGGAAGGCAGTGGCTTGCACGCGAACTGATCGGTCCAGAACTCAGGACTTCCTGCTGTAACAACTGGTTGAAATAATTGATAAGAAAATGGATCACAAAAACAATTTTATAAAATCATATTTGGAGATTAAAGCCATAATTCTTTGAATAAAATCTCTTTTCTGTGGAAGACAAAGAAGAGAGTTATGACTAAGTACTCAGTGCAACATCTTTTTTTTTTTTTTTCTGCCTTTCTATCTTATTTAAACATTGTTTTGAAGTCGTAGTATTTAAATAGGAAATCACATGGGGGACTTCACTGTATTGTTACTGAGATGTAAAGAGTCATTCATTTTAATTAACTCTCCATTAGAAGAATGATGTTTAGAACATATGCATGCAGATTACTAAAGCCACCCTCATTACTGCTGGGAAACAAAAAACATACCTTTGGAGAAAGAAGATCTTCTAGTGGCTACTGTACCTCCCAGAAAATGTCTCAAAATATTTTGAAACCTAGCTAGCTAAAACCACAGGAAACTAGAAATTAAATTGTTTTCTTTGAAGATTACTTTGATAAGAGTATGAAGAATAAAGGCTTTTCTGTGACTGACTACAAAAGGCAGAGAAAAGAGTGCACCCACACTATTCCTAGAGGCAAACTAATGCTCTTGCCAGACTTGGATGAGCAGTCAAGAAATGAGAGGGGAGAAGAGATTGAATTACCTTGTCACATCAGGAGGGTAGCTAGCTAATCCTGCACTAACTGAGCTTCTGAACTACATCTGAAAGGGCAGGATGGGGTTAGCTTGCACTGCCGGTTGATATTCTATATATGTCGTGCATTTCTGAGCAGACTCTTAGTTTCCAGTGCTATGCTTGGCAGCTTTTAAAGCACTAAGTTTATCTGAAAATTAAGAACAGTTTTATTGCTTAAACACTCCGTTTTATAAGAGAAACCTGCCAAAACCTCCCCTGCCCAACAAGGCAATCATAGATGATACTTGAAGCAGGCTGTTGGATTTAGCATAAACTGCTCTTTCCACAGGGAATGTATGAAGAGGGAGGGCACAAATGGCTCCATTTGAGTTTAGATGTATTTCTAATGACTTAAAAAACATCTGAAGAGTGAAAAAAATCCTTTGTGCAGCAAATGGGGATTTATAGGGATTAGAGTAACATGTTTAGGATCTGGAAAAGCATTTGTTTTGTATTATTATAGGAATTTTTATGGATTAATTAATGGAATGGTGATGCGAGGAATTGGTTTTGATTTAACACTTAAATGCAAAACTCCAATTTGGGAGTGATGGAACAAAAATTTCCCAATATTACCCATGGGGAGCTGGTTCTGGGCTGCTCAAATTCAGCAGGATGGATGGTGAAATATTAGGCAGTTTGTTAATGAAGTGCTGTGATAAATACACACGGAAAATTCCAGGGTGATTTACATCCTCTGTGATACTGCAGAAGACAATAAGATTGCTTGCAGGTAGATTGAAGAGTTTTTTTCTTTAGCTTATTTTACTCCCCATTATTATTTCTAATCCTCTGTCAGAAACACCTGCAACTTCTGTTTTACATATTTGTAAGGTACCTCCTGACCCCTGTGCAACCAAAAGTGTGATCAATAGAAGGTACTAATTTGAATGCACACAATACCTGAGCACTTCAACTGTGTAATGTAAACACTAGAAGAAATACAGGAGAGAAAGATACACTATGGCATTCAGTTACATGCTCTTCACACGTTAAGCTAGCAGATATGATCTGTCACATCAGAGGTTCAGAAATGTTCACTCCTGAACTTTGCAAGCCATTTTTGTCAAATTCTGAAGTGTTTATATGAATTAATTGCATTTTCCTTCCATATTACCCACTGAAATATGGATTTTGCTAAAAATAGGGGAAAACTAGGATACAGGAAAGAAGGATAATAAGCACATATGGATAATATATACCTACCACATAAAGGCCTGATAAAATTACACGAAATCAATGGCAAAAAATTAGTATCTATTATCTTTTCTCATGAATTCAACATCTTGTTCAACAGTAGGCTTTATTTTATATCATCTTCTGCATGCAAGGCAAAATGTATTTCACCCTGAGAATCATTATCAGACATAGATTTTAACTTCAGAAATATAAGCTTTCTTTAAAACAAACATAAATAAACAAACAAACAGAAACCCCAAACTCCCTCTTTTCTGCCCTTGAAACAGCACAGCCAGCTTGAAACAGCATGATGATACGCCTTCTGCATACAAAAGAGGGACCTGGCTATTTGAGGAAGTGGTCTTTTCCCCTTTTTCTGGTTTATAAGTAATTCCACGTTTAAATATATCAAATTAAGTGTGGATATTGGTATTAAGCATGTATTTAAAACTGTAGATTTAGGTCTTTCAGTCAGAGTGGCTTAAAAGGAATTATGGTGAAGATTAAAACAATGAATATTTCCCATTTTATTTTAATGGAAAGTAAAGTTGAAAATATCAAATGATGAATTATCTTCTACTTGAGTGAATTTAGAAATCTCCCACAGTCAATGAGGAAGGAAGACAGACCACTGTAATGTGCAGAGACATTTTTCAGGTTTACCTGCTTGTGAGCGTGGTCATAAGAATTGATGTGGTTGTCAAATTCCTGGTGTTTGTGGTACTGCTTGTCACATAGTTCACAGTAGAAGTTAGCCTTCACATCTTCCAGAGCCTTGGCTGCAGCTTTCTCCTTCTCAGCATAGTCCTGCAAAGGCAGAAGCAAAGGAACACCTTTCACTACAGGTTGTGATCTCATGCTTCAGCAGCTTTTTTCATCATCCACGTTAAAAACACTAGACTGACTAGGATGGCTAGAACACCAAGGTCCATCCTGTACATGCTCAGGAGGTTTTGATCATAAATTGGATTTAATAAAAAAATTGTGTTCTTTGAGGAATTATTCTTACTACTTCTTGTAGGTACTTCAGTAAGAAAAGTAGAGAGGAATAGGGAGCAGAGGAATACCATCAGGATATTGCCTAGCTCCTGGGCAGGACAGCTGAGCAGTCAAGAACAATTAAACAACCAGGGTTAGTCTGTTAGTCTTCACATCAGTCCCAATTTGTATGAACATGTGTGTGTTCCTTAGGTACTATTGCTCAGAAAAAAATAAGCTGTTTTAATCTGATACTAAGGCAGATTTTCTTTTGTGTTCTGCTTTCTACCCTCTATGAAATATTCAGCCAGCCCAGGCAGCACTTGCTATGGCTGGTTGAGATTTCACTGGAGCAGAGCCACCTCTGCAAAAGCCTTTTAGATGCCTTTCTTTCCTTTCCCAACATCTGCATGAGGGGACACACACACCCAGCCTATCCAAAATGAAAGTAACTGTCACCTGTCCCAGAGACCACAGCCACTGATGAGAGCACTAGCTCACATCCAGGCTCAGGTAGACACAGTTGAAAACAGGGAAAACACAATGAGTTCTTACACAGAACCCCTACATATCTCCCCACTGACTCAAGTGAACGCTCTGGAGAGTCAAATACTTTCATATCAATACATAATAATAGGCAGAAAGAGAAAACTTAAAACAGAGGAACCAAAAGTTACTGAACTCAAACTAACGTAATTCAATAAAGGGCTTGATAAAAAAAATTGGCAGCAGCCTTTGCCAACCTTATTTCTTTTACAAGTCCTTCATTATATTATTACTATTATGACACTTCCTTAAACATTTTTAATTAGCGCTAAAGAGCAAACTTTTGACAGAGAAAACAAGAACAAAAAATTTGGTAGAAGCTATTCATTTTATATTCATATTGACAAGTTGATATTACCTAAGTGTATGTAATATATTGCCAGGGACTGCAGTAATTCATCATTTGCTGTATCATTTTACTCACCTGAAGAAATTGGTACTTTCTGCTACCAGAATTTCCACAATCAGTGTTGCCTGTTGTTTACCTGCTTTCACCACCCTTTGCATGACAAACTTAGAGTACACCAAACCCAGGACCTACTGCACATCTGGGACAGCCTGCTCTTAGCACATCACACTGCCCAGCATTGCTCCAGGGTACATAGCAAGGTGTAGGCAACTATTTGGACATGGCAGATCACACAAATGCACATTTTGGGCCTTTCAGAGGGGAAGGACTTTCTTAATGAGTGTCACATGTTTCGAGTCTGAGACTTGGCCAAGCAGCTGGGATGCTGGTTGTCAATATGACACACTGAACATTTCACAGCCATGTACTGTGAGTCCTTCTGCTCTGCCCTGGTCTTTACACCCTCAGATTAGTATAAGTAGATTTTCTTTACACCATAGTTTTAGAGGCTGCCGTTGCTAGTGAGATTAACTTCATCTAAACTAGGTTGTCTAGAAGCTAGGTGTATGGTACAAGGCAGTATCCTAAGCTTCCTCTGCAAGAAATAGGAAAATGCTATATATTGTCAAAGGGTTATTAATCCCATCTATTTCAAAAACCCATTTTAGGATGAGATGAAATTCTCCAGAGGTTCTATCTGTCTCCATTGAACACTGCAAGGCTCTGAATTGCTAACCTGGCCTACATCCTTAATTCTCAGATTGCTGAACTCAGAGATAATAAATTCTATATTGTATTTCTTTATATTCAGTTCTAAATCTCCCCATGAAACTTGCATGAACTGACCTACTTGAAGACAAGAGGTCAAAAAGGAACATTGTGCCTGGAATTTTGATTTTGTAAACGATGCCAATGACATGCCAGTCCCTCCCACAGGACAAACATCCAAATAAATCTCTTTCCTAGAAGCATATGGCTCAGGTGGGGTAGTGTAGTGTGGTATACTCAGACTGGTCAGTTGTGAAAACAATAAGCTTGAGCTAACATTTCTCCACTTGAGAGGCTGCTCAATTATTGTAGTTAATATTTGATTGTATGGGGAAGAAATATTCTCACAATCAAATAGTTAAATAGCTTTCATTAGTTATTTAAATTTACAAAGCCTATTAAAAAGTGATACTTTTCAGCTTATACTTCAGACCCATTGTTTTGCTAGCATTAATTATTCACCAGGCCTTTGATATAATTAAAATGCATAAATTAGAATGTGGATGCAATAGTATTAATTATGCAGAGATGTCTTCCCTGAAAGTCGAGTGTTGAGGGCAACATATTTTCATTCTAAACTGTTAAAAATGTAACTTTTGAACTCACTGGAAGCCAGCAAAACAATAATTGTTTTTTTGGGGGGCAGGTACTTTTTTCCCTGGGTCTCAAATGCCAATTAAATGTTTACAACCTGCTCCATCTTTACTTCTATTGAAGGAGAAGCCAAATTGTTTGGGGTGAACACACCACATTACTCTCTGTGAAGCACAACTGAAACTGCTGCTCATGAGCATTCCAAACTGCCAACTTTATCTTTCTCAGCAGAAATTAATACAGTTCCCTTCACATAAAGATGTTTTAAAATAGCAACAAGGCAGCTCCCAGGTGCAAGCTAAGATAATCACAACTACCTTCATTGCCTTATTGCTTAATTATGCTTGTCTACCATGGCAAAAGATATAATTTCCTGCTTGCTTATCGATCAGATGCAGGGAAATTGAATGCTACATTGCATATTTTAGAAAGGTCATGGATTTTTCTTTCCCTACAAAGGCATAAGAACTTCCAGCCCTACAGTCAATTGTGCATAGTCAAATGAATTTTCACATCCAGACTCCTAATATAATCTCACAAGTATTATGTAGACTGATGGTCAGTTCCGGCATAATAAATGAGATCACGTGAAAGAAAATCTATCGAATTATAGCTGTAGAAAACATGTGATCCTGAGTGCCTGCCTATACCAATGCAGACACAAGCAAGCTGGAAAGATGCACCAATGTATTTTGAACCATGGGCCATCAATGGTAATAAATATATGTACTACAACCTCATAAACTTTATTCTGAATTATATGCTAGTTACGAATGGCATATAGCCTGGGTAGATATGTGTATACTTATAAGAAAATATATGTTAGCAGTTCCGTCTTTGACCCATGGACAACATTAGTGCAAGCTGATGTCAGGGATGGTGCAATCCTTGTAGGTGAGAACTCCTAGAAACCATGGGTTAACACACTCCTGTGTTGCTGGATGCAGATAGTGTAGTGAATAAGGATAAACAAGTGCAGAATATATCTGAATGCATTTTTCTAGAAGCCTGAAAAACGGTTTCATATTATAGATTGTAATTACATTCTCATCAATTTGACCAACAGAGGCATATAACTGTAATAATTGTTTATATATTGGATTAATTTAAAAAGAATACTTCTATTAAGTGTTAGGCTAGAAGTGTTTTCACTTAGTAGCTACTTTTGCAGTGTGCTTCTTATTGTTAAAATGCAATTAATGGTATCTGACACTTCATTTTCTAATATAGGGAAAATCAATGAAAAATCCCATGTAACTGAGTTTTCTCAAATGTTGCCACTGACACCTAGTCAATTAGAAATCATTTATTAAATACAGAGTCTGTAACAGATATTTAATAGACTGCATGGCCATTAAAGGATGCTGATCTAGACAAAACAATAGCACAGTTCTTGTCTCAGTAACTGACAATAAATATATCTGCTATGTTCAAATGCACTAAGATGAAAATTAGGTCACTTGATACATTAAAACTTTCAGAGGCAATTTTCTATAAATCCATGGATTTCTACAAATACAGGGGACTAAATACATGGTGCTTGTAAACAAAACATGAGAAAAATATAACATCATTAGCATACTTTTGATTACCTATTTCTAAATTGGAATGCAAAATTAGTGACAGAACAGCTAACTCACATTAATGCAGTCAGTAAGTGACAGATTGATCCCTCTTCAGGGACATAAGCAATCAGAGTTTGGTAAGTTATATATAATTTTGTGAACCAGATTAGATATAAGTGCAAGTATTAAATATTCTTGCAACTACTGAGGTGCCTTTTGGGGATTCTTAGACTAGAGGTTAAAGGAGAATTAGGACAAATATAAGCACATGAATTAGCTACAGAATTATAGTCTACATCTAAGATTTTAAAAATATTTTCATTAGTGATTTAGATGACAAAATGAACTGTGATTATGTATGAAATCTATGAATGATACTAATTAACAGCAAAGGGCATACAAATGCTTTAGGGACCAGGATCAAGATTAAAAAATTACTGTAATAATCTTGAGATATGGTCTTAAGTCAGCAAGATAAAATCCAGCAAGATGTGTGTCAAGTGCTGCACTTTGGAGAGGGAGATCACGTTCACCAAAACCAGATTGTGAATAGCTGAGTAAATGCAAATGCAAGGGAAAAGGTCCAGGAGTTAGAGTGGAAAAGAAATTAAATGAAAGTCAACAATGAAAGTCAAGGCAATTCACATCCTGACATGCTAATAGTAATGTTATATGTAAGATGCTGAGGGTAATGATTCCACTTGATTCAGTATTGGTGAAATGTCAGATGTAAAATACTATTTGGTACATCTGCACTAGCAAATAACTTGGTTCCTAGAATCAAGCCCTCCATCATCCCCACTCCATGTGTGACAGTTCATTCTCAGTCTTTTTCATTTCAGAGTTCCCTCTGAGATAAAAATGAGTGCTGTTCCAAAATAACATACCATTCAGGGACCGCACTACAGGCTGCAAGAATGAGGCTTCACCAGTCTCTCCATGCCCTGTATAGTTTTACAACAGCCCAAGTGACTTTTCCCAAGGAAAACAATACTTATATGCCACAAAAACATATGCAGCACCATACCACAAAAGAACTACCAGGCAGTGTTTTAATGTAGCCCTTACATTTTTTCAGACAGACTGAAATAAAAACATATATCAATTATACCTAAGCGCATCAGACAGCTGAAGAGACTTAGACCAAGTACAGATATTAGCACTTTGTCCTGGGATGTATGTGCTTGTTGGGGAAGATCAAAGTTTATATGAAGCCTTTGAGGAAGTTTTGGTCCCCACAGTTTGAAAAAGATATAAGTGTACTTGGGAGATCCTTGAGCAGAACAGTAGGGATAAGAGGTTTAAAAGCAAGTTGCATGCATAAATTAGGCAAACTAGATCTCAATCTGTAATTCACGTTTTCATTGGGTCATTCATATGAGCATTTGTAAATAATGTTTTTTGAGGGAAATCTTTAGAACTGCCTGGGCTGGTACAGAACATCTCTAGGACCAGCACATAAACGGGTAGAAACAGCAATTGTAGAAACCTTCATTTTCAGTGCTTATTCACCATGTCTTTCTCATTCACCAGTTTTTGGGATAACCGCAGATAATTTTTATGTCTTTAAGTATTTTTGTCTGCAGCTACAACAAAATAGATTTTTAAAGATCTTTAAAACTCATCAGGCAGGCAGTAGAATGCAGGAAGTAATCAAAGTACTTGTGTGCTGTGTGAAACTTGAGTACCACACAAATGTCCTGAGATTAGGATATGTAACACCAGGTCAGTTGAACTAATGAACTTTTCCCTGAAGGCTCTCTTTTTTTCTTTTTTTTTTTTTTTTTTTGCCCCGGAGAAGACTTTCTCTTATCTAAAGAATTTGCTATAGATGTTTAGCTGTGGAGATGGAATAAAAAGCATGCAGTTTGTTCAGCTGCAATAGCCAACAATACAGAACATTTTCATTTATCTCACGTATGTTCTGCCATTCTCCACCTTGAAAACTCTGGTTTCTGCCACTGTGGGATCTACAGCAAGGAACTACAGAGTTATCTATTGCAAAAGATTTTTTCTTCTTCAAAGGCAGTAAATGCTGTCATTCTTAGATGACTCATAGAGGGCAACACCCAACTTCTGCAAATAAATACATTTTCATATTTTTTTCCGCACTCAGACAATTACTGCAGCATTTTCAATTATATGCACATCTATTTGCTACCAGAATGCTTTTAGCAGGTCCTACATGCCTCCTCTAAGAGTACAAACCTGCTGGGACTAATGAGAGAGAGCTGTAACTTTAAGGAGTCATAACAAATTCCTAATCTATTTACTATTAAAATCATCAGTGCTGATTGGAATACACTTTATAGAACATAAGAATTCAAAGAAAACTAACAAATCTATTAATATCTTCAGCAAATCTTTTATATTCTAAGACACATTGATGCTTCTGTTAACTTTATAAAGGACATGGACTTTGAGATTTTCTTTTCCAACATTATAAATAGAGCATGTAATCACGAAAAATCTTTGCTTTGGATGTAGAGGGCATTTTTTAAACATTGTTATGTAATTCAACGTTTTTCTCCTCATTTTCAGAAACTGGTGGAACTGAAGCAGCTGCATATATTAGATTTTCTGAAAATGTGATCAAGACTTGACCTGCAAAGTAATTAGGTACCTAACTGAAAGTTGCATACCAAATGGTATGCACTCAGTTTAATTTTTAAAGAAATATATAATATATCAAATGTAAAAGTTCAGATCATTTTTTGTTACAACAATATATATCTAAAAAGCTAAAAGGAAGTATGTGCTGGTTTTGGCTGGGATAGAGTTGATTTTCTTCATAGTAGCTTCATTTTCAAATGGGGTTAAACCGTATCAAAGTAATTAGTAAAATATAATTTATTTGAGTAAAACTGCCTGGAATTACATCTAGTGCAGAAATAAGAGTTCTAGGATAAGTAACCTTAAAGAAGATATTAGAAATTTAATGGAAATAACATAAATGGGAAAGAAAGCTTAATTTGAGAAAATTAGGGCATAAAATGGAGATCAGTGATGCCAGGTGCTCCAGGGGCCCATATTAGGACCAGTACTGTTTAATAACTTCATCAGTGACACAGTGGGATTGAGTGCACCCTCAGCAATATTTACAGATGTGCACTAAGCTGAGTGGTGTGGTTGACATGCCTGAGGGGAGGGATGTCATTCTGTGAGACCTTGACAGTCTCAAGAACATGATGTTCAACAATGCTAAATACAAGGTCCTATACCTGAACTGGGGCAACTCCCAGTTGAAACTGAAGTTGATAATGGAACTGCTCCCATGTATTAACCAACCAGTGAGATGCAGATGTAAAAAACCAAAAAACAAAACCCAAAAACAAAACAACAAAAAAAAGTAATATTTGAATTTGAATATAGCAAATACACAGTGTTCAAAGAGACAGGGGAATACACTCAGGCATATAGACGAAATTATATATAAACCCTTCAATAAATTTATGCTGGAATCTGGAAGGTTTCTCTTCATCTGTAAAACAGACCTAAGAACAACCTTCACATTGATGTAGTGTGTGTTATGTTAAAATAGAGCATGATATGTCTATGAAGGGGAATATATGATGTGATTTGGTTGATTAAAAAAAATAAAAAACTAAATTGATTTGAAGATTTAGGAAAATATGCAGTTACACTAAATCTGCTTAATGATTACAGTGTTGCTGCCTGATTTTATCTCTGAACTTCATTGTTAATCTATGTCCTATATTAGTAGTAGGATTAGCATTTGACTTATACTTTGAAAGAATTTAAAGCATAAAGTAATTAAACAACAATTTCAAAACACAAATACTGTCATTAAAGAAAAAATAAAAATTATTGCAATTCTTTAACTAGAGCAACAACCCTAAAAAGATGAGATGTTACTCAAGGACAACCTGAGAACACAAAGGGCATCAGAACTGTCATAAAAACTGGCTGTAGAGGCTGAAACAGTGGAAATGGATGTGGGTTTATTACTGTTAGGATTATATTCTAGGCATTTAAAAGCAAATTCTAAGAGCCTCGTGGGTAAGATTAAAACAATAAAAAGTTATAGGGGATCTCAAAATATTTCCAGCTACCCTGCAGATATGGTGATTGGTGTGACTGCTCTAAATCTAGACTCCCTACTAAAGGGTTCAGTGAACTTAAATGTCAGTATAACTATGGTAAAATATGGGTAGAATTGAAACGTTTTTTCTAAGTTGGACAGAAGAGCTGTTCTTGTTTTGAAG
Source organism: Pyrocephalus nanus (assembly GCA_038380795.1). NCBI lineage: Eukaryota > Metazoa > Chordata > Aves > Passeriformes > Tyrannidae > Pyrocephalus > Pyrocephalus nanus. The sequence continues at coordinate 49,790,174 of CM076266.1, forward strand.
AAGAAGAAGAAAAAAAAATTCACTTTTTCCTTATAGTCCTGCTTCTCTGCACAAATGTGAGTCCTTCAGTGAATCGGATTGTGACATTATTGTCTGCCTTCTATTCAAAGTCAATTCCTTCAATTTGTTCACTGATTCATACTACTTTCTCTCTCCTCCTGTCAGGTGATCATTTCTTCTTTTTTGATGTGTGAGGTATTATCAATTAATCTGAAGAGTTAGTCCTCCATTTATCTCTTACCATTCCTGCTTTTTCAATTGCAACTTTTAGAGTACAATGCATGTTCTAGCACTGCATTCAATAGATTGTGTGATGTATTTCTTTGTCACCTCTTTTCAGATGAAATGTACTTGGCATAATTTAGAATCTTTGTGCATTTTGACCTAAAGGCTTCTTCTATAGAACACAACAGAATTTAACTTATATGCAGTGTCTTTCATATTTGAGTTAGTTAAAAGCACTTTGCAATAATGATATTGATCATGCAGTGATGCATGTCATGTTGCATTTTTTAAGAATAAGCCTTTAAGAGATAACTGAATTTATATCCATTACAGGGTCTCTGTATTCTTCTTTATTTTTTAACTATGATTCTGCATTGAATGTTTAATGATTTTAACATAATATAAGTGACTAGAAGTAGTTCTTAACTTTGATTTTATATAGCCTGTTAGCACAAGCATTTGTGTCATGAAACAGTGCACAATCTTATTAGGTAACATGATGCATTTCCTTGACAAATATGAATAAAAATGTGTGAGCTCTCTAACTCTTGATCTAATTAAAATAGATGACTGAATGAATTAATGATGAGACCTTTCCTTCCAGTATTTAAAAGTTACATAGCAAAGTGTCTGTTCTTCAATAAAATGCAACAAACAAAAATCCCACTTACAATTTCATTGGCTTGCTGCTAGCTTCACTAGAACTATACTCAGTTACATGACTGTATGTATGACAGCAGAATCAAAAGAACATTATTTTCATCTGAACACTCTTAGTCATATAGGTTTTTTTTCAGTGGTCCTGAAAAGAGCAGGGAGTTGGACTTGATGATCCTTCTGGGTCCCCTCAAACTCTGTATACTGTATGACTCTATGATTCTTGCAGCAACATAGTCCTCTAATACACTGAGAATACACTGAATTGCTATGGCACGAGAGGGTCTGGGGGCCACACTCAGTGTTTTGCATAAGGTCATGCAATTACTAAACTGGACAACTCAGACTGAGTTGGTACTTAGAATACGGATGAAAAGTTTAACAAAGATGTGGATAGGCAGAACAAACCCCAACAACTTTGAATAATAAGTATATTAATAAGTGTAGGGAAGTTATTTTATATGATGTTTTTCTGTTAATTCTTTCCTTCTGCACAAACTTTCCACTGCCTCAGTTTCTAATAATCTTTATTTTGTATACATTCCATTGACACTTCACTGCAACCTGTTCTAGTGCATTTCTATCACCAGTGATTTGGATCTACTGCATTTAACTTTCATCCCTTAGTGCTTTTCATTACACTGTCAATAAACTGTCTGGAAAACCCAGCAGAAAATGAGCCATTATGAGCTTTGATGTATTAGTATGAAGCTGGATTGTTCTGAGCTGACTGTTACTAATATCAACAGCTGTCTGATGGGACATGTGCTCTCACTAGAGCAAGTATTCACATCATCTTCCACACATGTGGGGAATCACACAAATTGCACTGTAGAAATGTCTAGGAAATACTATTTTTTCAGGTCTCATTGCCTGTATTTAGAGATAGTCTGCACCCTTTTTAATACAAGTAGTGTGCCGTAGGAAATTTCTAAAGCAGAAATTCTGACACAGTTCATTAGGGCTTTTACTAGATCATTCCGGAAGTGAGTCTATAGTGGTTTAAAAACAATCAGGCCTTCATTTGCACCATGACAAGAGGGACCAAGTGAGATTCAAACTTCATATTAGCCAGTAGTGCTTGCCTGAAAATTTTAGTTTTCCCCATTTGAGAGGAACACAGCTCTTAAATGCTGGTCATTCAACCATATTCAGTGACCTCTATATAATAAATTCCAGTTATGAATTCAGTACAAGATATTTTTATATATTCAGAATAACTTATTCTGTTCCAAAAGAATAATTGTGACAAGTTTTGCTGGAGTTACTGTATATATTTATAGAAGAAAATAAAAAAGCAACTTTATCCATGTGTGATTTACATGGAAATCTCTGTCTTCATCTCTAAAACAATTTGTCAGATGGTTGCATAAAATTATATTTAATATTCAAAACATCATTCTGAAGCCCGAAAGTGACTACTGCACTGAATGCAGTGCTAGGCCTTTGGCCTCACCATACTCAACTTTACAGCACTGGATCCTATGTCCCTTGCTGCATCCTGGAACCTGTAGAGCTGCATGAGCCATCACAGCTGCCTCTTGTGAGCCCAGTGTAAACCCAACATGTTGTACGAGACATTGTTTGGAAACAACGAGAGAAGAAATGGACCTTTATGTGTCCTTCCTTCAGGGATTTGGATGCCTTCTCAAAGTTAAATAGCTAAGTAATTTCTTGCAAACTTGTTGGCCTCCCTGTCATGTCTTGCCCACACAAGGTGAATTTTCTGTTCAGTTTGGGAACGTGGTACTGCATTCATTCATGTCCCTTTTCTAATCACTAGGAGGACAGAGGAGTTCAGTACAACACTATATGCTTCTAGCACTATGGAGAAAGAGAAAGCAAGCAGTGAATGACATGAATAAGATTTGCCTGTAGGTTTGCAGTTGTGCCAGAAATAGCACCTCATGTTCCAGCCTTAGCCCACTGAACTGCATGACTACATCTTCAATATATTTAGTGAGTGAAAATATCTAGAAAGCATGGAAAAATATGTCAGAGCAGATGATTGGAAAATAAAACAATAAATGACAAGGCACTGGAGAAAATGAGAAAGGAGAAAATATAGTCATGGAAGGTGACAGAAAAAAACCCCTTATACTAGTTACCTGGCTGAAAAGAAACCTCACCATACTGATACACATACTTCAACATTTCTGTCTGTTTGGTTTACGTAGTATAGCATGTATAATATAACTATGAAACCATTCTATAGTTCTATCTAACATATATATTATACATTATTTTACAACAGTAGTACTATAACAATGCAAATACTATATATATAATATCAAATAAATGTTCATATTAATATAAAGAATCAATAAATATAACATTACTGGAATAGTTTTTACTATGGTAGTGATATTTTAAAATAATATATGATATTAATATATTTAAGTTATAGGTTATAGCATCATTAAATCTAAATAATGCTTAGACATTATACTGTGCTAGAAGGAGAAATAGTGTTACTACTATCTCTGCTACCAATTTGGCTTTGCTAATAACCTGTATTTTCACAAATCACTTTATGTAAACATATGGTTCCATCACTTCCCACATAGTATTAATAACTTGAAATTTACAGCAGAGTGCAGATTTTATGGAAATGAGTATTTTAGATTAGCTTAAGCGTACAAAATTCTTGTTTTCAAGATTTTTGCTTTTATGGTTAGTGCTGCAAAACATATTTTTCCAGTTATTTTAATTTTTACTTAAGATACCATAAAAGAGGAGGCTACTTACAATAATGAGAGTTTATGAGAAGTTAATCTTTTAATTATACCAACATTTGCCCCTTGTTTCTCTGTTTCTGATGTGAACTCAATCCAATAATAAATAAAATAATTTGTGGTGCTACTCAAGATAAAACATACAGGGGTCAATGAACTAAAGTATTTTCTGCAGTAGGTACTTTTTAAAAATTTCTATTCATAAAACTCTTAGTTAAATCCTGTCAATTCTTATCACAACTGTTCAAGATGTACTGTTCTAAAACAAGCACTTGCTTGGTTATGCATGCATAATAAACCCTCTTACTGAATTTGCTTCTCCTTACCACTTCTTCATTTGCAAATGTAATACACATTTGCATGCAGAATAGGATAATGAAATTAATGTCATGCTTATATTTCCCATAAACAAAAAAGTAGTCAGCATACAACAATAGAAAGGGAAAACTAAAGTGACAAAGCAAACAAGATATTCATACAACAGGCACAAACTATACATTAATTCAAAATTATACTTTTGCCCACAAATTTATCATATATCAAACAAAAGAAAAATTGAGTGTTTTTTAAACAGATTTTGCTGACCAAGACATTTTTCTGAAGCTACCTCATTTCTCCTCAGATCTTGCATTTGATAATTAGTTGTACTGCTCTGAAATGCAATGATGTGACACTGGCATCTAATTTTGGAATAAATTCAACACTGCACAGAAAACTGCTTATGATTTCCTTCTCTCCCTTGAGCAAAATTTAGGAGCTTGACTAGCTCTTTGCACTGGGTTGGATTCCATTTACAATGAGAGTCAATGTGCAGATTATAAAAAGGTTTTCAAAGTTACTGCAGGAAAGGCAAAGGCTGCACCTTTATCTGATTTTGCAACATTTCAAGTGGAATTTCAGCTTATTTTTCCCTTTGTTTGCAAGCTCAAGCAAAACAAGCACATGGGAATTCTGAGTTAGTATTTTCATGTACACCACTGGTCCCCAGGTTTGCATTCATCTTGCTTTCATTGAAATAAAGTGTCTTTCTTCTGATCTTTTGAGCTGCTGGGGGCACTCGGGCTTGGTTGGACTTGAGGATCCCAACAGCTGCTGATATGCTCTTACCAGATTCTGGGAGCATTTATTTAAGTACACTGCTCTGGTATCACACTATCTGTGGTTAAATCATTTCATCTAGGGCACCTCATAAAAGAGACTTGAGAATATGAAAGCAAAAGGAAATTTATTGGAGTGCAATTTCATTTTAAGTGAGAAACTTCAAATATCTACATTTGAAGAAATGTTTATTTATTTTTTCTTTATTTATATTAAAAATAAATAACAGGCCTCAAGCAAGGGTTCTTCAGGGAACGTGGCTGTCTCTGCATCAGTATTTTGGATCAGAGCAGTAGCAAGCTTCTGAAGCAAACTCAGAAACCTTCTCCACTTCCTGCACATTGGCTTGGTTCAGGAAGCAGTTTTGGTGTGTGCAGCTGGCTTTCTTTCACGAAAAACTGCAGCAAAAGACCTGACCAGAGTGCATGCCAAATGTCTTCCAACCATTAATGGAAACATAAAAGTCTAAACTAATGACTTATCCTGCAAACACCTTTGAGCCACATGTGTGTCTGAGACAACTGCTCCTAGTGAGTAGTCTAAATATTGTCCAAAGCAAAACCTCTGAATAAGGTCAGTGCAAGTGTCTCAAAATCAACCATTTCAATTCACAAATCCACTCCTACTAAACTGAATTATTTGTTCATGTAGACAAAGCCGACATGCTAGTCAAAGTAGCTTATGATCCCCTACATGCTAGTCAGAGTAGCCTATGATCCCCTTTTGCAACTTCACCTACCAGATTCTCTATCACAGTTGGCCCTGATTCACCTGAACTCAGTAGAGAACAAAGGTTTTGCTACACATCAGCAGGCCATTTGTAAACATACTATATTATACAGCACTTCCTTAGTGAGAGCTGAGTTGTTAGGCTCCTCCCTATCTTTCTGGGTTTGAGGGTTTGATTTTAAAAATGGGAGCAATAGCTTGCTGGGTTATGCTAATGCAAATTCACTCCATTGCTCACTCAGCCCGTCACCAAACCTGCATCCAGCCTGTCACCAAGAAGATGGGGTCAAACACTAGGGCTGCTCTGTGAAGAAGTGAAGGACAGTCCATTAGCAGCCTGTAGCTTTAAAATAGCAGTGAAAAAAAAGTGAGCCCCCAAAGTGAATTTGTTCCCTCTTGCTCTTAAGAAAAGTGTCATCTATAACTCATGCATTAAGGTCACTATGTTTAGAGACTGATTTTTCTTTTCCATCAAGGAGACACCAAATATAGCTTAGGTTCTATAAACTGAACATTTTGATAGCACTGCAGTCAGGTCAATTGAAGCAGAACTGGTACAGAAACATTATCAAACATAATTTCAATAGCATGTGGCTGTGTTCCAGGGGTGTAAATATCATTACAAACAGCAAAGCCGTCTATGAACTGGATTAACTGAACTGCCGTTATCAGCACTCAGGAAAATAATATCAGTGACTGACTTCACCTGCTTGAGTGGTTTAAATGTCCTGCCTTTCCACACTGATAACATTTGGGATCACTTGCTGGCTGAAGAAAGCATGATTTTGTTTGATCTAATTATAGAACCATAACAATTTTTGATATAGAAGCAAAGACATATAGCCTAGGTCATCTTGTCCATCTCCCTGTAACTGCATGAAAGTTGCCTGGTCATGAACCTGAAGTTTATTAGAATAATACCCTCTTTTTTGCTCTTCTGTGGTTTTGTATTAGATATATTGGGTGGATTTTCAAATTCAGAGCAGCTGTTCCCAATAGCAATGCTACTGGAGTCTTTACATAGGCAACATATTAGTAATTTGTTTTGGCAGAATAAGTAAAGAGATGTTATTTTTAGAAATATTCAAAAAATTTTCCTCTGGGGATTAATCTCCCCAGCACAGGACGTCTGTACACTTTGGCTTGGTAGGAGCAGGTGCTTGCCTGCAGTCCAAAGCTGGCAAGTCGGCTTGGAGGCAGTCAGGAAATTTAAACTGCTAGGTGGATTTTGAATTGATTGAAGTGATTCAAGACAAAGAATCATTCATAGACAGAATCCTCATTAAGAAAATTATGCTTTCTGTCCTTAGTTTGCTTTACAGTCTACAAGGTACTATATGTTAAATATGCTATATCATAAACTCATAGCACTACAGGATGATTGAGGTTGGAAGTGACCTTAGAGATCATATAGTTCCAACTCCCTGCTATGGGCAGGAACATTTGCCACTAGACCAGGTTGCTCAAAGTGCCATCCGACCTGGACAATTCCAGGAATAGGGAATCCACAACTTCTCTGCGCAGCCTGTTCCAGTGCTTCACTACCTTCACAGTAAGGACGGTCTTCCTAATATATAATCAAAACCTATACTCTTTCAGTTTAAAGCCATTCCCACTTATCCTACCACTATATTCTACCTTATAAAAAGTCCCTTTACAGCTTTCTTGTGGGCCCCTTTTAGGTACTGGGAGGTGCTATAGGGTGTCCCTGGAGCCTTCTCTTCTGTGGACTGAACAAACCCAACTCTCTCAGTCTGTCTTCATACAAGTGCCCAGCCCTCTGAACATCTTTGTGGCCTTCCTGTGGATCACTAACAGATCATGTCCTTCTTATGTATGTTATGTACAGCATTAGCCTATAGTAAATAAGAATGTTTGTTGGGTTTTTTTAAGTTTCCTATCCAGCCCTGTAACGTTTTCTTGCTTGGGGGAGTGCTGTAGTAGTAATTTCATTGCTAGTATAGCACTAATTTCATCCCAGTTATAGGAATGAATTTTCTCTAGCTGTGGTTTTGCACAGAGTGAATTCTGATGTAAACAGTGATGTAACATAGACACCACAGGTAGGCGATACGGCATGGAGTTGATATAGTTATAACAGCACCTCATTATTTATAAAAAAATCTACCAATAAAATGCCTTCACCAGCTTTGCACTGTCTCCTCAGATTTATCTGAGGCCACTGAGAAGCATACTACAGTACATTATCAGCCTGTAAGTCACCTGCTATTTGCACAGTAGTAAGCTTGCACGGTTCCATTAGCTTGCTCAGTTTAGGTGCAAAAAGATTCAACTACGAATTCAATACCAGGGCAAGAAAAAGCTAGAAAACAGAGGCTGACCTCTGGCACCCACAGAACAGTTGCACACTCCATTTTCCATTATCCTGGAGGGTGTTCTCATTACCAGCTCCAAGAAAAGCTTTCCTAAGAGCAGTGATGCAGAAAGCACTGTTAGAATGATCACCCCCATGGACTGCCGAAGCATTGCATGTAGCTGAGTAACAGAAGATGACTTTAACAAGACAGTCATAGTGAACTCAAACCTATGCAGTGATTAGTGCAGGCCTTTAGAAAGTTATTAATTTCATGACTGTGATGCCTAAGAAGGGATATCTAAATGTGGACTGTCCTGACTCTTCTATTACAATGAGTCGAGTGTGGGGTTTGATTCTGCTGCCCACGTGCTTTTAGTGCTACCTGATATGTGCTTAGTACTGCTCTGTAAGAGCATCAGTCTGCTTTATATTCTATCTCCCACCTATGCAGTAGCTTTTACCTTAGACACTGTCAAGGGTAACTGCATCGAACATCTTGTCAGCTGAGCATGGACTGGAGAGAAGTCCTGCACTCCAGATCTACTTCGTGAGCTGTTCTCAGTATTAAATGGCCTCTGTTGGTTAGAGGCTTATTGTAAGATTTCAAGTGCCTTTTGAGATTCCTGTGACTATCAGTGCATCCACCTAGGGTTTTTTGATTCATTGGACTCCACTCAAGAGTCACACCTCTCTAGAAGATTTACCTGGGGAGCAGATGGAATATCTTTAGGCACCCGAAATGCCACTAATGAGGAAGCTTAGGCAACGGAATCTTGTCAACAGCCCATTTCTAGGCACCAGATGTTTCTAGATGTTTCAGTCGGGAGATGAATCTAATTTGGGAGTATGGATCCAGTGCGTACAGCCAAGGCAAAAGCTGAAATTTTGTCAAATCTTTTCTGCTGATACTTGTAGCTGAGAAGGGAAAGAGATCAACCCTGTCAGATTAGAAAATGAAATTGGAGACATTCTTATTTTTTGACCCCACAGACTCAATAACTTCAAACTCTCTTCTGGGTTAGGCTGGGGGTGCCTGTTTTCCTTGTAAAGTATATTAGTAAAAACTACTTTTTACACTGTCCTGTTACTATGCAGTGCACAGTGCAAAAAGAAAACTTTTTTTTTTTTTTTTAAATCCTAATTTCAGGTCATTATTACTTTGAATTTTTCAACAGTAGTAGAGATCAAGCACCTCTTCACAGCAGGATGCCCTTATCCCTCGTGAGGATGAAACTGTCAACCAAACAATGGGTGAGGGACGACACTTATTCTGTAGCAGGTCCACCACATGTCATTCTCTTTTATATTAGATTAAAGGGACAGTGACCAGTGTGACCCCATCAGTTTTCAAATAATGTAGAAAGCTGCTTCTGCAATTTATTTTCACCAGAAAGTAAAAAAGTCCAGAACTCCTCCTTTTAATAGAGGGGGAGTAGGGGTTTTTAATGTGCTGTCACTAACACAGTAAGGTAAATGATATTGGAAAGGGACTCTTCAGAATTTTTTGGTCTGAAAGGATAAATTTGTGTAGCTATCCTCTAGCCACAGGGTATTTTAGTTAAAAGAAGATAATAGACTTTTAACAACTTATAGTTTTTGCTGATATTTCATGAATGATTGTTTGAGGGATGGCAGAGTTCAGTGTGTATAATAACACTGCATACCTGGAATTTTTCCCCATGAATACTTGCAAGCAATGCAGAAATTAAAAGAGTGATTACACTTCGGGTGGACAATTTTCAGTTACTGTGCACTGTAGTCTAGATAAAATCAATTTCATATGCATTACTGCTTAATAAGTCTACATGGAACACTGAATTCTTGGCCACCTTGACTGCTCAAAATGACATTGTCAAATTTTCTTTTATAATACTAAGGAAAAAAATCTTGATTTGATTTTTTTTTTGGTAATTCTGTTCTCATTCAGATAGTGTTTATTATTTTGTTCAAATAAATTCTAAAAGGGTTTATCTTTTTTCATACAGACTGATGTACAAGACAAAAAGAGAAGTATAATTTTGTAAATGTAAAATGTTAAGAAAATAGATAGATTTAATACTGTGGAGATCAATACTAGACATGCTATCTCTAGTGCTCTCTAACTTTTTGTATCTGTGTTCTGAATAAAAATAACCTCTCCTTCCTAGAACCTCTGACCAAAAGCAACTGTTCTGTTCCATGGAGTCAAAAACGGTCTGAGGAGTTGAAGAATTCTTCATCCTGCACTTCAATAGAGGCATTTTTAAGAATTCAAGTCTGTAAACTGTGATTTCAGCATTTCCAAAATTGGTTCCACAAAAGGCTTTAAAAACTGACAAACCTTTTATCTGAGCTTTTCTGTGGTCTATGAAAAATACAGTTTTAGCTAACTTTTACAATACTTCATTAACTGTGTTAATTTGCTGGGCCTAAGACTCATTTCCTGTAACTACAGGAATAATACATATACACATTTTTAGAGCATTAGAAAAATTATATAAAACACCATAAATTAATGCCAAGAGGCAAGAACAAAATTTGAATGTAAAAAGGTCTATTGGGAACAAAAATAAAAGGTAAATGCCACATCCTGGGGCAAAAGGTACATCTGGAAAACAGTGTAATTCAATGATTAAATACCTAGAGAACTGCTAAATCTGGAGAGAATACAAATAATCTAGTTCTTAAAAGTGAGTGACTGAAATGTGTTGAAAGGATCAAAGAAATGGATTGTTACTGACTCAGTTATTTAATTAAACTTCTGAATATTTTCATGCTTTTTAATTTAATCCCTTGTGATCCTGGCACTTTCAAGCAGTTTTTCTACCTTTCTCATGAGGTTTCACTTTTCCTTCCAGATGATTCCAAGACAGTAATATTCTGCTACTACATCATGACTAGGGCAGTTCTTCTTCAGAAGCTTCTTATGAGCATTTCCTCACTGTTAGGTCCTAGTTTTTATACCTTCTTAATACTTCACAGCTTTATCTGGTCAAACTGGGCAAAGAACTTTGTGTAAGATTATTTTCAACAGCTGACTGCAGAACTGGCATGCAGATTGGGAGAGCCCTGTCAAAGAACCTGTTTCACTTTCTGGTTCATAAATCCACTAAAGCAGACTTAACAGTAAAAGCATATGTGAAAGACAAAAGGAGAATTTATCTGGACTGCTAATGCTGCATTCCCTATGTGCCTTTCATCACTGGATTGAACACTACACTGGTGGGAATTAGAGGCAGAGAATGACTGGTCTTGCTCGTAGACTGTGGAACTCTACTTGTAGAACTGTACTTGCTGTTGCATAATTACCTGAAGATCAATGTAATCTTAAGATTGCAATTAAAAATGCTCATTTCACAACAACAACACCCCCCAACCAAACAAAAAAGACTGGCAACATGTCTTCTGTTGCACCAGATTTGGTCTCCAAGTTACTACAAATGTTTCCCGCACTTCCCTTTGTCTGCTTCACTTCTTATGATGCTGAGGAAGAAGATAGATGAGATAGTAACTAATGGTGAGACAGGATCAATAAAATGAATGCTTCCATGTTGCTATATTTTCCAAAGTAAGACTGCCTGTGCTGCACACCAGGCCATATCTATTTGTTTTAGTATAAAATACATGATAACACATAGTGATTGCTATTGTTTGTTTCTCTAGTACACTAAAAAATACTGGAAATGCTTGAATCAGAGCACATATAGAGACACTGAAGTATTTGCCTGCTCATACAGATTAGATAGAGTTTGAGCCCATAAAGTTTGCAAAAGTTTACAGCATTTCATAACACGTTGCCAAAGCACATTTCTTCCTGTCTGTTCCACAATGCTCACTGAACTCACAACCTATGAACTTTGACAAATGACCAAGCAGAAGACCTTTAAGAATAAAATAATTTCCAAAGCCAAAATGTTATCTAAACACCAGTCCTCCATGCAGCTGTTGCTGGTGTACAAGAGGAACCAGCTCTGAATTTGTCCCGGAAAACAACTAAGAATGGGTGCACACGCACATTCAGACTGATCCTATCATGCTTATAATGCATTAGTGTGCCCTACATTTTGTGGGCTGCATTTGCGAGCCCCATTTTAGTGTTCTTTTCTAGGATCAAAGAAAATATCAAGCCTACCATAATGCTCCACTGATGTTACACACATATACACAGTACATTTATAGTTTGCCAGAAGTTTTTGGAGATTTAAGGAAACTCAGGTCTGAGCCAGTACTAGGGAAAATGCTCATTAAAAAACATCACTTCTGCTTTGTTGGCACTCCTAGTGCACATAGAACTCATTAATACAATCAAAATGGCACAACAGAAGCACCTACATGCTAAAACATTGGACAACTCTGCGTGATGCTACTGCCATGTAAGTACAAAGTCAAACCAGTAGCAGTTAAAAGTCTACTTTCCAGGTAGTTGAAAGATACAGGGCACATAGGTGTGTTCAGAAATGGTTGAAGCTGCAGACCTAGTGATGATATGGCCACATTGGCTCTTTGGATTTTTTGTTTTCACTGTTTCAAGACTTCCCCATTCAGAGGCCTCTGCTGCATCCGATAGAGAAAATGAAATAGGTCTCATAATTCTTATACCTGCTATTACTTCACAGCCAAGTCTTTTCCAAGTGTCTACCAGCAGGGGAAAAATGCTGCCATAGAAACCATTTTCTTCTGCTGCCTTGGCAATCCTCCACCCAGTAATTTTCCAGAATAATATTACAAAGGATATGGAGAAGTGTACAGTTTTGAAACAGTGTGTTTATTTATAAGTAGATAATTTTAAGAAATGTTTATGAAGACAATGGTGTCAAATCAATAAGTGATACTAAATGGCAAATAAGACACTGATCTATATGACTGTTATCAATTTGATTATGCTAGATTTTTGTTTGCTTAGTTCAATATTTTTAATGAAGTAATGAGATTTTAGTCTAGTATATTCTTCTCTTATTTAGCTTCCTTTTAATTCTGGAGATTTAACATCAAACCTATAAATATAATGAACAAGTAACTTTTGAATAATAGTTTATTTTCCATGCTGTCCATATCTTGTCTCCTCAATAGTCACAGCCATTGTCACCTCACAGTGTATACCCAAGTCCCACAGCACCATGACAGCCAAATGATGGCAGGGCACCAAGGAGTGAGTGTTCACTGTGCAGCTCTTCTGAACTCTGCAATCTCTACAAAGTGCTGAGAAGGCAGAATCAGATCATGCTAGTAGTAGTGTCCTCATCTTGAAATACATCCTTCTGCCACTCAGTAATTTTGGCTCTAGTAGCAGCTGCAAACCACAGTGACACTCTTTGGATGAGCTGGAGTATGTCCAGTGCTGCATCTGTGTTGGCAGGCAGAAACTTATGATTACTTCAACTACTTGCAACTTTGCCATTGTGAACATACACTGAACTACTCCAGGTCTTCAAAACATACATTTTATTCTGCTCTCTGATCAACAGTAAGACAACAGACCTAAACTGCTTCTTCCCAGAATCTCCAATACAGCAAACCTGGGCAAAGTTATATGTTCTATTCACACCAGAGCCAAGCATGTCTTCATTACCTTTGTTAATTCCTTATTTCACCTTCCTTCCTTGCTTGGCCGTGAAAGACAACTATACTACACAATATTAATTTATTTTGCTTTTTATTTTAAAATAAGGACAAATACTACCTAAAACAAATTCCAATGTTTTAATGTTTGAACTACTCTTGATAATGCCAGTGAAAGGCAAGTCACTTATTAATCATAAATAACTTGACATTTCAGTTTTATTAGTCAAAGTCTTGTCACTTAAACCACATTTCACCATACTGTACAAATTTCAGCAGCACACAATGCTCTTAAAACAGCTATGGAAATTCAGATTGAGAGAATGGTAATCTGCAAAATGGACAGTACTATTTCAGCCAGTGCTGCTTTATTTATATGTTTGTTCGTGATTTTAACAGTCAGTCAACATTTTTAACAAAGAAATAAAAAAAAAATTATTCTATTTTAACATTTCACAGACATCTAATCTTATATCTCTGACTATTTTCCCTCTTTTCTCATTAATAAAGGCTAAAGAATTAAAAAAAAAAGGAAGAAAGGCAACAGAATAATTTTTGTTTATGGTTTTATTAGAGATAAAAGGTTTGTCTCAGTTGTTCTAAAGCCATTGGTAATGCAGCAAGTAATTCCTTATATTATATTTGATATTAGACATTCTGTGCTAATCTACTGCTTTACCTAAAGCTTACCTTGCAGGAGCAATGCTCTACACTATAGTTTTCTAAAGGGTCTTTATTGTATTCCTTTTTTTTTTGGTTGTGCATAGCTGTTGTCAAAGCACATAGGAGAGATGTGTTTTAAAAACACCCCTTACCTAACAGCTTTGAATTACCTTGTGTCATTTGTGTTGCAGAATGTTCTTGACGATATAACTGATTAAATGGCACAAAATCTAGCAGTGATGGAATAGCTTCAAATTCAAGATCATTAAATGGATTCTCAGACTGTCAGGCTTTCTGTTAAGAAACTCTGAAGACCAGAACAGATATTCAGTAAGTTTTGAAGCAACTTCAACGTTTTCACTCTTGGTTTATAATGAAGCCATTGGAGTGGGCCCTGTTAATCATCCTTCAATTATGTAATTATTTCTCCAAATCAAATTTCAGAGCACGATAACTAACTAGTGATTTTACAAATCACGAACAAGTTAAACATTTTAAAGGTGTTGTTTTTATAGATGATTTACTCTTTTAGTAATTGAAAGACAAGAAATAAATATAATTATGTGGCAAGAAACACATTTGGTTGAATGTGGGCTAACATAACGTCTGCCCAGCTGAATGAGCCTCATCTGTTACTATCACAGCTCAGCACAGCTTATGATCCTGTTACATATTATCCATAGGGTGTCTCATTCTTCCTTGTTTTAAACCCACATTCTGACCTCATCAATGAATATCTCTTAGTTATCGGGATTTTGAAATACCTTCACACTTAATTTCAGGATCTCCCATATGTTGGGAGGCAGTTACCTTTGAGCATCCAGCAAGTCATGACATCACTCTCCTTGGGAAGCCTCTCCCTTTCTATAATGCCAAACTAGATGTTTTGGCTACCAATGTGGTACATATCTCACTCCCCTCCCCCGGTTTTTTCCCTTTTTTTTTTTTTTTTTTTCTCTGTCTATATCCATCTGCTGCCCTTCATATTTAAATTTAAACTATGACAAATGCAGGGCAGATACCTTCTGGCTGTTTGCATGTTACTTGCCAGAGAAGGCTCCAGCTTCAAGCTGTAATCCCAGACTATAATACAAACAATAATCACATAATTCCCCAGGGTATCAGCCCCTGTCTCCACACGCAGGGTGCACTCTCTTCCTCAGCACCGGTCAGACTTTTATGTCTGGAGAAATGTTTTGAGGAATCTTCAACGCTTTTATGCCTTTTCCTGACTCTACACTTATTATTGCATAATAAGTGACAGACAAGTGTAGCTATCTGCAAATTTACATATACTGACACACACAGAGATTCACGCCCACACATTTTCTGAGGATCAGGTGTTATGACAGTTTACTGCTCCAGTCAAGATATTCAGCTTCTGTACCACTTCAGACATTTCACTCATACAGTATATAATGAATCTCTACAAAGGTGTATCTACTACCTACATATCTGAATGGAAACTGCTGAGTCCTGAAACCACCCATCAGTGGTACGCCTAAAAATCCATGGAGAAAATTCATCCAACATATTGCTTTACTATCAGTGCATTGTGATTAATCTTACATGGATAGGTTTACTCATCCTGATTCAACCATCCAAAAATGCACTTGGCCTTAGACAGGACTACTCACTTTAGACTTCATTTACAGTCAATGGAGAAATAATTTTCACCTGAACAAGGTCCCTATGTAAAATAGGGGTCCTAAAATAGATGAGATAAAATGTTCTTAGTGTTCAGGGTCAAGGATGAAAAATATTAGACACTTGATTTTAGATGTCTAAAGTTAAATGAGATTGACCATTTCTGCAATTGTTGTTTGTCTGGTTTTGTCTCTCCTCTGAAGATGTGTAAGACTTTGTGCCACTATTTCAGTACTGTTCCTGAATGTCAGGTTGTGAGGGTGGCCTGTGGGGAGATTATGACTTTTTGTTTACCAGGCTCTGTAGGGAAATTGTGAGTTTTTGTTTATCACTCTATGGCTCAGTTTTATAGATGGTTATCAAACCTGCATTATATTATTTTTTTAATCCTGGCAGAGACTTTTAATTATACCTTATCCCTAGAGCTCAGTAAACCTTCATTTCCCTAGTAATCTTGCAACCAGCTTTGCAATCTAGCAAGTATTTAATTTTTATCCTCTATAAGGAATTATATCATCTGCTTTTATATGAAAACAAATATAACTTTTTTCCACAAAATTTTCTACTTCTCCTTCTGGATGGCTATGTTGTAAAGCATAGCTCAGCTCAATATTTCTGCCATAAATGTTGGATATCAGGACTGTAAAAATGTTAAGAGTGGATAATAATTTAATATGTCATGGATAACAAGATGAAACACATCATTTGGAAACTTAATGGTCTTTGTAGATAGAGATTGAGAGAGAGCACACTGAACATTCTTGTTTATTCTGGTATATTGCCAGTGTCTTCATAGACGACTTCACAGTTTGCAGTATTAAGGAAAAAGGAACAAATCACGCAACAGAGTATGGCTTTGGACTGGATATGAAACAGAGTCGTTGTAGTTTGAGTTAAATGTGAAGGATTTGTAGTGAATTTGTTCATACTACCATGTAATTCAGACCATGGGGGACCGCCCCCCATCTGAGTTGGATCAGATAAGACTGTCCCCACTGTCTCAGGACCATTGAATGGTGAGTCCCTGAAGCGAAGCATCCCTGGAACTAACTCAGAAGACAGGAGATAAAAGCGAGGCGTGCACTGGAACTCTCTCTCTTAGTACCTGTTTTTTTGCTTCCTGGAGCACTGCAGACCTTTGGAGCCTCTTCCCAGGGACAGCCCTGCCTCAGCTGCAGTGTTTTCCACCTCAGCCATTTTTGGTAGCAGACAAGCCAAGGCCGCTGGGTCCCAGCACCACGCTGGGTTATCCCGGCCCTGCCATTGTCACTCCACGTGGTTTGCTACTCCAGAACCAAAACCTCCACCTCAGTGGCATAGGACTTTCCTTTGGACAAGATATACTTCCAGGTTTTGTTTTAACCTAGAAGGGAGGGGGATTGCTAGAGACTATTTTCTGCTATTGCTTTTTTTTTTTTTTCTCTTTTTGCTTTTACTAAAATTGTTATTTTTCTGTCTTCATTAAGACTACTGGTAATATTTACTTTGTCTATATGGGGGGGAAGGGAAATAAAAGAAAAGGGAAGGTTCATCTCATTAGAGGTTTCACCTCCTGAACATAGTGTCATTGAACCAAGATGAGGGTGTAAAAGCACCATCCTGCATTAGAGAATTTAACTTTCCAGTGAATTAATTTATTTTAATATTAGTCAGAAAAAAGGAATAATTTTTGGAAGATAGGTCGATGAGAGGTCTATAAGTCCTAGTTCTTTGATTAAATAGTAAACAAAACATCGATAGATACTATGAAATTGCAGTTGTATAGAAAAGATATTCCATAAAATAACATGCATGATAGGAAGAAGATTATTAATAAAAAGAGAGCAATATAGCTTATTGTTTGCTTTTAAAGAAGTTGTTCAAAAATGGCTGTTTGATCATACCTTATCATTCTGGAGCAAACAGAAGATGGTTTCAGCTACAAACTCATTTGCAACCTTTAAAACTCCAGGAATATTTATTTCCAGTAATAATGAGCTGTAATGACCTTGTCATCTGGGTATTCTGCAGCAATTACACGTAAATTCCCATTTTCCATTGAAAATTCTAATCAATATTTGCATATTTAAGAACATATCTAAGCATGAAAGCTTAGAAATTAATGAGCAGGTTGGCCAAAAACCTAGCTCCAGTATGTCAGCAAAGCAATACATTAGAATGACTATCTTCTCTAAAACCAAACAAAATGCAACGTAGCAATTTTTAATAGCTTAGTGTACCCAGTGGTTTTAGAAAAAATTAAAAAGAGACTGATTCTAGTATACTATTTAAAATAAATATTTAATCTATGTCAATAACTGCAGATATTTTTTCTCTGTAGAAATTCTCAAAAGGGAAAATTCAACATTGATTCTCTTAGTTATAACAATGTGCAGTTTGTCAATTGCTATAGCCTAAAGTTTCAGTTCTGTGGTTTTGGATTTAGGGGTGTTTCATGTTTCTGATATTATTTTTTATTAAAGTTTTGAAACTTCTCATGAAACGTGTTTAGCAAACTGGCAACACTCTTTTGTTCCTTACTATTTCCTTACATAATCTCTACTGTCTGCAACTGCCAAATCAAATTAGATGAGCAAATATTTTGGTTCTGAGTACTAAATGGCACACTGAAGAGCAAGTCAAATAGTAAATAAAAATAGACATTTTTTGCTAGTTTGTGGTGCTGGGCTGTAATGACGTCATAAACCCATTGCTCATCCTGCATGAAGCTGCCATATCAGAAAAAAAAAGCCCTCATAATGAATAAGTATTCTGGGAAGTTTTTTTCCCAAATCAGAGCAGGAATAATGAAAGAAAAAAATTGATTTGCCAAAAGAATGACATTGATTTTTCTTATCATTGTACCATTTTCCAGAAGGCATGATTACTAATCAGATCAACAGTAAATTAAATATCAATGTTCCCTTCCCTGTGCATTCAAAGCTCTACTATTAGCATAATTCTAATTATTAATTATTTACATTGCTGCAGTACTCAAGAGTCCTAATCAAAATCTGGCATAAACACAGACGAGCATAATGTTTTTGCATAAGAAATGTTAGGTAATTATTATGAAGGAAGAATAATGACTATGGAAACTTGTTCCTAATCAGGAGAATATGACAAATACAATGACTTTTTAGGTCTTTCTCTAGATACAAATTTGTGTCCAAATGCAGTAAGCCCAAGTTCAGTCCAGCTTATTGTTCTTGCATATTCCCTTGCAAAGACTACCTTTGGCAAGTCTAGGATTAAAAATATAACAACAAATGTCAAAATTAAACTGAAAAGACTTAAAAAATTTGGATCCTCTGGTAGATGAAAAAATTCTATCTTATGTTCATGCCAGCAAATAACATTTTCAAGGATAACTAAGAGAAGATAAATTTGGTTGATGCAAAGAGTAAATGTCAGTGAAATTTGCCATAACAGAAATATGTTAATTATTTATATCTTCACTGAATAATTCTAAAATATATTTATTGAAGTGCATTCTTTTCTGAGTTGAATAGGATTATTTTTTCTCACCTATCAAACTAAGAAATTGATTGTACTCTTAGACCAAAAGCTATGATCTTAATTGATTATCATTTTAGTATGAGGTTACCGTTCAATCTTAACACACTTAGCAAAGTTTTATTTTTCATTGAAAATAAAACTTCTGAGTATATCCAATACTAAGTTTATAAATGGTTAAATATGCCACTCACCTATGAAGATGGATTAGTAGACAGAGTACACTAAGGAACTCTATATTATTTATACATTGCACTTTTCATAAAAATCTACTCTTTAATGCACATGTAACTATCTTTTTTTTTTTTTTTTTCACATCTCTACATAATTTATAAAGCCCCTGGTAATTTCTTTAGACCAAAATGTGAACTGAAAATGCCTTCACTTTTTTTTTCCAGTCACTGCTGAAACCAGTTAAAATCTTTTCTTTCTCTTTTAAAGTGAAAATTAAGATCACAGGGAGAACTGTCACCCAGTGGACATAAACTAGAAGTAAAAGAAAGGAAGAAGTGCTAATGTTCTGGAAATGTACTTCTGTAATAAAGCTAAAGTGCCTTAGAATGGTGGATGAGGAACCTCTTACATCACCAGGGCAATTCAAGAGATTTGCACTACCTAATTACAAGAGATTTCCTTGTTGGATGAGGGCCTCCAGGATGGTCAAAATGGACCTCTTTCCTTCTAAGGAGAGGCTGAAGGACCTTGACTTAGTCACCCTGGAAGGATCTAACAGGAGTACTTACAAGGGTTTATCAAGAAGATGGACCTGGGCTCTTCACAGAGGTCTATGGTGGGAGGATGAAAGGCATAGGGCAAAAGCTGAGAGAAGGGAAGTTCAAACTGAACATAGGGAAAAGCTTTTTCCCAATGAAGACAATAAAGCAGTAGCACAGGTTGCCCAGAGAGGTTGAATGTTCTATATCTTTGATGTTTTCAATCTGAGACTGGACAAGCCCTGAACAATCTGGTATGACCAGTCTGACTCTGCTTGAGCAGGAGGTTGGATCAGAGACCTCCTGAGGTTTCTTCCAGACTGAGTTATCTTGTTGTCCTATGATTCTGGGATGTCAGCCTTCCTCTGCACACGTTAGAAAAAACATGAAATTTATCAAATATAAATCACCTTAAAACTCATATAAATATTTCAATCCTACACATCATGTACAGACTTGTGTAACAGCCACTTCAGAGCATCTTGGGCTTTGTTTCTTTGCCTAACAGAGCTGTGGCACTAAGCAGATGTATTATGTAGACTTAACTATTATCTGACATTTTTATACATTCAATGAGACATTATTCTAAATATAAAAGGCAATTAAACTTCAAAGAAAATGATTTACAAGAGAGCAACAAACGTAGTTAGATAGATATATGGATTAGTAACGGAAAGTTTATATCACTTATAAGCATAGGCTGTATTTAATATGGATCTTTGTCTTCTTTATGGCCTGCATAAAGCTGAATTTGTTTGGGTATCTTAGCTATATATTTCCATATACTGACATTTTAGATTTTTTTAACTGCTGGTTTTATGTAATAATTTTTTGTATGTATTTTAAACTACATTGCTATAGCACTGTTTCTTCTAGATTTAAAATATGGATTTTAGCTCTTCCATTTAAATTATTCTAATAGCTAAGCAACATGTTATTGTAGTATTGTTCTAAACATTTGCTTGCTAACAGAAGGCTGTAAGAGGCCAACATGCATTTGATACAATTGTGAAATTCTTATAGAAAGCATCTGTCTCAGCTATTAACAATATGAGATTGGTACAGCAGAGACTACTGAGAAGGAGCATATTGACTTCTTAGCTCTGCTGTCAAAGGAGTACAATGCACAGTATTATAATGGATGCAGATTACAGTGATTGTGGTTGAACAAGAAACTTTTGAAAGGTTCTATTTATTTCAAATGCTTTAACAAAAGCACTTTGAATGAGCCAAAACATGGGTATTTTCCCCTAAATTGCTTTCTGTGTTCCTGCTTTTAATAGATTTTATTTCAGAAAGTTCTGACAAGTAGGATGGTGACGACTTCTCTGCAGAATGGCAACTATGCTTTTGTGTGATAAAGCCACAATTTATTCATATTAATTGAATATAAAGTTCAGTATTCTGTCAATAAATCCTGCTTCACCATCCCATATTTTAAAAAGATTACTTTGACAGTGGATTTAAAAATATGAATTTTATTTAAGGTAGCACTAAATAACATGTTTTTGTGATACAATGTAATTGTAAATGTTAATGTAAAACTAATTAAGATCCAACTTCTTAGCAAATGGGAAAGGGACAGTTCTAAATACATATAACATTTGTGTTTGTATTCTAAATACTTGTAAATTATCAGAATACAATATGAAACATGACTTAATGTATCTCAACTACATTACACTGAGGGTTCAGAACTGACAAATAGCTCCACGTGTTTCTATGCCTATGTAGTAAAATGAAGAGAATTTTTTTTTTTAGGATTAAAATGATTAAACTATCAAGAAAGAATAGGTTTTTTTCTCTTTCCTTTGTATGTTTGCCATGTCCACACATGCAAAAATTTGCCTTTACCTAAGAAATGTTTATTTGACTTAACATGCTTTCCTAAAAATCTTGATAAAAAAAAAAAGCTACCATGTGAAATTTATTGTCTTTTCTAATCAGATATGTAGCAAAGGAAGCAAGATGGGGTCCCAGCAGAAACATCCTACTGAAAGGACCACCAAGAAAAAAGTATGTTCCACCAGTCCTTCTTCCTTTAGAATGGCAACCACAAAGAAGGAATGCTAATCTGTAGTGATGGAATAAGCGGGACAAGGTAATGTTTGCTCCTGGAAAGAGACCAAGGAAGAATAGAAGAACCCTGTGGAAATGAATATCTTTCTACAGTGGCTTTTACATTAGCTTGCTGAGAAGTGAATTATGGTTTTGTGCACATCCTATATCAGCCTTGTTGGATACAGACACAGTACCAGTACACATTCAGCTTTCTTGATGATCCCTCATCACCCAATGTTTACTTAAATATTTCATAGGTCCAGCAAGACCAAAGACTTTTAGCAACTAATGGGCTAGGCCTGGTGGTTTAAAAGTACACATATTTTCGATAAATTACAGTTTAGGACTCTGCTATTTACAGATTAGTGTTTAGACTAATGATTGTTAAAAGAACAGATAGACTTTCTTCTCTCACTTTCATTAGCTTCATATTTGTCTCACTCAAATACATGTTGATTATATTTGGCTTCTCTGCATATTTTTAGTAAATAAATTTATATATAAATATAAAACTTTAATATGTATTCAAATGGGATTATTTTATACTTATGTAATATACAACTTTGACATTTATTATACTCATAAGGTATTTTTTGAAGCTCATAGAACTTGGATCAATAGACTGCCTTTTGCTCCATTTTTTTATCTTCCTTTAAATATTCTGTATGCTATACTACTATGTTTATGTGTTAATTTTTATATAGCCTTTTTCCGTTTTTCTCCCCATTGTTTTTCATTGACAATTGTTGTCCTTTCTACTGCCACTGAGCTTCAACGGACTTTTAAGAAAAAATAGATCATTAAGGAATGCAGTTTCCTATCTTTTAGATAAATCCTTTTTCATGCCCACTTTCACTCAAAATTTTCTGTGTACCTTTTTGTTGGTATTCATAAATTTTTCTTAATTTTCTTTTGGTATTGGAAATTAGCTTTTCTGAAGGACCAAATATACCTTACCTGGTCTATTTTCCTCTTCTCAACATAATGATATCATTATCACCTTAGTCTAGGCTACCACTAAGTTCCATTAAGGGATTGGTTAATTTTTACTTATTAGAATACTGAAATGAACTTCAAAATTTTAACAGCCTATCTTATGAGGCTAGAAAGAAAAGCAGTATTTTTTGCTTGCCTCCTCTAAAGCAAAAATAAATCAATCTACTAGTTATGAGAAAATATGGGCCAAGGACCGTATGCTGTAAGTCTGCACAGAATACCATATATATTGTACCTATTTTTAGTTGAATATTATTCATTGAATACATTATTTAGAAAATGTTTCTTGCTTTCAATGAATAATTTATTCAGTTTTGTTGCTATCTTAGACCAGCTTTAATTATAACCCATAGAGCTGTGCTGAAGCAAAGAGAGACGACAAAAGATAAGCCCAACTACTGCTAGGTTATCTAGAGACTAAGGGCATTAAATATCATCAGTCTAAGCTGAAATCAAAATCCTGATGTTTTCAACTTCCACATATTCTCGCATCACTTTTAAGCTCTTTTGGTTTAGTCTCTTTCTCTCCTTTTCCTCCCTTCCTCCTGGCTTTCTATCTACTTTTGCCTCCAATTTTCTAAATGTCTATTCTGTCTTTCCTGTGTCTTTTGTGTTTTGCCACTCACCTACTCCTGTCAACAAGCCCTCATTTTTTCATATAGAATAAGGGTAGTCCAGCAGACCACTTGAGAGTAAATGGATCCTTCAAAAACTCTTCTAAATTTATCATTTTTTTCTCTGATGATTCAGCTCAGTGGAGTAAATCTACAGGAAAACATTTCTGGGAGCCATTTCATCTCCTTGTGGGTTTCTGGTAAATTAAAATGGTTCCACGACCAGTGTAATTTAATAGGTCCCACATGGAACCATCATCTGCTCTTGTCTATCCTTTAACTTAGACTAGAAAAATATCATAATAAATTTACTGAGTTAGTTTGGCAACATCCACAAACACAAATTCATAGAAGAGAGAAATAAATACAAATCAGTACAGATCTATGCACCAATCTTTAAGCAAGCTATAAAGACAACTATGCTGAAGCAAGTAAGTATAGGAAACAGGAGATGCTTATTCCGTTCAAGTCAAGCACTAATTTAAATAAGTGACAACATACTGGAATTGAAAAACAGCTTAGGTGGTGGATACAATATTAGAAATCATTAAAAATTGCAAGAGAATAGCAATGCCTGTGAACCAGCATAATGTCTTACTTAATCATAGTGCTGTTAAATGGACTTCTGTGCAATATCCTAATGCTGATAAAAGCTGTTTTGCTGTGGCTACCCAAAAATGAAAAAGCAGCAGAAAAGAGCCTGGGCATGAAGCATAGGGTTTTGAAAATATTCATATTTGAAAAGTGTTCAAAAAGTGAACAGGTGGTTACCAAAAAAACCCTCTGCATATCTTGTTCTTGGACTCAGTGATTTGCATGGGACAGAATTTGTAAAATGACCTTTTTCTGTACTGGAAATATTTCATACTGGATTGCTCTTATGCACAAAGAATATAGGGGAACTTGAATGGAATTCCTTACCAGCTCAGGTTTCTGAGCCCTATAGGAATGCAAATAATAATAGTAATTAAATAGAAAACTGGACAGCCCAAAGGGTGTTCTCTGGTGACCCCCAGGAGAAAAAAGTAGAGGTGATTCTTCTGGCGCCTATGTTCCTGGCCGGAAAATTTAAATATAGTTGCATCTGGAACGTCAAGAAAATACCAGCAGCAGCACATTATTTACCAAGCTCTCAACATCTGCAGTTTAATGCAGTGGAAAGTGAATGATCAAAGGTCACAGTCAGGTATCTGTTACATGTTTAAACTCTGCTAATAATGTAGAATATGAAAGTGTGCCTTAAAGAAAAACTTACTTGATTAAAATGAAACAAATATTTATTTCCCTCTCTCTGATTAAACAGTTTATTGCAAGAACAGCGAACATAAAAAAAACATATGAGAAGGTATGGATATATACATATTGACAGACATGGCATTTTTCTTATACATTACTTAGCATTGTAATAGATTTGAGTTACAGAAGGTATATAAGAAGCCCTCTTCAAGAAAATGCTTAAATATTTACCAATACAAACTCAGAGTACCCCAAATATTACATATATTTTTTCTTTCCAGGAGGAAGTTTAAAAAAATTCTCTGCATTTCTATTTGCTGTCCTGAAAGCCTGACCTACTGATAAAGCATATTACTAGCATGTCTCTGCTTCTTCATCAACAAGATTTTGATAATAAATATAAGTACTAACATTCTTGGAAAACTCTACAAATTTTAGAAAGTCTCTAAAGAGACGAGAAAATTGAAATGTTTACAGAGAAATTATTTTTAAAATAAAGATATATGAATTTAGTCAGATATTTTCCACATATCTTCCTTATTTCCTAACTTGTAGGCAAGGTTAACATGTAAATCATGATCTATGAACTTTATAAAAATACATCATAAAATGTTGCCTATTATAATTATGACACATGTTCTGCAGCAGAGTATTATATAGGTCAATACCAACAGCATGGATTGGTGTCACAGATGGATTCGTCTCACACATCTAAACATCAATAATGTATTATTGGATTCTATATAAAATTTGTT
Source organism: Pyrocephalus nanus (assembly GCA_038380795.1). Lineage (NCBI taxonomy): Eukaryota > Metazoa > Chordata > Aves > Passeriformes > Tyrannidae > Pyrocephalus > Pyrocephalus nanus. The sequence continues at coordinate 49,815,653 of CM076266.1, forward strand.
TTACAGTATATTGCTTGTCTCAACCTAAAAAAAAAAAAAAGACTATGTTCTTGTCCATTCAGACATTATTCTACATGCAATCAGCATAATTTTTGAAGATCATAATTGAAAAAGTAATCATGAGCTGCTCAACCCATTCCACAATTATTTAACAAGGTTTTCCTCTATAAAATGGTCTTATCTGTAAAATTATTAGCAATTTATCAGACTTCTCAATAAAGTGGAAAAAATACAGTATCTAGAACACTAGTTTTTAAAAAAGATAAGTGAAGCATAAAGGCCTAAATATCAGATATATTTCATCTGTACAGCTGTAGTTGAGAACACAAGACAGTAATAAATATACTTTCATATCTGCATTATAAGACTTCAGGTAAGGTTTTGAAGAATATTCAAGTACCTGTATCATCTGTTAGGAAAACTGCAGTGCAGGCATGTAGCTTTTAAACAGAAAGCCAAAATCACAGCTGAAGAGCAGGACAGAAAATTATAACATTTCTTTCTCCAGCTTCCCCACGAACTGGCTGCTGAATTTTATAGGTAGATTAAGTCATGGAAGATTAAGACAGAAGCTTTGCTCAGAGTGCCTACCAGGCAAGAGAAAGCAAAATACAGCACTCTATTTGCAATAATGTGCTATGTAAAACCAGAAAAGCTGATTGGCAAAGCAATCATCTTAAAAATGTCCCTGAAGACTATAAATATAACACAATTATATTTTATACGGGGGCTCTGTGGTATGACGGCAGCCCATTAACTCAATCAGAATAATGACAGAAGGGCCATCAGAATGATAAAGCTGTTCTAATGAAATGCAGACAAAGATTAAAAAGAATTAAAAGTGACAAGTAAAATCCATTAAAGGACAGCCTTTAGCTACTGTAATCAAAGGATTATTACTTTTCTTGTCAATTAACAGCTGTGTGTCTATTTTTTCACACAATACAAAAGACTACGCCAAGTGTCAAAAAATCATTAATAATAGGAGATCTTTATTTTTAATATATTTGGCTTGTGCAAGTACATTACAAGATCTCCAAATGAATCATGTACACAATTTTAGATGCCATGACACACAATTAACCAGTGTTCTGTGCTATTATTGCCCTTAAAACTGAGTCTTACTGGAGGAAGAAAACAATTACAAATGGAATCAATTGGAAGTGTATAAATTAATGCCTTTAACTTATGTCTAACATTAGAAACACACATAGGCAGAAATGCTCTATATGTTTTACACTCCTTGCCACTATTTTACCTATACTTTGCCACAATATTTCATGACTGGAGATTACACCAATGTCAGATTCTGCAAATTGCATAGGTCAATTACTTTTGTGTTCATAAACCTTGGAAATATTTAACAGTAGAAAATAAAACTTTAAAAAGTTTAAAAGAAAATGAAACTCCTTGAACACAACAGACAAACTTCTGCCTTTGTTTGGAAAAAGGAAGTGTCCTTCACGGACAACAAGTCTGAACAGATTACTTTGCACAAACATAGAAAATTTCATCACAAAATCTTTTACAATTAATATTAGACAATTAACACAATTAATAATACCAATAATGCTACCAGATGAGACCAGAGGAGAGGTCACACTGAAAATGCTTTCCTTCTTTTTTATGTATTTATGTGCGGCCATAATTGGTATTGTTTCCATTATCTTTAGCAAATTGCCTCTTTGCTGCTCCCAAGCAGCTCTAAATGCTTTCAGAATGGGAAAAAATATGTTGCAACTCTATGCTTAAACACCCTTGTCCTCTTCTCAGACAGATTACTCCTATGGGTCAACTTTCAGTTCTTAGTCATTCATCTAGATTTTTTTCAGCACTCCAGCTTTAAATAGATGAATGAATGGGTGAGCTGATTAATCTTCTAGTAGTGCTGCATTTCTGAAACAAGCAAAATAGTTTGCAATACTTTGTAGAGACTAAGAGAGAAAATTAAGACACCATAACATTTCAATTACATCCACTTTAATCTAACCTGATGAAATAAGAGTAATCACGAACAAAATATCACCCCAAACCACATCTGCACTCTCTAAATAAATGTGAAGATACTTCATTCTCCCAGAACTTACCATTTTCATACCTTTGCCACTTCAGGTTATATTGAGACAAATCTGAAAGATGTCTCAGCAATCCTGGTTGAAACATTAATGACACACTTCTAGTGTTTGGTTCCACTCTTCAGATATCCTACTTAAATATTTCATTGTTAAATATTTCATTGATCACAATAAAGCCAGTTCACCATCAAGTATTGCCAATTCACTGTTTAACACTATCAGGAATGGAACTTTTTACCCAACAGGGTCATAATCAAATGAGAACTCTCCAGATGTATCTAGAAACCTCATCAATTCCTTTATCTTGAGTGTAAAAACACATAAAAGAGTCCGATATGTGGGTGCCCTTAGCCAGGCTCTAGGATAGAAAAAAATAATTCTCTCATAAAGTGCTACACAAAGTCTTTTTCAGGATCTTTTCACACAGCCAAAAGGTCTGGCACGAAAATACTGGAATGTGAAAGATTTTGTATTACAATATCAGATACATATACAGCATTTTGAAGGCACTACTACTTCTCATTTTTGAGAAACTCATTCATGGAAACAAGCTCTTCCCTCTAAAATCAATAAATATGTGCTTTTACCAAAATACATAAATAAAACATAAATTAGCCAACAAAGTCATGATGTCAGGTGATACATCTTCGGGATGTCTATGACACTGCAAAAATATTGGTATCTCAGACAGTATTTAATCAGGAAAGAGTAACAGATAAAACCAGAAAGCAATTTTTTCTACTGCTCCTAATCTTTGTTTTGATCTGAACAACAATGATGTCATGCCACCCCAAGCCCAAGAGATAAAGAACTTTGTATAATCAAAGTCTAGTCCTTAAGGCTATGAAGCAGGAATCTAGAAACCTTTAGAAATAAAATTCAAATGTTACAGCCCAACAGCTCATTAGCTACCAAATACAGCCATCATGGAAATAAAGCCCAAGAACAAGTCTATCAAAATTTGTCACACTGTCAAAAATTGATATTTAGTGCAAGAGGTGAAAAAAGGCCTTGGGCAGATTAAATTATGAAAGATTGCCAAATTGGAAGAAAAATTTTCAAAATTCTTAGGAATGTAGAAAAAGATTGTGACTATCAAATATTATTACAAATCAAGAAAATATCTAACATCTACCAGACTAAAAGTATTACTGATTTATTAAACTTGAGACAAAGATAGTAAAAAAGAAGTCAGTCTTTCATCAGCATTAGTAAGACGTTAGCTGAATGGTTAGTTGGGTGACTTACAGCGATCACTGAAAAGCTGTTTGGATACCTCAAGTATTGTTTATTTCTTTATGCAATTGCTGTGGAGGTTTCTTTATTAATCACATTTGTCAAAGTAAGCTATAAGCTACATAAATAACTATCCAAGAAAAAATACCCCATAAAAACATCTGTTAAGAAACTAGAAAGGATTTTTGTTGCACAGTATCTGAGAAATGTTCATTCTTCTCAATCAAATAGGTGAAAAACACCTTAGAAACTATATCATCCTTGCAAATTAAATAAAGCAAAAAAATTGACATTAAAATAATAATTAGAAGTGTTTTCAATTGGGAAGGATTTACTAATTTGGAATTACCCCTGGAAATGACAAAGAATGCAAGTTTCTCAAGGGCTGATAGACTACATTTAGATGAATAATCACATCAATTGCAAGATTGATAGTTGATCCTATGAGAGACGTCTGAAAGAGAAATCTTTTCATTTGGTGCAAATTTGCTTACTAAAGCGAAGATAGAAATGTCATTTTCACCATCCAGAGATTTTTTTTTTATCAAAAATAAGGAATACTGAATTTTTCTTAATGAAAACTATGTTTTTAAGACCCACTTTAGGTAAGAACCCTAATATTTTCTTACTAAGTCCTATGAATATTTTGTGGCTTGTCAGTGAGTCACAAGATTAAATTTTAGGAAAATAAATAGTTTAAATACTCCACCCATTCTGTATATTTTTAATTCAAAGAACTATAGAAAGGAACTGTGTATTGCATTCAAACAGGTGATGGAATCCTGCTTATTACCTAGTATTTAAATGCAGAATGTCAGTTGAGAATTTTAGGAAAAAATTCTATATGATGCCAGAAAGAATAAGTTTATTTTTGCTAAAACACTTAATAAAATACTTTTCATAATATGATATGAACAAAAAAGTCTTTTTTAATCCTTATCATCTCCTAGCAAGCAAAAAGAGAAAAAAAACCCTGACATTTCTATAAATTATTATTTTCTCCACTTCACCTAAGAAGCAAAAGGAATGAAGAAATTATATAAATTCAAGTAAGATTCCTGAGGGAGTTCTATCTTTTATTCTCACTTTAATCACATCATCTGTGTCTACTGCTGTCAGTAGGAAGTGTTACATTTTTTTCCTGTTTTTCTATACATTATCTCCTAAATTCTCCTTTCCCAGGTTGTTTGAAGTGTTCTGCTTGCTCTATTCTTGGGCAGGAGTTATATTCTGTGGCTCACTGATTTCACCATACAATGCCATGACCTTTGGAAAGCTTTTTTTTCCCCTCTTTGAGTCTCACATCTGCTTTACAGAGTCTGTTCATAGTCTTTTCAGACTGCCTAGAGGAGCTTGTTCATCAGCATTCAAATCTCTGGAGACAAACACAGTACAGTTCTGGTAAGAAACACATCTCAGCTGTGTGACATGTTTCACAGACAAATACTACAGAGAGTTTTCCATACACTACACAGAGAAAGTAGATAGGACTGTATTGAAGATGTGTGTTCCAGTAGCTTCTGGAGATTCTTCTGTAGAATGAAACACTTTGTAGCTTGTTTCTCTCATATCTACCTATGCTATCTTTCCCTAGTATCTCACACTTTTTTTCAACAGCAAGGATAAGTGTTCTCTGTCAGTGATAAAGTAATATGTAATTGTAGCAAGCTGTGGGATATTATGTAGAGAATGTGAATAATATGGATATGAGTAAAATCTAGCTATACACACTTGCTGCAAAATATTGATATTATTTTCCATTTTGTAGGTCCAGCCTTGCTACCAGTAACAAACTTATTCACATCAGAATATTTTACACTACTCTGTCTTCAACATCTCATTCCTAATCATAAAAAAACCTATTTGACTAGCATCTGGACCAGAGAAATATCTGAGCTGAGACCAAAGAGGATTTATAGGTCCAGCCTAGCAGTGAGGAAATTATTTGGTCTTTCGCCACAATTGCAATGACAGTAAGAGTAGACCATAGTTGTGAATTATTGACAGCAAGATCAAGCTGTATCTTCACATTACTTTCTGTGTTTATGGTGATTTTGATTTCCATGCTGGACCATAAGCCTCATTATGCCATCATTATTCGTGTGTTTTAATGGCATTGTCAGTAGTGTCACAGAACCTCTCCTAGTCAGAAACAACTGAACCAGCATTTTCAGTGTCACAGAACCTCTCCCAGTCAGAAACAACTGAACCAGTATTCATGAATTTCATTGCCAGCTGAAGTTGCTGACTATAAGTAAAGCAGTTCAAGACATGCTTACCTTTAACAAAGTAAATCATCATGCTTCTTTACTTTGCCATGTAGGGTAGCACCCACATGATCAAATTTTAGCTGCACAAAATCTTTTGAGTTTTCTCTACAGCCTGCAGAGAGAGGCATTCCAGAAGGTGTTACTCCTCAGCCAGGTCAGTAACAAAGCAACACTGGAGTTAGAGAAATTACGCATAGTAGCATATTCTGCTCCTCAAAGAGAAGTCAACCACTGTATTAATGATAGAGGTGTGATAGGCTTTTAGTGATACACCTGACCTTGCTGAACTGGTTGATGAACAAACTGTCCCCCTTCCAAAACCTGAAGACATGAGAATGATGTGAAATGGCACTAGTAAGGGTTCCGTGTCACAAGGACCAAAATTTGATGTTTTTGATTTGAATATGTCTGAAAAAGGTGCTGGGTCTTTATGTTTAGTTTTCTCCAGTATCTTTTTCTCTCTCTTTCTCTCTCTCTCTCTCTCTTTTTTCTTTCTTTTCTTTTGTTGTTGTTGTTGTGGGAATTCTCTTAATTCCCATCACTCAATATGGATGGATGGATTTACTGGCTTTCCATCACATCAGTTTTCATGCATGAAAACTTACTCTGTTTTTTCAATACAGAGTTGCATTGCATTTTTCCCCCTACCAGAGATTTTACTAATGCCAGGAACAGATCTTTTTAGATTTGTTGTGCCAGATGTTTTTTTGACAGACAATTTGATCCCTGTCTTTGTTTTACCTCAGAAGGATTAAAGGTCCTATTTATACAGGGGCTTTTTCAGATTATGTTTTTTCTTACTGATTAAGTTTGTGTGCCATTTTGTAGGTCAGATGCCTACTCAATCCCAACTGAACTCTTTGAGAAACCCAGACTCTTAAGGACACATTTAGGCCAATGCAACACAAAATGTCATTATCACATAATATTTATTGGGTGGTCTTTGTGTATTTCAACATATTTTCCCTTTCTATAACAGGAAAAAAAAAAGATCATGTAATAACAGAGAAAAAAGCTCAACATTTAACTTCTTGTTTGTAAATCTAAACAAAGTTTTAAATTCAGACTGAGAATCTGGATCAATAATTATTTATCCATTCATCATTGTCCATTCAAATTGTCCTGCTTCAGCAATTCAAACACATTTCTAATACAAAGACAAACATTCTTTCTACTCAGCAAGGCAATCTACAGGAGAAGAATCTACATGTAAAGTGCTGAAGTGTGTTCACCTCAAATAACAAAGAATCAGATTGTACCTGGTCTATGTGTACACGTACGCAATAAGCACTTTGAATTACAAAGAAGAACTTCTGTAAACAGAGATTTGCTCTTACTTTCAGCTGCCAGCCACTCAGGAAAGAGCTGGGGACATCATCGAAGCTCACAGATAGAAATCCAGCTATTATGTGATTTCCCTATACTAGACAAGTTTGCTGGATGCTGTAGAATCTGTTTCCTTCCAAATAATGAAGACCATGCAGGGAGCAGTCTCTCACACAGATGAAACTGTTGGTTGATGACTAGACTGCATGGATACCAGAATGAGATCCTTTACTTGGAGCACCTTTCCTACTTTCCTATCACCTGACACAATGCCAATTGTCACCCACAGCTCAGACTCTTTTGTTCTGAAGTCAAATGTCATATTTTTTGCACAGAAGGAGAGAAAGTAAACCCAGACGTCTCTTTCACAAATTCTAGAAGTGCCCAATTTTGCTTGAGAACATACTTTTTTCCCTGGTATTTCACTGCAACTCCAACAGGTGTCCAAGGTCCACACATTGCTGACACAGAGGCAAATATCTTTAAAGGCTTCAGATCCATCCATCTAGCTAGGTAGCTGAAGTATGTCCATAATGTTTATAAATCTTTTAATCTTCACATTAAACAGGAAAAATCTGTGAGCGAGGATGGTCCCAATTTTTCTTGAAGAAACTGAAGTGTGATCTGCAATTCCTTTCCTTTGTATTCTTTAATTTTAATATTCCTACAGTGCTTGTGTCTTCCCATGAGGTACTAAGAACACACTGCAACGTAATGTTGAGAAGGAGCCCCCATATCCCAAACACAAGACAGGAATAAACACACAGATACAGGCAAAAGGATTTATTTTAGCTTGTCGTGAGAGTCAGAAACATTGCCTGCCCTAAAAGCCTCAATGCAACACATACGTTTAGTTTTATCACACAACTGCACAGAGAAAAATGTTTCAGTTCATTGAAGTTCCTTGCTCAATTATAGCCCTAGTACTGCAAAAGCTTGCTGAGACAACTGAGGTCCCAAACACAGCACTGTGTTCATCATATGTATGGTCCGTAACATTCTGTGAGAGATAAACCTCTTCAGCATATCATTTGGGATTGTGACTTGTCTCTCTTAGGATGCAATTTTTTGGAAAGATGAGTAATTCTCAAGAAAATGAAATGCTTTGCACACCATCTCAATTCTGTCATGCATTATTGAAGGCCTGCGTGTCTTTATTTATACATTTTGTGTAATTCAGCCGTTCTTTATGTTCCTTTCCATAAAACACACTTGCGTTATTGTCACCATTATAATCTCATAACTCGTCATACTGATGCAAGGGTCAGCACAGAACAGGCAACAAGGAACATTTTCATTGATCAGATGCATGATTTTTCTGACCTAATATTGCCCCACAAAGGTGTAGATACCCAAGTTACTCTTTATTTGTGCTCCCTTTACAGTTATCAAAAAATATTCACTTGAGTGCTAAGACATATTTTTAATATGATTAGTAAAAAGACTCCCTTGAGAACTCTCTCACCATTAAATATAGTTATGGCAGGTAAGATGCTTAAAGAAAACTCTTAAAACGCTAAAGCTGGATTAAATAAATTCTCCCATACACACATACATTAACATCTTAAGACATATACTTTGCACTGGAAGAACTTTCACACCACATTTGAAAATTATCAATAAAATTATGTAGCCTAACCCTTTCTAATGGCCCATGAATTATGTTAGGTATACCAATCACACAACACACTGAAAAGATTAAGTAAATTTCAAGCTGATGGAAAGCTTGTTCATATTATTCCAACTCCAATTTGTTAGCTTTCAATTGGCATTTTTTCTACTTAGTTTGACAATACTTACTGAACTGCGTCTCTGAACTTTCTAAAAATTATTTTCTCAACTTTTAAAACATGGAGTATTTTCTGGCTGGAATAGGCACTGTCACTTGTGAATACTCTAAAACTGACTTTTTTTCTCATCTTGCATTTTTTAAGTTGTGCACATAGAATTGCTGTCTGTTTCCTGGAATGCACAAACTCCAAATACTCTTGCTGGATATCTGATATAAAATCTTATTTCAGAGTAAGGAGCTTAGTTCTCTCAGCTCCCATCAGGCTCAGCGGTATAATACAGAAGAGAAGGCTGACAAGAAATAACAAAAGGTTCAGCATTGGCCTGTCAAACACCAATCACATCAGCAATTTCTGGACCACACTTACAAAGAAACTCGGAAGCTAAATGCACCAAGAGTGTATTTTTGACTAACATAATGTTGCCTTATTGTTTTGCTGACAGGAAAAGTTTCTGGCAGCTCTTTGGCTTAAAAAGCTTTAGTCCTTATGTCTCTCTCAAAGTTCACTTGCAGTAGTAGCTCCTTCTCTGGTTCACAGCTAGCCAAGGTAAAACTAGTGTCTAGGATTTATTCCCAGAGGAGAGAAAGGCAGCACATTTCTCTATACCAAGGTAAACTTCAAAACAAACCGCATTATAAAGCTCATACCTTTGCAGGTGGTTATAGAAATGTTTAGCTGAAAGAGACACGACTGAGTAGGAAACTGGCCATTATGGTTGTACCGAAAGGATTTACGCGGCCGCAGAGAGGGTGTCAGGGAAATGTTAGAGTGCTCATGGGCTGGGGAGTCCCAGGGTAAGCAGCCAGGGGGCTTTTTCTGAAGGGGCAAAGCAGGGCCCCACAGTCTGGGCCCATCCCATGTCCCAGAGATGAGTAGGGCAGAGGTGGGCAGCAGGGCCAGCCCCAGCCCTGGGCACTGAGCTGGGAATGGGCTAAGCTGGGGCGAGGTTGGGATGTGGGTCCCGGGTGGGCGCAGCGTGCAGGCTCAGGGCTGGGCAAGAACAGCTGGAGTGCAGAGCTGCTACAGTGTGGCTCATGAAGGGACTGATGGTCCTGCAGGTGGAATTGAATCCAGGGCCGTGGGCAGGGTAGGGGGAAAAAACAGAGGAGGCCAGGCAGGGATTGGGACAGGAAGGACCAGTTGAAAAGCTGATCTTGTTCGATATTTTCACTGAAAGCTTTGGCATAGGTTAACAGTGTGCTAAGGAAATTTGGAAGTTTATTCGTACAAACATTTCTGTATATCACATGCAATATATATCGAAGTAGTACAGCTGGCTTATCCTGAGGATGGGAAGGATGGAAACAGGATGAAAAGCAAAAGCTGCTGTGCTACAAAGCAAATTGGGATCTATGGAGAAAGACAAAGGCCAGAGTTCAATAACAGTCATAAAATGTGTTTGTCACCAGTTGGGGTATGATAACAAAAAAAATGGAACAGGAGAAAATTTTCAGCTGACCTAATCAAGTATTATATGACTGTACATTGGTGAGCCCACCTGGACCTGAAATCAGGTTCTACATGCCTCAAGGCATCTCACTGGAATGACAGGATTAAAGTTTGCCATTTCAGTTGCCACAAGGAAGAAAATGAGGTAGTTGGCACTGCATTACAAAGTAATATCTGCAAGTTATTATGACTTCTTTCTATTTTATATCCCCATGGAAGGTAAGAACTCTTTGAACTAAAGGACAATGCTAGAAGACTACTAAATGGGTATGAAATGCTTGTGGAGGGAAAAAAGTTAGATACTGATGCTAAGAATACTTATTTGAGAATAGAAGAATGATGAAACAGTCAACAGCAGTGGGAGAAAAAAATACAAATCTTTTTTAAGTTGGAGATGTTTATGAGCTGAGTTAAAGAACATTGCCACTGGCTCTGGAAGAACATTTTTTCAGTGAGAAGACAGCTGCAGAAGGCTCGTCAAGTTCTTTGCCATCCTGTGATACAGGGCTGCTGTGCACTGCCACCTTTTCGGGAGCTGACAGAGCAATGTTAACATGGAAGGATTTTGTACAACTCTCAGATATATGAAACAGGCTGATCAGAACAGGGAGCACAAAAGTTCTGATCTCTTCTTCCACAGCACTATTAAATCCCCCCAGCACAGTTCTACGTCCAAACTTCAGAGAGCATGAAGATACTGAATGTGATTCAATGATTTATCAAGAGAAGTCCAGGGGTGAGAAAACAAGCCAAACACAGTGAAGCACTTCAAAACTGCCAGCTGAAGGAAGGATGCATTGCCCCTTTCTTTGTACATGTAAAACTAGTGGTCTAATTTAAGCTTATTTAGACTGTTTATTCCATGGAGGATAACAGGCTCTCCAAACATCAGTTCATCCTGCTTATCCTATGCAATTATCTTCTGGAGGGTTGAATTAGTCTCTGAGTTTTCCTTTCTCTGTCAATGACTGTAGAAGGAAAGTAGTCAAACCATGAACACACCAAAAAAATCCTTTAAGGGGGATGAAATTGAGATCAACTCCACCTCAAACAAAATATTTCCAGTAATTAGAATTAAAAGTGAGGAAATTCAAAATGTACTTTGTTTATGAAACACCTAAAAGTATTAAGTAGGACCAGTTAATTTTGGCAGGTGTTCATTCACTTGCAGCTGTAAAATGAGAGAAAACACCTATGTGCATTTTTCAGAAAGAAATATTTTGTCTTTATAAAAAGATTAATCATACTGGTAGATAACTCAGCTCTCATACCTTTGAATTTGTAAGTAATATGATGATATATATTATTATTATATAGATACCATAAGATGGTATCTATGTAACTAAATGCCAGACAGTAACATTTTCATATTTTAAAGTTTTTATCTATATTTTTAAAACAAACCCTAAAAGCTCTTGGGAATCTATAAATGGCCTACTGTTTGCCCACAGGTTTTGGGTGGTATCATTTAAAAACTGACATAACAGAAAGCAATACGAGAATATAATCTTTCTACATGCTGGCTTTCTTAGGAGTTTGGGTTGTTCTCAAATTTCTTTGGCACCACTGTTAGCAGAAATAAACTTTCAGAAATTACCTGAAAAATAAAAAAAGAGTAACGCTATTGAAGCAATTATGTCTTTTGTGAAAGGGGTCATTAGTATGCCTGAATTATATTGGAACTTTGCAATACATTAAAAATAATAGGACACAGACCAGAACAGAATAAAAAAATTATGTTGTCCTCCTCTGGTTTTCAAAGAGAAGAACAGCTATACTTGAAATGTTTTCAATAATACAATTGCAAAAAACTTCAATATTGCTTATTCTAACTCTTTCAATGGGTTTATTTCAATGCTTATTTATTTTAGAATGATTTTCCCTTGTATTTAATTTTTGACAATTTAAGGTCATTATTTTTCTTAGATAAAAACATGAACAAATAACAGTTTGTTACTTTCCTCTGTAGAGTAGCCTTTTAAAGGTTTTCCAAGTATTTAAAATATATTTAAAAATTATATCAGTCTTCTCTTTTAATGGGAAAAAAAAAAAAAGTAAAAGTTTCAATTTTTGATCCATGTAGACCTCCCACAACTTTTATTTTTACATATGTACTACCATTTTGTTCCAAATGGTCCAGAAACTTATTGTAGGCTAAAAGCAACTTACTTGGTTTTAAAGAGCGTAAGAATTTTCATCTGAAGAGCTTGATAAGTGCATTGATCAAAATAAGCTAGAAAAATAGGGCAACAAAAATGGGGAAGGAGAAGTCCCATGAAGAACAGCTGAGGGAGCTGGGGGTTTTGAGCCTGGAGGAGGCTCATGGGAGACCTTAACACTATCTACAACTACCTGAAAGGAGATTGTGACCGAGTCAGGATCAGTTTCTTCTTCCAGGTAACAAGTGACAGGATGAGACGAAATGGCCTCAAGTTGCACCAGGAAAAGTTTAGATTGGACATTAGGAAAAATTTCTTCAGTGAAAGCATTGTCAAGCACTGTTACAGTCTGCCCAGGAAAGTAGCTGAGTCACTATCCCTCAAGGTATTTAAAAGACGTGTGGATGTGGAACTGAGAGACAAGGTTTAGTGGTGGACTTGGAAGTGTAAGATTAATGGTTGGATTTGATGATCTTAAGGGACTTTTCCAACCTAAATGATTCAATGATTTTCTTATTCTATATTTGAACATTACTAACATGAGATTTCTTCTTTCAGGAAGCATGTAAGCAATCGTGACTTATTATTTGTTTCAGAGTTGTTATACAGACTTACTGAGGCACACATTTTTACTTTGTGTGGTCTGCGGTCCTGTGTAGTGTTTTCTGAACATTATTTTATTACTGAACTTAAAATGAAAAGTGGAGGTCATTTAAAGTTGCTCATTTCTTGTACTAAAAAATGTAAATTATTATGAATTATTTTTAAAGTTAATATTTCTCTATAAAAATAATCTCAGTTTAGAGTCTTGAGATCAACTGGAAAAATAATTATTATTTTTATTTACAGTAGATACTTTTTTCCTTCACTTTCATTTACACTCATCTTCGGAACATTGTAACTCTAGAATGAGTGCAGTGAAAGATTTTCATTAGTATAAAGAGATATGACATTTAATACTGGAGACCTTACAAAGGTGAAAGTACTTCTAAAAAGTCAGTCTTAAAAACTCCAATGCCTTTATCTTGATCTATTATCTTGACATGAGCTGAGCACAAAAACGAATGGTATGACATGAGCAGGGTCAGGGTTTGATCTGACCAGGGCAGTCAGTAGTACTCCTTTTCTTTCCCTCTGCAACTTCTCCTAGACTAAATGATCTTTTATTTTGTTAAAAATAGCCCCATCCTTCAGATTTTAGATGTCCTGACAATTTCTGCTTCTTCTCCTGCCCTGTGCTACTGTGGTGTTACCGATTCCTCTTACTGTTTAATTTTAGGAGCCATATCATTACACTCAACTTGTTCCAGACTTATTTGCTTACAACAGTGTAACATATTTCAGTTTCACATTTAACAAAAGATGTAACCCTCAGATTTTTATTCGTCTCAACCCTCCTTGTTGATCCATCTGTCTGTGTATCTATCTATCTGTCTTTCTCTCTCTATCTATTCATTCTTCCATGATTCCTCTGCCCACAGAACATCTTCGCGTAACTAAGGCCCTACCTTCTATACTTGCTCCAGTAATTTGCATATTAAGGTTCACTTCTTTGGTTCTGACTAAAAAAAAACTATTGAAAAAGAACAAAACATACTGACATTCTAATGTTTAGGCTTAAATGCATGAATTAATTATATATTTTGATCACCATCACCTCTTTCTGCTTCATTTTATTTCTTATATTAGAGGAGGGAAAAGACAATCCTCTCACAAGAAAATCTGAGATAAATTCGAGCACAGTAATAGCAAGATTATGAATTTTGTACTCTCAGGAGTATTGCTGACCATAGGAAAAATATGCAACAATTTATAAAAAACCAACTTTATAGTCCTAAGTCAATCTTTTCTGGAAATTTGACACTTTGCTTGTGATTTTCAATTTGGAAAGGATTTTTTTTCCACTCACATATTTTAAACTGATTCAACGGTGTTACTTTAAGCCAAGTAGTCTTCTAATACTGATAAAATATACAGTTGCAGCTTCTTTTTGTTTAAGCTCATGAGTTTTAGCAAGGAATTCAGAATGAGGTTTCTTTCTTGTTTTTCTTGAATATTTGCTCATCAATTGGTCAAACATTATTATTTTAATTCATTAAAACCCACAGGAAATTAACACTTGATTAAATAAATTTTCATAAATGCAACAGCAGAATGAAAACATGCCTAAGTCATTAATTACTTGTTCATTCTAAAAAACGAATACTAATAATTTGCTTTAATGAAAAGAAGAATGAAAGCATATTTTCCCCAAGAATAACTGAGCTGCCACCACTCCACAGGATAACACTGCCAATAAAGTGGTTTGATGGAGTAAACTGCTGAATGAGCTGCATTGATTCCTCCTAAGCTATCTCCAGAATATCTTCTTGGCAACTTTGATGGTGGCTTTCTTATGTACCACCTTCAAGTACTGCTTCAGGTGCCCCACACTGCCACTGCTTTGCAGGACTCATTCCTTGTTGAGACTTCTTTCTTGCCCTCATTGCAAACTGCAGAGTAATTTGAGAAATAACAGTACCTGACTTTTTCTGGTAATTTCAGGAGAAAGGAAAAGTAGCCAGAGATTTTCATGCTGGAGAAGGATTTAACTTCTGCATGTTCTTTCACAGACATACAGCTCTTCATCTTCTATCAACCTTGGGTTACACATGCTGCATTTATTAGTGGATAAGACTCCTCTATGCATATCTTTAAAATGACCCTCATTTTACTTCAAGACATTCAATTGTTCCTTGTTTTCCCTATTAGAATGCCCCAGTGAACACTAGAATTCATCACTAGAAATGTCAGACATAACTGAGAATTTCTTCAAAAGCTGTCTTTTATTATACATTCATAAAAACAAAAGAAAAAAAGAGAAAAAGATATTTTATATAGCTTTGGTTTCCTTCAATCTGTCCTTGATATATGGTACAGTTGTCCTTGATTCCTTTGTTTGAGTTTTAAATGAATATCTGCAACGTAAAGAGTGCACAATATTATGAACATGTAGATAGGTACAGATCCTCCTACATGCTACTTAAAAGAGAATTATAAAGCGATAACAAAATGCACCATCCTTTCCCACTGAAAATCTGACTGTATAATCAGAACTGACTTCATGTATGCAGTGTGCATTTTGTTAATTAGCTTCCTTCTGGCTCCTCTGAAAGCAAAAACTAATTTTTCACAGGATCGTTTTTCGTTCCTTGTAATAAGTAACATTTAATATTTGCTGGTACTGTGATAAAGTGTATTTTGAGATATTTTTATGGAGTACTAAATTAAATGTTTCAATTAGAGCTTCAGTGAGCTGTACAGCAAAGATTTGAATGAACCTCTGTAGGCCAACCTTAAAAGAAAAATCTCCAGGCCTATATTTTCATGCACTCTATAAAGATGTGTCAGAATTGCAATTGAAATAATTCATTTTTCTAAATGAGCCGAGAGAGATCACATCTCTTTTGCTCAATTACTCCCATTTCTACTACTTTTTCTCCTATGTTATTGTGCCCATGTGACTCTGGAGCAAAAAGTAATATGAGAGTTTGAAGAGTAAGATTGGAAGTTAGGATCTGTGAGCTCCAATTTTGGAATACAAAACAGAAAAGTTAATTTTGATTGTTTTTCTGAATTTTCCCAACAGGCAAAACCCTTCAACATCCATCAGCTGAACATCTCTTTAGATTTTCCTTATTAGCATCCTCAGTGTCCTGCTGTAAGATATTTATCCTAAGACTATTATTTCTTGCACTCTCTCCTTTCTTTGGTCTTTAGGCTTGTCATCACCCCCTTGAATCTGTTTTTATCTGCTGTCATTAGGAATCTTCCACATCTGTCAAATTAGAGCTTTGAAGACTGCAAGTCTTGTGAGAGAGTATTTCTTAATCTTTATTTAGCATAGTAGACAGGGAATATTCCTGACATCTTATTTAATTTCTTGATTCTCTGGGTTTTTTTTCTTCTTGGTGGCTAAGTCCTAATCAATTTGATAGGAACACAGCCACAAGTTTTTTTTTTTTTATTATACAAGTTGTGCAACATACTCATAGTATAACTGACAGAAGCTCAAAGCATTTTCACTTGTCCCAGTCACACCTTTCATGATTCAGTCTCACAAGTTTTTGAAATACAAAGCAGAAACTTTCTTTTCAAGCAACTTTTCCTTTGTAAAATTTATTCCTAAATGAGAAACATTAGCAATGCAAGAAGGAGAAAAAAAAATTGTCAGCATTTTTGTATAAAATATTATGTAATTTTGCTGTGTTTATATCAGCACTTGGGCAAAACAGTTTCCAAATGTGAGATACATTTCTGAGATGACTCAGTGCCACAAGTTCAGATCTCTTAGCTAAACACATCATGTCCATAATTTTTTTGGTCTGGTCATATCTGCATTTTAAGCTGCAAATGTTAATCATTTATCAATAATTTTGGGGGGTATTTTTTGGTAAGATCAGCTTTGGGTTTTTTGTTTTGTTTTGTTTTGGGTTTTTTTAAACTTGTTTTACATTAATTGTGCTTTAGACAAGCACTGAGATACACACAGCTAATGTATTCTACAGGACCCTGGCAAGTATTTATGCTTAACTATGTGCGTTATTGCTGTCCAGAAGGGTCAGAGTGGAAGAACAAAAAAAAGGAAGGAAGAGGCAAAAAGAGAGAGTTTACTGTACATTTCCTCTGCCCTTAAAAAGGCACTTTCTAGAACTATGATAAAAATAAAGTATCCACAACTTGGATAATCATAATCCAACACTGGATTAATTAATACAAATTCAGCACCTTTTAGAAGATACTCAAGGGACATTGTAGAATAAGAAATTCTTGTGAATGAAATGGTATTGAACTAAACTGGTACTTTTCATAAAGGTCTGAGAAAGATTTTTACCTGAACAGATTATCAAACAAAACAGTCAGGAGGACAAAAACTCCTAATAAACACAACACATAAGCTAAATACAAACAACACATCCAGAATAAACAACAGTGTAGTCTTCAGACAAATAACACTCTACCATGTAATAATTTCTGACACTGACTAATGTTTTCTTTTTGCATGGGTAGCTCATAGACACTCTCTAAGAAATTATTCTGTTTAGAGAGACTCAAGCAGCTAATAAACTTCAGTTGAGTGCACTTAGCTCTCAAGAAGAACTGCACTAGAAATAAAAACAAACATTATTTAAATACCTAATCAGATAGATATCTAGTATATGTCTACTGCATAGTTAAATTGGCGACATCATACATATAATATATATCCTGTTTATCTCACATGCAAATGTTAATATGTTATTTTAGTGCGCTCATTTAATCTACACAGTAGAAAATATACAGAAGAAACAATTTTCCACTTTGATGAAATGCTGGGTTCAATTCAATATTTTTGTGGTCCAGGCAATTTCACCAACCTTGAGAATGTCTTAATCATTCTCTCTCAACCTTAGCATTTAATTAACAAAAATAATTACATTTACATTATATCAGTATTACTCTATGTTGATAGAAGAACTATTATATTTTCCAAGAAAGCACTATTTTCACTGGATACTTTCTAAATAAAATTCTACTAGAGCTATCACTGAAATCAAATTAATTATAAATGTAACTAAAAGGGTGTCACAAGGTTAGATACAGCAATAAACTATGTGTCACAGCAAACATCACATTAAACATGCTTCCAGTATTTAATTCTAAAGATTTATATGTCACTTGACTTATCTCTTCTGTTTCAATGTCTGCATATATCTCCCAAGATATAAGCATTATAAGAACTGACTATTGCTGCTAAAAACAATAGAGGATTTTGTTTTGCTAGTAGCACAATTGGTTTTTCAAATAGGAAATTAGAAACAGCACCCTTAGGAGTATTTTTGAACTATTGTGAAATGAAATAAAACTCTTGATTGCTATTGAAAGAACCTAATAAAATAAAATGTTTCTCACTAAATTGCCTTTGATGCATCTGTACATAAAATTAATTATGCAAATAATATATCTTATCTCTATGGATAATTACAACAGTAATCATACTTATTCTGTGTTGGTTTTTTTTCTTCTTACAGGTGAGTATTTTCCAAAAGTGGTGTGAAATAAAGCTCTGTGATTTTACCTACACTGTAATGGACTGGTCACAGAGCAGCTGATGCCAGGACACCAAGCTGGAGACCATCTAGTTTAGTGCTCTACTATAGACAGGGTCAGCTGGAGCAGGACCCTCAGGGCTGTGTTCAGTCAGGTTTTCAGTATTTCCAGGGATGGAGAGTCCACAACATCACTGTGCCAGTACTTAGTTACAGTAATAAAAGATTTTCCTAATGTTCTGAGAGAACCTCCCGTGTTTGAGTTTGGGCCCATTGCCTTTTGTTCTGTCATTGAACACAAACTGAAAAGACCCTGGCTCCACATTTGCATATTGCCTTCAGGCACTTATATACATTGATAGGATCGCCTCTACAAGAAAGATGATATATCCCTTCATGAGAAAGATGCTCCAACCCTTTCATTATCTTTGTGTCCCTTTGCTGGACTCTCTCCAATACATCCACAATCCTTTGTACTGAGGAACCTTGTATCTCAAGGTACTGAGGAACATTGATTCTCAAAGTGTGGCTTCACCAATGCTGAGTAGAGGCAAAGGAACACCTCGCTTGACCTGCTGGAAATACTCTGTCTAACACAGCCCAGGATACCGCTTGGACACACTGCTGGTTCATGCTCAACTTTGAGTCCACCAAGGGCCCCAGGTCCTCTTCTGCCAAGCTGCTTCCCAGCTAGGTGGCCTCCACCATATATTGGTGCCTGGAGTTATTCCTCTCCAGGTGAAGGAATTTGCACTTGCCATGTTGAACTTAATGAGGTTGATGACTTGTGCATGTCCAGTTTGCTTTAACGTTCCCTAGTCTAGTCCATCCCCCTTCTCTTCCAGGTCTTTCTTGCTCCAGACTTTTTCATTGCTCTCAGGGGCCTGGATTCCTAAAGGCTGGTCTTACCAGTAAAAACTGAGGTGAAGCAGGACACTAAGGACCTCAACTTTTTACATGTCTTTAATCACCAGGACCCATTCCCACTCAGCAGAAGGCCTGTGTATTCCCTAGCCTTCCTTTTTACTTACAAGCTAGCTGGCTCTTCTTGATGTCTGCAACATCTCTTGCCAAGATCCAGCTCCAGGTGGGCTTTGCCTTTCCTAACTCCATTCCTGCATGCTTGGACAGTCTCTCTATCTTCCTTCTGGCTGTGCTTATCCTACTGCCACATTTGTATGATTCCCTTTTGTTTCAGTTTAGACAGGAACTCGTTATTCAAATCTGCAGACTCCCTGCAACTTTGCTAGACCTGCTTGATTGTTCTTGAGCTTAGGTGGTCTGTTCCTATCCCTCCGCATCAGAGCAATTCTTAAGCATATGATAAGAAGGTTTGTGTAGGTGGTGTTGCAAGCTCATGACCTTATGAAGAACACAATTCTCCACTGCACTATAAGCTCAGATCATCCAAGACAGAAATGATCTGCCCTTTTTAATGGGGAAGACTGCCTCATATCTCTCCCTCAGTATTCTTCAACTCAGAAATGGTTTTGGTATGCTGCCATTCCAGACACAGCTGGTGCATTTTCCTGTGTCTCATAGACTCATTTTAAATAAGAGCAAAGAAGAAAGATGAACAAACAAGATATGTATCTCATGAAATGCATCTCCCACAATCATGAAATTTTTTGCCTTCTGCATTCCCCCACCCGCTGTCTTTGTTTATTGTCATCCTTTGCTGTGTTATGTGCAATTTGGATTGCATGCTCCTTGAGGTAAGGAGCTGTCAGATTTTATTAGCCTCTACAATGCCATACACACCTATGGCACTATAGAAATAATTATTAATAACAAGTTATGACAGAGTACATTGTTACCAATCATCACATATTGTGTGCACTCGTGTAAGACATGAAAAGCTTTGCTAATGGAAGTGGAATAATATGGCCTATTTCTTGAAAGTTGACTTCTTAATGTATTATCTATATAAGCATGAAGGGTTCCTGAAGAAAAGCTCATGCTTCCAAAGGTGATTCGTTTTTCCAATTTTATATGTGCCTTTTCCTTTATGTCCTGATACTATAACAGATAAGCCAATTCTGCTAATACAAAGACACTACTGTTATCATTATAACATGGATTTTTCCACACAAAAATTTTCAAGTAAAAGGAGAGGTGGAATAAAGTAATTATTTGATATATGCAGATATAAACCAAAACCCAGGAGTCCTAGGTCTCGCTTCTTCTGTAGATTAAATTAATTCACCACAGAAATTAACCAAGATTTTTATGTACTTCAGCAAAAGTACCTTCACCTTATCCTCTGAGAAGGTTAAAGAAGTTTTTGTCTTTTTTCTATATAAACAGAAGATGCTGAGCTACTCTTGCAGCAAGGAAACTTTTACATCAACACCTTAAAATTCTGGGTTACTTGAAGTCACTGCTCTGAAAAGTGACTGTACTATGTGATGTCTTTTACAGTCAATAATTATATTTACTCACTACTCTAGCAAAACAAACAGTGTTTAGAATTTCACTTTGAGAAAATACTTTGCCGAGGAAGACCTAGTTTGCTAATTCTTAGGAAGGAGTTTGTGGACATGAAATTTCCCCAGCACAACTAAAGCTGAGATGTAACAAAACTTTCTTTCAGAAACACTGTGCAAATATATAAACACGAAAACCTCTAAACTAAAGGAATTCCAAAATTTTCCAGATGTGCAGTAATCTGTTTAAATGGAGACTGCATCTTCCCAGAGAACCTGATCAAAAATTCAAACTGCAAAGAATGGTCTGTGAGTACATCGGGAATTTATTGTCTACGGACCTACATAATGACCTTTCAGATTAAAAAAGAGATGTTTTCAGAATCACTACACGAAGCTTTGCAATGCTGTACCTATATGTCTTGCCATTATTGTACATCCCAGAAGAGTTTAAAATAAAAAAAATGGATCACACGTTTATAACAGAGGAAACACTGCACAGTGTTGTTTCCTTGGTTGGATCTCTTGTATCAGTGTCTTCACATATTTCAACACTCTTTGTAATCTCTTTGTAACACCAAAAAAAATGAAAATATTGACCCTTATGAAGTAGTTTGACTTTTACAAGAGCATGAAGATTGGTCTCTACAGAAGTCCCGTGTAGTGCTTGTACACCACTAAGGCAGATTTATTTTAGCTCTTTCACATGGACGAAATTTCACACCAAATTAATTTTATTAACTCATTACACTAATTTTATTTCTTGTTCAAGTAATATTTAATGTCTCTTCTTTCTGTAGCACAGACTGTAACAACTTAAGTCACACAAACTGTGCTCTACTATGTTTTGGTTGGGGCACGACTATATTTCCATTTCAACTACCCAGCAACTCCTTGCTAAATGCTAAACAACAACATAGGTAATATATTGCATGCTGATCTTTGAGAAAAACCCTATCAAAAATTTGAAAGCAAACAGTCTCATCATCACCAGCAAATTTTTACATTTTTGTCCAGCTTCTGTTACTTATTCTTTTTCTTGTCAAGTTGATCACTATACATATCCGTAGCTTGAAGTGAGGAAGAGAAACAGCAGATCTGTGTCCCACCTCCAGTCTTCAAGGAGAACCTTAGGAAAAGCAGCTATCCCGTTATGTAGAACACATCACTCCTCCTAACCTTCCTTTCCTGCTCTTTTCTGCTCTACTCTCCTCACAGTCACACTCCTGCTCTCTCTCCTCTAGCTGAGTGATCTTTAACAATTCCTTGTATTGCAAGAATTTTTCAAATTCCCTTTTTTCAAGACCCCAAGTCTGACATTTCTATGCTTTGCAGTCTTGATGGTCACAATTTGATAAGTTATTTTCAAATTGAAAGCTGTATTAAAAATATTTTAAAAAGTGGTTTGGTCTTTCTAGGTAAATGCAGCAACTTGTGGCATCTTTCAAATAGGAGTTGTATTATGTACTGGGGACACAAGCTTGTGTTTTCTTGATTTTTCACGAAGGAAACACAGTTCAGAATGAGGGGTTATATGCAGGTGTCTCTGAGACCTGAGCACAAATTACATAAATATTGAAGATATATAAACACGTAACCACTACAAAAACATCTGCTTATCAGTTGAAATTTATTTATGACTCAATTCTGAAAGAATCAGAAAACAGAGTCCTTAGAACAAATATGTGAGCCAAAGTATCATGTGCATTACAAATATCAGATTTGACCCATGATAGCAATATCTTTGTGCTGAAGGAGATAGAAACTTAAAACATCCATGATGTTTCCATCTCTTTTCTAACTGTAATCTCTGTTGCTGTTTGGAGACAGTCACCTCAGGGTAAAAACCAGGTAAATGTTCAATCATACACACAAACTCATACACCAGAGAGGATGGGAACTGGGTACTTCAAATGGAGCAAAGTGAGATAACTGCACAAGGACTACCTATGTTTATTACATTCACTGTCCTAGGACCATTCGCTGTCACTGAAACTGACTGGCTTGAATCCACCTATGCTCATACCAAATACCTTATTGTCCACGACAGAAACTATGTAGCCTTTTCCTTCCAATAACTCTCCAAATGTGTTCAGGAACTGTAAGGGAAAATGCAAGCTGGCCTGGGCCCAAATGTATTCCAGGAACAAATCTCAAATTTAATAGCAGAGATAATTGTGATCCAGTGCCTGTGGCTGCTTCCTGACACTATTTTCTGTATAGGTGCAAGCACAGACAAAATGTCTGTTTTATATTTCTTAGGGCTTCTGTGCAAATGGATGTAAGGTCGTTTAGATCTGACAGTACAAACAGATTGAGTGACTGGACACCAGCCTTCAAAATTTCTTTTTTTATATGCATTTCCAAGAAATATTATAATAAACTGCTGAATAGAGAACATAAGCCTAATAATAATGTCTGTTTCTTTTTTATGTCTGTTTCTTTATTATGTCCTCCATGTAATATTTAGAAATAGTCCTCAGACCTAGCATTCTGCATGTCAGAAGCTGAAAACCTCTGCTTCATAATAATCTGACATTAGTATAGAGACTGATGTAAAGGAAATTATGCATTCCCTTTATGGAAGATGATTCACTAGAAAATTACTGTACATGGCCACTCTTTAAGCTTTGGTTGCCTGAACTAGGATTCAATATTGAAGTCATAATTTGATGCTGCTTTGAGTGCTGAGCCATACTTTAGAAAATAGCTAGTGGTCAAAACAAATGAGAGGAGACATGCAAGATGAACATAAATGCTAGACAGCAAAA
Organism: Pyrocephalus nanus; assembly: GCA_038380795.1. Lineage (NCBI taxonomy): Eukaryota > Metazoa > Chordata > Aves > Passeriformes > Tyrannidae > Pyrocephalus > Pyrocephalus nanus. Next base: position 49,839,226 of record CM076266.1, read on the forward strand.
TTTTCTTACTTAAAAACTTAGGATTATGTGATTTCTTTATTGTAACCATAGCTATTATCTCCTTCTAAGGAGGATATTTGCATGCAATAGCATTAGATTTTATTTATTTATTTCTAAATTGGGTTTCAGATCTTTAGCAGGAACTAAGTTTAGCATTTTTCAAACTCTGCTCTCAAAATGGACTGTTTCATAGCTCTCTGTCTCAAAAGCATAAAAAAGCAAGGAGACTTTAATCCGAATTTTTGTGAAGGCAGAAGCAGAAGATCCAAATTCAACCACAGGCAAGGTTTCTTTATTGCCATTTTTGTAGTTAGACCACAATCAGGGTTGTTTAATTGCATGTTCCTCACTAATATGAGGCCTACTTAATATTTTTGTACCCAGAGCCTGTTAAAGAGTTAAAGATTCATCAGGAAATTTATTTTCAAAATTCTGTATTCTGATGCAGTGTATATAACAGTCCCAAAATAAACACATTGCTCCTACTTAACACCCTAAGCAGGACATCCATGGAGATGGGAAACATTTACAGAAACCAATAAGGAGAACAAAGCAGAAAGTCACACCTCAGATAGTGTGCAAATATTTCCATCATGTTTTAGTTTTATATTTACAATCTAGAACAGGTAAGGCCTGTCCTCAAATAATGAAGGCAAAGGCAGCAGAAGGAGAAAGTTATCAAGGGGAAATGAGACATCTGGGGTCAAAACCATTCTCTAAATCAGACTGAGAGGATCTGATCCTATGTATCCTGTTTAATGAGAGCTACTAATCACCAAGTTAAATGGGATAAAAATCCTCTGCTTCCTTAGGTTTCTGTTAAAAAGAAATTACTTTGGCACCTAACTCAAGACAGAGGACAGAACAGTGAATCTCAGGTGGGGGAAGGTGCCATTTTACCCCCATGAATATCACTAAGATACAATCATGCCTCCCTAAAGAGGATAGGACACAAGTCACATCCCTCTCAACAGCACTTTCTACTGGTGAGCTAAATTCACTTCTAAGAATCTCCTCTCAGTCATCCAACTCTTTCCAGGTATTGTGAGGACAGCCTGGGCTCTAATGGAAGAAAGCAAACTCGCCTTGATAGCTGAGTCTTAAAATTAGTAGGTGAGTTTAGAACTTAGAGAAGATGTGGCTCCAAAAAACTCTTGTTATTCCTATTCTACAGCTGTTTCTGAAATTTCGGCAATGTATTAGCACTCATTTTCATGAAAACCATGCTGCTCCTTAGGGCAAGCAAGACTAAAGCCTTGACTAACAGCAGGTTGTTTCATTGCTGAAATGCTTGGCTTTGATGGACTTGTACATTTTTTTCTTCAGGCAGATCTGTAAGGATGATAGAATGAAATGGCTGTCATCTTTCTGGGAGTTGCTTGAACAAAAAGGTTGTATTATACTTAGCTTTTCCACCTGCCACAGCTCTTCCTATCAAAAAGAAAGATGCTGATGTGTAGTATTGCCAGGGACAGAAATATCTTGAAGGAAGTATCTCCTTATCTCTGCCACATATACCAAATACTATTTTTTTTTTTAGTCTGTGTACATAGACATAGCACACATAGCACTTACTTACACATTTTTTTCTTCTTAGCTCAATAAATCACAGCATTTGGTTATGACACCACCAAGATTTGGTTCACTCACTACAGGCAGAGAGCCACTGCATGGCAGGGTCCTACCAACCTCCCTCTGTGCCATCATCCAGAACACTGCAGCACAGCGCACAAAACAGGACAAGCCAGGGATTCGATGGTTTAGCCCAATTGTTCATAAAGCATTTGAACATGAAGTGTCAAAAGATTGAAGCTGTGGTGTGCTCATGTATTGCACATTGCTGAAGAACAGGTGTCACTCCATTACTGTGGAATGCAGAGTTATAAAACCCTTGACCTTATGGAGATGAATATAGCACATCACCTATGTCTGCTTCATTTTGCTAACCTACTCAAAAGAAATATATACTTATACATAGAGAAAAACCTTTTCTGTATGGAAGCCCCACCTGGGTTATTACCCCTCAGAGGTGATTATCTCTGTCACTTCAGTCACAGGACTCTGCTGAACCTTTCATAATGGAGATTTTGTGGAAAAAATCATGTTAAGGTCTAGGTTGTCTTTACTACATATTGACATACTAATGGAGTGTTCTGTACAGTGTATGGCATTTTAGGGTGTTTTGCCTCAACTTTGGCAATGTCACATGCCTCAGACCAGCAATTCACAGACAAAGTACCAATGTGGCTTCTTGAGTGCAGTTCATAGATCCACAGCATTGCTACCTTTGCTGCAGCCGCCACAGATGAGTGCACTGCCACATTTTGCACTACAGCAGCAGGGTTCTCTGGCCAAGAAAATACATATAAAAGGCATTTGCTGTTTTTGATTTTTTCTTTTAACATCTATACCAAGATTCATCTTTAATACTTGGTATTACACAACCTCTCAGTTACCCAGACATAGATCTAAAGGGTCAAGCTGTGAGAGATTCTGAAATCCTAATATCTTGCTTTACAAATATATATATTTTAGAGGTATTTCCAAATGTAATGATTTATATTACATCTACATTTATTCACCAAAGAGCTATGGGAAGTAACACTGTACTGACTCCAGGAATCCCACACTAGTTGATCCAACAGTAGTGCTTATTGCTTTCACAGCCAAATCAGAACAGGATCTGATAGCTCTCCAGCCATAATGCTTACAGCTTAGGGCACACTTCTTCCCTTAATAGATGAAGAGAAGACTTCAAACTTTGTGCTGAAACTTTTCATGGTGGTTTAACCACACAGCCACTAGCTCACACTCCCCCAGTGGGATAGAGTGGAGAATAGGAAGGGTAAAAGGAGGAAAACTCATGGGCTGAGATGAAAAGAGTATAATGGAGAAAGCAAAACAAGGAATTCATTTATCACTTCCCATGGGCAGGCAGGCACTCAGCCATCCCCAAGAAAGCAGGACTCCATCATACATAACTGTCACCTGGGAAGAAAAACACCATCACTCCAAACATTCCCTCCCCTTCATTCTTCTTCCCCCAGCTTCATATGCTGAGCATGATGCCATATGGTCTGGGCCAACTGTGCCACCTCTGTCCTCTCCCAACTCCTTGTGCACCCCCAGCCTTCTTGCTAATGAGGTGGTACAAGAAGCAGAAAATGCCCTGATGCTGTGCATCAAGTTATTGCTCAGCAATAACTCAAATATCTTTGTGTTATCAAGACTGTTTTTATCACAAATCCGAAACACAGACCCATGGTAATTATTGTGAGGAAATTGAATTGTGTCCTAGCAAAAAACAATGTACTGATAAACACTTTAAAATCTCTGGTTTTTAAGTGAATGTACATCTATGCCTCAAGAAAGGTAAGTCACTCTACACCAAAACAGAGGAGTGAAGAAACAGAAGTGAAACAATTTGCAGCCACATGAGAGGAGTGGGTAGTCAATGGCACATACATAGTTCAGCAGTAGCCTTCGGTTATGGAAAGGGGATTTTGTTCCTGTAATTTCTGTGATGTGGAAAAGCAGCAATAACACATAATCCCCCAGTTCCAACAATATAAGTGAGACCCAGAATTTTTTCAGAAAGTGTTACTAGTCCCTTTTTTAAATGTTATTAACCAAAATCCCTAATAAACAAAATTATGTAAACACCTACTTGAAAATTTTATGTATTCTGTATATGATTCAACCCCCCCCCCGCCCCTCCAAATAATAACTTCTTTTTTTCAAGGAAAGCAATTATCAAAACCTATTTGGGAAATTGTAACTTGTTATACAAAGTTGAAATTCAGAAGAATTCAGGAGGATTTAGTGAAGAAACTACAGATTTTTACCTGCGCAACAGAGCATAAATTGCCATTTATATCTAAACCTAAAGACATGGGTTTTAGGGTTTCATATGGAGATCCTTCCCTAGAAAATCTCCCATAAAGCCAGTAGGAATTAAACTGAATTTAAGAGTTAAGGAAAAAAGATTTCCACTTTTTATAAATATTTATACCTTCCCCCCTTCCCCCCTCCATTTAGTCTCTACTCTGGGAAAATAACGTCACTTTAGGAAAAGAGAAAAACAGCTCAGGAGCAGTTTCAGGATCTGAGCCTACAGTCTAGATCCACAAAATATTTTGACACCTGTGTCCCACTGATTTAACTTGGTCTTATATATGACTATCTCTTTGTACTTTGTGTCACCTTTCATAAAAACATTTTTCCATTGTGCAGGTATTCCCAACAGGTTTGAAGTTTGATGACATATTGTACAACTGAAAGGAGCAGGCGGTTCTTTCCTGGGACACAGCTGGTACAGCTCCATTAATTTCAGTGTCATTTCAATGATTTTTAATCTTCCCTGGACTTTTTCCATTAAAAAGCATGAAATATTAGAAAAAAAAAATTGGATTTTATTAAGATAGCAATTCAACTAATTGATTGACAATAATACAGAGCTATGGACTTTTAGGAAAGAAGTGTAGATTTTCAATCTTTTCTTTAACTCTCCAACTTATCCAGATAGCTGAAATTAAATGACACAGGCTGATATTTAATATGCGTGTAACAGCAGTGTTCTGAAACTGATGCATTTTTAAGCAAGCTGCAGTACACCAAAGCTAGTTAAATAGTTAATGAATTATGAAACAAAAAATATGGTTGTCACTAAGAAATATCTTGAGCCTAGGCATCCTACTAACAAACATTTCAGGATAGCGTGCTGTGGTTTGCACACGTGGTAGCTCTCCAACCGTGAGCCCAATGGTCGTGAGGCTGTTTTCTGCAGATCCCTTTTCCCCTTGAGCTTCCACCACCTCCCATGGGGGAAGAACCTGTCACAATGCCCCAGCTCTGCAATTTCTTGTTTGGTCACCCTGTCCCTCCTGTCCTAACTTCACCCTGCCCATGCTCCAGTGGGAATGGCAGACTACGACTTGTGACCTGCCACTGTCATTAAAGGAAATCACTTATTTTTTGTGTCTGGGAAGAAGAGTGGCAAGGGAAGAGACCGAGAAGCAGATATACTCTTAAATCATAAGGACACATACTTATTTATACAGTTGACAAGTATCTAAATTCACCAGGACTCTGAATGAGTTATGCTTCTCACCAAAGCTTTTGCACAAACCTGTAGATTAGTCATGCTCTAAAAGAATTACCCATTCAACACTACCACCTCTACCCGGCTACTTTCTAGTTAGCAAAAGGGGTTTGTGGTAGAATTAATGGATAAAGAGTCAGATGTTGAATTTTCAAGTCCTTGGTAAGGAAGCATTTGGCACACGCTCAAGATCAGCAGGGGTACACTAGTTACCTAGGATCGTCCATAGCTGTTTCTACACTGTATCAGCAAGCACAGAGTCACATTCAGAAGGCTGTACTTTGAAATGGTGGGCTGATCAAAAGTTCAGTAGACCTGCCTTAACTTGCCAGTTTTCTAACTTACCACCCATGCATCATCATGCATGGGAGTTTATCATGTCATGGACTAATTTTGGCTGTTGGACTTCAAGGATGGTTTCTCTCAGCAATAATTCCACATACCTGGGCAGAAACATTTTGCACTTGTACTTGAGTAAACTATGCAATTTGGTGCTTAATCACACATGTGTTTACTTTCCTATCCACTCAGACTGTGTTTGGAAGACACATTTGTCTCAAAACTTGAATTACAATCCACCCTCTGATATTGTAACATTCAATATTCTTCCATTGGATCATAAAGTCTAGTCAGCCTAAAATGGAAAAAATGCTTTGGGAGAAAAATATCAGACCCTGTTTCTGTGGTGGAAGAGAAGGCTGAAAGGAAAGTTGATGGTGGTAAAATTCCTGAGAAATAGCTAGGGAAGGCAGATGTCTTGATTACCTGGAAAGTCAAAAATATGCTCAGAGAAAAATGTTTGAGAAAAAAATATGTCAAATGAAAAAGGTTCAATGGTGGAATACTGAAAAATACAGAATAAAAAGGGGGATTATGGCTGAAAGGAACATATTTGGGCATGAATTTGTATGCAAAGTGGGACCAGAACACGACACTACAATAGCATGCATTAAAAAAATCAGATAAAATAGCATTTTGGGTGGTGTACCACTCTGGAACTGAAATGAGGCATAAAATGAAAGACTTTTTTGGCTGTGTGGGAAGAAGGCACAGACCTGTAGATTAGAAGATTTCTTGGCTATATCCACAGCATTGCTAAAGAGCAGTCCAGAGATGAACAGAGTGTGCTCCTTCACCTTTATCTCCACATCTGCTTCACAGACTGCCTTCGACAGCCTCTGGGGATGTGATGTGGTGATGTATGGGGAGATCAAGTTTATGTGTGCACATGTGAGATCAGTCACACTGGGGCATTGTTCATCCAGGCCAGGCAACTGGGCTGCTGCCTGAAGTGTCTGTGCAGCTGGAGAATCTAGTGTCAGAGCAGGTCTCAAGAGACAGAAGAAGTAAATTCACCAAGGCTTCAGGATCCGGATATTTAAATGTTACCTTTAGCAAACCAGCAGTTTCCTCCACACTTCTTTGGAGCATTGATTAAAATACTAATGAGGATAGCATGCACTGTGAGGAAACAGACTGTGTGAAAAGCAAATGTGACTTGAGAAGAGTGCATCAAAGCAAAAAGCTCCTCTGATAACCAATAACTCAGACAGCAATACTGTCTCCATAGAGTGTGAGCAGAATAGAAAATTCTATATGTAAAGTTAATTCTGGCTTCATGTCATATCACAAACAAGCCTGTTGTCAGTAGTCATAAGTAGTGATAATGAGAGCTTAGATGGTTCTAGCATACTTAATGTCTCACTTTTGTATTTACCCAAACAGTGAAGTTTTATGCCAGTTACTAATCACTTCTTCGCCAGCAGCAGCAGACTCCTTATTCCCTGAAGTCTGTTCTCAGTTAATTGTGCTCATGAGTATGGCAAATTTAAAAATATTTTTCTTCAACAAATCCTTGCAACTCTCTGGCCAGGAAGCTGGTATGAAAGCTAGGCAATATAAGCTACATTATCAACTCACCTCACATACTGGTCTAATATTTTAATGGGGCTTTTTTAGCAGTCAGTAATGATATCTGTCCTGTGAAAAGGAAGGCTCAATAAAACATACATATCCATAAATAAATTGAAAAGTAATCCTCTGCAAAAGCGGAATGAGCATTGATGCTACAACCTACTTAGCACTCTAGTTTACAGGATACACTATATGAATCCATGCAGACAACACATTGCAAAGAAGCTGTGTCCAAGCAGGGCAGCTAGTGGTAAAAACTGATTAGCTCTGTTTCTTTTGAAGGCAATGCATTAGCTCTACATTTTGGAATTGGCTGTTTCCATTAGCCATTGTTGTCATGGATTGTTCTTAATAGCCAGACTGAAAAAAATTAGTTATCGGTTTCAAAGTGTGCCTTTGGGGCCACATGCACAGTTGGAAGAGCTCTGCTGATTTTTTGTAGGCTTATACTGCTTTGCTCTGGTGTTTACATGCACTCTCATTCTGATTTAAATGATCTGAAGGAAACAGTGGCAGTCATCACACCAGCAGAGTTTTCTTTAGTGCTTTCAGTATTTTTCTGTCAGAGGTTAGATAGCTTTGCTGCTTGATTGAGTTCTAAAAACTGGTTTTGCTTAAAATCTTCTTTTTTTGGGGGGGCTGTGGGGAATGGGATGGGGGAAGGGGGAGAAGATAAATGGCAGTGTCTTTTACATCTAAGGTTTTAAGATCAGGTTTTAAGAGAGCAAGTCTACCTCTCATATAGGGTCCCCGAAGTGACATTCCCCCTGAATATACTGACAGACCTCACAGCACTGCACTGTGTCCCTGTGCTTCTGCATTACCACAGCTCAGATCCTCCTGCTTGCTGTTTAACAGTAGGAAAGATTCACTTTCTGTAGGGCTTGAACAATAGCACTGAAGTAGATGAAAAGATTCAACTGATGCCAGCAGACTTTGGCTCAGGACCTGCTCCCACTGTGCACTGTGATGAAAGGTGTGAAGTTTGCTTTGCTGGGCTTCATCTTAAGGAAAGATGCTTTTCCTGAAGGGTGTCACGAACACCAGCTCTCACTGTCAATAGCCTGCAGACTTTCCTAGGATTGATCAACTTCTAACAGTTCAGTCAAATTGTAAAGTCTGAGTTGAATGATTCAACTCTAACTCCTTTCACAAAGTCAGGAAGACAGGAAATGGTGGACAACTGTGTATCAGAGAAGACTCCTATTTCATTCAGAAATGAAACCCAAATAATGTAACCCCAAAAGTATGCCTGCAGCTAGGTAGAAGAAAAAATGGTCTGAAAAATGGCAGTAGCCACGGTTACACACACACCCCTCTTCACAACACAATGGTCCTGTCATCCACTGCATTGAAAAGTTCACTTATAACCCCACCGAATGCTAGTCTTGGAAGGAAAAATAAGAAGAGGCAAATCACTGCAATTCTTCGAATCAACATGACACCCAGTCCCACTCGGAAACCTGTGGTCTTCACAGGAAGAGATTGACTACTCTGCAGGTACATCTTCAATTTTAGAAACATGTCATGAGAAACACAATGAGTTGATTGGTTGCTTAAGCAAAAATTTTGCAAGCTATCGCAGGAATGCTAAAAAGGCAAGCAAACTGAGGAAGAAATGCCAGAATTGCTCTTTTTGTATCAGGTCACTCCACTAATCAGTAGTGCTAAATAATTCTATTTGGTTTCACTAATTCACATTGAACTTCTCAAGTTCCTCATAGCTCATGTGACAACCATGGTGAGCCTATGTCCTCAGTCTTTCATTAATGAACTGTATAATGCCTACAATCTTTGACACGTCTGATATTGCTGGCTCTTTATAGCTTTACATAATGAATTGGGACATTTACAGAATACCTGGTTTATAGGACATATTTCAGAAGTGCAGCTATACAACTCTCAGGGCTTGCACAGTAGCTGAGAATTTTTAAAAGTAATTTTCCCTAGACATTCAGTGAGCCTGCATAGGCATACTGTTACCTTCCAAAGCACAAGGTTTGCCTGAGTTGGCCCAAATCCTCCACAGACTGCATGGGTGTTTGGGAAATCCCAGATGGGATCATGCTGCTGATCCAAGGGCAGGCAGTCCAGGTCTTCATCTGTCCACATTTTGTCCCTGTGGGCCTTGACACAGCTGCAGTCTGGCTGTCAGGAAACCGGCCAGTTACCAGACACATCCTCCTCTCAGCTGGGCCCTGCTGATGGCTCCCAGCCACAGGAATACAGCTGTGCAGCTTTGGGACTGTGCCTGGATCAGGGCTGGGTTGGGAGCAAGGAATCTTCTTTTGCTACACAGGGACGCTTTAACTTTTTCTGTGTTTCAGTTTACATTGGTGAAAATACTGGTAAAAGAAGTTTCCTGCTTTCCCTGGGTGTTGCCAGCCAAAATACAGGAAATCTTGGATATACTTTGCTTGGAAAGCACACACTGCTGAGTCAAGGAGAATATTTTAGTGGCATCCTGAAGTAAGTGTTCAAACTCCTGTGAAGAATGGAGCTGTGAGGTTTTGCTTATATGAAAAAGGCAGGAGGGACTATTCACCATGAACTGAGTCACTGTCTCCCGCAAGAATCTTTTATTTAATTCAGGTGATCTCAGATCACTCAATAGTCATAACAGGGAATGAAAAGAATTGACAAAAACCACAAGTTTTGCTGTCCTGTTCTGACAATAAAGCTGCATAATGCAGTCTGCACATAATGCAGAACAGTACAAATCACAAGTTTATTTCTTGCTGTAATACTTTGGAGTACAAGGTGGCTCCAGGGGTCCCAGTTATATAGAGAAAGCAGTTTTCTGAATGGAGTCAGAAAACATAATCCACTCTTAGGGTGCATCCAGCAATACAGAAAGCTAGCATCCTCACCAGCTAATCAGGATTCTTTACTCTGTGTTTGCTGCAGTCAGGCAATTGATTGGATTGAAGTAATTAGTTGACTAAAGACATAAGGCCAAACTCAGAAGTGAGGCAAACACAGGTTCAGGCGAGTCAGTGTTTTTATATTTTAGAACATATAAGCCTACAAGAGGAATGTAATATAATGAATATAGAAAGGAAACAAAAGAAACCCTACTGGGGAACTGTAAGATAGTGTAAACTAAAATAAGGTTCCCTTCCCACCACTTACTTAAATCTAAACTATCTCATGGGTAGTTCATTAATTTTAACTACTTAGAGTCACTTTCTTGCAATATTTCCTCTACTTGCAGTATTTACTAGAAATAAATTATCTCTGAATTTGGGTCCATTTTGGATTAGACTTATGCACCACTTCAGACGTCTAAATTTTCTGTCAAAGTCTAAACTAGTTGCCTAAACACATTTGCTAATCAGTGCAGGTAAACGGGCATCTCTAACTGATGATTTATCACAACAATCTAAATATCTTTTTTAGAACTGGATTAAGCACATTTAAGGTGTCTGCTTCTCCTAAGGTATGAGTAGCTGCCTCCCCATAGTATCAGAGCCACAACAGGGATCAATCCATAAATGGAGTTTCCTTTTGATGAAAAATTTTTACAAATAAAAATGTGTTTTTACTTTAAATCATAGAGAAAGGTCAAAATGTCTTCAATTTTCACAGAATGGAAGCTCCAAGAAATATAGAATCAGAAATATTGAACTGTTTTGATCATGTCAAATTGTCACACTTTGCTAATGTCAAAATATCTCAGAAAGTTAAAAGCATTTCAATAGCACTGGAAAAATATAAAATATTAATATGAAGTATAATAGAGATGAACAATACAGTCTGTCAAAGTGAAAACAGCTCCACATGAGATACAGCATTCCCAGTATAGCAACTAGAATAAAACTATATTAAGTTAAAGAACCATTTCATAGCAAAAAGAGTTTTTCCCTACTACACATTCTGAAGAACAGAGAACATCCGTTCCAACAGCTGCTTGAAAATTTAATCAAAATTAAAAAACAAAAACAAAAACAAAAAACCAAAACATAAACAAAACTGTATATCCAAGTGAAAAATTTCCTCATTCCTCTTTTAAATGTTTTGATTATAGCTCACAGAAAGGCTTTTCATGTGCTGTCTTTCCACCCAGTTTTTGCTGAATGATACCATCTCAATTAAACTCCATTTGGTACAAGTTTCAGCTCTAAGTACTTTGACAAGCTGTGGCAATGCTTTTGCATCTGCCACCCCTATAAGCAGGATATCACACTCTGTTAGGAAGCAGGATTATTTTAAGAAGTGAGTAGTACAAGACTTCCAGTGGTCTAAGTGCTTCCAACTTTAGAAAATGTAAAGTGCAGACCAACAGGTTCCTCCTTTACAGCTGGCCTGAAGCAGCAGTGAGAGGGCTCTCCGCAAAAATTTGACTTGTTAATCACACTGCAATGCCAAGAAGATGTACATTCCTTGCTTCTTTAGACTTTGTTTAAATGCATGTTATCTGAACTTTTGACCAATCCATCAAGTTTTTCTTCTGATTTTAATGGTTAACATTAATGGCAAATGTTTGTATAATAAACATTATTGCAACAAGAAAATTGAGACCTCCATGGATAACTCTTTTTCAAACTAGATTTAAGCCTTGATGTGATGGAATTTTATGCTTTGTGTATATTATTAAAGGTCTATAGTATGGAATTTCCAGCCAAAGACTCCCTATGTGACCTTACTTTTTAACTGAATTTTTGTATCTGATTAACCAAAGAATCTGGATTAGCTTTTTTACTTTTCATCCTTATATTTATCCTATTTTATTCTCCCCACCCCACAACTCTTCTATAGAATGGATGTTTCTGTCTATGACCGGCAAAAGAGGGCAGGTCAGGAAGGAAGGGTATAATTCAAATATGAAGTCACAAGTTAAAAGTGAGGCTGAAATATAAAAGAATCCTAGAGAAAATATATTTAGGAAAATTAATAAATTAGCTCTGCTTTTATGCATTACCCTAAAATGTAAGGGCTACAGCTGCCACTACTCAATTCTGTAAGACAAATGGCAATAAATTGTCAATTTTTTATCAATGATGACAAGGTTGTTAACAGTAAATGAGGGACTGGTGGTCCAGCAAACAGTACAGCTGTACTCGTGGACCTCTGGGGTGATATATTGGCTATTGGATGTTGTTTAATTGGCATTCTCTGTGCAGCTGGGAAAACCATAAAAATGTAGTCTCCAAATTGCAACTAATACCTCCTGAGTTATTCTCTCATGGAGACCATACATGGCCTCTGACTTCACAGGAGAGCTCGTGTAATGTTTCAGTAAAAAATTGCAATGGAGGAAAAGGGTAAGACGAAGGTAACGGCTGCCACTTTGAACTGAATTCAGACCAACCAAGCTGGGAGACAGGGCTAGGAGCATCACTCATTGTCCTTGAACACACATTAATGGACCCCATATGTGCCCAGTCTGCATGTTTCCCTATGCAGAGCCCTGCAGGTGTCCACTGTGGAGGGGAGTATCTGGAAAGTCAGAGCAACCAGCCCAGCATGTAAAACTATTTTCAAGCAGCTCTGATGAAAAACAGGTGTTTTATGCAAGAAGAAGGCAATTGGTATGAGAAATTTCATAAAAGAGAAAGTGTTACACATAAAATGGAGGTGAAAAAGTCTGAAATACCTCACTGAACACATGTGAAAACTATGAGATATTGCCTTTGATGAGGACATCTTTCACAAGCTACCAGGACATGAAGCTACATGCACTGACAGGGATAAAGAGTATTTATTAATTGTACCAGAAAAAGAAAAAAAAATAAGCTTTACAGCTTCGAGCTGCATGCCCTGTTTTATCCAGCTTTACATGGTGAATGGATAAAACAACAATGGAGCCATCCAACTTAGCTACTACCTAAATGCCATGTTCTCATCCTGTGAATAAGTAATGGGTATTAAATACTCATCTCAGTAGGGATGAAGTCTGCATTCCCAGGTGTCAGAATAATTCTCTCTTTGGCCCTATATCTCTTACATTAACTGTATTATTTTGAAATTAAATTTCTACTGTAGATCTGGGGAATGTCTTAGATGACCCTGAGCTTGTCCTTTTCTTTCAGCTACATCAGAAGTTCTTATAGAAGACATTTCCTTTTCCCACTAAGCTTTTTCTTCCATTATTATTCTTAGACCACTACAGTTACAAGAGCACTACCACTAGTTTCAATTATTTCAGACAGCATGAAACAGCTTTCATGGGACTGAGAAAGCCTTTACACAGAATAGCCTATAGTCTGGCCATTATGATGTTCTTCTGGGACATGGAGGAGTGGTTTGAATCCTATTAAGTAGAGGAGACAACTGAATCTGCCTTTCTTGAAACCTGGGTGAGTACTTTAATTGTGACTTATTGGATAAAAGGTTAGGGGAGGATCACCATTGGCTTCTCTAGATGCATTTTGTGAGAAATGAATAATAGCTTCCTACACAGTAGAGCTTCAGCTTTGTGAGTCCCCCGGGTACCAAAGTTGTAAGTACTGGAGGACAGCCTAAGCCCACCTTTGTTCATAACAGTTCCTGCTGGCCAGCTTAAGTAACTCAGAACAGTTTGCAAATCTTATTATTTGACAGTTATGTCCCCTGAAGCACTGTACCGAAACTAGGCACTAGACTCAGGGCAATGATCTAAAAATTTAGTAACTGAACAACTAATTAGGAAGCCTGAGACTGACGTTTTCAGAAATTTTGAGTTATGCATAATTTTCTGATAACCTCACAAATTCAATATCCTACTTAAGTAATGTAACTGCTGTTCTGAAACAAAACATGATAGTTACACATACCCAACTCTGTTACCCCATTTCATATCAATCCCTCTAAATTCCGTTAGCATGTTTAGTCTTCTTTTCAAGGTAGAATTGAAGAAAAGCACCCTAGGCCTGGACCAGAAGATATCACACAGACACAGTGATCTTCAAACCCAGAACTCTGGAGGAGCTACAAGGAGTATATGTGCTGTGAAGAAGATGAAGATGAGGAAGAAGGGGTCCCAAAGACCCCACACTCAATTCCTGAAGGGGCATGTCAGAGGACAGAACTGGGCAGAATCAGGGTGGACAGATCTGGGGTTGGATGGACCTTATCATAAAATCATAGAACCACTGTCTGGGTGTGCACGTATGGTGTGTATTCTTCTAGGCCTACGGCCTCATTAAAGGACCTGCTTCCTTTGTCTTATCATATACACTAAATTGGCCTGGAATCTTTTTCTCCACAGTCTTTTTAGGCAACATACTATTTTGCATTCTGTATATCTTCCTGAGTACTGCAAGTGGATGCAATTCAGACGATTGAAAACATAGATTTTCCATCACCATTACAATAAAAGACAACACTTTTGTTCTCAACACCCTTTGTAAGTTTTCAGGTAAATCCAAATCATCTTCTTTACACATATTTTTACTTCAGAGATTCTGTGATAGTAACTGAAAATAAAATTTAATTTATCTGAACCTAAAGCAGTTCAGATGGACTTATAGTTCATGTGTACACATTCTATTGTTATATATTGCACAAATCATAACCAGGTAAATAAGCACTCAAGAAAAGTGCAAAGCTAATAACACCAGCCATATATATGCTTTTTTTCTACCTAGCCATATTTTCCACAATGCTATAACCATAGAAATGGACAGAGGTTGCTTTCAATGTCAGTCAAAGACATTAAAGATTCTGTATGCTCCAGTAATAACACCAAACCCTTAAAATAGTCCAATTATGGAGAAATGATTAAAAAGGTTTTGCTCCTGGTTTTGCTCAGAATTGCAGAGAAAACTCTACAGATGCTAGGGTGTAACCATGGAATTCAGCTTTCTGTTTCCTAAAAGGTATCATAGACACATTTCCAATGCTGCTCTTGCTTGATGTTTGAAATGCAATGGGATACACTGAGACATACGTTCTTTAAAAATCTCATGCTTTCATGCAGCACTAAAACATATCTGACACGCACTGAAATGTCAGTAGCATTATATGAGATGACTTGATATCACAAGCCATGGTGCCATAATAGTAAACAACCTTGGAAATGGGAATTGGAGCAGCATACATATCTGAAACCTCAGAATGTCCTTTAGCTGCTCACAGCTAGTTATTTTCTTTGCTGTCATAAAGATGTTCAGCCCAGATGCAACCTCGATTTCTGAATTTACTGATTCTTTTATCTCTCCTTCAGTTTTCTACATCAAGTTCCTTTACATTTTTAGGTTGCATGCAGCTATACTTTTTCCACTGGGAGAAAAGACAAAGGGCTTGTAGTTAGACCATTAGCCTGAAGGTGGGTCGACTTTAGTGCCCAATACCACTCTGTCACAGGCCTCTCTGATGAGGGTGGACAAGTCACTCAATTTTTTTCTGTTTCTAACTTATATACAAGAGAAGGTACTGTAAAGTTTGGGAGGTGCTCAGAAAGAACAGCACAAGGGGCCTCTAAATACCATATAGAAATTTTTATTTCTAGATAGAATAAGGATTTCATTTAGTTAACAATTTCTTTGATGGATGATTTGGCCCAAAGCTGTCTATACTGCAAACTAAGAAAGCAAGTGTTTTATAATAACCCCACTGGAAACATTGCACTGCCACCTTACATCTGTTTCAGAACCTATTGGCCAATTACTCATTGTCACGCTGAAACAGCTCAACTAGCAATGGTAAATGAGGGTACATCTCATCTAGTAATATGATAGCCACATTGGGAGACTGGGAAATATGCCTTGCATTTAAATAATTTTATTCTATGTTATGTGTATGCTTTTGATGAAAAGCATCTGAATATAGCCAGCAAGGTGTGACTCCTGGAAATGTTATTTTTCACAATTGAAAAAAGTGGGTTTGTTTTTTTAATAAAACTGTAGGAATACTAGGATTTTCATGCTCTATTTTCCCTGAAACTCTGTCAGAATGCTACATCATTCATATCAGTGGTTAGCAGACTACAGATTTCATCATCTACAGAAAAGAAAAAGCAAAATATTTGTTTTACACAGAATTCTATGAAAACTGTAACTGTCATTTGCAAGAAATTGACAGATTTTGAAATTATAGCCTTAAAAAAAGGGAAAATCAATGACCAAAATTTTTTACAGAATTTGAATTAATCCTCTGCATATATCTTCATAGGTGTTTATATATGCATACATATATACCTGTACAGAGCTATAACCGTAACTCAATATAAACACATATGCGACTTTACATGTCATTTTGGGAAGGATTCTTCTGTCACAGTTTTCCTGTCTAGAAATTTTACACTGAAATCTGATTTAGGCTTTCTGAACAATAGAAGAAAGTAGTCATTTCCAAAGGGTGATCCCTTTAAGCTGAATTAAAGTACCCTAAAAAAGAGAACAGAAAAAACCATTCTTTAGTTTACCCATTTTCTACAAAGACTACAAAGAGTGCTATACATAACTTTATGTCATCTTACTTTAAACAACCAACATAGTTTAAGATAAATCCTATTCTTTGACTTCTCTAATCACCCCTGAAGGTGGAAGTTTTGGGGTCTCAGGTGCTTGAAGGTGAGCAGCACCAGGGTGGAGGTGGAGGCCCAGGTGGTGAACCCGGGCTTCCCCCAGGTGCCACACACCACAGGAACACTTCTTCCTGAAAGATCAGGATCTTTGGAGGGAAAAACATTCCATCAGAAAGCTTCCAATCAGTTCTAGTTTTCAACAGCACCTTCTTCCAATAGCTGCAACTCATCCTAGATTGAGTAGATGTTTCGATTGAGCCTTATAGATACTCTAAACATCACAAACTAGCTGATGACTTCTCCTGGCTCACCACATTCCTGACATGGTCTCTGGCATCACAGTTAATGCAATTGCTTTGAAAACCTGGCTGACCAAAGGACCAACCAAAGTCATTCCCCAGCTTAAAATGCCTGTGTGTAAAAAGTTTAGACTGTTCATTGGCTTTTCTGTGTCCAGACAGCAAAGGAACATCTCACACCAGCTTCAGTGGGATTGAGTGATGATACTGAAAAAAGCAAAACTAAACTCAAAGCTAAGCAGTAAATGTGAGAAGAAATAGGTGTTACGTTTAGACATTATATAAGCAAAGGAAGAAAAATGTGATCCTGAATCAACACAGAAATTAATCTAGGTAATTTGACCAAAAGAGACATCAGTATGATTAAGGGAAAGGAAAAACTAAGTCTCTAAAGCTATAAGGGATGGTACCTTTCTCTGAATCAGCAGTTCTTAACATGCTGATAACAGCTGCATTTAGTCTTAATCACTATTAGTTTTAAGTTTAATATTTCTTAGTCTCCTCGACTACCCTCTAGTTCTCTTTATTACTATGCAACATATATAAATAGCATTCCCAGACAAAAAAAAAAGGGAGCTGAAACATTGATTTTTCAGTTTCCTTTTCCTCTAGTAAAAGGTAATGAGCCAAATTCATCACAGGAATAATTAGTAGAAATTATTCCTATTGTATTGTCAAACCAAGTGACATTTCATTGCTTATCTGGAGGCTTAATGATGATTTCTGGAGATAGTTACTGAGCTTTCAAAGTTATTGTAAATATGCACCAGATTTCTCTGTTTAACCAAAGCCAGAAAATATGTGACTATATAAACATATTTTAAATAGGTTTTAACTGTTGAGCTGTGTTGAATGGAAAAGCAGTTTTCATTTGTATAATATTTTTTGTTTCCATTCCTCAAATATTTCTCTTGAAAACTGGATGTAAGAATTAAAGATGAGAGTTTACAAGGGGGCCTTGATGATGAGCATCACGAATAGTGATAATAAACAACTACATGAACAGCAATAGCTAAAGAGAAACAAAAATAAATAGGAAGTATTCAAATTCTCACTTCTAAACTTTTTCTGATTCACTCACCAACACCAGACCAAAACAGTGACAGGTAAACCTTACTTCATGGATATCTGTAGCAGAGATGGGGCAGAAATCCTTCAGACAGGACTGATGAAGCCAACTGTAAAACTCCTGCCACATGTTTAGTTCACGTGCAATGCAACTTCCATATGGATCCGACTGCTTTCAGGGCAGTTCTGCACTGTGTCCTATAGATAAACCAGATTACAGACTACTACACATTTTAGACACTTCTAAGGTTAAGTGGTGAGAATATTAATTATCTAAATGTTGGAATTGTGCTCCAAGAGGAACAATTCTGTAGGTGAGATAGAGATTGTTAAAAATTGAATTGAAAAAATATGTGTGAAAATGGATAGCAATCACTCAAACTGTGTAGTACTACTGTTTCACTCATTTCCTCAACTATTTCTTTAACTATATTTTTTTACTTATTGCAGATTTTAAGGCCAAAAAAATGTATATCATCCAATGTCATCTGTTGCTTAACCCGTGCCAGAGAAACTTGCAAAAGATATTTCTTAAAGTGGTACCTGATATTATCTTTTTCCTATGGGAATTTGTGGGAAGATGGCTGCGGGTAAAAACTAGAGGAAATTGAGAAGTTATAATAACTTATAGTGGTATGGAAATTATAGGCTAACATGCAGCTGCTACTCCCTGGATGGAACGCAGCTGGCATGCTTGAAACCTATTCCATGGTGTTCCCCATACACACAATCTGCAACCGTAAGCACCTGCCAAAGGGGGATGGAATGGAGGGTGGAGCAGAGTGGAGACACTGCAGTCAAGCTCTGTGGAAATCCCTGTAGGGAAGGGAACTCGGTGGCGCTTTGCAGCTGATAAACCACACAGCACCTGTCAACCAAGGGAGATAGAAGAAGATGTTCTGCTGCTGAGCCAAAAACTGTGGTGAAATCTATCTCCTTGGATGAACCTGATTCATTAAAGCCTAATTGTATTATCAATGCACACCTGCATCCCAAAGTTACCTGCCTCCAAGCTACGAAAACTCCCACACTGGGCATACACTCTATATTTTTTTGACTCTATTATTTAAAAGCAAAGCAAGACAATTTTACACCAGTCAGTAACAAAGATATTTATTACTAGAGTCACTCAAACTCCACCTTAACATAAAGAAATAGTATAAAATAAGTCGAGAATGGGGGAAAAGTTAGGGAAGATTCCATCACAACTGCTGGGATCAGTTGAAGGGCTAAACCTGTCTTCTCCCCCCATAAGGATGTCTACTGGATAAGAACTGTACTCTACATGCAATGAATACTTTTATTGGGATTGGAACTTGTGTGTTTATAGCTTTGAATATATTTTTTCAGTCAGATACTATCACTGGCAATCTTTGAACCTTAACCTGTCACAATTTTATATTAATAAAGAGTGTTATTTTGGAAACTGTTCGAGTCCTTCACAGGCTCTGGCAGTTGCTTGCAGCAGGTAACACACTCGAATAAAGTGGGAAGACCCACTGACAGGTCTCCCTTATGCTGTTGGCTTAGTTCCCTGAAAAGGGCAGTCGAATTGCTTTCCAGTCCAGCAAGACTCTTCGGTAAAGGCTTCCCATAATGGGATGCTGACAGAATGGTCGGGCACAAGGGGCTCAGCTTTCCTGGGGCACTGACAGACAAATCAAACACTAAGGGTTGAGGAATTCTCCCCTTCTCACATTATAGAACTGAAATAAAACTTTAGTGTTGCAAGAAATGTTATCAACATCAGTAGGACATCACTATACCTGTCATCAGAATATTGTCGGTTCCAAGTCAGCTTTTATCTATCTCCTGTATTATTCTCATTTTAATTTTTATTCTTTTCTTGGTATGCTATTTCTCTCTGTGCTTTCAAGATCAGTAGTAATATTACTTTTTCATGTTTTTCATTTGTATCTATCCAGCTTTTTTAAGGCCTTACTTCGTGGCTGTATATTTTGGACTTAAATTGTAAGGCTATTCTGATGAAAAATCTGGCTATGATAGCAAGAATAAAATGCTTTTCAAAATCTCCCGAAGAATGTCAGTGGATCATCACAGTTATGGAACACTCAAGTCAAAAATGTGACATGACATTGTTCAGAAGTAAATGTTTTCAATACTTTATATGTGTCAAGTTAAAACGTAGAATCACAGAATAGTTTGGGTTGGAAGGGACCTTAAAGACCATATAGTTCCAACCCCCATGATATGGGCAGGGACACCTTCCACTAGATCAAGATGGTCAGAGCCTCATTCAGCCTGGTCTTGCACACAAGGGGCATCTGCAACTTCTCTGAGCAATCTGTTACAGTGTGCCTCACCACCCTCACAGTAAAGAATTTCTTCCTAATATCCAATCTAAATCTACTCTCTTTCAGTTTAAAGCCATTCCCTCTTGTCCTATTCACACATGCCCTTTTAAAAAGTTCCTCTCCAGCTCTTTTGTGGGCACCCTTTAGGTGCTTGAAGGCTGCAATAAGAGCCTTCTTTTTAAGCATGCTAAGCAGCGTAACTTTCTCAGCCTCTATTCATAGGAGAGGTGTTCCATGCATTTGAACATTTTCATGGCCCTCCTCTGGAGTTGCTCCAACAGGTTCATGTGCTTCCTATTGGGGGGCCCCAGAGCTGGGTGCAGTACTCCCAGTGGGGTCTCACAGTAGTGGAGCAGAGGGGGAGAATCACTTCCCTTACTTGTTGGACAGTCTTCTTTTCATAAAGCCCAGAATATGGTTGTTTTTCTGGGTTGCAAGCTCACATTGCTGGGTCATGTCAAGCTTCTTGTCCAACACCCCTAAGTCCTTCTTTCTAAGGCTACTCTCAATCCATTCTCCGCCCAGCCTCTATTTGTACTTGAGATTGCCTTGACCAGGGTGCACCTTGCACTTGTCCACATTAAACTTCATGAGGTTCAGATCACACAGGCCCACATCTCAAGCGTGTCCAGGTCCCTCTGGATGACATCCTTTCCCTTGAGCATGGTGACTGCACTGCACAGCTTGGTGTCACTGGCCAACTCTCTGAGGGTGCACTCAATCTCATTGTCCATGCTGCCAACAAGTATGTTTAAGCAGCACTGGTCTCAGTACTGACCTCTGAGGAAAGCCACTCGTCACTGTTCTCCACTTGAACACTGAGCAATTATCTGACAACAACCATCCAGCCCATTCCTTATCCACCAAGCGGTCCATCTGTCAAATCCATGCTTCTCCAACCTAGAGACAAGGATGTCGTCTGGGACACTGTCAAATGCTTTGCACAGGTCATGGAATCACAGAATGGATCATGTTGGAAGGGACTACAGTTAGTCAACTGGTCCAAGCTTCCTGCTTAAGCAGGGTCATCCTAGAGGACATTGCACAGAATTGCATCCAGATAGATCTTGAATCCAGTGAGGGAAACTCCATGACTTCTCTGGGCAATCTCTTCCATTGTGAAGTTACCTGCACAGGAAAGCTATTCCTAGTATTCAGGTGCAATTTCCTGTGCATCAGTTTCTGCCCATTTTCTGATGTCCTACTGCTGGCACCACTGAGAAGAGCCTGACTCCACCCTCCCTTCAGATACCTATATATATTGATGAGGTCCCCTCTCAGTCATCTCTTCTCAAGGCTGAACAGGCCCAGCTCCCTCAGCCTTTCCTCAAAAGAGAGATGCTTCTATCCCTTAATAATCTTCATAGCCCTCAGCTGGACCCACTCCAGGAGCTCAATGTCTCTCTCATATCGAGAAGCCCAGAACTGGACACAGTGCTCCAGATGTAGTCTCACCACAGCTCAGTATAGCAGCAGGATCACCTCCCTTGATCTGCTGGCAATGCCCTTCTAATGCATTCCAGGATAAGATTGGCCTTCTTCACCACAAGGGCACATTTATGGCTCGTAGATGGCTTGTTGTCCATCAGGAGTCCCAGGTCCTTCTCCACAGAGATGCTTTCCAGCAGGTCAGCCCCCAGCCTGTCCTGGTGCCCACGGTTATTCTTCCCTAGGTGTAGGGCAAGAGATTTGCCTTTGTTGAATTTCAGGTAGTACCTCTCTCTCCATCTCTCCAACCTTTCAAGGTTCTTCTGAAGGGCAGCACAGACTTCTGGTGCTGCTCCTCCCGGTCAATTGTGTTGTCAGGGAATTTGCTGAGGAGGCATCTGTGCCTTCATACATGTAATTCATGAACAACTTAAACAATACTGATCCCAGTATCGGGGGACATCACTAATGACAGGCCTCCAATTAGACCCTGGGTTACTGATTGCAGTTTTCTGAGATCTGCCATTCAGCCATTTTTCAATCTACTTCACTGTCAACTCATCCAGTTCACATGTCCTGAGTTTGCCTATGAGGATGTTGTGAGGCAGTGTTAAAAGCTGTGCTAAAGTCGATGTAAACATCCGCTGCTCTCCCCTCATCCATCCAGGGAGCTGTTTCATTGTAGAAGGCAATCAGGTTGGTCAAACATGATTAACCTTTAGCGAATCTGTGCTGACTACTCCTGATCACCTTCTTGTCATCCATGTGGATAGAGATGGCCTCCAGAATGAGGCACTTCATCACCTTTCCAGGGATTGAGGTGAGGCTGGCTTGCCAGTAGTTCCATTACTCCTCCTTCTTGCTTTTTTTGAATACTGGGGTGACATTTGCTTTCTTCCAGTCCTCAGACACCTCTCCTGATCATGAGTAGCCTCAGTATAGTGTCCACCAACTCTCTTCCATGGATGCATCCCATCTGGGTCCATGATAAAGGTAAATCACATCAATTAAATTTATTGCAAGAACATCACATTCTTCACTGGGGCCAGAAAATGAATATGTTCTAGGAACAGTCCTGTATGAACAATCCATTCAAATACTGGAATCAAGGAAATTTCTAATCATGCTCTTTTAAAATCTGCATCAAGTGGACATATTTACTGTCTACACAGAGTATGGCAAGTGATTAAATGCAGCACACAAATAGTCAATAAACTGAGACCAGGCTTTTGAATTCCTGAATAAAACACTTTACCTCTTTTAATTTGAATTTAGGAGCTTAAGATAGCACAAGAACATTTTGATGTGCTTAGCTCACAGACATAGCTAGATGCTTATCATTTGAGAGAAGGCATGCCACTTATGGGGATCCTGAAACAGTTCTGTTTATTTTCCTGTTTATGCATTATTCAGATTCCAAACCCCATTTTAGCAAGAAATTAACACCACGTTGGAAAATCACTGAAATGAGGACACCTAGCACTAGGAACTGGGACTTTCACCTGACTCTCTGAAGAGACACAGGGTCTCTGGGTAAAATCAATACCTCTTACACACTCATCCTGTTCATTTCTGAATTAATCCATATTCTCTGCAGGCCACCAGGTGACCATTCTCATCAGGAGGGGGCATCAACTACTAGCAATCTTCTTGATGAAGCCAAAAATGTGATATCATTATATCTCATTTTAGACAAGCTCCTTACTTTGAGTCTCCATTTAGGAACACAAAAGCTGGCAGCTATGGCTCTAGTAAAGCATTAGAACAAGTACAAAGAAATTCACTCACAAAGACATCCAACTCCATTGCTCTTTGCTCCAAACAATCCTATGAAGTCCAGTAAACTGCAATTACAAAATACAGTGCAATGAGGTCAGGTCCTAGCTCTTGTATTTCAATGACCTTTCAAGCTTTGCAAGCAAAATCAACTTGACTCACATGCTCAAGAGTTTACTGTTAACTATAACATTTCATATCCCTTGCTTCTTCTAATTTTCATTTGATGTGTCTTAAATGAGAAACAAAGACAAGAACCACTTTAAAACCAGTCATTGTTTCTTGATGTTAGGCCTACTATCAAATTAGCCTGAAAAAGAAAACTTTTATGAGATTTGCCCAAAAATTAGTTGAAACTTGAAATTGATTTATTTTGCCTTTTGCATTAACCTTCTCCTTTACATTCAGTGGTTTATTACATAGGGCAAAGGCAACTTGATATTTAAACATGGAAAAATGAATATAAAAGACATGTTGGTATATGCCTCATGTTGCTGTAATAAATTGACAAAGACTTCATAAGGATGTTCAGTGCTACCAACAACATAGAATATTTGCAATAGTGTCACAAGGGAAAATGAATGTGATGGCACTGCAGAGGGCAAATGTAATTAGTAATAAGCAGGCTTTATTTGGAAAGTTTATGAGATATATGACCTGCAATGCAAAGATATGTGAACTGAAAAGAAATGTTCTTGAGACTGTGAGGCAGGGTAAAATGAAATCCATTTGTTCTGTCCATTTATCTAAGGTTGTTATAATTAGATTGATGTATTAATATCAATGAGGAGAGCTTCTAGCTTAAATGCGGAAGAATTTCTGTAGTTAGAAAAGGGAGCTAGCAACCCTGTCATTATTAACAGGGAATTATTTCATTAATAGAATGTTAATTTAAATACATACTGCTTTTGCACAAAAAAAATCCTAAGAGCAGAATATGAACAATAATTTCATACATACTAATGCTGGAAGTGTTTTAACAGGAAAAAGCACTTGCTCTCACCAGCAGAAAGCAGAATTTCAGCATATGATCCATACAGCTGCAGTCCTCGTATTTCTATCAGAAAGATATCTCCATACAAATATACAAATTCATGAAATCAAAATGTATTTATACTTGATTTCTTCTGAGTACAAAATACATCCTTCAAATGTCAGCTCCTCCACCTTCAGTTTCCACAAACAACTTCTCAAGAAACCCAATAACATAGGTCAAAAAGTAAAATACCAGCTTCATTTTATTTTTCAAGTACTTAGAGGCAACCTTTTTCTCTTTTAGAAAAGTCTCTAAGGAGAAATACTGCTTGTGAACAAATCTGCTCTAACTTTTGTATCTAGAGGGACTGGACTCTGATTTTGGGAGCCAGGAAGCCTAGACCGATGCAGGGAAGGCAGTTTCCCTAGTGATGCAAGGGGGACATGTGTGAATACGCGTCCCTCAGACTCCTTTGTCTTTTACCACACACGTGCATGCACACACAGATAGACAGCCACAGAGGCACCAGTTCATGCTCAAAGCACCATCTGCAGGTGAGGGCACAAGCAGCAGGGGCAGTTGTTAAACCAGCTGAAGTGCTGGTCTCTGGGTGCACTGGTGAGAAGGGAGACTTGGAGAGTCCTGCACTTGAGATTCAGCTCATAAGCTGCCAGCTGGACTAGGTTGCTCCATGATATCAGCAACACAGGAGCTAAAATACAATCACAAAAGGCATCTTCTATTCCACCAACAGCCTATTCATGCAGAAGCTGAGTACCAAGAAGGAAAAGCACTCTCTTTGAAATGAAAAGAGATTTTTCTCGTTTCCTCAAGCATCACTCAGAGGTAGCGTTTCTAAGGTTTCTGAGTATGATGAAGGTTATTGGTACTCACCATAACATTTGCAATTACAAACTGTCACTATTCAGAATTTTTCCCATGTTCCCCTTTCCTGGCTGCAGTCTATGATTAACACATGATGTTTTGAGACAATACCCAGCCTGTACTTATGGTTTTGCTTTCATATTGTTCTCCTTGTTTATCTTGCTATATTCTTGAAATTGCTTTGCTATTTGGGGACTTAGAAAAATCTGGTTCTATGGTGGTATTTTAAAAACAGCTTAGCTAGGCTTTCTGGCACTCTGACAGAGTGAACTCAGACACTACGTGCTTTCCAGTGACCCACTGCCAGTATTCCAGTGCTTATCTTAAAATACCAATAAGGTTGTGGGATCATGTCCTCCCAGCTGACCTGACAGCAGGCTTGTGCTGGGAACATGTGTGGCATCAAGGCTGCCATCAGGGACATCATGCCACTTAAAATAAGCTCATAAGGATCTAAACTAATGCTTTAGTGTTTTGGGTGTCCTTAGCACACACCTTACACCATCAGTGTTAATAGGTGGAGTCTCCCATTTGTAAACCCATGTCAGGATTCACACATGAAACATAAATTAAGGCAAAAAAAAAGAGAAGAAAATAATCATGTCGGCAATGGCACAGCTTAGAATTGTGTTAGAGCTCTGAAACTAAGAAAAAAAACAGGTCGAATATTCAGTCACATTTTCAAACAATCTCCTTTCGACCTTGTTTAACTTTGCATGAACATTTGGAAAACTTGTAACACCATATTTTACTATTTATCAATATTCATGTAAAGCAAGTACTAAGATTTTATGCTCAAATATTTATAGAAAGTGAATTTTATGTTTGTTTTCTATAAACATCAGTATCAGATTCCTGGCTGTCAGCATTAGCGCTGCACTATCAAGAATGAGAAACAACACCATGTGTCTTGTGCAAGAGTCCCAGTTAAATGATACAGACAATACTCCAAAAGAGATTTGTAGAGCACATGAATCATAGAATAACAGAACAAATCTACAGAAACATTCAACTCTATATAGGCTTTCTGTCAATGGAGAAAATGAGGAAAAATTATCAGATTCAATTATAGTATGAATTATTCAGCATACTTTTTTTTCAGACTTGCCTTTCAGCATTATTATTTTTCATGGTAGACTATACTAACTCACTTTATGCAAGTTAGGAAGCATCTGATCTATTATTTTTATAAATTATTTTACCACAGTGATAGTGCTGAGGACTTCTGTTCTTGTGTTACTAGCAATTACTTAAGAAACATACTTCCCCTGAAGAGGCAGTAAAGAAAGCCAACTAAGAACGAGATGGCAGGAACATTATTGTCTCCATTTTACTGAAGGTAAAAGAAAACCTTTTAAAAATCAACCATTACCATGCTTTTACATAGCATGCTGGTAGGTCTAGAGATCTAACCAAGTATCCTACTCCTAATTACTAATAAGGTGCATGTGACAGATTCCATTTTCCCATATAGCTACATTTTATTGTAATTTTTAAAGATCAATTTTATCTTTTCCACAGAAGTTGGTGCTCAGCAACAAATATAGTAGATTCTTGATATCACAGACATTGAATAAAATTCTTCAAAATGCTGCTGCTTCCTCTGGAGGTCACACTTTTTAAAACAACTGTCCCTGTTTCATGCCAGTACCTATGGGGAATATTTGCTCTCACTTCTGCACCAAGTCAGTTGCTATACACCCCAGTAGGGTTTCAGAGCTCATTTCCAAAGCAAGCTGGATGCATGGTCAGGATCCTTTCCAGGCTGTGGCCACATGGCTTTTTGAGCTCTGCTCATCAGCCTTGCACAGTCAGAAACACCTCGGTAACCTGATCCAGCGGCACAGTTGGTGCACTGCAGCTCACGCAAAGACCTGACTGACTCGCAGAGGCTTCAGAAGGGTGATATAGAATAGCAAAACCAGTACTGAATGGGAACAGAGAAGCAGGAATTAGAGACGCCAAGTCTGTACTCTCATTTGGATTTGGCTTTCAAAAGCAAATTCTGGTGTAATTTCCATGTTGCCTCATCAGCAGCTTCATAAGATTCTGTTTAAGATTTCCATTTGCAAAAATGCCATCACAAGTTAAAACCCACCACTGGATGATAGTCTTGCCACAGTCACTTTACCTCAGCTAGATGGTTATGATTTTGGACAGTATTTTCCACAAGATATTTCTTGCTCCACATTCGTACTATCCCCAAATCATGTTCAATTTTGACTCTTCAAAAAAGGGTTATTTTTAAATCTTAACTCCACACTGATGAAAAACCCTACATATTCAATACAGGATCTTAAAATCTTATTATACAGCCTTGTAGACTTTTTATTGCTAAGAACATTCTGGTTAAGATCAGGAAGAGGCAGTGACTGGCCCCCTGGATCTATTTGACTTTTACATTATGGGACAGCCCTTCTAACTGGAGAGTTATTTTGGTAATATAATCAGAATCCCAATTTACAAGGACCATGCTGCAGTCAAATGCCTTCTCACACGGTGATTTCCATAGTGTTTGCCTAGTGCTTATTTTTAGATGCTGTCATGGAAGTTATTACTAGAGACAACATAGGTTCAAAATGTCCCTTGCACTTAAGCAAAAAATAAAGGTTCCCTGGGATTCCCTGCACTGGGATTTTTGCGTTTCATTTTCTTCCAGGAATAAGTGCATTCTCAATCAATCTTCTGCAATCAGCCCTGCTGACATCACGTTTGCAAAAGTCACGCTTCTCATTCCAAAATTCTACAGTCCCTAAATCTTTGTAAATTCTGACTTTTAAAGAAAGGGTATTTTTTACATGTAACCCAGTTCTCATTCAGGAGTTCATTCTATTTTAATGCACTTCACATTTCTCAAATAAGCTTCTTAATTTCCACCCATAATGAGTATATTATCCAAGTAACGTATCACTCTACTTAAAACTGCTATGCAGTCTGCTGAAATGCAGAAAGATTGTTAGCCATTGCTGAAAGCTGCCTGACAGGAACAAAAATGAAGGGAAGTAAATAATACGGAGATTCAATCAAGTAGAAAGCATTAAACATTCACTGAGCAAATTGGCCACTATTCAACAAATAATTTATTTATCTGCAATTAAATAAAGTGAGAATTAATCATTTTTCCATTGAGTCTGCAAACGTCTTTGGAGGGCCACGGTTACTGCACCAGCCTCTCAGCTTGCAGGTTAGGAAGGTGAAGGGGAGCTGGTGGGCATGACTGGAGGCAGCACTGACATATATGTGGGGCTGTACTCTCCAAGTGTGCTGCACAGGGTTAGGTACACTTCATTTCCATCCAGACTTATCAGGAAAACACAAATCAAACCCCTCAGCATCCCCTCTCTTCCCTGGGAATGATACTGCTTCTCCTATGTACGTCCCTGAGAAGCACTGGCTGATGTGACTGCTGTGATAATCAGGGCACAGCGGCCTCTGGCCCCTGCACCATGACCTCTTCACAGCTGCTGCCAGCCCTGCCAGCTCAGGGGAAAGTTCGCCCTCCACCTCCAAACCCTTCCCTGTGTCTTTGTTTGCCCTTTTTTTCCTGATTGTTTTTCCTCTGCAATCTTTTTAGGATTTCAGTGCTAAGCAGTGGTTGCTTTTAGTCACAAAATGCATTAGTGGTTCTGTACAGATCATAGTGGAAATGATTTTGTAGCAAATGACAGTCATGAGGGAGGCATAAGGAATTATTTTGGGAAAAAAACTGTCATAAGGGAGTCACTCGTGCTATCGCTCAAGTGTTTTTAGTACTCAAGAGTAGGAAATGTGAGGTAAAAGCTTTTTTGCATTGGAAGCAATACTATAAGGAACATAAACAGCTACTGAATATATTAAGGCAGGTCATCTATCCTTCTCTCACTATTTACTAGCTACTCTGTTATAAATGCCAATTAATGCAATCAGTTCACATGAAGACTTATCTGTTCCACCACTGAAGTCTTTGAGAGGAACATGTATAACATGCAAGGTTACCTACTACTACTTCAGATGCTGTAAGACACATTTCCAGCTCCTCCAAAAGATGCAGAGAGCCTTGGTGCAGGGGGGGTGAGGGAATGTCGAGGAGAAACACTTCCCACTGTCAAACAGTGCTGCAGCTGAAACACTCCAAATGCAAGCTCAGTACTGAAAATGCCACATACATTGGGATTTCCCACTCCTGCTATATTCCTGAAACCTTAGAGATACCCAAACCTGCTCCCCATTATTTTAAAGGAAGGCTGAGATGTGTTTCAGTGTTTGCAGGAAGGAAATAATTTTACAGGACACACACAGAGCTGCAGAGCTCTCTGTAAAGGCAGCTACCCATGTACTGTGAGAGACATGGAATGCTGAGGTCTGAGCTCACAGATGGGCTGAGAGATGGCAAGGAGCGTTTCCACCTTCCTGGCATGGGACCAGCCTTTAGACAACCCTCTGTTGCAGCACTCAAGCATGGTGGGGAGAACTCAACCTTTTATCAAAGGGGACAGGTATTGTTTCAAAGATAAATGGCTTTGAGAAGAAGGACTCTTCTTTGCAGTCAGTAGACATTTAGTGCTACTCTGTAAGATGAAATGCTACTTCTTTTCCATGGCTTGCATTTTGAAGCAAAATGTAAAAACAGTTTCCTCCTGAAATGGGTACCTGTTTGGTATTCCCTAAGTGACTGTGAAGTCCTTTTCACAGGAGATATTGCTCAGAAAAGATTTATGAAATGTGGCAGGGCAACATCAAGGCCTTAGAACCATTAATTTAAAATGCCTTTCCCCTTCATCCTCCCGTGTAAATTGCTGAGCAATCATGATTTCTTCTTACCTTCTGCTCTCAGTGATACAGCTCGTGTCATGCCAGGATCACAGTTCCATGACATTAATTATACACAGCCAACATACACTTTTTATTTTGTGCCCCAAATAGAAAACAGTGCGAAGGAGCACAGGAGACACTGGCTGTGCTTAGGGAATTTCATTTCAGCTCTGTACCCTTTTTTTTTTTAAAAAAAAAAAAAAACGAAAAAAACCTGTGGCTTGAGAGATCTTTCATTTTGAAAGTAGTAAAGGGGTCACTGCTACATTGAGAGCTGCTTACAGTGGAATGCCTTGAAATATAGAATAATAATATAAGGAGAAAATTTCTTCAGCCTGCTTACTTTTGTGTAAGGGAAGGTGGATGGCATGGCCAAGATAACAATCTGACCTAACCTACCCCCCTAGGTGCAGTAAAACAGAATCATATAACACAGATGTAACAGAGCCATCAGGTCAGTGAGGCTGTCTCTTCCTAAGGCAGGCCTGTGGCATCCGGTACATCCTGCAGAGCGAAAAACTTGCATAATTTAACTACAAATTTACATTATGAGGCTTTACCTGTACATCAACAGATGCAAAAAAGATCACAAAATGTTAGTATAAATTAAATATGCTGTACAGACAAAGACGTCTACAGGGCAAAATTCAGATGCTCACCCAGAGCAGGATGGATGTGGCATGGAGAGCAGCTAACCGGGCACACAGGCACAGACTATATAAGTGTTTTCTCTCTCCAGTAATGACCTCTCCAGCCCAAGGGCAGCACCTCCTGAGCAGTCTTCACTGGATCAGCATGGAAACAGTTTTCAAGATCTGCTGTGGTCCCTGAGACAGTTTTGCATAGGATATAGCTTACAAGGAGGTACTGGTATTCATCCAAATGTCTTGAGGACTCTAGGTGGGGGAAAGTCCTCAGCAAAGTTGAGAAAAGCAGCTTAAACATCAAGCACCACAAAACAGCTACATCTCATCTGCAGCCCCTCAGGATAACAGAAAGGCTCACAGAAAGGCCAGCATCAGTAAGGTCCCTCTGCTTCCACAAACACAACAGAAACCGGCAAAAAGAAAACAGTAACCTGGGGTGTTCCCAGAGGACAGGTTTCAAGCTCATGCAGCTTGGTAAGATCCTCAAGCACATACCTGTCTCTGATGGTGATATTCCATATTTCAGTGCAGGGAAGCTACACAGAGCTGTATATTTCTCTACAGCATCCTTCACTCTGCAGGTGAAGGAGAATGAAATATTTTTACTTCAGTAGCCACGACCATGCAGATAACATCACACTACTTTCTTCTTGTCAACAAAGCCCTGTCAACAAATATCCCAGGCTTCTCTGTCTGGTAAATGAACAGTGCTGCTTGCAGACAGAACTATATACTTTCTAGATGAGGTTTTAAAAAATAAAAAGAAATTATTGACTTCTCAGCTTTCTAAAAATCTGGACAGTTTTGAAGAAATGCCAGTGAATTTTAAATACCTTTCATACAAATATTTCCCAATTATTTTTTCATTATTTATGGATCTTCCTAAGCTTTTGCCTTCCTCTAACATTATAAGCTTAATGAAACTCCTTTATGATTGATTTATGAAAGCAGGTTTAGCATGGTGTTTTATGAATCCGACATTTCCACACACATGAAATACCAGACACTGACAATACAGTGATTTATTGGTGATCTATATTGTATAAAGAACACCAGAAAGGACCATAATGGTAAAAAAAGGAATCACACATATCCAGGACCTGATCTATTGAAAAAGCTATTGAAATTTCTTAAAACATGTAGTAGCCCATTCTAATAGATCATCAGAACCAGTCATAAATTTTGTTTATCAGAGGGTTTTTCCTACCTTGCTGCGACATGTTCCTTTAAAGTTTACTGCTAGAAAAAAAAAACAACTTTTTTTCCCTCCAAGAAAAAAACTGAGATAATTTCTCTTAGAAAAATTGGTGTGAGACTCCTAGGTGTGGCCAAAAGGCACAACGCACTTTTGCCAAACAACTAGGCTGCCACTGGCTCTGGCTGTGATCAGTGTCTCCATGCCCCCAAAACGTCTTGGGCAGGAGCTCAGGGGAGGGACATGAGGGCTGAGGGCCATCAGCACAGGAATACAGGAGGACGAGGAGGCAAAACCTGCAGGCAGTGCAGCCTGGGACTGGGACAAACTGAGCACTGCAGCCTTACCCTGTCCTCAGGAGAGGCAGCAGATCCCAGCATAATTCAGGTCTGCTATAGGGAAGGGTGATTATTTATGATAGAGAAAAGATTCAAATGCAGAGTTTTCAACTGCAGAGTATTCAACCTTAGCTTTTTTTACCTCTGTCTGTGTACTTTACCTCTCATCGAGGCAATATTAAAGAATTCTTCATTTTTTCAAGAGCAACTAGTTATTCTCTACAATCACACATGAGTAATCAAATTTAATATCTAATGAAAACAACAAATACCACTGTGGTATTATGCCAGTTTAGCTATGTCAAGCTATTACTGCATCCTTTATTCCTAGTGTTTCGGGGTTATTTATTAGTGACTTATAGTCTTACTTGTTACAATGCACATGATAAAATTTTCCATGTCTGGGAAAAAATATTAAAAGAGTGTACATAACATTAATCATAGAAACCATTAGTCCATGAGATTTTTAATGAACTGAAGGCTGTCAAACCAGATATTAAATTTCCCAGTTGCTCAACTAGCACTTTTTTTTTCTGCCATGTTTTTATTTTCCAAGCTCAAAGTATTCATGATCAGTTTTCTTGCCTTGCTGCTTATGTTTGGGCAATCCTAATGTAACAAGTTAGAGACATTCAGACAGTCACTGATCACTTTAGAGAATGGTATTTAGACTGCTTTGAAGAAAATCCACTAGCTGATCTTCAACTTTGAGTAGACCTACACCTATAGAATATAAAACAAGAGCGTAAAGTATTAAACCAACTAGAAGAACCACTGGCTACTGAAGAACAGCTGCCTTACAACAATCAGCAATAGGCTGACTATTGCCCTGCTGGGGATACTGTATAGTCCACTGCATCCTGGAAATTTCAGAAAGACCAAGTAACAACTTTGGAGAGCTCAAATGAAAAAAAGAACCCAGAGCAGAACAAAAAAAAAACAAAAACAAAAACAAAAACAAAACCAAAAAAAAAAACCCCACCACCCACAAGGATTTTGTGGTATTTAGAATACTCAGAGTAAATTAATAGATTTGAGTGCAAAAGAAGTAGTCATAGTAATTTGTCACCTGGTCTCTTTGCATAATTGTAGGCATAACACTGTAATCACACAGAATCTCTCCAGTTCTTACCTACAGTCCAACACTTGCAATTACATTTCTTTGTATTGGGAGCATATCTTCAGATGAAAATCTAGCACTTTTCTGAGGAAACTGCACCAGTACTTATCTTCCTTCTTTGAAAGTGCTAAAAATACTTATATTTATAGTTTGAATTTCATGAGCCATGTATTCTAGGTATTGGGTTTTTTTGCACTGTTTGCTAGATCAGAAAGCCTTCCATTATCCATCAAAAAGGTGAATCTACCTGTGTGCACGTTTGTGTGTTTTATCTTCAGACCAAGATAATAATGTTATTTAACAAAATATAAGTGTATAGTAAAGCAGAAATTTATTATAATCAGAGCATTTCTCCAAAATTTCCTTTACAAATAATTGGCAAGTGTTTTTCATGGACTGAGCATGACACTATCATGAAATCCTTTTTTCCTCTGTGTGTATTCTCCAAGGAAGATAAAAAAAGCAAATTTTTTCCTGACAATGCAGAAAAAAGAAAGACACTCTTAACTGTGGTAGAACCATGAAAATGCTCTCCACTCATCATCCTAAGATGAAACACTAGCTTACTGTAATTAAAAAGCATATTCACATAAATAAACCTATTGCAATATTGTTAACTCACAGATTTATTTCATACAAATATGTGAAAGGTTTTTAATGCATGATACTGACAATTTTTGCTTTGGTGTCAAGGAGCAGTATCAAATACAATTTTCAAAAAAGAAGCATGCAAATCACAGTCATTAATGTATTAATTCTTTGCAGCCAGGTTGTGCACAAAAATAAATCTCATTAATGTCTTGAGGCAATAGGAAGTCATGTTATACATGCTGTCTCCAAAACTCTTTAGTTACTGAACGAAGTAAGAAAATAGATACAAGTGCACGATACTTAGTGTCAGCTAAAATTGTTCTACAGAAATTCACTGTTCCTTTTTTTGTGTATCTGTTGTATTCTTTGTGCCTATATCTCTTGCAAAATCTAACTATTGGATTTTTAATCTCATCGGCCATTAAATGCAAGGTTGTGATTTCTAATTATCTTTGCCATGTCTAAGTAAAGCATATGCCTAAATCTACTGTCTTTTCCATGAAACATGACACTGTTTTCAAAAGCAGTCTTGGAGCAGTTTTGGCAGCTCTCACCACAGGGGACAACAGACGAAAGCTGTGCATGACCCCATGGATCCCCCTGCCTGCATGGCCAGTGTGGCTGAGCACATGTGGCACCCGGGTGCTTTGATGACCAGGTCCCTGGGGCCAGCATGCTGCTCAGAAAGGTATGACAGGTTTCTTCTGCCAGTGACCACGAGTGAGGAAAGTGCAGTTTCCCCCATGCCCTAGCCCCAAGAACACCTGGATGTTATAGCAAGTTCTATCCTCCATATCGCGAAGGCAAGATGTCTCTCCCCATTTTTGAGAGTCCTCACAGATCTAGGATAGGAGTAAGTTCAGCTGCAAGTGAGGGAAATCTTCAAGGAAAGCACAACTTTAAGGCAGTGTTTTTACTTTGATCTTGCACATCATCTCCCCAGATTCTGGGTAAAACAATTGAATGTGCTTTTTATCCTGTAGTTAGCAGGTGAGCACTTAGGACCTCAGGAGCTCTCCCAGGTGCATGCACAGAGGGGCTGTTTGCTGGCACTCACAAGTAGCACTTAGCTCTGCACCACACCACCAAAGCCCACCTGACTAGTGTTAGCAGCAACACAGCACACTCTACTGACAATCCACTGCTCCCCCTGGAGACACCTCCCATCAAACAGCCGCCAAGCAAAGGAGTGGAACCTTCTGTCTGCCATTCCAGCCTCCTTCTGCAACATCAATCTACATTCACTTCTGTAATGCACATAGGCTGCAATTAAACCCACATCGATAAGTGGGTAAATTCAACTATACGTTCCAATGTTTTTGGAGTTTATAAACTGAAACCATTTCTACAGCACATGCGGTGTACAGACTCAGTTATCAAGGGTGACCACAGCCCTCAAAAGACAAGAACAAAGAACAAATAAACCCTTATTTTAAGAATATCTGCTGTTTTTCCTTCCAGATGAAACTAGAGGCCTGGTTTCATGCCATATGTGACAGCATGGAGGGAGTGCTGCAGGGCAGGCCACAAAATACTGCCAATACTTCAAATCTGTTCCATCACGTGCAGTAAATATGAGTGAACCACAGCAACCATCACTAGTTAAACAAAACTAAAATGCCTACCTGCTTGCTCTGCACTATGAGATCATTAACTGGTGGTTGTTGCATAGGCTGAGTTTGATCTCTTTATTTTAGCATGCAGATTTAAATGTAATTGATGAGAGAAGACATGGGAGTTTCCCATGATTTATGCTGTATTTCAGACTTACAGATTGGAAGAGAA
The DNA here is from genome assembly GCA_038380795.1 of Pyrocephalus nanus. NCBI lineage: Eukaryota > Metazoa > Chordata > Aves > Passeriformes > Tyrannidae > Pyrocephalus > Pyrocephalus nanus. The sequence goes on from CM076266.1 coordinate 49,874,903, forward strand.
CAAGATTTTAAGAAGAGGATTTACTATCTAAGAAGAATAGCTTCATGCTCAGACAAGTAACCCAAAATTAAAAACTTGGAAATGAAGCTTAGCTGTGGCAAGGCACCTGTATGGGCTAAACACATTGATTCAATAAACTCACTTTTCTTTCTAGTACTCTAAATTACTATCCTTCCTGTGTGTCTGAGACAAAGCCATATAATGCTCATATAGTGCTTCCTGATTACACAGAAAGTGTCTTTGAGAGCACAGAGGACAACATTCAGATTCCTCATTTGCTGTTTTACCAAATTACCTCCTCAACAAAAGTGGAAACGTACAAAGCCACTCTGCTGCAAAGACAGAATCCTCTCAGCTCTTTTTGTGAGCCTGTGCCTTTGGCAGACAGTAATTCTGATCTGGGACCCGCTGACAACAAGGAAACACTAACCCATGTAGGCATTTCTATTACACCCAGTATGGATATTTTTCTGAGGGAGTTTGCAGCAGCGCAAATCTGGATATCCTGCATCATTCTCAAACTACTGGATTAGCAGTGCTCTCTGCAGGGGAAAGCACTGGAAGAAGGCTATGAGTGAAGTTATTGCAGAGAGGTACCTAGAAAGACTATGGCCTCCTACCACAAAGATCAGCTCTACATCCAGACATGTATTTTCAGGAGGTGCACTGTATCCCAGGTGACAGGAAAAAGGGACAAGTTGGGGAACATTTGCCAGTACCTTCCACCTGTGAAATTTCCACGCTTGGCAGATGCTGTTCTTCCTTCAAAACCACCTCTTCTTCTCAGCTTAGAACAGCCAGGCTGTTGAAGGAAAGTCTCTCTGTGCAAGCAATGAACTACTTATCTTACACTGAAAAGCAGTTTTAATGAGTTTCCATCTGACTTTTTTGGGTTATTATTCAGGCAGGTATTAAAGATCTAACAAATTGTCAACATTTGCATTAATTGGCATTTATATTACAGTTAAATGCAGATGGCAAGTGCCTGCAGGCTGGTTTCCTTATCTACGTTTGCCATTCCACTATGGCTTTGTAAATCATTATTTTCAAACAGTTGGAGAAACAAAACATTGAAAAAGTGTTTCCTGAAGATGGTGTACTTACTTTCCTAAACAAGTGGATTTTGACAAGGACAAAAGCAATACATTTTTTTTTAAATCCTGCACAATTTCACATAAGAATGGTCAGAAAGTAGATACTGTAATCAGCAAAAGCAAAATCCATAAAGTGAATAAAGTATACTTGAGCAGATTCTGTAGACAGCTACCCACACAGTAGAAACACCAAAACCCCAACTGGCACAAACCAGGAGCAGCAGCATTTCCCATTTGAGCAGCATAAGGGGAACTGGGTAGTCCTGTGGGAGCCTGGTGTCTGAACATAGAAGAATGTTCCAGACCCATGGGAAATTGTAGTTTTGCTGAAAGAATGATCATGTAAACTCAAAAGCCTGGAGTAGGCAGAAAGTCAGAAGAGATGATCAAAATAACAGCTCTTCCTTGTCTTGTCACAAAGGGAATCTGGGTAGCCCTGTGCTGCACCTGCAGCTGAAGAACACCAACAGCCACACATTCCTACTGCATCAATTCCCGGCTTTTAATTCCTTTTTCTGTTTCAAATATGTGACAATACTAGATATTTTCAGCTAGATGAAAGTTTACCTTTACTAGCAGAACAGATATTTTATGCTCATCAATTTAAATTACTAGATACTTAAATAAGAAATGTGGTCATCCACAATATCCAAAAGCAGCCAAGTTATTTACCATATTGCTAGGCCAAACATTGCTATCTTCCACATCTCTTTATTATGTGTGCAAAAGCTTCTGATAAACTAGGTGTGGTACAATGGTAGAACATAAATGCTTCAGCTAGAAATGCTTAAACCTGAAAAAAATGTGAAATCTTAGGATGTAGATGGTGCAGGTCATATAGCTAGCTGAGTGTAAGTATTCCCAAGAGCCAGATCTTTACTGATGACCACCAAGTGCTCCTGAAGCTTTTAATTCCCTTGGCCACTCACAGAGGTGCTACCTTTGTGATCCTCCTCTTCCTCAGTGATTTATTACCCTGAAATTCTCTGTCAGGTTTGATTCAAAGTCCACAGTCCTCCAAAGATTGTTTTGCAATATATTTATCCATTCCTTGAATGGTAAGTTATAAAGCAAAAAGTGGTGTAATTCTGTGTTGGTTCTGGGGAATGTTTTCATTAGATAATAAATGAAGTTAAAGACTTCCTTCAACAAGACTGAGACAGCATTTTGATCCCCCTTTTTCATTTCTAAGCTCATTCTCCCCTACTGTTTTGGAATTACTGTTATTAGAAGAGTGCCTGGTACTGCTCACTGAGCTAAAAGACTCATTTATTGCTATTAGCCCAGGAAAGGTGTACTGAAGAGTGTTGTACCTGTGGTATTCATCAAATGCAATTTGTCTATCTTAGAGGTTTATTCTTTCCCTACAAATTCTCTGAGTAACTCTGATTTTTCACTCAATTTTATCCTAATCACCAACTATTATATTTTATTTCCATCAATATGAGCAGCTAATATTATTTGAAATAGCCTTTCAATAGGGCAGACCATCTAATTTTGTATAGTTCATATTTGTATCTTGCCCAAATATAGGTGTAAGTATTCATAGTTATTTAGTGTTTAGGGACAACTACCAGAGTTCCAGCTCTGAAATACATACACATGTATAACACATAAAGAGATATGTATATGCATATATATGTATAGATATATACATATATGTGTATGTATATTTGCATTTCCTAATTCTGCATAGCATTTAAACATCTGCCTTGAGCCATGGCGCTTTCCCATCTGAAGTCTAGTTCTATGTGTTTTTTCCAGACGTATTTTTTAGATGCTAAGGAAATGGGAATAATGTCAAATCGAGATGCTGAAAAACTGGTGGCAAAAACACTATCTCTGACTGAAAATGTAATCTGAGTTCAGTAGGAATCCTCCAGCGAGGTTTCGTCTGTTCCCACAGCCTCAGATCCCACTGCACCAACACTGCACTGAAGCTCTGTTTTCCCACTCTAGGAAACATCTGTCAATAACTAGAATAGCGAAAATGGAGCTATTTCCATCACTTACTGTAGAAGCAAGACAAGATTTAAATGACATTAAGAACAACAAAATGTCCAAAAGCTCTTGTGCTGTTGTGAGGAGGCAGGGATGCAAACAGTGTCCTTGGGAACACCAGCTTCACAAGAATGGATTCTGTAGATCAGTGAACTTATCCTCATCCTTCTGAGCTGATGGAAAATGGTAAGTGTGAGTATTACAATACAGCATGTTTTTCATTAAAAGTATCAGAACAAAACCACAAAAGTTTCATATTGGAAATGCTGCCTAAAAGTAATGAAGAGTAAAGCTTAGCTGCTAAAGAGAAGTTTAGCTGGTGATCCCTGGTGTGGCTCAGCACAATGGTTTCCGTGAGAAACCCGCACAGAATCTCCACAAGTTAGAGACAGAGCCACATGGGATAAGATGGGCTGGCCAAGAGTGCTGCCTGCAGATAAGACTACAGAAGTGGTGCAACTGAGAAACAGCTCAGCGTTTCTCAGGACACTCAACCTAAACTGAGCTATTGCACATGGTAATTTACAGTTTGAGGCTGAAAAGGTTGGACTTTTAATTTTTTTTTTTTTCACCCAAAAGTCATCAACTCCTGAAAAAAATTAATTCCAGTGACTGTAAGGGACAGACATTAGCTTGGAGGTAGTTCTTTCCACAAGAAATAGCCTGATAATCAAAGAATCACATTTCCTATCCCTTCTTTTCTGTGTGTCTAAGAGCTGTATGAAAATGGAAATAAAACATGCCCTCACCTCCTGTTTATTCTGGGTTCACAGATAATCTTTCCCTACAGAAACAATGACAATGTTGTACTGTGGAAGGCGAGACAGGGCAAAAACATTACTTTTCTCATCAATCATATTGCAACACCAGGAATTAAGAAATCTCTTTTTTGTCATTATATTTGAATTGCTAAATACTGATAAAAATTATTTAATTTTATCTCCTTGGGCAGGTCAGATATGCCATATAGATTTTTAAATTAAAATAACTTCTCCATTATGGACTGTATAAAATGTATGAAACATAGAATATGATACACTAGAAAACCTTATTAAAAGTGCAAAGTGCGGTAAGAAAGTGTGCTGTTAGAGAAAAAACCCACAATTTAATTGATAACCCATTTCTGGATTTCTTCTATTTAATAAACTAAGACAGTATCAGTGACTAAATTCAGGTTAACAAAAGAATTGTTTACTCCTTCTTTGCTGATGAGGTTTGATTGATGCTCTGAGAGACACAATTCACCATCTGAATTTTCTGCACAGGATTATATTGCCAATAGGTCCCTCTAGCAGGAGGCATAGTTTTTGTTTGTTTTCCTCCAAGCTGTTTAAAATTATAAACATATGGAGCAAACATATAACAATATTATGTCAACCCAAACTGGAATGTGAGTTTGTAACAGAATCTTCTTTAAAATAATCTAAACCATCTCTGTGACTCCAGTCTGACTTTAGCTGTAGCTAAAGTAGCTTTTGGATTTGCCTTTCCCTCTTATAAATGAGATCCAGTGAATAAAGAGGTAATATATGCCAATTTCCCCAAACAGACACTGACATGCTGCCAAATGCAGCCCAAAGCAAAGCAGGCTGCCTTCCATGGAAATTCACCCACACAAAATAGAATTATGTTTGTTATACTCTCCCTGCAACTGCCATACATCCTTCTGTTTAATTTGAGAAGACAGGAAGAACATTGTAGTTAAAGTTTTATACTTAAACCCCATGTAATAAAGAAAACAGCTTCTGCTGGGAGTCCTTCATATTGTAGATGTAGCTTGCAGACTAAAGGGAGCTGACTTGCTAAAAAAAAATTTAAAAATAGGAAGCAAGTTAAATCTGCCTGATATAGTGGCTCAGCAGAGAGGAGCATAGACTCTACTGAATTATAAGTGTCACGGTTGACTTACCAAGGCACTGTGTAGATTTGGGAAGTAAAGCAGTGGCTAACACTGGAAGGACTGCATTATCTATTTATGCATCCTTCTCAGCAGTAAAAGTACCTGTTTATTAATCCACCCTGCATTCTTCCTTCCAGCACCTCCATGGTGTGAGAGTAGTGCAAACATGACGAAAGGCAGAATTAAAGTGCAAAACCAAAATATGTTTTAACTTGTAGTAATTACAACACATTACAATAACAATTGTGCTAAATCTGGTGGCAGTTGGGATATTGTGTATCATAAGGACACTGAACTTTAGGGTTGCTGCACAGGCTGATTTCTTGTTTGGAGAGTGAAGGCTCTGGCATGCAGTGTGGCTGCAGCAAGGCTGCTCTTTGTTGGGTTTGTGTTCTTCTTCAGGTCTGCTTCCCTCAGCACCTGTGATTCTGCATCAGGGACAATGCCAAGATGCCAGTCAATATTTCTCTGCCTATTTCTCACGAGCTTCTTAACGCCTTTTGGGGTGAAGAAAATTATATTGCTTTAGGCAATTACCGGGGAGTATGGATACAATGATGGGCTACCAGCAGATCTGGTTTATATCTGCTGGTGGCCTCTCATATTTTCAGTTAATGACAGAAACAAGATTTCTTCTTATTTGAAAAATAACCTAAAATGACCTAAGCCAAAGTATTGCTCCTTTTAAACTCATTAGACTTTTTTCTAATAGCATCAAAGAACACATTAATGTTTTCTGGATTTTTAATAAAATACCCCAAACTAACATGAATTGCCTCAGAAAGAAAATATGTTATGTATTTTAATCAACCCACAGTAATGTCTTTCTTCTGAGCATTTTGGAAGAGCCTGATGAAGGACCATGCAGATGGCTGTTGGGCCAGGAAGATGTTTCTGCAACTGCATCTTCTCTGCCCGAGTCCGCTTTGTGGTGCATCAGAGGTGGAGGCAGCACCAACCACAGCCACCAGCACCTCTGGAGAACAGTGACTTCAATATATGCCCTAGCTGTTTCCCACAGTAAATATTAGGCTTTTCATTTTAAATTGACAACAGGCTATTAGGGCCTTGAAAAACAAAACAAAACAAACAAAACTCCCACCAAAACCAAACCAAAACAAAACCTTAGCAGAAAAATAAAGTACAAAATTTTAATGCAGAAACAGACTGGGAGCAAACAAATGTCGTGGCCATGTTAACCTGCATAAAGTGGCCACCAAGCAAGGCAGACACTGAGCATCCCAGATGTGGGACCAGGACCAGCTACAGCCCACAGACCTTGTTGAGGTCTCCGCCTGTTGGAGTATACTGCCTGCAAGATTCACTTTCACCTGGGCTCCTGTAGCACTGCGAAGAAGCTGGGGGACAAGAGAAGAAGAGTGTGGCTTATGGTAAGCTGAAAGTTTCATTTTGAGCAACTGCTGCCATTTAACCCCACTGGAATCAGGTAAGTTTCTCCACGTTGGTTCTGATTTCACTCTCTGCTCCAGCTGCTCCTGAAGTACTGCTGCACCCTGGGACAATGGAGAAGAGCAGAAAAGGGTCTGTGGCCATAGTGTATGATGCAAGAGTGTGCACACAATGTGTATGTTCAAAAGGAGTAAAAAGCACAGGAAAGCCCTATGTCCACCTTCTTCCAGTCAATCTACAGACAGGGGTAAAAAATAAAGGATATTTTCTAAGATTTGGTTCTTCTTATGGAAGCTTTGCAAAATGCATTGCAGAGATTCTTTCGCTGTTTTTGCAAGTGAACAGTGAGGCCTTCACAGTTTTGCTGGCGGGTTTTTTCACTATTCTTTTCTTCAGTTGTACCTGAGCACAAGCAGCATTAGCAGAAATGCTATTGGTCTAACAGCAGAAATGTTGCTGCTTAACCTCTGCCTGCCCCATTTCCACACAGGGAGGCACGCTGAAGAGACTGATAACTGAAGTTGCCTGCCTCTTGGCCTCCCCATCCTACAGCACCATGGAGACCAGGTGCACGGAGGTTACTGAACAGTAGGAAAGATATTTTTGTCATCTAACTTGAAGCATTTTGTCACCTTCCTCCTCACACAGAAATTGCAGCAGGTAAAAGAAGTGCATTTGTCAAAATAAGGGTAACTTGTTAAGGACTCGGGCGCCTTTTCTATGCAGAGGGTGCCAAATTTTATACCCTGTGACAGATATAAAACACTACAGATTAGCATTTTCAATCTAGGGATCACTTGAAAAAACTTAGCTACACCATACACTATCTTGCAAGCTTTTAGCTATTCCATTCGGTGTTCTGTAGCTAGTTGATATTTTCAAAACGTTGTGCAGAAGGGCCATGTTCTGTGGAAGGACCCACCTATTACAGTTTGCTAACCTGTAAATTAGTTTCAACTTGTGAAAGAAAATCTTCAAGATATACCCTATTGATTCAACAAGTATTTTTGCACTACTTTTTTGAATGGTACTTTTATTTCCTGTGCATAATTTAACCTATTGGCCAGGGATATTTTCCATTACTTTATTACCATATTTTTCAAAGATAGTTTGGAATGTACCAAAGCTAACATTCATCTGAGATTACTGGAACAAATTTTTTCTGTTTTATTGCACAGATGTGAGACAATACTCTTCAAACTCAATCTCCTAAAATTGGGGTTCTGTTTTTATGTAACTTGGCTTTTCAGGGATTCATAACTCCAGTGATGAATAGGTTTGCAATGCCTTGGAAGAGTCAAGCCAGTTTTAATTTCTTTAATAGTTACTCTTGAATCTAACCTTAGGTGTAGGCTGTGAACATGCTGTCTCACAGAAGATGGCTCAGATTCTCAAATGAGTTCAGGTTTAGCCTAAGTCTACACCACTGTTTAGTGAAAACATTAAGCGTATATTGATTTTCATAGTTATGGAGAAAACAATACCAAGCACTTGTGAGTATCTCACCTTCATCAGTTACAGGTTGTAACTGTGACATTACCTTAATTATTTAAATGGAAAACAAAGCTTCTCCCACAAATTTTAAGATTGGACAACTCTATTTCAAACCAACAGATTAAATGACTGAATCAGAAACTTAGAGGGCAGCCAGCACATGTGGCAGCATGTAGGGTGCCTGAGGATGCAGGGTGAGTACTTCAAACTGTGGAGGACTCTTCTCATGGGGAGCTCAGAGGGCCATGAGCTGTAGGAAGGGCAGGGGCTTGGGGCTCATGGGACACACTTTGCTTCAGAATACAAAGCCTCACCTTTTCTGCTGCTGCTCCACTGTCTGCCAGGTTGCACCCCCCTTTCTGGGGCTAAAAATATAAATTACAGATTGTGAAGGCTGTTTTGATGGTGCACCATCCTTCATTATTTCCATGATTTATAAGTGGCAGTCAGTGACAGGGCTACTGTGCTATGAAAAGTTCTGTTCCACAGACAGGACTTCATCAATGAGAGCAACAGTTTCCTCATGATGGTTCTTTCATTCATTGAGATTTCCACATCTACATCAGAAAGTAGACACTTGTTTCCCAAGACACTTTTTTCAGGACACCACACTATAGCTTCCATTGGCTAGGACATTTTATTAGTGCAGCTGAAAATAGGCTTCAAATAGGAAAAATTAAACCTGATCAATGTTATAATTTCCAGTCATTTGATGCCAAAATTTCACATAGCAGAATAAGTTCCAACAAGAACAATAAAAAATCAATGTGAAATAAGATGCTCAAGATGTCCCTGCTCATTGCAGAGGGATGTGACTAGATCACCTCTCAAGGTCCCTTCCAAACCAAACTATTCTATGATTCTATAGTATACTAATTGAAATGATACAGATTAGTCTGTGTATCTTCCTTTTAGTTCATACCTAGTTTTCCTATCAAAACATAATGATTATGGGAAGCCAACACAGAGTGGAATTTTATTACATCAAATTATTCAATACAGTAATGTAAATATTCTCTGGATTTGTTATTATTTGGTTTGGTTTTATATTTTGGCTAGAATTACATGAAACTTCCTTAATGTTTCTGATATAACCATTTTAGGCAAATACTAAAAAAAAATCCTTGATGACACAAATTAAGGGCTATCCCATGACAGTCACAAGTCATGTTGCAGAGACTCACTGAAATTTTTTAATGGATGCTTTTTGTATCAAAGAGAAAAATTACTCAATTTTCTCCATTCACAGTGAAGGAGAAAACCAAAAGCACCTAATCATAGTATAACTGAGTTAAATTGGAAGAAAAAACAGCTTTCAAAACACAGGAAAAACTCAATTATTTCATATTTTTTCTCCCTTGGCGCTGTTAAACTTTCTCCTCTAATCTATCCTGTAGTTTTTCTGATTGGAAACATTTGTAAGCCAGTATCTAGCAAGTGTGTAGGTGGAAAATATTTAATTCGAAAAGTGAAAAATCCAGCCTTGATCCAATTGAACCTTGCAGCAAAAGCTGGTATAATTCACAGTAAAGACAAATGGGCTTATTTTGGTTCTTTAGTCTCTACTCCTACAATTCCAGCAGCCCAGCAGGACCTGTGTTTCCCAGGGACCAGAGCTGACTTCCACATGCAGACAGAAATATCAGAAGATTTGCTGAGAAAGAACTCTTCCTCCAGCCTGTCTGTTGGCCAGTGTAACATGAGGTTTTCTAAAATATGTAAGATCATCTACTATAATTTTATGTGTATTTTTACACATCAAAATATCTTTGCCTTCTTGACCTCTGTGGCATATTACGTTTTGCTGTTTAAATAACCTTTTACTGTTGTTCTTCTCTTCCCTTTCCGTACTCCCTTGTCAGTTTAGCAGGGACTTGATTTACCTTCTCTTTTCCATTCAATATTTGTCTTTCTTCACACATCACAAGTGTCACAGCATCTACACTTCATTGTATTTGATCAAGTTAGATCATATATACATAGTGAAGTCCCTGAAACACACAGGCACTGCACGATGAATTAAGGAGTCACACAAGCTCTTAAAATCATATTTTATGAAACCAGTTGAAAAGCCAGTGGGTAATAAAAGGCAGTCAAACCACAAGTTCTGCAGAAAGTGAGTGCTATGAGGTAGCAGGTTGACCACTGTTTATTGCCTGCCGGCTAAACAAAATGGGATGCAACTTGTTATTTGCTAGCTTTTCTGCCAGTCTGGTATGATGCAATTCACATTTCAGGTGGTGAGGCTGTGATCTCCTTTGACTGTAACATTCCCTTTGCTCTCACTGAATCTGTCCCTCTTCACCTCTCTCCAAACATTCACGTGGTAATGGGAAAGTGATGAGGGCCAGTTCCCTTACTTGTGTCTAGAAGCTTGTTACTCATGGTGAGAATAACAGTTTTTCAGTAAATTACTACCTTCTTTTCCTACCACAGGAAAAATCCAGGGAGTGTTATCCCCTTCTCTGACTTGTTCTAGTTAATGCCAGAAAGTAAAAGCTTTTTCCTTTTTCTGAGTTAAGAGAACAGAGAACCAGCAAGTGCTCCAGCTTACAACTGTGTCAACCCCAAACCCATCTTTCTGGCAGAAAGTGCTGCTCTGGGGGTGAAGTTGCTTCCCACAATGACTACAGCACCTGCTACGTCTGGAGTATGTGAACAGTAAATGGGAACATTTCCTGAGATTTAGTTCAAGCTCCAGATACCACAAAGTAAACCTAAGTCACTGAACTTTGTGCAAGAAAGAAGGGTAGGTAGGTTTCATACAGATGTAAAAGCATATTCTTAAGAGCAATTTGTCCCTGGTATTATTCTTTGTGCAGCAACTGAAAAGAGTGGTGGTGTCCATTTGTGTGCACATGCACTGGCGCTTGTGTTTGCAAAGTGGGGCAAGCGGAGAAAGCTGGACTTGCCTGTTTTCAGCTCCGGCAGGGCAAAGGTTTGGATATCCAAAAACTGCAAGTCCTCAAAGTACCAGGGAACCTCAGAGGACACAGGATCTCTGAGGCTGGAGAGTATCATTGTGCCTCTCTGTCTTCACACCACCACAGCTCTTCTCTAGGAGATGGAGCGAGTCCAGACTGTGGCCGGGCAAACACAGCACTTGGTGTTGAATTAGCAGTAAAACAGTCATCACAACCAAAAAATGCAATATTTTGAGCCCAAAAGACCAAAATCCCTTTGAGCAAAAAGGAATACTCAGCAACAACAAACACCACACTCACACTTAATGGAAAGTTTACCATAATTCAAAGATTAAAAAATATGCCAAAATTAAATACACTCAGAAATGGTTGACAAAATGTAGCTGTTCTCCCAAAGCATGAACCAGAGCTCCCCAATGTAACAAAATGGGGCAAGATGGAATTGACAGCTACTGATGGCAATTGCAATCCTACTCACAAAATTCAACACAAAGAGGAAATTTAGCTCTTGGGAATAGGTGCTATTTATCATTTGCTTTCAGTTCCCCAGCTGATCAACTCCCAGCTGTATACCAACTAAACATCAGGGGATTAACTCAGCTTTGAAACAGAGTAATCAGTCTATTTGGTCTTTGTGCTGCCTCTCACATCATCGCAATTCCTTAGAAATACATGGTATTATTTCACTATTGCACCAACAAACTCCAAAAATGGTGGTTAAGCCAAACATTGGAAAGACCATGGAAAAAACCCTCTTGAATAACAAGCACATAAGCAGCACCTTCTCTACTTTGTAATGAACTGACTAAAAACTGTTTAATAGCATCCTGTTAGAGATTAGAAGCATTGCTGTCATTGTTCATTATACACATACTAGTTAATTATATCTTAATGTGCCACTCATAACACAAAGAAATTTCTTAGACTGAATTGTCATTGACTGAAGTAGTCAACATTGCTATGAATCACTTATATGATGGGGAATTAGCCTAGCCAGTGAAAAAATATCCTCATTTCCTGGTGTTCATCTGCTTTCACTGAGATACTGGCTGGTTTTCCATAGGGGTAAATGCTTCAGCCAGAGTTGTATTTTATATACATTTCCTAATGTGATAATGTAATATATTGACAGTGGTTTAGAGGGACGGCAAAGAGAGAAGTCCAGTTCTCTGCCACTTACAGGTGACACCAACTTGTATAAGATGAAAGTATCAGCTATGCATCAGCAGTCAGTGTAGGTTTACAGAGGTTCAGGCCACTGGATGTAGGTGGACTCTGGTTGTACAGGCATTCATTTATACACACACAGACCTCGGCCAGGCACCTTAGAGCTCCTCCATCCTTGGACACGGTACAGACACTCCAGTTCTGTTCCTGACACAGCATAGTAAACCTATGGCCATCTCAATCATAGCCCACTTGAATGCTAGTGAAAATGAAAATGGAAAGCAGACACACAAGCAGGGGACAAAGGAGGACAATCCTATATGGATTTCTTCCATGTGTAAGTGCCAACTGCTGCAGCATGGAGTATTAGGATTCTTCTGCAGAAAAATAGCTGCCAAGATGTCTCATTTCCCATTCTGGAACTTTACCTGTAAATACAGGTTTGGGGTTTATTTGTTTGTTTGCTTCTCTTATACACGCTGCCGCTCTGTCATGCACTGACAGTCTTGCCCCAAAAGTTAATTAAATGTTCAATATATATTACAGCTTCCTTCCATTAGTATTCATTTGTAGAAACTGGGTCATCTAACCCATTAAGTTCAGATACATGTAATTTGTTCTAAATGTATGCTCATTATTTGCTATGAAAATATGAAAGAGATTTCTACATAAGCCTTTTATTCAATATCATTTCATGCATAGTCAAATAGGTAGTACAAATAGAATAGGTTCTATTTTTGAATCTTTGCATCATGAGGGTTGGGGTTCCAGGCACATGTGTTGCTACAATGCAATCTGAAAATCTGTATCACCAGCAGATGATTCAAAAGGACACATTTAATTGTCAGCTGTCAAATATGTGCCAAGTGTTGCTTTAAAAATAATTTCTGAGGCAAGATGATTCTCATCTTTAAACTTCTTACTTCCAACTCAAAATTTCAGTAATATTTTGTTGAACAATGATAAATACTTTATTAAATATAGTAATTAATCTTTTGCTATAAAATTGCAGGCAGTTATTTCAAAATTAAAATATTTTAATATTATAATAATTTAACAATGGAAGGTATACATAATTGCTATTTTGAGAATCAGACAGAAACATTATTCCAGGGAAGAAAAGTATTTCTTCTCACCTACCTTATGCTCTATCTGAATTCAATAATTCCCTAGAAGTGAACTTTGGCTAACAGTCCCTTGCCAAGAAGAAATCAATGAATCTCCTTAATTAACCAGTAATGCCCATTGTAATTTAAGGCTTCTACATCTGCATATTTTAGACAGCAACTGCCAAAAAATTAATGTTCTTATCCTTACGACCAGTCACATTCAGAGAAACAGATGCATGCTGAACTGAATTTCTCCATCCCTTCCTTTACTTCACTATCCCAGGTGGTCAAGGCAGTCCTGCCAAAATTTTTCAGACCAGAGTTGCACAGCTCATAAGTCTTCTACTTTTATAGAATGAACATCAACAGCATAATATGAATGATGGACCCAGAAACAGTTTTCTTGTTGTATGAGTCCCAAGTTTCCATACTTGTCAAGCAAGTTCAGAACAATGAATATACAAGGCTCAGTGTAATTTTAGTCATTACTTTGGACAACAGAGATGAATGAAGAGTACATTGTTCAGCATATTTTTGTTTTGTTTTCTGAAAAAGAAGGAGCTGTAGGATTTTTATGTAGGATAAGAACATTTCTATGGTCTGTATATACCAATCCTTCCATTTACACCTGTCTGAAGTATAAATTTCAGTGGAAAATTGCTTTGGCAGGTGCAGAAGTAAAAAGTTTCGAACTGTCAAAAAAAAACCCACAAATTAGAAGGTAAGCAGATAGTTACAAATACTTCTTGGAATTTCTTTTCAGCTTTAAGTTCAGTGGTCATAGAGGTACCACAATGACAGTCTTGAATTTTAGACCCCTCTGTGCCTGAAGACAAGTGACTGAAATAGCCCTATCCAGTTGAATTTCAGGGCCAGAAGAAAAACTGAACAGATTTTCTAACACCTGTTTCTGAACCTTTGTGAATCCATTACATACTTTTATTTATTTATTTATTCCTGAATGCATAAAAATTCACTAGACAGGAAAAACGAATTCAGAATAAAAGGACATCTTTCTATTTTAAGCATTAAGAAGTCATCAGACCCTCTAAGGCCTCCTTAGAGATTGGTGTTTCTGGGTTTTCATCTAAGGTACAGGTCTAGAACAGGGCCCATAAGATGAATGAACACACAGCAGCCCTCCCAAAAATACTTCAGTCTGAAGAGGCTGAACTGAGACACATTCATGTATTGACTGGGTTGCTGGGAGAACATGGCCTGCTTCAAGCCACCCCTGGCATACCTCATAGGATGAGATGTGGAAGGCTGTTAGTGAGAGAAAAAAAAGTTGGCTGGAGAGGAGCAGGATGCTGCATGGTCTCCTCTATCTGCTGTGTAAAAACCGCGCTTCCCACAGCAGGAGCTCTTTCCCATCTGCTTTCTTTGCTCTGTGATTACATGTGTGAGCAACCAGAATTTATGAGTTCACATAGGTCAAACTAAAGGCTAAAATTTTTCATACCAAGAAAATGGCAGGAGAGGAGTCAAGTGAAAGGTCAGGTCAAAGGCTGTGAGAAGTTAAATACAAATGAGTCAATAGCCAACACGTGGACATATCCAAACAATAAAATGCTTCTGCACTGTAAAATCCTCACTAAATTTTTCAGTTATCTGACTGAAACATTTTAGATCCATTAACATGATTCCTCTAATAGTGCAGACATGCTTTTTATGCAGAGATGCCTCTGGAGATATGATAACTGGAGGAATACTCCTCTCTATCAGGAGAACTGTCAGAGGAAATTACTCTAATACATGTGCACAGAGCTCCTCCAGAAGAGGAAGGCTGCTCCCTTATGGGGAGATAAATGGAGCCTCAAGGATGATGTAGGCTTTAGTTATTCCCTTTCGTTTCTTGCTTGAAGCACTTTTAGATTGTGTTAGGAGACTTTAAGTACTAGAAGTAAATGAGAGCTTCCATTTACTTTTCTGGTAATTTAATGTTTGGCAAACTGGAAAATATACAGATTAATAGATCTGCCAGGCTCAGAAACATCTGGTTTAACAAATTAATGAGTCTGCATGAAAAAGAGGAAAAACTGCAATGCCATGACAAGCTTTTCTTTCCTGACAGGTTACATACACATTAGCTGGGTGTCCTGTCCCTCCTCTCCAGTGAGGGTTCAGAGGTTCAGCAATGCAAGCAAGAGGATTTCTATTGACATCAGCAATTTCCGTGGTCTTTGAGCAAATGCTAAGGACTTACCCTGCTCTAGTAAAATGCTGGGGGACCATTCCATTGATTTTAATGACAGTTTAGTCATTTCACACCTAAAAAAGGGGTTAAAAAAATATATGTGAAGCAAAAATACTTTGAGAAAAGGTGTGATATGTAACTTTGTGTGAATAAATTGTCCTGACACTGGCCCAAGGAGATCAAAATACCTTTTAGAAAATTCTGTTTCTTTTGAAGTTAAGACAAAAACATTCCACCAATGCCTTTTATATCTCCAACATGCAACACAGGTCTGTAAAAGGGGAGAGCAAGACCCAGAAAGGCTGTAATGGTTTTCCTGCTGAAGTTTCTCAGGTGGACTGATAGATGCTGGTACAGAGGAAACTTGGAGGACCCTGGACAAGAACATTGTGGTGAACTGTGAACCTTCTGTGTCTCTTACACAAATGCACTTTCCTCATGTTGGTGGGGTGCCCATTTTCCTCCCTCCTCTGTGGCACTAGCTCCTCTGTTTCATAAGTTTTCAAGTATCTGCCTCAGTCTAAGAGGGGCAGCAGGCCTGTCCCAGCTCTGTCAGGCACACAGGGCAGCAGCTGCTTGCTGCACTGAAGCAGGAGCTCCAAGGAGTGCTCAGCCCAGACACATGTTCCCACCACCACACAGCTGCAGAGGTGTCTCTGATGCCACTTAACCCACTGCTACACAGTTATGCACCGAAGAGAAGCAGGTGAAGAGTCTGAGGCTGGATCAAACTGACGACCTCCCCTTTCCAAGCCCCATTGTGATGGCAGTAGGCATTGCTGAGAGGGCTGTGTCTGTCATCGCAGAAGAGGTGCAAGAGGAGCATTACACGGGTCTCAGACTGGCAGAGGGGGACAATTTGCAACCTGTTGTCATCTTCTAAACCACTTAATAAGATGGTTTGATGTATGATACAAATGTTTTTTAATCACAGCGGCACATCTCTCCAACCTATTCTTTGGAATCGTTGACATGTTTAAATATTTATTATAAAATAATATGACATTTCAATGCGATAAACACAGCATTTATCTCATCTAACAGACAAGAAGACAGTTACTCAAGCATCTCCCAGAGCTATTAAAATTACAAGGTCTAGAAAGAGATCCTCTTCACCTGCTCCTAAGCTTGCAGGTGGTGGAGAATCAGCGGTTCATCACTGTGGGAGCAGAAGTGGATCTAGTCTGCTCTAATCCCACCACCTTCAGTTCAAGTTCCAAACTACCAGAAATATTGGGAAAGAATACTCTACTTATCACTGGTGACTGAAAATTACTTTTAGAAACAGAGGATGTCTTTAGTGACCTCGGGAAAAAAAAAAAAAAAAAAAAAAAAAAAAGGAGATAAATCTGATGTTAAGCCTGCACTGTGCAGAGATAGCCCAAGGCAGTGTCTGCACTTTATCAGCTTCCACTGACTCAGTATGTTTATTTTTTTAATCTGTTTATTTTATAGTAGTTGAGGTATTTGTTATAACAGCAGCATTCTTATATCAAAATGTTAATTTCTGTACATAGGAACTGAGATTTAAATTACATAAATAAAGAGACTAAGCACCCTGAGAAAGACAAAGCCAAGGGATACATAGAGGTCAACAGACTGCATTTGTACAACGATTACCCATCTCCACAGTGTCCAGGAAAGCAACAGCTTAAGGCCTCCATGCCCACACAGGCAAGTGACTACACAGGCGAAATGAAAACATGATGTCCAAATTTCATGATACAAATGGCAAACAAGCCAGATTGAATTTTAGAGATGCAAAGGGAGATGCAACAACATAATTTAAAACCCAAGAAAAATAAACTTTATTGGGTCACATAAATATCAAAGCAGATTGATTGCTGGGAAACTAGAATATTAACAAGCCAAGCAAGTTCACTGTCTGCTCTAAACAGACATAACTGCAGGTCAGCATGCAAATTCCTTCCATTATATATACAGTCCCAGACAGTTGCAGGATATTGCATACTGCATAGAATAGTAGCAAAGTCATGGTCATGCAGAAGAAATGAACAAAAAATACCCTCTAGATTTTAACTCTGGCTGGAACCTTCAGAGTACTCCTGAGAAGTGACAATAGAGCATTATCAATTTGACGTAATGCGAACATACATGCTCCAGCTCACCACCTAAGTTAGTTTGTGTCCAAAGTCTTTCCACTGGCTAATTAGGAGCCAATGGAAGAGTGAATGACTAACTAATAACTCCAAGATTTGGTCTATGCAGCAGGAGAATGGGTAAGTGAAAAACAGCAATCAAAAACTCCAATGAAAGAACAGAACCATAAGGTGTTTATTGGGGTTTCTTTTCTGTTGCTATTGGTTATTTCTGGTACCTTGCAATTTTCTGAAAACAGTGTGAAGAAAAAAATTTTAGCGACATCCTTAAAAAGCTCAAAGAGAAAACAGCATTAGCAGCAATTTCATGTGAGATCCTATTTCAGCCTTGGACTTAATCAGTGAATGGATAACAATCCCATGTGTTTTTTTCTTGTCTCTTACAAAGATAACTCTGTATATCCTAACAGTCTGAGACTTTCCAGTCACTAAAAGTCATTAATAACTGAAGAATAGCATACATTTTTTTTATCAAAGCTACTACCAGCATTTCCATTCTGCCAGGTGAGAAAATGTTGAAAGATAAATAATTAAATTAATCCATTAATTAATGTAATATGTGTGGGAGGTAGAATTATAATGGCATTCACATTTCCCAGCAGGATACAATCTTTGCAGTTTACATTGCAAGTACACATTTTTTCCTTGCAGTCATAATTCATCTCAAGTCTTCTGCCTTCTGACTAATGGGGACAGCATCTTTATTCCCTTTCCTGCTGTCACCAGTCAGCCTTGGAAGGATTGGAAGTGCTCTGCAATCCTCACTGCCCAAGTAATCCAGCTTTTACCTGGACCTCATGTCTTTATGGTACACATGGGACTCAAAGTGCTTTAAACCCTGCTCAGCCTGCATAGTGCTGCCATAGCTCAAGCCAGATCCTGCTAACTTTGAAGCAAACCAAAAGCAAATTCAACAAAGGCCTGAAACCAGAAAAAAAAAATGTCCTCTTATTCTTTTCAAACTATTCAGGAAAGAAATCTCAAAACAATTTTTCCTTTTCTTCACGTAAACCCTGATCTTTTTTTATATCTCTTTGCTAAAAAGTGACCTGGAAGCCTGGACAATGTGTTTATAGGATGATCTCACCAACATTCCTTTGCTTTCCTTTAAAGTATAGTGCTGATGGCACATGCCCAGCAACCTCTTCTGGACTAGACACCCCTTGTATGATTGGCACAGCTAATTCTGTCATTTGGTGTGTTATTACCTTTTAAGAATTCCTCAATTTTGAGAACTTGATGAATAATACCAAGGAAAATACAATATGTTGAAAGTCCTATGTTCTTTACAGTAGCAGAAGTTTTCAGAAATAAAAGAAAATAAAATATATATATTTTACATCAACAGAACATTTTCCAGAATAAGCTTCCAGGTCTAATTAGGAAGGCTTTCCTGCCCTTCAAGCAAGGAAGGGCAGTAAATATCCTGCTGGTAAGGAGTTCCTGAAGTCACAAGGGCAGCAATAACAGCAACAGCATTAGGGTCCCACAAAGCAGTAGGTGCCAGCATTCATTGATTTCAGGAGCAATAAGGCTCATTGATTTTACTGCTTGACACAACTAAAAGGAAAATTCTCTTCAAGGAAGATATGTCATGTGTATTCCTTGAATACATTAACAAAAGAGGCCCTTTGAAAGTGTAGCAATATACTACAATGGCCAGAGAAAATTTGACATTTTGAGGATGGTGCTGAAGTTTCTGAGACATAACCAAAGATGAGTGCAGCCTCTCAGGACACTTCTCACCATGATCACAAATTCCATCTGCTTTCTTTCTCAGGTGGTTTCAGTGCCTCTACTTGGTATTGGGAAAGGAAAGGCAGAGTAGATGGCAGGGTAGTTTTGCAAAAGGGTGAACAGGAGTCATCATCTCACAGTCTTTTGGATTTTCTGTATCTCATCTAATAAGAAGCAGTTCAAATAAGAGCAATATCAGTTCCTGTATTGGCTATGAAAGAAAGCATTTGAAAATCTACTCCAGGAATGTCATTATTTAAAGACAAAGTTGCCAGAGAAGTGGGACCTTAGATGGAAAAGAGAGCCCTCTTTATGCTAAAATTACAAGAAGAGACTTCAAACTTATAACAAGCAGGAAAAGTGTAGAGCATTTCCACTAACATTAAAATCCTGCCCCAGTGCATTACTGTGACCGTTCTCCTCTTTGCTTATCAGTCTGCAAACTCCTTTTCTCCTAGAGGTAATGTAAACTGACTGAAAACCAAATAACAAGTACCTTTAACAAGTACCTTTTCATTGTTTTCTTTATCTCGCTGTAATTCAGAGTAAAGCATTTCTTGGGTATGCCATCCTACTGCTCTATTAACTAAGAATTTTAAAATACAAACAGAATTAACAGATTACCGCGTTCAATATTCTTGGCAATTATGGATTCTTGGCATTTTCCCTCTTATGAAATTCAAGAAAGAAGTAACAATATTATATTTCTTGTTCAAAGGCTCTCAAGTGTATTCTTTAATCAGGAATTGAACACAGAAGATATTGAATAAAGGAGGTAAAAACAAAATAATTTGTTTCTGATTGAACAACAAATATAATTTTGATTAGCTGATAATTTTAAAATACAACTAGTTCAAAAGAAAAATTTTTCTCTACTCAAAACAGTGCATTTTTTATATCTGCACTTCTAGTGCACTTCAATATTATTAAGCAGTTACTTTTGCGGTATAAACTATTTCTTAGTAATAAAATTCAAACATTTAATTTAGAAAATACATTTACAAAATATTTGGGGCATTCAAATAAAAGCAATTTGCAAAAACGTACATTTCAAAAATATTTCACCTGGCCCAAATCTGAATACCTGCAAAAAGGGGGTCTAGCTCTGTTCACTCTACACAGTCCTTTGCATTTATTTCAGGAGTCAATCTTAAAAGACTGAAAATGAAATGAACCAGAATAGGGTGGCTTTCTCTTTTTTATATGCTACACTGCAGAATGAAGAGACAACAATTAGAGACCATAAATTGTCATCATTATTTCTCCAGAACAGAGAAAAAAGGGATTTACCTTTTCATTGGATAATGTGACCACAAAAGAGAAACTTCTGAGATAATTTTCTTAAGAGCTTTTCAACATTATTTGGTAACCTTAGAAGCTGAAAATCATCTTTGGCAATAACACTCTGCAAAAGAACCTGGAGCTATCTCAGTTCTCACTTTATAACCAAAGTGGATTATTCTTACAGGCAAAAAGCTTTAGCCTAAGAGTTTAGAAGTCTGTTATATCTTCACATAAATCTTACCAATACTTAATTTGCTTGACATGGATAAAGTACATAAAAATTAGTAAATACTATCCACATGGTACTCATACAAAACAAAAGTCTTTTTAGCAAAAGCATTACGAATCTGAATTATTCAGTTCAATTTCAAATATTCTGCTTCTGAAGTGATTGGAAATATTGGTCAAGATATGTGAAATGAATCAATCATACAGACGACTGAGACCTAGATTGGAAATAAAGGATTAAAGATGGAAAAACTT
Source organism: Pyrocephalus nanus (assembly GCA_038380795.1). Classification (NCBI taxonomy): domain Eukaryota; kingdom Metazoa; phylum Chordata; class Aves; order Passeriformes; family Tyrannidae; genus Pyrocephalus; species Pyrocephalus nanus. The sequence continues at coordinate 49,895,823 of CM076266.1, forward strand.
AAACTCACCTGTGTCTGCTTCGATAAAAGAACAACACTGGAAATAAATAGCACACTGGTCAGTGTAAACAACACTTCCAAATAGCAGCAAGGCATTAAAAAACTGAAAATTAACACTCTTCAGAAAACCTTCTCCAAACAGCAAGAAAAATATCCTCAACAACTTTTCAAGCCTCAAGGTCACGTTGTAAAGAAAACCACAACTTTTTAGGTTCAAGGATATGAATACCTAAGCAATCAAGATATTATTCAAGTGCTCAAATCCTACTATGTCTAAGGTTACTGGATGGAACTGTGCAGCATTAACATATTTGACAGGAAATATTCACATTATTATTATTTGTAGCTATAAAAGCAAAAGAGGCAGAATCCATACAGCAGCAGTGGTATAGTGTGAAGAAAGACAGGAATCCCAAGTTTAAGGCAGAATGCATTTTCATCAAAGATCACAAGGCTGAGATATAAAAGGACCATAGCTCACACTGCACCCCAAGTACAAATGCCCATAATTGAATATGAAACATGGAATAGGGTCCAAGAAACTCTCCCCCACTCAAACTTCTCATGGCGGGGTAAAAATGCTCTGAACTGAAAGAAGAAGAAATATGTGATAATGTTACCAATTCACTGAAGAGTAAGAGGGAACATATTCTAAACTCATCCAACACTGGTACCAACTAGAAGAGAAATCTTAAAACCGACATGGGTTGAAAGACTATTCATTAGCAGACAAGTCTCACACATCTACCATGAACCTAACATGTCTGCTGAAAGGACGCTTCATGTCCCTAATCTTCACCATCAGTATATGCAGTGAAGAATCAAAACTGGACCCACACAGACCCAGGCTTGCCAGCTTCCAAAAATTCGCATGATTCATCACAAACATTTAAGATGAAACTGGTTTAGGGGAAAACTATTCTCAATACCTGACACACCCATCCCCCAGCATTTCTTCCAGGACCTACATACCTTGTCTTTGTCATTCAAGTATCTGAGCTAGCACTGAGCACGGGGCCACAGGATCAAAAATTTACCGTGGCTACTAAGTGAGTGAACTGACACATCCCCTCTGTGTGCCTTACACATCTGAAAAGCCCTATGCCCTCCCAGCCTTGCTCCTGCTTTTAAACTGTGTATTTCACAAACTTAGCATGACTGAGCTTGGTGACTGACCTTCCATCGTCCTCACCCCATGAACAGGAATAAAAGAAAACCCAAACATTGTCTGTGAGAGTGGCTGAGGTTCAAGGAAAGAGAGGTAGTTGCCTGCCAGCTGTCTTACAGAGGGTTTTGGAACCAAAAACTACTTGGTATAAACTGCTGGTGAGAGATCACCTGTAAATATAACACATTTGCACTCTAAACAAGAAAATGCTAGAGCCATAATAGTGTTAGTTCCTGTGTTAGAGGAATGAGCTGTATGCCTTCACCTAACAGGCAAGAGGGGGTGGGCACAATTCTAATGGGAATATACTCACAAATGAGCAGCTTTTCAGGTGGTCTTCAACATTGTGTTTCTTTCTTTCTTCAACTCGAAAATGAAATATACACCCAATGAAAATTGCAGGAAAAAAATGTACCATTAGGAGTTACTGATTTCCAAAACACTTTGACAAAGAAAACAGTTTTCTAAATTATAGAGATAAGCTGTGATCTCTATTTGCACAAAAACATGAAAATTCCTACCATGTGATTCAAACACTACTGGCACTTTAGCATAATTACCATGCCTATTTAAAAATCACCCATGGAGAAATGGATGAGACCTTAAAATATAGTGCAACACAAAATGCATCGTATGAACTGCAAAGCTTTTTAAGTGCTCTTTAAATCCAAGAGGTGGTATGATTTAAGGTATATTCTCAATTTCTTCTCATTATAGACTACACCTTCAACCCCAAATACTGGGATGTCATTAGCCCTCACACTTTATGATTCATGACCTTGTAGAAGATTTCATTCTGCACGTCTGTATTAGAGTTTTCATTACGTCCAGGAGTGCACTTTTGAAACAGATTTCCTGGTCACTGAATGAGCTTTAGTTCATGTTTTAGTCTTAAAGCATGTTACTCTGAAGACACTCCAGGAATGCCTGCATTGTACTCCTGTAGTAGACGAACATGACCACTGAACAAGATTTTGATTTTCTTTCTATAAAATTCCTCAAATTTTTGTAGTGTGGATATTGTGTCTGTAGTACCAGGAGTTTTACTCTACTAATCCACTCGCATTGGTTTCACTACTTCCTCACATAGACACAGTGTCTAGAACTGCAAATGTCAGATTAAACCCTTAAATTCCAGAGGAAACTAATGATCTATTAGAAAGTAGGATTCATCTTCACAGAAGGACCTGAAGGTAGCCTTAAGCAAGATCTGACCTTGCGTCGTTTGGCTCTCAAACCATCATGACGCAATGTTCCCACTTTCTATTCTTTTTCTCTGGCAGCAGCTGCCTTCTACCAAGAGAATAAGTGGCCAGAATGAGAGGTGGTTTTGGAAACCAGGACTGGATGCACTTGAGGAATTAGAGACTCAGAGTGGGATGAAACTCAAAGTTTATATATTTGCATCTTCTTTCCCAGTATATTAAACTGGACCACACATTCCAGTTCCCACCAATAGATTTAAAAAATGGCTTTTACCCCCAAATCCTCATCTTTTTTTTTACTATGGTCATAATTTAAATGTTCTTCTCTTCTGTGTGCTGCAAGCTGTAGTACGGAACCCAAAAGCAAGAAGCAGAGGTCTCATTTTTGCATGGCTTTAGGAAAATTCCCAGCTAAGATAATGTACAGTTAAAAGAGAGATTAAATGAAAATGGATCTAGTTTTGGCTTTGATAATAATACATGCATCTGGGAAGGAATTACTGGGAAATAAAATTTACAACTGCAAAGGCATCAGATTTTTTTTTAACATTATGTATAGACAGCAAATATGTCATCAAACATACATCTGCATTCAGCAACTTTGAGTTTTCAGATAAAGGGCAGCAAGGTTCTTGTTGGTTAAACAGTGACTGCAGTGTTCTGACTTGATATTGAAACAAAATCACCCACATATATCATTCTGTGAAAAAAACAGTAAGTGATAAAATGACGGCATAGGTACTGGGACTAAGACTAAAAAGCACCAGTCACCAACCAAAACTGAATTATGCAAAAAGGATGACACAGGGTGTAGTTCATAATCACTGGAAGGGATTGACTTCTCTTGGCATTAAGACACATTGAACTAAATCAGACTAAAACATGAAATTAATGTATTCACATTTGAAAAGGAAAAAAGAATCTAAATGCGCCCCAAAATGTTTCTCCCATTACTCTACTACTGAGACAAAAGAACAAGATTGAATCATTGTCAGTGATGGCTTTGAAGGTTTTTCTTTAGGCCAGAGTAGGGAAATGCGATACAATGGAAACAAGATAGTGCTTTACAAGTGGTCCCAGAGTTCTTACTCTGTCCTGACTACAACAGGGAAGAACAAAGGAGGGAAAGTGTCAGCAGAAGGGAAGGCTGAGGAGAAGTGTATAGAGATGTTGGTTAGAGAGGAGGCTCCTTAAGAAGGTGTTTAAACTGCTGGCTCTTGTTCCATGAGCTGAGATCTGTGGCAGCAAATCCACACCTCTCTTGAGCAAGTACCTCAGCCACCTTCTCCACCACCTCAGTCTTCTCTCTGGCCTGATACGACACTGGGGGGAGCCTGGCCTAGTCCCTGGCCAGGCTTCGCATTCAGCATCCTCAAATTTCCCTGTGTATGGTCCAGGAGGCAAAGGCTGCAATCCATTTTTGAAGCTGTAGGTGACTGACCTGTTCCTGCTTCAGCAGTGGCACAGCAGCAGTGGGGGATGTGTCAAAGGGAACCTCTGTGGCCTCAGCTCTTTCTCTCCTCTAAGCTCTCCTAGACCTGGTATGTATATTAGAAGTCTGTTCCTAATTCACTTCTTATTTCGACCAAAGAGTGAGAACTAGCTCACAGGGATGTGGGTTGACAGTATTGTAACCAGGACAAAAGGATTTCAGAAAAAGGCCAGATATTTGATCATCTCTTCTTTCTTGGAGATCTAGCACATATTATTTTCTTGTTCTCTCATTCTTAGGATGTTTTATTTAGGTTGCAAAAAGCAATATGAAATACTAATTTTTAAATCAATTAAAACAACTAAAATAAAAATTTTCTGAACTTTTCTAATAGAAATGGTCATAAATGGCCTATTTTGCAAATAACCTTCAATGTTAAGCCTTTCTTGCCATAGTTTATCAAGCAGACGTTATCAAATTGATTGTATTAAACTAAGTAATAACCTCATTTATCTAAGTTTCCATGTCTTTATTTATCTTGTTACAATGAATTTTTTTACTTTTATCATGCACCTTTGAAATTACAGATTATCTTAATAAATTTTCTAATATTTAATATAACATTAGTTTCATTTTCCTTCCTAATACTAAAATTATTATTTTCTCACAAAATAATGTTGTTCATGGCAGAAAATGTGAACCACAACTGCAACTACAGCATGAATGACAATTTAATCTATTTACAAGGTCTGTGCATTCCCAGACTTTTTAATAAATGCATTTTAGTTAAGGTGAATTAAACTTTCAAGAAACAGTTTTTACTACAATGAAATTCCCACATTTTATTTGCCACTAGACAGTCAGTGAGAAATTGAACAACAATAATATAATCCTAAGCACAAAGTGAAAACAAAAATTGATACTTTGGTATAATGACAGTTCAATATGTGAGCATTGTAAAGATGTGATGTTTAAGTGCTATTGAAATATTTCTTCTGTCAATCAAGCTACCTTGACAAGTAACAAATTCTCAAAGTGGTAATCAACCAATATCCCAGGAAGCAATTGTTTACTTCATCCAACTAATTGAACTTGGTTCAGGAAACAAAAGCTTTTCTTGAATGATACTAGCACAGCTGGTGGAATATTAAGCATCTACCCTTAAAAAGATTCCTTATTTGGGGAAGACTTCATCATCAAAGAATAAAAAATTGTGAGTTGTATGAAGTGCTCTATGAAATGCTTGCTATACAGAATGATACACCAAATACCAGAAAGAAAATGCATGCTTCTGGCAAGAGAATAGAGGCCTGTAAGTTCTGGGAAAATGGGGAAAAATTATCAAAATAATACCAGATGAAATTTTAGCCCTTTCTCAATCCCAAAATTCAGTTTAAACTTGCTTACTCTAGCTAATGCACAGACAAGGTTCTATAGTTTAATGTAATTTCATAAATCTTTTTCAGGGGGCTGAATCTCAAAGGTTTTGCTGGCAGAAGAATCAACATTCAATAATAAGCAGTTTCTTGACAAAACATAATGAAATTACATCAGTCAATGAAAATAAATTGAAAACTTGTGCAGCGTACTGAAAATAATCTTAAAATAAAAAATATTAAATAATTCATTTTATAAATATGTTCATGCTCTTGATTATAAGGCAGTTCTAACATAACACGGGAAGACTTTTCTTTTTTAACACATTTAAAAATGCATTCTTCTCAAATCTGATCCTAGAGACAAATATCTCTTCAACTTTCAAATGATACCAGGAATACAAAGTCCATATTTGACATACTATTGGAACATAAGTAGCTTCTGCTCCTGTACCACAGAGGTACTGTGCCTCCAGGATTGTCTTAAATGTATAGATTACTCTTAATCTCTGAGGTATTCAGTTCACAGATACATAGAAACTTTTTGCCCCCTTCATGGCTGTAGAGCAGCTATTTAGTGTATTTGCTGAGCATCACATCGTTCCTGCAGACATCTCTGATATCTGCATATGCATAAAGGTGCAGTGGCTTTAATTAAAGTTAAATTCTTCAATGTCTTTCTCCAACTCAGGTTGTTAGCTATTTATCTTAGAATTCTGTGAATTTATCTTAGAATATCTGTGAATAAATTGTTTCAATCAAAATCAAATTCTGTAACTTAAGTGTGTAAACTGGACCTTCTAAAGGGCAATGGCATGAAAAAGACTCCTTAGGGGAAAAAGTACAAAATTATATCACTGTATATTCAATCAGTTTAATGAATTTACAGCTCAGATGCAGGAAATAACAAGAGATGAAAGAGAACATAAAAAGCAAAACAATAGTGCAGTGTGGTATTATTGAGGAAAAATGTTTAACTATAATGCATGACGTTGAAATGAAAAATAAAGAGAGACTTATGACAAGAACCTTTGATGTTTGACCTTATTATGTGTTTTTCTAGGGAAAAGGATTTGCAGAAGAGGATTAAAACTTCCTACCCTTTAATTGACTGAGATATGATATGAGAGACAGTGGAGAACTAGTAAGTTATATGAGAAAAAAACAGCAAATTGACTTACAGTAAAAAATAGATGGAGTACCAGAGGAACAGTTGACCTGGTCCTAAAGCCTTATGAGAAGTGACTGTGGGGATCATAATCTAAAATGATTACACTGACATAAAAAAGAAACATTACTGGAAGGTACAAGGCACTGACCCATGCCTGCCTCTGTCATGTGGGAAGCAGCTCTGTATCTCTTGACATTCTCAGGAACATAACATATTATAATATAATAAAATATAATATACAAACACACTTATATATTTTTATTTCCTGTAGTTGGACAAAGTATTTTCCAAGCCATGGACCAGTCTCAGATGAGAAATACTGCAGGTCAACAAGTAGAATAGCACATCTGAGCATCTGCTCCTCCAATCTGAAGCGTTTCAGTGTGTGGTGGTAGAGCTGTCTTGGGAGGCTTCCTGGAGCTTCAAGGGGACTGGACCCCCTGAGGGAAATTCAGAAGTATCAGAAATGAAAGTGAAAGGCAGCTGGAAAACTATGAGCATAAGGACACACTGAAGCAGCAGGGAGGCTTGCATGCCACTAATGGCATGAATTCATAGGACAGAAGCACTTTGGTGGGACCAAGTGCAAACAAAGTCAGGACAGAAGAATATAGCAGATTAGCAAAAGATCAGAAATTAAGTACAATAAATAATGATGCAATAAGAAAAAGAGAAGAACATATGGGAACTCATGGTGAGTCTGTACTATGGGCAACGCAGAAGAGCAGACTGAGTTGATAGGCAAACCAGAAGACTGATTTAAAACTGCTGCTAGGAAACCTAGAGTAATGAGTACCATAGTATCCCTCAACTTAGAAAAGATTAGCAATTATGTTAATAATTAATCAGTTCTGTCTCACTAACCTGCCTTCCACTGTCTCTGCTATACTCAGCTATCTCAAGCAGCATGCTGCTGTACAGACCCAACTGGACACACAGCGTGGCACAAAATCTCTGGTCAGTACCAGCACATTCTACAGCCATTTCTGCAAGGATATGGTGAATATCTTTATCTGTCTAATGCTAGATAAAGCACCAATCCTTCCATGATGTGAGCTCACTTTGCAGTTTTCCTGAACTGCATTAATAATTACTCTTCAACTGTGGTTAGTCAGCCATCTGTCTAACAATTTCAAAAGCATTAACCACATCGTGCTTTTTTTGATGTGGAGTAATGTCAAATGCTTTGCTGAAGTCAAGAGATATGTCCCCTTTATTCCTCTTTTCTATGAAGCTTATTATCTCATCAAAGGCAAAAAAGCAAGTTAGCTTGACATGATTTATTTTTATGAATCTATACTGCCTTTCTGCATTAATCTCTTTGAAAAACTTTCAGACTGTCTACTTCATTGTTTGTTCTGGTACTTTAACTACTTCTTCTGGCCTATGGCTTACAAGCTTTAATTTTTTATTCATAAAGATAAATAATTTTAATTCATGTTCTGCATCACTTCAGATAACCTTTTAATCTTCAAATTGAGTACTGGCCATTTCTTCTACTGTCCAGGTAAAACAGATGGATCAAAGCCAGATTTGAAGGATTTCTGGCCATGCTTCAACTATATCATCACAACAGAAACCTGTGACATTAGTTTGTCTACCACTGCTACAGAGGTATGTTGTCTGCTGATTCCTCTACCATGCTGATAGAGAGGGTGTCTCACCACTTGACCAGTGATTTCTGACTGTTAAATAACATACTTTTTCCAATGTTCCCATTCTGATACCACTTATCATTGCTGAGCGAAATTCACTATAAAAAGAGAAATATAATTCAAAAAGGATGTCCAGCAAAGCTCTGTTCTCTCTGGAAAGAGCCTGCAAAATAGGGAGCCACATGTCAAAATTTCTTTCACCACAAGCAGTACTGCCCTACTGCAGTTTTCATGCACAAAAAGTGCCTGAAACACCCATGGGAGCTCAGGGCTTTGCCCTCTATGTCTTGGGCAAAGCCAAGTGCAATTTTACTATGAAGTTTAGGATTTAGCTTAAATTGCCAGTGATTTTTTACTAAACACAATAACTCTTGGACTTCAGGGACTGAAGCCAGGCAGCTGTGGATATTGAGGAGACAGTAAAACCTGATTTGAATATGGGATAAAATTACTGAAGAAAGTCCAAAGATAAGATACAACTACATCATCAAAATCTAATGGGAACTCACATTATCTGTCATCTCCGATGTATTATTTGTCAACATGGACAACAGCATGGAAGACATTTATGGTAAGATTTATTTTTACTTGAATGACAGCTAATTTGTCACATAAATTGATCTCTAGAGCTATATGATGTCCAGTGTACAAAAGTCAGTGACTCATTTTAGCAAGCTGAAAGAGATGGCACTTTTAGTGAGGTTAGTGTATTAGTATCAATATTTTTTATTATTCAAGGAACAAAAGGCAGAATTAAAAACAACTAAGCTGACATTTCAGCAGTACAGACATATGAATGTGGAACTGTGGCTGTTTGAGAGGCAGACCATAGCAAATAAAAGCAGAATGCTACATTTCCTATTATTTTCTCACTGGTGGTGGATTCAGGGCTTCAAAAATGAAATAATTGTAATATACAGACAGATAAAATTCTGTCATCACTTTTGGGTAGGTTTAATTATGAGACTCCCTGTATCATTCTCTACTCCTCAGCATTAAAGAAAGTACATGAGATCACATGAATGAAAACAATCATAATTCATTTTCTTCATTTTATCACCATTATGTTACTGTATTTGTTAACAAATACATTAGCACTAGTTACTAACACAATTAGAGCACTATCTTTATAACATTTATTACCCAAACTCATTAATTCTATTAATCTCATATGACAATGTTAGATACAGCAAATTTGGATGACATATTCCAGAAAAAATTTATCTGTCATTTGGAGAATTGCAATGCTTTTCCTTGTAACCTGGCCAAAACTTTGAGCTAAACCACATCATGTGGATTTAAATTTCCTAAAAGCTGGGCAGTTTTAAAGCATACATCTAGTTATAGTTACAACACATCCAGTTATGTTTACATGTTGAAGAGACATAATAATTATCAATACAGTAGACAAACCAGTTAGTTTTCAAGTGGTGATGATCTTCAAAAACCATAGTGCTCTATGTTTGTGTGAGACATATTTGCAAATACATGAGAGGGTCACATCAGGTGACCCATAGCTCCCCTCTGACTGCTACATGGAGGGACATCCAATGCTCTCTAAAAGTTACATTTAGGAACATGTCCTCTCAAGGTTTTTTATGTTCACCATATTATGTTAATTTTAGCATTACACAGCATTCAAGAATTCCAGAAAACTGATTCTGTTTTCCTGCAGGATGTGTTATTATTCCAGAGATTTTAAACATTTCTTGGTGCATACACATACTGCCAAGGTAGAACATCTGCTGTCACTGTCCACTAAGGAACTCACTACCTTATCTGAATTTCTTGTGAGCCAAAACAATCCCAGGCAAGCACTGTATTGCAACTCCAAACTCAAGCTAATAAACTGAGATAAATTCTCCTGCCAATAATTATTAGATTTATCTTGGCAATTGCACAACTTCAGGTCAGCTCAAAGAGAGCTTGCATTAGCCCAGAGAACATTTTATAAATGTACGACAAAAAGGCACAATAATTAACAGCTACTTTCCAAGGAAAGACAAGTAACTTTTCCCTCATTGGTCCTTGATGAAAATTGTGTGACGTTTCATTTTTTCTAAACTCAGTCAATTTAACAAAAAGGCAGCTTGATAAATGTTGTCTCTCCCTGTTGAATTTAGCTCAGCTTATTTAAAAATACATTATGCTATTAATTTCAGTGCCACAGCTTGGTTTGTTTCCTCATCCACTAAGTATTTCACTTCAAAAATATTCAAGCAGTACCTGTGTTCCCTCATACACTAGGTCTCAGATACTTAGAACAGATCAAAGGGAAACCTACAGCTCTAAACCTAAAGCAAATTTTCGGGGTAATATTGTTGCTCTTTTTTTTAAACCTATATCTTGTTGATCTGAAGTGCCATCAGAAATCTCAAATTGCTGCAGTATTAGATGAAGCTTTAGAAAAGAAATTCTCTGGTTCCTATCTACAGCTCAAAACACAGGAATTTAAGGTAGAGGTTTTTCCAGGAATGTAACTTCCAAATCTTCTGCATAATGGAGGATGTCTCACACTGAAGTAAAAGCTTTAGTATAGACTGCATGAATATTTTGTGAGGAGAATCAAAAGCTCAAAAAGGGAACTAAGTTATTGAGCATGAAAAATTAACATTCATTTATCAAGTTGGGGTTAAAGTCCCAAAAATGTGCAATTCAGTTGAACAGAACATGCGTTTTGTGAATAAAATAGGCAGTTACTCATATAATTTTAAGTCTGTAATTAGGAATGATGAACAATCACAGGTCTTGAACAGAAAAGGTGACCTTGGAAAATGCAAATCTCCGATCATGTTTTTTTTCCCACAATTTGATACATTTACAAATAGAGAACCATAGCATGATTGTAGGTTTCAGATACAAAACTAAATTTCTAGATGAACAAGGGAAAAAAACCAATCTGGAATTTCCTGCAGCTTTATTAAAAGGCAGTGGGTAAGTGACTGCATAATATCACATTTGCTGTCAAGATATTGTTTTACAAGAATATTATTCAAATCACTTTTTTACACATCTGGACTTTAGAGGAAATGAAACATACAAATATATTTTTGTTCATTTTTTTGTACAGTGTTTATCACTAACTTGGGACTTGAGCATTTAGCAATACCATGACACAATTAATGAGTATCTGTTCTACATGTGGTTTTCTTTTTATGAACCTATTTGGTCCTCGAATATGTGTTTCCCTAGTTGTAATTTAACTAATTATTTTAATCCTATGTGCTAAAATGTTGGTGACTCAACTGGAATTTAAAATGCCCTACATCTAATGTCTTCTCTTTGATTTCTCATTGCACTGAAAAAAGCTGTTTCATTTGGCCTAATTTTCATGGCTTTTTTTCCTACTATTACATATTTTTTTTTGCCTGAAATACTAGGTCTCTGGTTTCTATCACAATTTGAAACACTTTCTTTGTACACCCAAATTTGAGTTGTTCTCACAAAGAAATTGCATCACTCAGTGCCTCATTGCACATGTCAGTCATGGGCCATCCAGTGTCACGTATAATCAAGGGTTGGGATAAGAGAAGTCTGTTAAATATTAATGACCATTCAAACGGGAGTAGCTTGAGACAGTAACATGATCACTTTGTAACTGAGACTAGATTTGTCCAACTTTGATCCCAGTGATTGAAAACCACGAGATTTAAAATCCCTCTCAAAAGCAGGTGTTTTAGCACAGACTTGGAAAAGCAGAGTCCCTGAGATTTGGGGAACCTATACAGAAAGAAAGTACATGCAAGCAAGTGCAGCTGATACACTCCTTCATGCCTAGAGTTCTTTTTAAGACCAGCCAGAAGAATAAAACAAAGTGGCAAAACAGATGTGACAACAGGCAATGGTTTTGAACTGAAAGAGGGTAAATTTATATTAGACATAAGGAAGAAATTTTTTACAATGAAGGTGGTGAGGCACTGCAAGAGGGGGCCCAGAGAAGTTGTGGTTGCCCCATCCCTGAAAGTGTTCAAGGCCAGACTGGATGGGGCTTTAGCAACCTTGTCAACTGAAAGATGTCCCTGCCCACGGCAGGGAGGATTGGACCAGATGATCTTTAATTATAGAATCATGGGATGGCTTGGTTTGGAAGAGAGCTCAAGGATCATCTATTTTCAACACCTCTCTTGTGAGCAGGAACACCTTCCACTAGACCAGGTTGTTCAGAGCCCCGTCCAATCCAGCCTCGAATACTTCCAGGGATGGGGCATCCATGACTTCTCTGGGCAATCTGTTCCAGTGCCTCATTACCCTCACAGTCAAGAATTTAAATCTACTCTCTTTCAGTTTAAAACCCCTCCCCCATGTCCTATCAGTACATGCTCTTGTAAATAGTCTCTCTCCATCTTTCTTGTAGCCTCCCTTCAAGTACTGGAAGGTTGCAATTAGACCACCCAGAAGCCTTCTCTATTCCAGGCTGAACAACCCCAATTCTCTCAATCTTTCCTCATAGGAGAAGTTTTCCAGCCTCTAAGCAACTTGGTGGCCCTCCTCTGACTCGCTCAACATCCTTCCTGTCCTAGAGGATCTAAAAATGAATGCAGCACTCCAGATGGGGTCTCACAAGAGCAGAGCAGAGGGGCAGAATCACCTCCCTCTGCTGCTCACTCTTCTTTTAATGCAGCCCAAGAAATAACTGGCTTTCTGGGCTGCAAGTGCACATTGCCAGCTCATGTCCAGCCTCTCATCTACCAGCACCCCCAAGTTGTTCTCGGCAAGGCTGCTCTTGATCTGTTCATCCCCCAGCCTATACTGATCCTGAGGGTTGCCCCAACCTAGGTGCAGCACCTTGCACTTGGTCTTATTAAACCTCATGAGATTCCTGTGAGCCCACTTCTTAAGCCTGTCTAGGTCCCTCTGGATGGCATTCCATCCTTCAGGTGTGTAAACAGCACCACTCAGCTTGGTGCCATGTGCAAATTTGCTGAGGGTGCACTTGATCCCTTTGTCTATGTCATTAATTATTTAATAAATAATTAATTATTTATAAATAATTAAATAACACTGGTCCCTTGAGGGACACCACTTGTCATTGATGTCCATCAGAACACTGAGACATTGACCACTATCCTGTGGATGCATCTGTCCAAACAGTTTCTTATCCATGTAACAGTCCACTCACCGAATCCATCTCTCTCCAATTTAGAGAGAAGGAAGTTGTGTGAGATGACGTCAAAGGCTTTACAGAAGTCCAGAAAAATGGCATCTGGTGAGCCTCTGATGTAGTCACTGCACCACAGAAGGCCACTAGTTTTGTCAGGCAGGACTTGCCCTTGCTGAAGCTGTGCTGGCTGCCTCGGATCACCTCCTTGTCCCATGTGCCTTAGCATTACTTCTTGGAGGATCTGTTCCATGACCTTCCAGGTTTGTAGTTCCCAGGGTCCTCCTTTCTATCATTCTTAAAGATGGGTACAATGTTTCCCTTTTTCCAGTCACCTGACTGCCATGACTTTTCAAATATCATGGAGAGTGGCTTGGCAACTCTATCAGCCAATTCTTTCATAACTAGGATGCATCTCACGGGTTCCTATAGACTTATGTTTGCTCAGGTTCTTCAGATGGTCATGAACTTTATATTTACTTACAATGTGGGGAACTTTGATCCCTGAGTCCTCATCCTGCTGTCCATCCACTTGAGAGGTGTGGGTAGAATCTCCACTGAAGACCAAGGCAAAACAGTTGTTGAGTACCTCAGCCTTCTCCTCACTTGTTACCAGTTCACCAGTGTTGTTTGTCAGAGGGGACACACCTTCTTCGACCTTCCTTTTCTGGTTAATATACCCATAGATGCCCTTCTTGTTATTCTTTGCATCCCTTGCCAGGTTTAGTTCCAGCTTCGCCTTGGCCTTCCTCACCACATCCCTACACAACCAAACTTCATCTCTATACTCTTCCCAAGTCACCTGTCCTAGCTTCAACTACCCAAGCATTTCCTTCTTTCCCTTTAGTTTGACCAGCAGGTCCCTACTCAAGCCATGCTGATCTCTTTATTTATTTCCTTGCCCGATTTCTTGCTCCTGGGGATTGCTGGCTCTTGAGCTCTATAGAGGACTTCCTTAAAAATCGGTCAGCTCTGTTCCAATCCCTTGTGTCTGGGGGAACTCTCCCAGGGAATCCTATTGGTTGTCTCCTTGAAGAGCTAGAAGACTGCTTTCCTAAAGTTCAGAGGTCTAACTTCACTCCTTAACTGGCCCATATCCCTCAGGACTGCAAACTCCACCAGTGCACAATCTTTAAAAGTCCACTAGAAGCTGTACTCCAGGAGAATTCTTGAGTCTGCACAGAGAAAACTATCCACAAACATAGCTTAAAGAACACTTATGTGCTCTTCTAAATACCTACGAAATTAAACACCTACTAAAGGTAAACATGGGCCTACAGCATTTTCTTAACTAGATCCAGAGAATGGTTAATTGCATATATTTGCTTATATATACCTTTTAAATGAGGAGCTTTCTCATTCTTCTAACATATGCAGGTTTGAAAGGTTGATTATATTATAAATTACCATGTTAGCCACCACTTTTCTTCCTTTTGATACTCCAAAAATAGTGTATGACATTCTGTGTAGGAAAACTTAAACTCTTAGAATTTCTGTCTGTAACACATATAAATGGTGTTTTACAGTATCATATTAATAATGAAGGCATTGTATTCTAAGACAATCTAGGGCTTAAGGTCATTTTTCTTTGAATAGATATATTTAAGTCAGTGAGGAAAAAGTTTATTTAGCATTAATGTTCATTTAATGAGGTCTACCTCCAAATCTTTTAATCATTAGTGTGCATAATGTCTTGTTTTTCATTGTTTGGGCCATTTAGCAATTTCCTGTGTACTACAGCTGGACCCCTCACTCCAAAAGAATACCTAAGATTTTACACCAAAAGCTCATATATCAGACAAATCCTACCTAGAAATTGCTGTCTTTTAAAAGAGCATTTCTAATCATGATTTCACTTTAAAATGCAAATATTTACGGCTTCACAGGGGATATCCTATCCACTCAAGTCACATAAGAAATCCCATTGTAAACTGGCATGATACTTGCTTTTGCTGTGCCTGGTTGACTTCAGCTGTCACTGGTTTGATCAACAATTTCTTAACCTCTAAAAAGAGTTTTCTATTATTGTTTCAGCCAGATCCTAGACCATGAGAACCATAATACGAATTGAAGCATTCTACTGTCAAATGCTTTGTTATTAAGTCTTTTGTTGCAAAAGGAACTACATGTGCTCAGAATTTCAGGACACAATAAAAAGCCAAGTTATCAACAGATACTGTTGATAAAACCCCAGAGTTATCTGAAAGCTATATGCAATAATTCAGCTTAAGAACTACTGTGCTGTGGCTGAATAGCAAAAGATCTGGAAAAAAGTTTTTATATTGACTTTTTTTTTCCATATCTATTCTATACTTGCATAGATGATTAGAAATGAAAGGATTTTAATAACACAAATTAGCATAATGTTTATATTTTTTTTAGTTTTTCATGGATAAATAATTGAAAACTCATTACTTAAAATATATTCCATATTACCTGCTGTTGAAGACAATACTCAGGAATCAATAACACCAATTTCTTGACAGTATAAGTTCTAATGAAAAATAACTTATTTCAATGAAGGCAATGAATCTACATGGTATTAATTTCCATTCCAGGAAAATGCAAATAGATATTAAAATAAAAACTCATTTGATCCTTTCTCCTGGGTATTTTTCTAAACTAATGAGTCATTCTGGAGCATACCAAGTGCTGTAGAGCATTTTGTTGCTGTGTACACAGCTCAATCCCACAGTCAGAAAATGCCTAAAGCTGGATATAGTATCATTTCTGTTCTGATGAATGGAAGTATTACAATAACAATAATTTTGTGACCACTTCCTTTATCTGTTTGTAATGTTGTTGTCCCTCAATATTATTTTTAATGTAAATAGTTCTCTGAGACATAAGACATCATAGCTTTTAGGCTGCTCTAGACCCTTAGGTGATATTCAGAGCCTTCAGAGCTGGGCACTGTGAATCCCCTCACTTGGGGTTATAAGACAAGGATCTCTGAGACATCCTGTGAAAGGGCAGAAAAGCATTCCCCTTTCTGTGTGGAATCTGGACGAGACTGTGGCCATATAGGAACAAGCCAGCCTAGTAAAGCATTTACTCCAGCCATTTGTGGCTTGAGGTTTACACGAGAAGGATGCCTGGAAGGCACAAGGCCTGCAACATCCCTGTATCTGCCATCCTCATTCAGGGTTCCCCCACCTTACATGCCCTTCTCTTTTTTGCTGACAAAAACATTTGTTAAGCTGTGCTGTGATCAAGAAGTAAATCTTAAATTAACTAGATCTGGCCAGAAAAAAAAAAGCTAGTTTTAACCCGAATCAACTTGCTGATCCTTTGGACACAAGCCTATAATTGTCACAAAGATGGACACATGATCTGGAGGAAGGACAGAGCAGGTGGATTCTCCAAATCACAATTCCCAGGCTACAGTGCTCTGATAACCTCCCAGAACTACTTAATTATAGTGCAGTCATAAGAGATTCAACAGTATTCCAGTAATCCAGTATCTTCTCTGCATAAAGGTCTAGTTATTAGAAAGAAAAAGGTAATTTTAAGTTACACCTCCATTCAAAACACACTAGGACTCTGTAGGTAGTCAGGGGAATTTGTTAGCAATTAAATCAGATAAAAAGCTCCCTGACTATTTAGGGTAATTTTTAAGATGTTGAATTTTTCTATTAAAAAAATCTCTCACAGTAGGACTCAAAAACTTCATTGTGCCACACAATCCACAGTTTAACAGGAATTTGGCCATTTAAAGAAACTCGTTAATTTAACATGTTCCACATACATGTATTCCCTATACCTGGAAATGTACAAGGCCAGGTTGGATGGGGCCTTCAGCAAACTCATCCAGTGGGTGGTATTCTTGCCCATGGTAGTGGGGGAAACTAGATGGTCTTTAAGTTCCCTTCCAACCCAAACCATTCTATGATTCTATGTACATGTGGCAGATCATTATTCATCACTGTGGGACCATCAGCACTACTCCCCACTCCTTCATTCAAAGATAGTGCTCTGTTCTACAGAATGTTTTTCCTCTAAATGAGTTGTAGTCCTGTAGTAAGCCTATACTCTTGATATTTGACTTTTGCTAGGCAAAGGACTGCTGAAGTTCAGAGGAACCCTCTAAATGAACTGTCTTCAATATCCATGACTGTAGGTGCTGGGCAGGGAACTTGGCTTATATCTCTCCTCTGGCTGCTTCAAATGGCTCTTTTCTCCAGCTACATTACACTTCCCTGCAATCCCAGTTCTCTAAAGCTTCCAACCATGAAATCTAGACACAGATTTGAGTCGATACTATTTTTTTAACTTGCTTATCCATTTCTTTGTTGCGCAGATATTCTGGATACTTATTTTAAAGCAGTCTCCAGTCTTCCTGATTTGCAAGCCAAATATGAAAATTCTTTTCCCCCTTCTGGTTCCATACTTGACAGTCTACTCATACCATTAAAGTCACCTAAGGCTGAGCATGCTTTTTAAAAGACTATATAGTTGTCTTTAATTAATTAGTGAAAATAAATTAAAAAAAAATACCCAAAGTGTCAGAATATCTTATTAAATCCTCTGCCCTGTTGACATAAATGAGCATTACTACAAGAATTTAGCTTAAAATTCTAACCAGAATTGTATGATTTCTGGAATCCCAGTGTAACACATGCAGCTTGAAAGCATTAAACATGACAGAGACCATACAAAAAGGGTGGAGATTGAATTACAATCAAGTTATAAAGCAATGAATTGAAGGTCAAATGCTGCTAAGTCTACACCAGCATTTTTGAGTGCGGTGGCATTGCAGAAGTATGGACTGAAAGAGAATGGTTTAAAATGTGTCTAAAATAAAGTTTTTACATTTCTATAGGGCTAGAGGTTAATCCTTTCTTTCATTTTATATGCAGAAGGCATTCTTAGATAATCTAGAGTGACATTCTGATTTATAAGGGCCATTGAATGATCCTCTGGCTGCTGTCTTCTATACTATAAGTCACCGAGTCCTGACTTAAAAGCATTTCTAAATATACCCCAGGGACAGAATCTAAAATTATTCCAATTATCCACCCAATAGGACATTCCTCACCATGATTCAGTGTGATAAGTTTTACTCTTTCCAAAATTATATGGACAATATAAACAGTTAAAGAATAATATAAATAAAGTATGACCAAAAGCTATATATCCTCATGGAGCTGGCATGCTGGCTGTCAGGGTTGCTGGAGACCGTCAGGTTAACTATCATCTTTGGTAACTCCAGCCCATGTACCCTCTGATGTTTTCTCTTCTCCAGAGGAAAAAAGGAGGAGATCCCTGAACATCTTGCCTCCAACAAAGGAAGCAATTCTGTGACCAGATGATCAAAGGTGGTTGGTTGCTCTTGGAGAAAAGGAAGAAACTGTCTGTAAAAAGAGACAAGAATAAAACTCAGGTCCAAACTCACCAGAGGGATTCAGAAATGCTACAAAAGTATGAAAGGCATGTTGAAGAGCTCAAAGAAACCTTCAAAGCCTGGCTAGGACATACAGCTTTCTGACTGCTTATCCATACGAGATACCCAGAATTTAGAGGTTTGCTCAAAGGGCACTAAACTCAAAAGATTATAACCAGGCAAGCAGTTCAAGCTTAAACATGAACCCTTTCGCCTTGGCAGGTGACGAGCCTAAAAGCAGGCTTAAGTGAAGAATCCAGGCAGAAGAAAGGCACAGCACAGATTTGGATGAAAGACACCCTGCTGTTTTCACCAAATGTTCAAGGTGGAGCTGAATCTCCCCACAGACACACACACAGAGATGAGAGCAATTCAAAAGCAAGTAAAGTGTTCTGTGGCTCAGCCTGACACTAGCAATGTAAACTAAACAGAACATTCAGTCTGTTATTTCTTCTGAATGCTACAGGTGAACAATGACAACCAAGAGAAATTGGATTACACTTTGAAGCTTGCATTAAGGCAGCCCAATATAGGGTAGATTTCAGGCCCTTCCATGAAAATAAACACAGAACTGGAATCCATGTTAATATTAGTGATGATATCATCTACTGTAAATCACAAAACCCTCAAGTAGATTGGACACTTGACAGCTGCTGATGAAATTATCCACCATTACCAACTAACTAGTAAGTGAAGTCTGGAACGCATGCAGGCAACCTCTTCATGTTGTCAAAACAACTTTCTGTGTTTAGTCAGATAATGAATATATTAAAAAACAATATAAAATTATTTATTACTATGAGAGCAGCAGAATCTAAAAAAGGGATAGTTCTGATAGCTCTGAAAAAATCCAGTACACTGTCAGACACCTAGACATAAACACAGGTAAGAGGACAAGAAACTCAAGTCAGGTAAAAAGCATCCAACTTATCAGAACACTTTTGGGAAAAGAGTCTTGACTTATTGTTAAGTAAAATAACAGTAGATTTAAATTTTGGTGTTTGACAATGAAGCCTTTTATGATTTCAAATAACAATATGATTTAAAAGAAAAAAAAAAAAAAGTAGAAAAATAAACCTCAGGAAAACCCCCAAAAATTGCAGGTGTCACCATCAAAACTGGTATCACAGTTCTGTCCAGCCCAGCTGAGAGGGGAATTGCTGGGGATCTTGCAGATCTCACGTTCAAGAGATTCAATGAATCCACCTGAGACTTTTCACGTCCTCTCTGAAAAATTCAACAAACAGCCCAAAACAGGTATCTGAAGGAACAAATGTAGGTAAGAAAAAAGCAATTAGGGTCATGACAAACTAAGTAGCAAGAAAGCTCCATGTTTTGTGACAACAATAACAAAAAAAAAAATCTATCTTTGTTGGCCTCTGCCAAAATGTGGCAAGAGGCAGAGCTCCCTGTTGCAGGTGATAATGGTTTCATCTAAATGAGTAAAACCAAGCCAAAAAGGAAATGTAGTTTGTAATTCAGCACACAAAGTTTTCAACTTTCAATGATAACAAATAGA
Organism: Pyrocephalus nanus; assembly: GCA_038380795.1. NCBI lineage: Eukaryota > Metazoa > Chordata > Aves > Passeriformes > Tyrannidae > Pyrocephalus > Pyrocephalus nanus. The sequence continues at coordinate 49,915,829 of CM076266.1, forward strand.
AAAACAAACTAATGGTCGAGTTTAGAGTGTGAATTATTGGTTTTTATACTGAAATACTTAGACTGGCTGAATTCCCCATGTCAACAACATAAGAGTTTAAAGCCTGAATAATGTGATCATCAATCTAGTTTCAATAAAATTATAATTATAGAAAACTCCCTTACCTTTGGGGAGAATTCAAAATTGCTATTTTCCTCATAGACTTCCAAAATTACATCATATCTCCAGCAATGACAATGTAATGTATTATGGCTGAACAAAAGGCATTTCTTGGAATATGGCTATGAGCTGTCTCCAGATAACCTGAGGATCTCTATGTGTTCCAAACCATAAATCCCAGTATTTTCTTAATGGGACAGGATAGTTAAGGACACTTATTTCCATAGCTGACCATTAAGATGAAACCTGTCTCTTCTAGACAAAGGATACAGTCAGAAATACCAAAGTTACTGTCAGTATATCAGATAAATTTAGAGTGCAGAGCGCAAATAAGGTAGGTAAAGCTTTCACATGTCACCATGTGTGCACCTTTAGGAACGGGAAGAAATCTGCTCCATTCTTGAACCTTTATGAGGCCCAAACTCAGCAATATTCCACAAGCACATCTTAAAGACAGGAACATCTTGAAGAAGAGGTCGCTACAAAGGAAATAACATAAAATAACACAAGATCTATTTGTATTCCTGAAATTTCTTACAGTAAAGCAAAGCCAGACACACAAGATGGTGCAGAAGGATCGCCAACAATCCAGGTTATACACATACAATTTCAATATTGTCAAAGTATCATAGTGTTTCTACTTGCTCATATTTACTCAAACTAACTATAAGTACCTAGAAACACCATCCTTTTGTCTAGCCTGTACTTCATCATCTTGTCTATGGGGATGATAAAAGTCTAACTGAAGTCAAGAAAAAAGGCATCCACTACTCCTCTCTAAGTCATCAAGCCAGTCACCTCATCATAGAAGGCTATCAGGTTGGTTAAGCATGATTTGTTCTTCTTAAATCCATGCTCACTGCTCCAAATCACTTTCCCATCTTTCATATATTTGGAAATGACTTCCAGCATTATTTGCTCCCTCAGCCTCCCAGAGGTCAAGTGAGGTTGACTGTCTTGTAGGTCCCAAAACCTTTTGGTTGTCTGTCTTGAATGAGAGATAGTTTCATTCTTTGAGTCCCCAGAAGCCTCCCTCAATCACCATAATTAAGATTATCAGTCCTGTCTCTCCCTAGCAGACCTTGATCCTCAAAAATGATCCCATGGTCATACACCCCACGTATCTGTTGTCAACATAGCAGTTGTGCAGCAGTTGTCAGATTTCGAGATCTCCTGAAGCCTTTACCCCTCAGCAACATGATCAGGACAGACCACCTGTACCATCCTGCCCTTGAAAATCACCCCAAAGCCAGGTAGTCATGCTTTATACACTCCAGATCTCTTCTGGCAGAAAGTGGTGCCACAGTCCTAAGAACAGAAAAGCCTCTGCAGTATTCCACATCCTGGATTTGATTTCCAGTCAAGCAGCAAACTCTCTAGACAGCAGATTCAGTTAGCCAACATGGGCCTCCATCCTGCTCAGCATGCAATCACTCACAACATTCCTTGCCACTTTCTTCTGATGCCATACAGCTCCCAGCCCCTCATCTGCAACCAGGGCACTGAATCTGCTCTGTAGACACAGATCCATGGGCAGCCAGGAACTGCCATCCATTGACAGAAGTCAGAAGCTCCCTCCTGTACACACTCCTGCATCCTTTAGCTGGGTGCTGGGAGCTGTGGTCAAGTCATGGCTCTTCCACTGGCCACTCCCCAGTACCAGCTGCAGGCATCCTCCCCTTTCTCTATTCAGAAGGCAGCTGTAGCAAGAGCCCCAATCCCACTCTGGTGAGGGACAGCTGGCAGAGCTCCTTAGAGCTCAGACAGCTTTTGCTAAAAGTCAAAGCCTCCTATAGGTACATTTTGATAAAGGAGTCACCCCTTTTCTTGGCCACGGAATTTACTCCAGGAAAATAAACGCTCAGTGACAGTAAAGAAGCCTGCAACAAAGAGTAAATACAATGTGTGTAACTTTGTACTGGAAATGTAAAATTTAATTCCAGTATCTTCTTTGTAGTTTGTAGTCTTTTGACGCACTGAAACATTAACCAAAGGCAAACAAAAATGGAGGAATATTTTAGAAGCAGATTATTTTCAAAAGATCGCTTGGTCACAAGAGCACCAACAATTATGCCTATGTTTAAGTTCATGCACATATGTGGCCTCAAAGGCATGGGACTGATGTGTATTAAATCAAATATGGGACAAGAGTTTGTGGTGTTGGGAATCCAGTTTAATGCTCTATCAAAATAACATCAATTTCAATGTAACTTACAACTTTACAGGGAAACAGAAAAATCCATCCTGCAGCTAACAGGTTAATTTTTAGCTAAAGTCTTTCCTAAAATTGTTATAAATGCAATTATTATTTTTTATACCATATGTAAAAGACAGAAGGCTGCAACTAATAAATAGCATTTCTCATTCTATTCTCCAAGCCTCCCAAGGGAAGACTTTGGCCTCTTCAAAGGGAATGAAATCCATTCCAAGACAAAAAGTAAAAAGAAAGGACTATTTTTCATTTTAAGCTTCCCCATTTTGCATAAGATTTAGCAAAAATAGAACAATCTATTGAACACAGGCAACTAAATACATGATCTCTGACTATGCAGTTGCTGTTTTGGGCTTTGCTAAAATGTACATGGAAATTATCCACCAAATAAAAAAATAAATTGCTATAAACCCATATATTGTTACATTTATACTTTTTTTCTTCTCAAAATATGGGAATTTTATTAAAATATTGATATTAAAGGGACAATAATTGCAGAAAAATATAATCATATTTCAGAGTCTATTTGAGAATTTTAGTTATGGAAAGGTATCAATAAGAATGATACAGACCTTTCTTTAAAAAGGCTTTTCTTATAAAATATTATCCCTTTGAAAGACTCTCTTTTGGTGAGGCATCTACTTTTCCTCATCCTATTATTACACCAGGAGAAGGTCAGATTTAAATGACTGAAGAAAAAATCCAGCTCTTTCTGCAAATTCTCCAGTAACTTTAGTATCACTGTGTCCTTCCTCTGAGTGCCTCTTTTTATAGTCTGAATGAATTTTCAACATAGATTTTTAATTTGGCTTCCTTCAGGAAGCAAGCTTACACATTTGTATATAATATCACTTTTTGTCTGTTAGCAACAAATTTGAACTCAGAGATCAAGTTTAACAAAAACTGACAATGTGATAAAGGTGCCAAAACTTCCTAGAAGTGCCATGAAAAAAGATATGGAGGTAGAAAAGACCAAAACAGTTTGGCAACAATGTACTGAAATATACACAATTAAAACCAGCATAGAGCAGCAGAACCCTAATGTAACAACGCAGTTATAAGTGAATATTTGTATTAACTGAAATCTTAGAAACTATATAGGAAGAAACGAGACCACAAATAAATGAAGCTATTAAAAATGACCGTATCTAGACCAGATACTCTACAGCAGTTTGAGTCAGATGGTTTAAGTAGAGCCACACAGCATCAGAGACAATCTCATTTGTGCCTCTTTCACAAAGAGGTTCTTCCAGCCACTTTCTCCACTGGAGTTTGTGAACAACTTGAGGAAAGCTTGTGTTGTGCTGCATGGGTCCAAAGGTACCAGGGACAGGGCTCTGCAGGGCACTTCTCCCCCAGGATGCAGCCTGGTTGTCACAGCCACACATCACAGAGTTCAAAAACAGCCCTTAGGGGACTGAGGGGCCTGGACTCAGGGATTGTGTTTCTTTCATCAGCTCACTTTTGACAAAGTGATGATGCTCAGAGACAGTAACACAACTGTAAATTAAAAAAAAAAAAAAAATGGTCACCATCTGGTGTTATTTTGTGGTGTTCTGGTGAGGCAAAGACTATCCTAAAACAGTGCAACGGGCTGTCACAGTGTAATGCCTTCCCTTGCTGAGGTGCACATGGGCCTCAAAATTAACATTTCATAAAACCCTCACATCTCCAAATCATGACAACTATCATGCAATGTTATTCTGCTTGCAGATCTAACATATTATATATGTAAGGCAAACATTCCTAATTCCCTGTTAATACAATTTTCTGTCAGGAAATTTCCTGCCCTTCAAAAGTGGCAGTAGTACAATCAAATTGTCTCAGATTAAGGTATTTTATACTCAGGAAAATCTAGTACTGAAATGAGAAAAAAATAGTATGGATACACAAAAAATCATAATTCATCTACCCTTGGTGTTACAAGTAGAAAGTATATGGAAAAACTGTCTTTAATAGTTTGCTTAATAAATTCTGGAATTAAAATATTTTAATTGAAACTACGTGATGAAGTGCATAATTTTTCAATATTAAGAGTGATTTTTCTGGGACTTGTTAAGGCTGACTCTCATATAAATCTTAAATGCTAAATTTCAAACTCCTGAAACAGCTTCTTATCTTGAGGACTCAGGTGAACTGATCATCCCTTGAATGGGATGTCTTTTTAAGAACAAGGAACAGATTGGCTTACTTTGGAGGCACTGACATTTTGAGCTAGTTTGATTTGAAGAAGGGAAACACAAGGTGAAAGAGTTTCTTTGTCCCTTTATAGCTGGCTTTCAGACTCAAGGAATGAGAACATAATTTTTTCACATGGAAGTAAAACTTGAAAGCAAAGAGGGTGGACTGAGCCCTGATAGCTTTTCTTTCTGACACCCTATCAAGAAAAGTTGATAGCTTTTCTTTTCATCCACAATGAAGAAAGAGCACCTAGCATTTCACAGCTTATGAACTGATAAATCCTTTTCCTTAACTCTGAAATGATAATTCTCCAATATTTGTACTATTACCTCACAAAGATAAAACAGTTCTTTCATATGTTCTACAATAATAAGAAATTTAAACAGATTTTTAATTATATCATAATGTTAGTTCTTCTTTCACGGACTTGTTCAGAATGGTTTAATTGTTGGCTGCTGCTTTTTGTATTTCTTTTCAATTAACTGAAAGACTTGATAGGTAACTTATGGACTGCAAAAATGTTATGTACATTCAGTGGTCTGCAGATAGAGAGAAAATATACTTGAATATTTATGTTTGCAAATGGTTAAACTACTGAGCATCAAGCAGGTGAGAAACAGTGCAAAAGATACAGAAATAGTAATGAAGAATGGGCAACTATATTACTGTTATTTATTAATTTATTAAACACAATATAAGTAAACAAGGATTGGATGAATGGGTAGCAGTAGGGAATATGCCTTAGAGATAAAGAAGCTCATAAAAAAACGATCAAGGTGCAGAGGGTGGACACTGTTAAAAGCTTTGAAGGCTAACAAAACAGAAGCATATCTGGAGAGCAAACAACAAACTAAAGAGGAATGTGTACCCTGGGAAACCACATCTAGATTAGAGTATGCAATTACAGGATTTGCAGCTTGATAAAGCAATTGATTATAGCAGTGGATTAATTTTAAGTCATGGGTGAACCCCAAGATTTGAAAAGAGCCAGCTAATTTCTCTGGCAAACTTCTACTCAGACGTTGTAAGTTACAGTTTCACCCACTCGATGATCAGTGCAAGACTGATCAAAGCCCTTGATATAAGTGTTTAGTTATTTTCAATGGATACCACATAAGGGCATTCCTAAATACATTAAAAAATGAAGACAATATTTATTGTTGCATTAATTGCAATAAATAAGCCCAATAATAAATAAATAAAGCAATTACATACTCAATAAACAAACAATTATAAACTTTAAATTTAAAATTTTGAACATAACTTTAACAGCCAAATGGCTAATATCATTTTCAGAAAGAATACTGAAAATATGAAAATAGTACAATACAAAGGCTAAGAAGCTCTGAAGAAAACAAGTTCTAGACCAACGTTATTCATGGTGTCTAATTATATATAAGATATACTCAGTGAATCATGTTCAGCATATAAGCTCAATCATCAATGCATCCAAATACTCATTTCCCCACCACCTGTTTCATTTAACACAACTGTGCTCTGTCCTTTCCTTGAATGATAACACATAAAGAGTGGCATCTGGACTGATCACACAGTACTTCCTCAAAATCCAGTTTTCCCTCAAGAGGACCATCTGTGAGGTCCAGACCACTAGGATTTACTGTTCAGAGTGGACCAAGACAGATGAATACAAAATTACCTTTATTATAGAAGAACAATCATAATTCTATTGATCAAAGCTGCAAACACAGATAGCTCAGAGGCACTTGACTTTTATGATACAAACTTCTTCATTATTTGTTATAGAAATCTGAGAACTTCACCAGCTTGCTCAGGTTAAACTCTTAAGCATACTTCACAAGTTTTAGATGCTAGATTGTTTTCAGATGCTTATTATTTCTTCACTTCACATAGCAAGACTCTGTGCTTCATGTGATCTGATCAACCTCCCCAGTGCAGCTCACCAGATGTTTCTGTCTCTCAGTTCTCTCTCTCTTCAGGACTCTGATTCAGAGAGGCTCTCGGGAAACAGACCTCATAAGCAAAGGGGTACAGGAAGGCTGTCCCTACTTTCAGAAGGAAACCTTAAAAGCACAGGAGAAGGCTGTCCCTATGTGCCAAAAGATGAACTGGCGATGAAGAAGATCGTCCTGGCTGGATAGGGAGCTTTCCCTGGAACTCAAAGTAAAAAAGAGTTTATGATCTTTGAAGAAGGGGCAGAAAACTCAGGAAGAGTACAAGGACGTTTTTAGGTCATGTAGAGAGAAAGTTCGAGAGGTAAAAGCTCTGCTAGAACTCAATTTGACTACTGCTGTGAAAGGTAATAAAAAGTGGTTTTATAAATACGTTAACAACAAAAACAGGGCCCAGGAAAATCTCCATCCTTTCTTGGATGTTGGAGGGCAACACTAACCAAGGATGAAGAAAAGGCAAAAAGGTACTTAATGCCTTCTTTGCCTCAGCCTTTAAAAGACTGGTAGTCCTCAGGGCAACCAGCCCCCTCTGCTGATCAAAAGGGACAGGGAGCAGAACAGACTTGTTCTGCTTGGCAATCCAGGAGGAAGTAGTGACCTGCTATTCCACTGGGACACACACAAATCTGTGGGGCAGGATGGGATCCACAGAAGGGTACTGAGGGAGCTGGCAGAAGACCTTGCCAAGCTACTTTCCATCAATACTGGTTAGCTGGGGAGGGCCAGAGGACTGGAATTTGGCCAATATGACACCCACCTGCAAGAAGGGTCAGAAGGATGATCCAGGGAACTTCAGCCTGACTTCAGTGCCAGGGGAGCTTATGGAAGAGATCATCCTGAGTGATATCACATAGCATGTACAGGACAACCAGAGCATCAGGCCCAGCACGCATGGGCTTAGGAAAGGCAAGTCCTGCTTGACCAATTTGATCTCATTTTATGACCAGGTGACCCTCCTCATGGATGAGGGAAAGGCTGTGGATGTGTGTACTTGGTTGATACTGCTTCCCATAGCATTTTCCTGGAGAAGCCGGCAGCCCATGGCTTGGACAGGGGCACTCTTTACTGGGTTAAAAGTTGTCTGGATGTCTGGGCCCAGAGAGTGGTGATGAATGGAGTTACATTGAGTTGGTGTCCAGTCACTAGTGGTGTTGCCCAAGGCTCATTATTGTGGCCAGTCCTGTTTAATATCTTCATTTATAATTTGGATTAGAGATCGAGTGCACCTTCAGCAAATTCACAGATGACACTAAGATGGGTGGGAGAGTTGATCTACTAGAGGGTAGGAAGGCTTTGCACAGGGATCTGCACAGGCTGGATCAATAAGCTGAGCCCAACAGCATGAGGTTCAACAAGGCAAAGTGCCAAGTCCTGCCCTTGGATCACAACAACCCCATGCAGTGCTACAGGCTTTGGGAAGAGCAGCTGGAAAGCTGTCTGGCAGAAAAGGACCTGGTCAACAGCCAGCTGAACATGAGCCAGCAGTGTATCCAGGTGGCCAGAAAGGCCAATGGCATCCTGGTCTGTATCAAAAATAATGTGGCCAGCTGGACTAGGGCAGTGATTATCTCCCTGTACTCGGCATTGGTGAGGCTACACATTGAGTACTGCATTCACTTTTGGACCTCTGACTTCAAGAAAGACATTTTTAATGCTGTGGACCATTGCTGTTTTTTCATACATTTGACTTTTACATATTTATTGACTCACAAAAGTGATAGTTCTGATCACTTTTGCTATGTAAAAATTAGAAAAGCTAGTAAGAGTGCATTCAAGTATGTAGAAGGACACATCTTGGCAAGGAAAAAAAGTGAAAAAATAGACTCCAGGTTAAAAACCTCAGTTATGCACTTTATGAGGGTTTTCTAGTCTGGTTTATCTGCAATAACCAGAAGAGGAACAGATTTTTTGTGTGAAAAAATTGGGTCAAAATTTAGTTTGTGTTTAATCAAAACATATATCTCTAAAGCTTTTTAACTAAAATACTCTGCATCCTGCAAAAATTATTTAGAGGTAAACCTGTAAGATTTCATTTGACACAGATAAAATGTCTTGCTTTGTGTTTAGACCAATGTAGGTAATTGGGTAATTTTTGCTTGTTTAAATTTCCTCATCACTGAAAAAAACTCTTCAGTTTTAGACTTTTTAAAAAACTAGGACATTGGAAAAGAAAACAAAGGACTTTATCCTCTTTGCTTTTTACTGACTTGACTTTGCACAGCTGTACTGTATGAAAAATCATGCCAGATAGCATGACCCAATGTGCTCTGAAAATATGCAAATGTATTCAAATATATGTATTATGCAAATAATTCCCATACTTGAAGAAGTCTAGACATATTCCTACAGGAACTGTAACTAGTGGAAACAATATTTGAGCAAATACGTAAATCAAATTTGTTCTGCAAAATATACATTAGAACACATACAATGTCTAGAGCTCAGACTGTATTCTTCTAAAAATTCTTCTACATCTGATGCACATGATATCCAACTGATAAAGAAATATGGACTCAGGAAAGTAAGAAACACTTGCAGTCTTAAAAAAATGCCATTGCTGAGAGATCAACGTTACTTGACTGTGATTTTTAAATAAAAATTAAACTTTGCGCTTCTCTTAGAACTTGCTTTACTCACTTAACTACATTGCTACAAAAGAGGAAAGCTAGTTCAGTGAAACCTACACACCAATCTGTAGTTCAGACCTTAACTTCTTGAAAGTAAAAATAAGCAAGACTAAGAACCTCTTTTCCACTGTTAAAAGATGTATAACAATCTTCTTCCTTTTTTAATGGAGTATCCGAGTAATGCTGTTAATGGTGAAGTAGAAAACATAAGAAAATACCTTTTCCAATTAATTGTTCTAATTCTGTTTCATGTCATTCTATTAGAGTTTTTATACTCTTTAAAATTTTATAACTTCCTTTATAAATGTCTTGAATTGCAAGGGAGAAACAGCTTCTAGACCAGAAATGGAAATCTGAATAAGAAAGAAATAAAATTGTCTAGTTTCCAGGAGGTTTGGAAGAAAATGCATAGACAAAAATGTATGCATATTTACATATTTACTCTGCATACGCAATGACCATAATTACAGTCAACCAACCATTAATTCATCAAACTGATCATTGGTGCAGGAGTTCCTTAGAAAATATCATTAAGTTACAAAAGCAAATCCACATATATCTTTGCATGCAAGCTTGCATGTCTGACCTTCTAATATCAGGCCTATTTTTACTGTGATTTACATACTGTGTAGATGATCATTAGGTACTGGGGTAGAATCTTAATGACTGAAGCACGCACAAGACTAGTTTAGGTACATTCGTGGCATGATTTGGCACACACAGGTGAATGTTTGTTGCTGGTTCGCAAAATTATCAGGGAAAAAGGGATTCAAGAAGCTGCAGAAGTGCACATGAACCGTACACATTCAAATAACCAGTAGGCTAGACTATAAAAAATAAGGTTGGAACATTGCAAAACATACAACTGACTTGCATGAGATAAAATCTACCTTGGTAGGAAAATTAATACACTGACATCTGGCACTGCTGCTCAAAGCCAGGTCCAATAAAACGTTCATTCAGCTACTGTTCTCTAGAAATATGTGCCAACCTTGAAAAATTGTTATTCTAGGGATTGTACAACCTTGCCCAGGAAGCAACAGCACAGAAATTGGGCAGAGTCTGTGAAAGTTAGTCAACAGTTTTGTAGAAATATAAATGTAACTTCAGCAGCAACAGCAGCAGTAAAAAGGCATTAGGGAGGTATATTAGTCTTTAGAAGAGGTCCACAGCACAGAAAAACTCAATCATAAGAATGCCTGTGCCACTGCAATGGCTGCTCTTTAGGATACAAAGAGCACTGTCAATGGAGAACCAGTTTCTCTGCCTCTCCCAAGACCTAACCATGATGCTGGTACAGATCCCTCACAGGAGCTATGGAGGGTCAAGGGAGTGAGGAAAGAAAAATGAAGTGCACTAAAAATTTCAGCCAATAAATAGTAAGTTAGCATCACAGGCTGAGTTTAGGATGGTCAGGCAGCTTAAACCTACAGAGGATGGAGCAAAAGTGTAGGGGGGGTGGCTTTGGGAACAACTCTTACATACCCCAGATGAAATTCCACAGATCTTCTAGGAAAATTTTATTTTCCTTCCACCTTGGGAGAATTAACATCAGAAGTCTAAAGTTATCAGAACACAGTCTGGAATTCTTATTTAGTGAGCCTACACAAAACACGATATTGAAATACAACACTATATCAAGAGCTAGGCAGTACACCACCACTATCTGTGTACAGGTTGTAAAGGGATACATGCTCAGTTATACTACAAACATGCAATATTCAGCCTGAAAAAGCTGTGACTGACAGCAGATTTTTGGTGAGACTGATGTATAATGCTAGTGTAATGCTCGTTAAAGACTCTATTATTTTAAACTGAAACATTTCATTCTAGTGGAAACCTCCACCGGCTCTTTCTTCACACCCTATTCACAATTACTCCTTCTTCTTTGGATAATTAAAGTAAATGTAAGATTTGTTACTGCTGTTAACAAATTAGCAATTATATAAATAATTTACACCTAATTTTTACACCCAACATTACCACTGGTACTGGTAATTTCATCATAAAACATGTACTGCTCAGAGTTTCATCTCTTTCGAAGGTAAAAGTAAGTGACTTGAACAGCTATTTTTATCTCAGTGTAAAGACGTGAAGGGTACATTTCACAGTGTCCAACTATTGCACACAGCAAAGTAGGCTCTTCTGTGACATCTGAACTGTTAAAACTAGTCAGACCATTTATTCCAGTAGATTACCTCTTTAGTAAAAAGTAGTTTTTCTTTTACCAATACAGCTAGAAAACAGTATAAAGAATTGCAAGTAGACAAAAGCAAGAACACTGAACTTTCTTTCTTATTTCTATTTAGTCAACAGAACAATAATCTAAGTGAAAAAAATATCATTATTAAAACCACAAAGAACAAAAGGCTATTTTTCTTGAAAAATCTTCCTATTTTAGGAAGTACTGATACTCATTTATGCTGTGTTGCTGAGAGGTGATTAATAGAAAATCCCAAATAATAAATAATGCCAATTATTCCCAGATCAACTGAATAACAAGCTCATTTGTGACACTTGAAGTAACTGTATTTTGTACTATATTCTGTGGGCTTCACAGAATAGCTACCGTTAAATCTTGTACAACACAACAATATATATCACTAAAGCTCAAACATTGACATGGATTATGAAACAGCTTAAAAACCCATACAGCTTCTGCAGTAGTAATACAATATTATCTCTCTGCAGACCTCCAGAGATTCTCAAAATCAAGGGACTGTAACACTGCCAGTGCCCTGCACTCAACAATATTATCAAGTCCCCCCAGCCCCTGAAATATAGGCCTAAAAATCATGAGATTTAAAGATAAAAATCAATACTATCCTTTATCTTCTTAAAAAAAAAAAAAAAAAAAAAAAGCTTTCAATTCATACTTTCAATCTTTTTCCACAATAGCAAGGTGTATTTATTTTCTGGGGAAGTTTGGTTTCTCAGAAAGTAATCTGATTTCACAGCTGGAGCTCTAGGAGAAACACTGAACATTGGCATGTGATATTGTGAAAGCATCTAACACAGAATGTGGTACACAGCTGATTTTTTACCCGATATCCACCTACCACACCTTGTAGGTGCAACCAGATGAATTATTTCAAGGAAAACACTGCATCTTCCCCAACAACAAATATTGGTCCTGCATCATTTCATCACGATATAAGACTCAATTACACACACCCTTACTGGAAGGACTCTTGTGGCAGCGTGGCCATTAGGAAACACCTCTGTATGCACTTAGTATACAGCACTAGCAAGTGTAACAGATACCAGTTTAGAGTGGTCTATCCTCTGTGGGGCAAGAAGGTCAATGCCACATCTGTAGAACTAGCCCCTTCCTCCATAGAATTAGTTCTGGGAGTTCAGTGTGGAGATTACTTGAGGGGAAAGGCAGAAAGGAGAAATGCTACTCCTGGGATCATGTCTTTTGCAGGGTCTGCATTTCTACATTCCATAGCCAGGAGAAATACAGTTTAGAGTTTTACAACTGTATCATCACCTATGATGCTGAGGGTAGAGGAATGGGCATGAGGCAGGAATGGGAGGGAGACAGGAAGGAGTACAGAAACAGAGGAAAGGTATTTACATGTAAAAGAGAGTATAGGAATTTAGATAAATTATTTTAGATGCACATTTTATAAGATATTGAACCAAATTTGTAGCAATTACTACTTAAAGTAGTGATTATTTTCAAACCTATGTTTGACTGATCTTTGAATAAAAAGATTCTAAATAAATGTTAGATGTTCAAATTTCATTATTTACTTTCAAATATATTTTGGATAATCAGTGTTAATTTCCCCTATCTATATTGATCAAGAGTGGGCTTTGCACAAGCTAAAACTTCCAGACAGTATTTTTGATCCACTAAGCCAACAATTCACCACCCAAGGAATAATATGGCCAGTTTAACAAGTGACCAGCTCAGCTAGCAATACACAACAGGGCTCAGAAAAATTAAGTGTTGTTTGGTCAGTGACCTCATTTTTTTTTATGAAGTTTATTAATAATTAAATGAATGTGCATACTCTAGGTACAGCTGATAGGAATGCACATGCATTTCCATTACAATCTCTTATTTCAGCACACTTATAACTTAATCGTAAAATCTGCCCTTTGGCAGAAAGCTGATGTTCAAAGACATATATAATACAGGTTTTAAATGGATAAACTAATTAGCATTTTAAAAGCATATTTAACCAATTTTACACATATCTCTGCGCAGATCCCAAAACCTAACATACTAATATGGCAACACTTAAGCTTTTTGCCTAAAATTGCAACACACTAAATGAAACTCCAACGCTTCCCCAGATGTAGTACAGAAGATGGTTAGGACATCTATAATGCTAATGTGCAATCACAGCTGCAAACAAGTGTCTAGCTTTTAATACTAACCTCAGCAGTGTAGTATAAAACAGAAAAAGCATCACACAAAGGACGTTATTCATAGTGTCCTTTCTCACGGCAGTGAGAAGTGCACCTGTAGAAGTCTCAGTGTACCTGTACAGCAGATCAGGTACACTGAGAATTCTTGGGGGGGAAGTGGGAACTGTCAGTATGAAACTATTACCAAGTGAATAGCTCCAGTGGAAACTTTCCAGGTTTATCACTGACCATGAGAACAGAGAATCACATGACATAGTTGTTAATGCATTTAAGTTTGGTATTACTGTCATTTCCTGGAAATATACGATCAGGAACACACAGTTCTATCCACAAACACTAGGACTTAAAATCAGATTATTTCATTGATAATGCATGAGCCTATCCTTCTGCATTCCACTTGTACATGACTGTGTCTCTTTAGACTTTAACAGTAACTTTTTAGTTACAGATGTGAGATAAATCAAGTTGACTGAAATCTGTTTACCTCCACCGTAGCCTGCAATTTATATTAAACATCATCTTTTTAAAATGTACTCTGACTCTAAAAGTGAAGGAAAATTACTGTCCAAAGTTTCATGGAGATGCACATTTTTTAAAGCAAATGTTTCTCTGATAAATGGGAAAACACGTGCAAATGATAATTATTAATTCAAAAGCAACCTTCCAGGGAAAACATTCAAAAATAACTATACAAAGTCTTTTTATGTCATATATGAAACAACTGACCTATAAGAAAAATTTTAAACAAGATTAGAAACTACTAGATTATGTACAATAATGTTCAGTAATGTATCTTCTTATTACAAAATAATAGAATAGTGTGACTTTTGTTCCTTTCACTTAATTAAGCTAATTCTCAAGAGGTTTTTCTGAGGTTTTCAAACAGCTATCTTCCACTTCTGAGAGTAAGAAAAACAGTTGTGGGGAAAAACCTTTAAAGTATACACAACTCAAAAATAATGCAAAAAGAAAAAATAAGATTGTTTGGCTAGATTTTGCGTCACAAGTCCTGAACTATCCAGAAGACTTGAACTCAGAAGAACAGATTATATGCCTGGGAGCAGAAATTACCCTACAAATATGTGGCAGTATTTAAGTTTCTCGTGCACCTACTGAATAGAGATAATAGACAAAAAGGTCACAGAGTATCTTACAGCTCTCTAAGCCAACATACAGAGATTCCCAGAGAAATCTTGCTCAAATTTACTGATAGTAAAACTGTGTTCAAGTAGCACTTTATGTTGACTTTGAACAAATTCTATAAATAACACATAAGTGCAGAGGGTCAGTGAAAACCCAGGCTCCTTTCAGCCTAGCCTTACAGAACTGTGACAGGTAATGAGACAGATTATAGAAGTACTATAGCAATTTTAAAAAAAAGAAGACTGAAAAGAGTGGGGTGGAATCCATCAAACCAAGAATAGTTTTCTACAATCCAGACATCTGTATTACTCTGTTACCCCAAGGGATTCACTGTAGGCATTGAAGGCCTAGTAAATAAAATCGCGTTATCTAAGATGAAATTTATTTCACATAGGAATTAAACAAATAAGGTGGATTTAGGCCCTTAAAGGTGCTCTTTCGTTCCACCAACTAAAAAGGCAAAACAGGAGCTCAGTTAGTAGATATCTACATCAATGATGGCTTGCAATGAACTCTGTAGTGCTTTCTGAATCATGTTTTTGTCCTTTCATTTCTCACTTAAAGATTTTTCTGGACTTTTTATTTCTACTAATCTGTTTCTGCAATACTTGCTGAATGTCACAAGTAAAAGGTTTGTATTATATACAGTTAATTAAATTTGAGTTGTTTGTGATTACATTTTTTCTGTGCTTTCACATAAATTAAAAAAGCCCAACAGCACAATTTCTCTATGTCATTTCCATAGAATAGTTGTCATCATTTCAATTTTTGCTTTAGGCCACATACTGCATTTTCTATCTGTAGTAAAATATAGACAATATATTTAAGCTCAGTTTTCCAAAGGTAATCACAGATCCATCTTTGCTAAAAAAAACTCTGAACCTTTATCAGCAAATCAGTGCAATTACAGTCTTTGTACACAACACACAGCTGCTGGCTCAAAATAGCCAAGAATTACAAAGTGATAGATTCTAAGAAAACCAAAATTTTAGAAAAGAATCTCCTGTTATTTTCAAACTTACAAAATTTTAAACTTGAATTCACTTAGGAAAAGATAGCTCTCTGGAAATCCTGGCTTCCCTCTGCATATTTTTGTTGTCTAGCTGTCTGAAGGTTGATGTTTCCAGTCTTGCTCCTTTTTGATGGACAAAAGGAAAGGAGTAACACCTATATGAGTCTTCATGTCCATAACACAGGTTCCAGCCATCATGTGTATCAATACATATTCCAGGGATTTCAATCCCATTTGATTGCTGCAACTCAGAGAGGAGTAAGTAACATATATCTGTTTCATTTTCATATGACTATAAAAATCCTCTCTGAAATGGCTTCTCTCTGCTTTCTGACACTTGCCAGCTGCAGGCTAGATCACAACACACAGAAAAGATGCTTGGCTGTTTATTCAGCTACATATGGGACCTCTGCTTTAAACCTCTAGATTTATCATTTACTCCTCTGTTGGCCCAAAGTTTTGTGGGAAAGGCCTGGGATACTTTATATAGATATTGAATAGGACTTGAAGTATGTTTCACCTACTTTGATCTCTTTGCTTATAGTCAACACCGATTGACTCAGACTTAAATGTGAGATAAAAGCAAGTGGGAAAAATAGGAAGTGATTCTTGAAGTAACTCTGAAGGAGAGGCTGGAGAGCAGCCCTGCCTAAAGGGACCTGGGGGTCCTGATTGATGACAAGTTGAATATGAGTCAGCAGTGCCCTGGCAGCCAGGAGGGGTGTCCTGGGGGGCATCAGACAGAGCTTTGCCAGCCAGCCAAAAGAGGGTATTGTCCTGCTCTGCTCTGCACTGGTGCAGCCTCACCTTGAATACTGTGTGCAGTTTTAGGTGCCACAATTTAAAAAAAGATACTAAGCTATTAAAGAGCATCCAGAGAAGGGCCACAAGGATGGTGCAAGGTTTGGAGGGGAAGCCTTATGAGAAGCAGTTGAGGTCAATTGGTTTGTTCAGCCTGGAGAAGAGACTGAGGGGAGACCTCACTGAAGTCTTCAATATCTTCACAAGGGGGAAGTGAAGGGGCAGGAACTGATCTCTTCTTCTTGTGACAGGACTTGAGGAAACATCACGGAGCTGGGTCAGGGGAGGTTTAGTTTAGATATCAGGAAAAGGTTTTTCACCAAAGCATGGCTGGGCACTGGAAGAGGCTCCCCAGGAAGTGATCACAGCACAAAGCCTGTCTGAGTTCAAGCAGCATTTGGACAATGCTCTCTGGCACATAGTATGATTCTTGGGATGTCCTGCATAGGGCCAGGAATTGCAGTCAATGATCCTGAGGAGTCAGCATATTCTATGATTATACTTTATGATTCCATGCTTCTATTTTATGATTCTACAGTGCTAGTTAACAGATATTCATATCCAATTATTTTTCTAATACCTAGTTTCTTCTTCTGATCCCTCATTTCCCTCTTTAGAGGCAAATTAAGCTATAGATCTGCCTCCAAATGCATTGCTCTCTTTACACTGCTCTCTCTGATTACATGGAAGAAAATTCCTGCATGCTGGACACCCACCAGCAGGAAACAATCAGACTGCAAACCATACCCTGAGGGCTAGGTTGATTACATACACCCTTTACTAACTTTTTATAAACACAGAGAGTCAGGTAATACTACGCTGTTTTTTTTCACAGGCTAATCTGCCATGTATAAAGCTTCTGACATCGCTTGTTTATTGTTCCATTAAGCTCAGGCCAATTTACAGACTGCACTCCAGAGAGCATCTTTCTCCTCTGCCTCACTAGCAGAGCCTAACCATAGGCTCTGAAAGGGACCTCCAGCATCCTGTTTCCACTACTGCCAGCAACAGTCTGCTCACTGCAGACAGAGCTCCCTGGACTCCATATCCAATGCTCAGGTTGCCTCTGACTTGCCTTTTCTCCAAAGCCTGCCCTAAGCTTCATGCTTTCAGCCTGTCACTCACCTTCATACACAGCACTGCTCTGCCCTAACTTGAAAGGCTATGGTTTCCTTTCTTTTCCTCTCCTGGCTTATCACGTAGACAGCAACTCTGTGGAGGGCCCAGCAACCCTTGTCCAGCTCCAGAATGGGGCAGGAGAGACACCTGCTAACACAGTAAGCACTGCACTACACTGCAATATGACTCCTGACCTCAGCAATCTCGAGTTCATCATCTCCGCTTTTCAAAGAAGCATATAGGGAGCAGGTAAAAATAAACCAACACAAGGCCCCGTGGCACTCATCTGGACACTTCCCTTAAATTCGTTAACAACCAGTAATGTATTTCCACCCACCTATGTTTAAAAGCAGGCAGCAACCTGAAATGAGCTCTTTTCAAATAGGCTTTTGCGAAAGACACCATCAAATGTTCTATTAAAATGAAAATATATGGCCTCTATTATACTCCTTTCCTCTATTATCATGGTTTGCATGTTCTGGTTTCTTTTTTAAAAACCTATGCCACTGCTGGCTCAGCTATCCTCTAATTATCCATGCAAATGACAGTGCCCTTAACTTCTTTGATAATTTATTAGAGAACTGAATTAACCATTCACCAAAAATAGCAGAGAAAACTGTGTGCAGTAATCATGTACCTTATACTTAGAAAGATGAAAATTAATTCAGCTGAAAAGTTAATACAAATTATTTTCTATACCTCTGAAAGCCACAGTAAAGTTTAGTAATCATTTTTGCTATCACAACAGACCTGAAACTTTCAAAATCAAAAAGCCTCTCCAACCTTCACAATGGTGTGAAAAGTTTTACAACCAACATAATTGATGCTCAGCTACAGTGGCAATATACTAAAACTTCTTTTTAGAAAAACAAACCAAGAGAAAAAAAAAAAGCCTTCCAGGTATAAATTTATAAGTTTGGATAGGCTTAAATTTCATAACTAAATTAAGCCACTGAAACATTACAGTGTACTGATAGTTTTATTTTTTAAAAATTGTTTGCATTGTATTATTGAAAAATAATAAAAATACATAGTATGAAATACATTCAACACCTCCCACCGTGAAGATGAAAAGGTTTTTCTGTGTAAAAGACATAAAAAACCTGGGGTTTGTGACAATTTCCACTCCTCAGCCTTTGCCATCCCTTGAAAGAACCACAGAAGCAGGAAAGCTGAAAAATGTCAGACTTCTTTTTTAGAGGTGTAATACAAAAGCTGTCTACTGGACAGCAGAGTAGAGATAAGATATTAACTGGAATAACTGATCAGAGCTTTGTTCGTTGCTAGTTATCAGTAGATCCTTCCAAAAGGACTTTGCCTTATGACACACTTCACATTTCACAGACATAAAAATAAAAGAACAAAAGGCCTTCTCCTTGGGTTAGTAAATCCATGGATTTCAAACAAATATGAAAATTGTGAGTTAAGTACTCCTAGACACAGCTTTTATTAAAGCTTATAAAGCAAATACGTAAACTCAGGGCCTGACAGATTACTAGAGGTTAGAAATTTGTTCATATCTAATTATAGTGTCAGTATTTGCAGAGGTCTAATTAAAAGTCATAAAGTTTCAACTCCTTTCTTCAATGTGTGCTTCTAATTTGATCAATAATTTATTATCAGCTGAAAACCAAACACACCTTATTAATAGTATATAAAAAACATTCTGTCTTAATAGTGTTGAAGTTAAACAAAACATAACTAGGAAATCTGATTTTCTCTAAACATTCTGTTCTTGAACAGAATTAAATCTTTTGACCAGGAAGACCAGTAGATTAACCATTTTAAAGATAATATCTGCAGCAGACTTTACTAGCATCAAAATAAAAAATACTATATTACTGAAACAGAAATACATTCAAATCCAAAGCAAGCTATAAGGCACCTACAGCAGAAAGCTTAAAGAAGGAGGACAGAACACGAGGCCTGAGCCAAAGAAAAGAAACACAGAAGATGTACAATAGGAAATTATAAATCTTAACGCCAGAAAGATACACATACACTAGAAGAAAATGTTAGGACATTTAGATGAGAACACAAAATAAAATTAAAAAAAAAGCAATGGAGAATTGGATTCTACAAGCAGAAGTAGTGAATCAGAAGATATGGTGGTATTACTGCATAAAGTAATAACATAGTATGTCAAGTATACTCTGTTTCTTTGATTACCTAATCACAGGGACATTATTGCAATATTTGAAATAATGCTGCACAGACCAGGCAGAACAGTATTAGGACTCAAGATTAAGGTTCAGGAATTGCAGATAGGTTCTCCTTTCACCCTTTAGGTAGCAGTAATCTAGATGAAGTATGTGCAAAGAACCAACAACAACAAAACCCAAGCAGCAGCAAAATCCAGATTGTTTAAAAAAGGCAAGAAGCAAAATACATAAACTGAATTTTGTAAACCTGTATTTTTCTAAAGTAAATGTTTTATAATCAGTACATGAACTAGTGACCTCACTCCACCTTTTCTTCAGAGATTTAATAAAAGCTACCAAACTAAATCTAATCTTCTTAAGAATATTTGAAAAAAGTATATTGATTCACTACCATATAAAGAATTCTTGCATTAGATCACCTGGGCAGGATTTAAAAAAGAAGGAAGAAGTGGCACTCTGCATTTTTGAAAAAGAGGACAGAACTGCTGTCACCCTTTCCACAGGCTGAAGGGGCTGAACAGGGACTGTACAGAAGGAAGAGAGACAGAGGAACAATTTACTGTGATAAACACCTGGTCAAGGAGTGAGAGTAGCTGGACAGAAAAGCTGCTGAACAACCAGAGGCTGGCTGCCAGAATATAGTGAGAGTGAGCAGGTTGCTGGGGCATAAGACCCAAGGGCTGAGAGGGAGGCAAGTGCCCCCACTGACTGCTGAAGCTCAGAGTGGTGGAGATATTCCTGGGGTGGATGCAGTCCTTATTTTCTAAGATGGAATGGCCCATTCTCAATTTAAACTTGGTACTAAGGAAGTTTCCAGTGTTTGCAGAAGTCATAACACTAACATATTTTCCTTTAAATTAAAAACATCCTTTGATTAAGCGGCAGTTTGGCTTGTGTGCATGTATCATCAATACAAGAGGGAGTTTCCCCAGAATATTTGGTATCCCAAGCCCTGCACTTCATGTTGCCATTGCCTTAAACCTGTATCATTGGTCCTCCATGTCAAGTTCTTCTTATGTCTGCTTCTGGTTTTCTTCCATGTTTTCTGGAGATGAGAATTACCTCAAAAGCAAAGCAAGTTGTCAGAGTTGCATGAAAACACAGTAATACTAGTCTTTAGATATAAACATTAATTTTCTCAAACCTAGAGAAATAAACAGAAGTTATTCCTCTTCATACTTCTCCACAGAATCACAGAATTATCTAGGCTGGAAAAACCCCTTAAGGTCATGGAGTCCAACCATTAACCTAACACTGCTATAACTCTGAATATTTCAGCTCTTCCTATCATGAAGTAGCTCATGCTGACATTTATACATTACTAATTTACATGTACTTAGCTACTACATATAAAAAGAAGAAAGAGAAAGGAAAAAGAAGAAAGGAAGATGATTGTTTCTACTGCTTTTAACAGTGCTTGTAAGTGCCAAATTGAAATGCTTACAAAAATATGTCTGGCAAAAAAAAAAAAAAATTAAACAACACAAAACTATAAATTTTATCTGGAAAATTTACTGATAGTTGTAAAAACATACTATTGTAGTTCCAAAATCAGGTTCACTTAGGAAGCGTTTATCCCAGTAGAGAAAAACCATTATCTAGGCCATACCACAAAAGTATTCAGGCTACTAAAAAACTTGAACATATCAGAAAATCATATGAATTACAGACAGAAATCCCATTAGTCCATCTTGAAACACCCAGCAATTGTGGGTACTTCAGGAAGAAAGTGAGAGAAAGAGACATTTCCTGTCAAAATAGGTCTTCCCCCCCATAACATTTGTTACTGTAATTTTAAATCTCTTAAAGGATGAAGCTTTTTAATTTTTTTAAGCTCTTCCACAACTGTATAGATCTCAAAGTCAGGTAGTTGTCTAGTTATTGATCTAAACTGTCTCTTTACTAAATTATATCCCATTATATTATCACATCCCCCTTGGCAAATTTTACATGCAGTACCAAGACTATCTTATTTTAATAAATGCAAAGAATTTAACCACATTTTTGCTGCCTCCCAGGTACTCACATCATTCCTGTTTCTCTAGGTGGCTATCATATTGCCATTACTCATTGTTCAGACACACTATCGAGAATCACAGAACCACTGAGTTTAACAGTCAACCTATCACCTCTATAATCATCCCTAAACCATATCCCCAAGTGCCAAATGCAGATACCTCTCGAACACTCGCAAGATGGTGACTCCACAAAATCCCTAGGCAACTCATTCCTATGCCTAACCACTCTTTCACTGAAATTTTTTTTTTCTTTTATCTCATCTGAACCTGGTACAAACTTAAGGCCATCTCCTCTCATTCTTTCCCTTTCAGACATGGCAGAAGAGACCAATCCCTATCTCACTACAACTTCTTTTCAGGTAGTTGTAGTGAGTGAGCCTCCTCTTTTCTCCAGACTAAACAACCCCAATTCCCTCAGCCTCTCCTCATAGGACATGTTTTCTAGACCTTTCACCAGCTTAGTTGACCTTCTTTGGACGTGGTCCAGCTCCTCAGTGTCCTTTTTGAAATGACAGGCCAAAAACTGAACACAGTACTTGAAGTGTAGCCTCACCAGAGGGAAATCACTTCTGTAGTCCTGCTAGCCACACTGTTCTTGACACAGGCCAAGGTGCCATTGGCCTTTTTGACAACCTGGGCACACTGATGGCTCATGTCCAGTTGCTGTCAATCAGCACCCCCAACTCCTTTTCTGCTAAGTAGCTCTCAAGCCTTTCGTCCCGCAGCCTGTAGCACTGCATGGGATTCTTGTAACCCAAGTGCAGGACCAAGCAGTTCACCCTATTGAACCTCATGCAGTTGTCTTCAGCATTTGCAGGGTTTGCTTTTCCCCTTTCAGTTCTGCCTGAGCACCCTCTTAATGACTACTGCAGGTGGACAGGTAACTGCACATATATATTCCAGCAGTTTTCTCACCACCATGCTACAGAATGTCCCAACTTCGTGATCCGGTATCTTTTCTAAGCACATGGTATCACTTCTTATGGGGTAAGAACAAACATCTTTCCAGGCCTTAGGTTTGTTGATTTGCTGATAATAGAGTGGGTAAATAAATGTAAGTAAATGATAAAGCAATTGAGTCTCTATTGTGTGCTTGCTTAATGTTCACGTAAAAAAACCCCACCTATCTGTATATATAATAATGTTCTTTAGCTCCTTCTCCTTGCTATTCTTAAGTTTAATTCAGCCCAATTTTGGGATCCTGACACATTTGTAGTAGTATCTTGACCCCAAAATTCATTTTGAAGCATACATCATAAAAACCCCAGAGCAGATATGGCTGTTTGGGGGCAGTCGCTAAGTTAAGAACCAAGCCTGAGAATCATCAGCCCGGAGTGCCTGCTCAGAAATATAAGCGTTATTGAAGGGAAACAGCCTCATTGACAGAGGTAGTCATCCCTCCAACCCAAATGACACCCCTCTCCGTGGACTACAGATGGAGACTGAGTAAGAACGGGACCCTAAACAATGACAAGAAACACTCCCTATGTGACTGACTCTCCCCAGTGATACAAATAAAAAAACTTAGTCCTTACTCCTCTAATGAAGCAGGTGTAACTTTCCACTTGTACAAAATTACTTTCACCCATTGAAAATTGGATTTTTGTGCTTTCTGACTAGTCAACCAGATAAAAATGAAAAAAAGATTACACTTCTGAAGAACAAGCCCAAAGCAATATTCCAAGCATGAAATGGCAGAAATTCTCTGTACCTTAAAGGAATAAAGTTTTTCTGACAATTGGGAATCAGGGTGCACTTGTCCTGCAGTTTATTTCACTTAACTTGGCCAGCTGCTTTGAAATCTTTGTTGGTTGATAAAGGAAACAAATTTGGGTTTCTATTGAGTTTAAAAGTATTTCAGTTTTCCTACGAGTGTGTTTTTACCAAGATTTTAACATATTCATAAGCCTCCTAGTAAACTTAGTATGATTTTTATGTTTGGTAAATGCCAAAGGAAAGGTCTTGGCTCTCTGCAATTTGCCATACTGGATTATTCGCTACAGAAGTCATCATGATTACTGTGTGTTGAGCTATTGAGTATGGAAGAAATAAAAGTAACAATCAAAATAAATTAAAAAAATAAAAT
The DNA here is from genome assembly GCA_038380795.1 of Pyrocephalus nanus. Lineage (NCBI taxonomy): Eukaryota > Metazoa > Chordata > Aves > Passeriformes > Tyrannidae > Pyrocephalus > Pyrocephalus nanus. The sequence continues at coordinate 49,939,663 of CM076266.1, forward strand.
CAAAGCAAAATAAAAAAATAAAAGGTCTGTGAAATGGAAAAAATATTTATTTACTTTCAAATAAGATCTTCTTAATCAACCAGCAGCTACTGCAGTTGCACTGGCATACGAAGCTTTTCAAATGGCTGATAAAGATGTGGATTTTACATATTTTTTAACTCTTCCGTTTTTTTCTTTGGAAAACAACACAATCCCTACAAAGGGTTTCTGTGGCTCCTAATGAAGATCATGGCACAAACATAGCATGGGGTTCAGGAGCATATTGGGTCTATAGAATTAACATAGTTCATAAAAATGCCTCCCTTTTCTTCGCCTGAAGAACAACTAAAAACATTTAATTTCTAGGTTTTACCATACAGATGGCATTCCTGCCCAAATCCCAGCCTTGGAAACAGAAAGTTTAAGAGGTGTATGGGAAAACAAGAATGAGCCCCTGAGTTACAGGAAATTAAGAATATTATGAAAAGATGAGAAGATTGGTTAAAAAATAACGTAAGTTTTCTGGTCTGCCTAAGTTGTTCTTATGAATAAGTGGTTCTGTCATTATAACATACATGAAAGAAAGAAGGATGTGTTTTCTGACAAAAAGAAGGTCATGAGAGGAGGATGGAAATCTGAAAAACACCCTCATGAGAGTCAGGAAGAACCTACTGACCATCCATCATATCAGCAAAGCTGACATGAAACTCATGTGAAAGAGACTACAGATGTTGTCTCTGATTTGGAATCTTGGGAAATTTTCATTGAAATTCTTGTGTTTTTTTTCTCAAAGGAATGTAGAAGCAAAATAATGAAGATCAAGAATCAGTGCTGTGGAAAAATGATAGTAATGGACAGAAAAACATCAGAATGACTACTGATCGAACATGTGTCTTCTCTGTGGAGCACTGAATCCATAGAGAAGTGTGAATCAAGCTGAAATGAATGATAGCAGGGTTGATGAGATGAGTTTTAAATTAAGGAGTACAGGGGCAATTCAGAAAGATTTGCCTTATTTGCATCAGCTTGTTATTCAGTGTGAAGGGAAAAAGGAAACATATGAAACTCCAAAAGCAAATGAAGGTCTATGCATGGCTGTAGTTTACAGGAAGAGGAAAATGAGTAATATGACAGTAGAAAAAGGATTATCAGAGAAAATTTGAAAGTACAATAAGGGGAATGAAAATATTAATGTTGATGAGAACAGTAAATATGCAATAAACACAGAAAATGAAAGGAATGAGCCAGCCTAGTCTGCACAGTTGAAAACAAGGTAGATTTGCTATTTTCTAAAAGAAGTGAACTGCTGAAAGGCAAAGGCAACAAAATGGAGATGTTAAAATTACTGACTACTAGCTGCCTCAAGGCAGCTAGTGTAAGCATAATAAAAATACAAGGCAAACCTGGCAGGAACAAAAAGCATTGTGGAAACTTGTCATTAATGAATGACAAACTTTTCCCATGAAAGAGAGAAATATTATACTGCAAGATAGCACTGTAATTTATTGAGATGACAGTACTTGAGAAGGTATAGCATGAATAAAGGATAATTCCAGATCTGAATGAATAAATCCATTTTTTTTCCATATCAGTAATGCTAATGAGCACAATACCCAAGGATGAGGGCTGATTGTGCAGAACGTACAGAAAGGTTTTATCCTACCTGAACTGAAAACAAATCTAAAGCAGTTTAGTGCTTTCAAATACTTCAAGTGGTTGTTGTCCTTGCTTACCAGGTCAATGTGAATTTCAGAATGTAATGGGACAAAGTAAGCCAGGATCGATGCCTAACAAAAAGGGAGGAAGGAGCAGGAAAAGTATTATCAAGAATTTGAACAAAAGCTTTTAATTTTTTCATGTGAAGAAGAGTTAAAATGAGTTAAAAAACTAAGAAGGTGCTATTTCAGCAGCTTGAAAGAGAAAACAACATTCATGTTTGTACTGAAATCTGAACTGAAGCACAAACGGCCTTGGTGGCTTAATAATAAGCTTGAAGAGGAAAAACCTTTGGTATTATGCTTTCTCCATATTTTAAACACCTTTTGTTAATGCAAGTTTCAAGTGCATGATATGCTGCTATCAGGAAGAGAACAAACTACACATGATGACTCCTGTTACCTGCTTCTGAGGTATAAAAACCAACATATCACTGTTGCTGTTGAGTCATGTTAGCAAGACATCAGATTTTATGCTGATACAATTTCTAAGAAGAATAGTATCTGCATATCATGAACCTATCAGATAAGAATAGGTGTAGGGAAAAAAACCAAAAGCAAACCAAAACCACATTAATTCTTGATCATATGAAGGAAAAGATTCTGGAAGACCTTTTTTTTCAGCATAGACAGACAATATATGATACCTGTCATAAATTATAGTCATAATTGAATCAGTATCCCAAGATAAAATTACCTGATAATTTCACTATAGAGGAAATTCAGTTCCCCTAGTTTGGGCAAAATATGTACCACAATTGCTACAATATACACAATATGAACCTGTTCCCTGACAAAAAGATGAGGCAGGAAGTTGAAAATGCACCCATCCAGTAGATAGTGTTAGACATAAAGCTTGAATGTGTATGAGAACTATTAAAATAGCTATGTACATCACATATAATAATATAATTAGAGAATTGGGGTGAATTTTTATCATGTTATTGCACTAACTTCCAAAGCTGTGAAAGATGCTTTTCCTTCTGTATGTTTAAAAATTGTCAAAAAAAAAAATTCTAGAAAGAGAGTGCTGGGCAAGTGGAATAAATAAATTTTAAATAAATATTTTAAAATATAATAAATACAATAAATAAACACATACATAAATTTTAAATATAACTCAACATAGCTGCGAGTAACAGGATCTGCCACAGCCATTGATTCTTAATAAACCAACTGAACAGACAGATCTTTCATAGTAAACAAAACATATCTGATAGAGCAAATACCATCCCTAAAATAACCATTTGAGATTACACTGAAAGCACTTACTTTTGACAAAATTGTCCTAGGCAAAACAGTTTATTTAGAATCTATTTCAGTATATTAAGGTTCGGAAAAAATTGACCGTTTCTGATGTACTTTGAACTTGGAGGTTATTTGTTTGATGTCAAAGATTTTGGCTAGTAGAATGGTTCTGACTCACTAGTAAGGATTTAAGATTTTGCATATTTTGGCAACACCAAAAATTACATTTCTTGGCATATTTATTATGCAACAAAATACACTAAATAATTCCACATTTGCCAGAAGCTTATTTTTTTAGCTCATTCATTTGACCCTTTAACATCAGGCCTCTTATATCAATTATTCCCTAAGTGCTTCGATAAAAATATAGGATAAGCTCATGTTATAAAACCAGGAAAATCACTTAGTGAACTGATGATGAATTTACATAATGGCAAATACAGCCTTGCTCACAGAGCTAAGCCAAAAATGTAAGCTTCCATTTACTCACTTAAATTACTAGAAAAATATACATGAAGTTCCTACATGCAACAGACACAAAAGGAAAAAGCACATGTACTTTTACTCTTGCATCTTAAAGAAAAAAAAATAAATAAAGGATGTACCCAAAAATCCATTCATCTGTAATTTCCTCAATCTGTCAAGAAAAGTAAGATATTCTTATCTTTCATCCAGTTCCTTCTTCCTATACATACTGTTCCACAAACATTAGCAATGGAACCAAACTAGTGGCTATATCAGGGCAGTGTTCAGTACCCAGTGCAGGCAGAACCCATGATGAGGGTGCATAGGTACTGCTGTAACAGAAATCATACTACCTACAGAAGTGATAACAGGATCACTGTGCATGCTGCCCCACTCATGCAGATGCTGTGGAATGCAGTTTAGAAGCTACAAATGGAACTCACACAGAGATGTGATGGTCAAAGCTTTAATAATGAGAGTCAAAATGTAAAGGTGGATCTGCGTTGAAGTGCTCCTCTTCACAACATATGGAACAACACTGACCTGAGTGGCAGATTCATATTTTTACTTATTTTGTCACTAAAAGCCACGCTGGGAATTACACAGACAGAGCAGGTATCCCTAGAGCCAAAAAATGTAAAAGCAGTTAATCAAGTTATACTAGTTTCTCTATCACACTACCAGAATTGTCCCTCAGACTTCCTGAAATTCATACAACCTTTTTCATATGTGATACACTCACAGTATTTAAATACATACATGTGATATTTGTATTTTTTGATTCATTGCTGAATTTTCTTATCGTTATAATGTCAGTATATTACAGTGGCATCAGACAAGTAAAATCGTAAACATGACACTGTTTTCACAGATTGAATGTTTTGGTAAGAAGTTCAAGTAGTTTTTACATGAACCATAGTTTTCACTGTATTTACATTTATTCTTAATTTTTAAAGGGAAGTTTATTTAAACTTATTGAAGTTTCTGTTTAAGCTGTACACTCTTAAAGTTTAAATAGGTCTTCCATGTCTTCTTTTTGCTAAGAAAAACTCAATTCTCAGAAAAAATACCTAATTCTAAACACTTGAGTTCACTTCCTTTTCAGTGTTGGTGTTCTCGCTAGAAACTGGGTTTCATTACTTTTTATAGTAAAGATCCCTACCTAAAGTACCCATGTAATATTTAGATATCTGTGTGAAAAGTGATAGAAAGCACTGAAGAGTAAGCCATTCTCTGATATTACTCTTAGGCTGTGGTCCTGCCAAGTAGAAAGGCAGCAGAGTTGTTAGGGGCTGGTAATGATGTGGTTCCCAGCTCATGGCAAGTCAAATGGAGATGAATCCCAGCCATATGTCTGTAGACTAAAGCATCTACTTCGATATTAATTTAGAAATATTTCTGAGGCTGGACTCTTGATTTTTTTTAACTCCCTCTTCCAGAGGGAAGGACACAGAGAAAGTTACACATTTAAGATTTCACTGATCCCAAGTTAAACTGATTTAAAACTCTCTGGTTCAAAGACCATCCTGATTCCTTTGGTCAGTGTCTCCCTTTTGCAGTGAACTAATGCACAAGATTTATCAGAACTCTCTCAGGCTTTTGAAACCTTGACCACATGTTTTTCCTCACACATTTTTAGATCCCAGCAGGAGAGAGAGAGTACTGTTTCAGTAGATTTTTCTCTGATGAAGTCTGGATTGTTGTTGAGGTGACTTAAGGCAGATAGTCCCATAGTCTGCTCTTCTGGTTTAACACCTTTCCAAGGGATGGTAAGTCAAGCACAGCTTTTCTGTCTTCAGCTGGCCAATCTCTCTGACTCTGGCACCATCCAATATGTGCTCAGGATGACACAGAAAGTACAGGACTTGGTTATGAAGGCTGAGTGGAAATATCAGCAGACCAGAGAAATGGTATAAATCATACCCTATATTTAAATAAAAAAGACTGTATGTGTTATACATAAAAATTCAGAAAATTTTAGACAAAAAAAAAAATCAACAAAGACACCTCCAAACCAGCTTACTCTTGAATATATAATTTAGCATTTTAAACTTTAAATGGACTTTTTTACTTCTGACTATCAAAACTAGGTTGTTACATCTTATCCAGTTAGCAAGAACTCAGGGAGGGGAGGGGGAACCACCAAAACACAAAATCAGAAAGTTATATTAATTTCACCAGAACATGGTGAGGTTCAATAATATGAAGACACTTTAGGGCATTGCTTTTTCACACTTCATCAAACAAAACTTAATTCAGTCTCTGTCACTCAGCAGTTAAACTTAAGTTTTCAGATTACTGCAGTATTTTATTTCTAGCCTCTTATGAACCAAATTTTCTAAAAACATTGTGAAGTGCTAGTCAACAGAGTACTACAAAACATCAACACTGGTTTTAAGTGGATTTGACTTTACAAGCTTTGAAATTAATACATAAATAAGGAAAATTATGCCACACAGTAATTTGCTATCCAAATCTTACAAACAGTAGGTGCAAAGTTCACTAAATAATCCCTTTTCAAAGGGGCTGACATAACATTTAACATAGGAAAAATATTTAAGTAGCAATTCAGAAAAATTATTATTTGGTATAATCTTACTTTTTAACTTTAATATTAATTGCAACATGGGAAAACCTATGAAGTGGAAAAGAAACTGTACAAAACTGGAGAAAAGGTGAACTTAAATGAAATACAAACTTTGTGATTAGAAAAAATATTTATATACTTTCTGAATTGCAGAGCAACAAAAAAGGTTTTCTGGAGACCTTTCTAAATCATACCAAAGAAAGGAGAAAGGATATCCTTGTTTATTTCTTAAGGTACCATTCATGGTCAATAGTTTTTGAAATGATCCTGTGCTTGCTGTTTCAGAGATATTTCAGCTTTGTAGCCTCTAATTCTAAATTTAAGGATTTCTTGAGCAACAATATAATGAAGTAGTCAAAATTCATTTCCAGGGAAAAATTATTTTAAAGATAAAAACAAGGCTCCAGACCTTTTCAAGACCTGAAAAACTGGGTGGTGGTGTATACAATTCTTTGCCAGAGAGAAAAGGAATGGTACAAATTATAATATTAGTGGTGATGGTGCTCTATTTTTACCATTTCATCTGTTGTAATAGTTCAGATCAACCCTAAAGACAAGATGGATTCAGAATACTGTTTAGACCTTGGAGATATCTTCTCTGCCAAATAATGACATAAGAAAAGAATGAGACTTTTTTTTTTTTTTTTTTTTTTTTTTTTTTTTTTTTTTTTTACTTCAAGTCAGAACTGTATGTGCTAAAATGCACTATAAAAGCATAAAAGGAACAAGCAGGACTAGACTTTCCATGCAAAAAGCCTTCCTTACAAAATACATCAGCAATGACCAAGTAGTCAGTTTAAATTTCATGAAAAATGAATGGTTTCTACTTCAGTCTGTACTTCCAGGGACTGAAAAGCCTTTGTATGCAAGCAATTTGTCATAGTTACGGCTGAATAGATGTCAGACAAAGAAGTTAGGCTGGAAGGTGCATAAGTTATTAATGACTCTTATGTAAACTGCAAAACCATCACAAGAGCAGGATTCTTTTTAATAAAAAAAAAAAAAAAATTAAAAAGGTACTGTATGTTTTCCTGTGGTTTGTTTGGGTCTAAGAGCAGACGTTTCAGGATTTCAAGTTCTAAACCAGACTTTGGCCTGCATCTTGTAAAAGATCTGCATTCATCTTTCAGAGGACTTTCTGAGCTATTGAGCCTCAAACCCTTATCCGTATGAACAGTTTAAATTTTCCTTTGCTGCTGTTCTTGCTTTTAACACTAAGCTTAGCAAGCCTTTCAAATGAGAGAAAACTGTGCACATGTATGTGAGGTGAATGTCTTCACTTCCCACAGCAGCTCTGTGTTTTACAAAATGTCTTGTCTTCTTCTACATTCTTTCTTGTTTCTACTTTCCTATGTATTCCTAACATGTTTTTTCCTGGTTTTCCTTACGCTTTGACTTTAATGCCAATTTCCCAGTATTTTGCTTATACTTGAAAACCTTTTCTTCCTGTAAATGATCTTTTTTCAACCCAACCTTTTCTGAAAGCACAGTACTTGTATGAATTAGATTTTAACTCTCTATATATCTTTTATGTGTGTTGAAGCTGAATCATTTGTATTTGATTTACACAGTAGATTTCAGGAGTCTATTCTGTGAATTTGCAGCAGCAATCATTGTGATCAGAAAACCTGGAGCTGGATCAGACACCTCCAGTAAAGACCTCAAGCGTCACAAGCCCCTAAACTGAGTTAACTCCACACCTATGCCTGTGACAAATCCACATTGTTGGTCCTTAGGCTGGAATCAGTTGGGCATCTGGAAGACATTCCATATGCCACCAATGTCTGGAAGACATATATCTTCAATACTTACTGAAATGTCAAGCACATTGTTTATCATACTCCACAAGGAACAGAAATTCATATCTCCTGCAGAATACATGACTACAGAGTAGGACAGCAGGCTGAGCACAAGGTAGAACAGTGTACGTGGAATAAAGACTGCTTTCAGAAAGAAGTGCATTGTGCAGGCTAGTTGGACAATTCAAACACAGGCAGAAGTTAGTTAACTCCCAGCTGTCTCTGTTGCTGTAACCCTTTCATTGTGCCAGCATCAGAATAAACATTCAAATTAAGGGTATTTTGTATGTTAATACTCCGCTTAGTCCATCACAGTAGATTTCAACAGTCAAAGCTTTTTTCTTTAAGTACTTCTTTGAAAGGTGTACTGGCTCTGAAGCATTAAGATATTCCCATGATCTGCCAGAAACTTTTAACGAAAATCCACCAAAACACTTCTATTAAAGAGAAAAGTGTCAGCTACTATCTGAGGGTGACCTCTTCTGAAAGCAAGAGCTTCTTCACAGTATAAAACCCTTTCACATCAGCTGCATTCTGAACTTTCAGTCCTCCAAGTCAGATTACTTACATTTCATTAGCACTGAGTCAGTGAAGACCGAGGCAAAGATAGCAGTGAGCAACTCAGTCATATCTCTGTCTACTGTTAATTCTCCCATCCCATCAAGTACCAGGCCCACATTGTCCTCATTTAGTCCTTTATTACTAGTGTTGTCGTAGAAGCTCTGCTTGATATCTTGACAAGTCTCAATCCCAGTTAACTCTTGCTTTTCCTAAAATCCTTCTACATGCCTCGGCATTCTTTCTAAATTCCTCTTTTAAATCCTATCTATTTTTCCACCTCCCCTAACCTGTTTTTTTTTAAATACTCATTGCAATTCCATAAACAGTAACTTGAAAAAGAAAAGGAAACAAAACTCCTGGACAGAGAAACATCGGTACATCCAGACAGAGGGACTGAATCTTTCTGTGCAGCCATTCATCCTGAAGGCATTTTGCACTATCAATAATCGTTATGCCTCATGACACTTGACAGGTGGGTATCTCAATTTTATTTCTCTATTCCCAAAGATAATTTTTTTACCTCATATGGGCATTTACCTCATATGGGCATTATCTCAGAAATTATAATTCAATATTGTACTTTCAAAAGGTAGGATAAAACTTTAACTTTTTCTTCTTTATAATTCAGTATTAACATAGATACTCTGAACGGAGACTGTCTAACCAGAGTCCACAATCCATTACTGATAACATTGCAGAACACAGATCATACCTGGAAAAATTGCTGCCTCCTCCTTTTTTAACCTGCCATCTTAGACCCTGCATGAACAAATAAATGTTCTGTGTATCTAGAGTCATGGAGACTTTTAAAGGACTCAGTACACATTTTCAACTATTGCAACCACGTGTTACAAGAAAGGAGCACTTCCCATTTGTTGGAGAACTCATCTAAGAAGTAAGTCTGTGGTGAGTTCACTTGACTGGCCAGATGATTGATGTTTTGGTTTTTCTAGTTGCCCCATTTGCTAAATCTACTGTATACCTTAGATTTGTCAGCAGAAGACATTCCAGACAGACCTCCTCCAAAGACCCTAGCCAGAAACATTACCTGTTTCTTCCAGCATCATAAATTGATTAGTACTATCTTTAACAAGTTCCTTTAATTCCCTTAAATTGATGTGATGATATTTTTGATCATTTCAGACTTAATCTTACTCCTTCTGGACAAGAGAAATCATAATCTGGTATTCCCCTTGCCAGAAAAGCTCACAAAAGGTGTGAGCTTTCTCCCTCTTTCCCTACTCCTGCTAATTTTGTCCTTGCACAGGCACTGACTTACCACTGAATAATCCTTTCTGTCTGTTTTATTCAGTTGTAAGTACAGAGGCTCCTTACTGTTGTACAGGAGTTGTACCATTGTGCTGTTATACAGTTTTTCCTTCATACATAATTTGCATTATATTCATTACACATTATCTGCCACAAGCAGAGTAACACAGCCTCATAACTTCAAGTGCATTATGCTCAGTCACATAAACAACAGCTGCATTTTCTTCTCTATTGCTCTAGAGCTCTTCCCTCACTACCCTTACAAAATTACATAGTCTATGTCTATATATATATGACAATACATGTGTCACATACAAAAACATATTCATATATTTTTGGATTCAAGCCTGACAGTAAGTATATTATAAACTGAATGCTGCAAATCACAAGAGCTTTGTTACAGTACTTGACATATAGTGACTATATCACACATGAAAGGAATAAATGAACAGAGACACTTAACAGAACAAAGTGACTGTAAACTTTGCAATGATTATTTGTACAGCACCAAACTGTCCCTGATTCTCTGCAGACCTTGTAATGCCTTGAATAACCTGAAGCTCTGCGAAAAATTTAGTGCAGTGCAGAAGCAGTATCAGAAGCACTGGCAGCTTTACTGGTGTTGATACCAGCACCGGAAGTATTCTCAAAAGGAGCACACAGAAGAAATGGGAACTTGGAGAAGTGGAAGACTTCCAACAGCAAAGGCTACCAGGACAGACAGTGATCACTTGAAAGAAAGGGAGATAATGGAAACAATTATTACGCTGGTAATTTAACAGAAAAAGTTGTTTTTGGGGCAACAGCCAGACAACAGCAGACTGACTCTAACCTACACAATACAATATTCCAGCAGACCATTCCAGGATAGGGGTATGATTACATCATGACATTCAAGTATCTGTACCAAAGGCTTTGACACACTAGGGATGAAAACCATACTTAGATTAATCATGCCATAGCCATTATTTCATATATTGTTTCTAGTAAATGTAAGCCACCAGACAGAAATATAAATGCTCCTTAGAAGAGCTTTTCTGAAAAGTAAAGTCACTGTCAAAGCCAGCACAAGTAAGTAAACTTGTAAGTAAACTGGTAATACCCTAATCTGTATCAGAAAGTTATATTTTACATGGATTTTGGGACATCTGCTACTTCTCTTTGCCCCTTAAAAGAAAGTAGAGGGCTTATATATGTATCACTGCACAAATAGCATTGATTTGAGCAGGATGCAGAAATCAGAACTTCTCATCCTTCTTCATGGAGTCCCAGCCTTAGGACAGCTGGAGAGCCTAACACCTCCTGAAGCATTTTCCACCATTTGAGAAGAGAATTTTATCTCATGACAAAAAAAATGGACTAGAAAGACTTTACAGGAACAATTATTCATAAAGAATCCCTTTACTATTTTCTCAAAACAAATAGGCAACTAACCAATTAAAAACAACAACAACAACAACAACAACAAAAAAAACCCAAACAAACAAACAAAATTGTGGAAAAAGAAACTGTTAAAACTAGTAAAGTGCTACATTAATGCCTCATGAGGATTTATCAAAGGAAGCTCCATCTTGTCTACAGGTGGATGTAGACATGCATGTCTATCATGAAATGCTGCTTTGCACATGATGGTAAAAGGTAGAACAGTTCTCACCTACATGCTGCAGTGGCTTGACCATGGCTGGATGCCAGGTACCCAGCAAAGCCACTCTAGAGCTTCCCCTGCTCAACTGGACAGGGAAAAGAAAAGATAATGAAAGGCTCCTGGGTCAAGATAAGGACAGTGAGAGATCACTCACCAGTTACCATCACAGCCAAAACAGATTCAACCTAGGGAGTCAGGAAGGAAGTCACATCCTCCATCAGGCATCCACCTGCTCTGGGGCAGAGTCCATCACAGGCTGTAGGTGGATCTCTGCTCTACTGTGGACCTCCATGGGCTGCAGAGGGATAGCCTAGATCACCATGGGCTGCAGCAAAATCTCAGCTCCAGCACCTGGAGTACATCCTCCCCTTCCTTCTTTAGTGACCTTGGTGTCTACAGTTGTTTTTCCCATATATTCTCAATCCTCTCTCATCTGGCTGCAGTTGCTGTTGTGCAGCCAGCAACTTTTTTCCCCCTTCTTACATATGTTGTCCCAGAGGTGCTACCACCGTCCCTGATGGGCTTGGCCTTGGCCAGCGGTGGGTCTGTCCTGTAGCCAGCTGGCATTGGCTTTTTTGGACATGGGGAAAGCTTCTGTCAGCTTCTTACAGAAGCTACCGAAACCTTGCCTCGCTAACCCAATACACACACCATGCCTTTTCTGTAGCTCAGAGAAAAGCTGAGCTTGTTTCACATATTTTCTTCTGAGACTTTGGCAGCTCTCTGCTTGGTTTAGGATTTTATTAAGCTGTAAAATACTTCCTCTAATCAGAGTGAGGAATACTGTTGACAGTGGACTTAGTTTTATGAGGAAACATTTAAAAAGCCATCCTGACATTCAAGACATAAATGTTAGTACAAATTGAACTGCAGCACTCTGCGCTTCTCATTCATTTTGTGTGGTACTCTGAGACGATTTGCCTGGGGAAATGAAGCAATAATGTCTGAAGGCCTGATTTTTCAGATGTTAAGACATATAGCTCCAGATCTTGTCACAGAAATCTATGCTGCTCACTGGTTCTGAAAATTGGGCTGTGGATGTATAAAGCCTTACCTTGTGCTTGTCTGAAAGGTACATAGTAAAGGACAAAAACCAAATATGGTGCTTTCAAAATAAACCTTGTCTTGCTTCCCCTTTGGGTGTAAAATTACAAATGAGTGCTACAGATGAAATGAAAACTTGAGGAAGTAAATTTGTCTAAGCTTTCTTTTCATTTACATCTGCTGATAGAACAGGGTTTCACTTACACTTTGGAGACTTACAAGGAAAAAGGCTTCAATTAATATAGGAATTCTGCTAAAACTTCATAAGCAGTTGCCTTGAAAATGTGGAAACTTCACAGGAAACTTCAGTGTGGCCATGCAGTTACTCTAACTTGAGATATCTAAGCTCCCTAGTCTTGCAGAGCCTTTGACATACTTTAGTCTTCTGTGTAGCTCATGTTCTGTATGGACCAAAGAGCATGTAGGTGTAAATCTTTTATTATATAAGGTACAAATAGACACACAGACAAGCATCTACCTTTGCTTTCTGTCATCAGTAGGCAAAACACATTCTGTTTTCTTCACAAAAACAAAGTTTGCTTCTAGGCACATGGAAAAAAAGTGATTTTCATTCTAGCAATGGATAAGAGATTTCCCTAAGATGGAAAACAAACTTTTTTCTATGCATCATTATTAGTTATAACACTTTGCAGACTTCCAAAACCCACTATATCTTAGTAGGTCCTTTCAAGACTGCTACAGTTAAGTATGTCAGCATTTCCATCTAAGTCTCTCTTTTCAAAAATCCTAATCTGGTAAAAAAATTCACATTATAGCTCTCTTTTGAGCAAGCAGATCTTCATAAATCAGAGCTTTTGTATCTTAATCTCCCTTCAGGCATGCTTGGCCATTGCAATACTGATTTGAGTACATCTACGTTCTCTGTTCTGCCTCTGTCAACTGTATGGTGTCTTCATAGAGACAGAAAAACCAGAGCAGACTTGTCAGATGATGGGTGCAATTTGCCTCCTTTTCTGACAGTGGCCTCCAACATCAGCAAAAGAAATACCACAATGAACAGTTACAGAATGACTGGCTTTGTGACTTTGTGCATTCAGTCATAGTCAGCCCACCTATTATCTGGATGGTAAAATTCCAGTATAGATTTGTCCTTTTCCAAAGGGTGGTTTCCTTGGCACCTGCTCCTAACAAATGGAACTCTGTATTCCTTTCAGCCATATTCAGTTTCTTCAACAACATCCTTTTATATAAAAAACCCAGAAGTTAAATTAAAGGCACACATCTTGCTGACTTAATTAGGTTTTTCACCAAACTCTAAACAACCTATTTCTTCAAAAACTTTGAAGATAGAATAGTTCTACTTATAGCTCCACTCATTTCCAAACACCAGATACCTGAGAATAGAATAGAATAGAATAGAATAGAATAGAATAGAATAGAATAGAATAGAATAGAATAGAATAGAATAGAATAGAATAGAATATTCTTCAGTTGGAAGGGACCTACAACAATCATCTAGTCCAACTGCATGACCACTTCAGGGCTTACCAAGTTTAAGCATATTGCTAAAGGCATTGCCCAAATGCCCCTTAAACACTGACAGGCTGAGGGCATTGACCAGCCTTCTAGGAAGCCTGTTCCAGTGTTTTACCACCCTCTCAGTAAAGAAATGCTTGTCGAGTCTAAATCTCCCCTGGAAGGCTAAAAATCAGGTTATTAAATTAAAGATTGTCTCTTGATTTAAGAAGATGACCAAGCAGATTTGTTTAAAAGTTGACTGCTAGCTACCATGAGTTGAAATTTGAAATAGTATTATTGTTTACTCTATTTAGTATTGTTCCTGCTATTGTTTATCTAGCTACCAGCTCACCATATACAAAAGAAATAGCTAAGCACTTGTACTGTGTAAGTTGAGTTCTGAGAAGAGATAGAATGACCTGAGCATCAGAACCACCCCAGTGACCCTACAGCAGTTGCTATTGTGAACATAGGTTTTGTGCCTGGGGCGAGTGACAGTGAGCCTTTTCTCATGTATACCAGAGGTCAGATTGGCAATCCCGAACACCCTGAGGTGATTTCAAATTGTTTTTTCCTATTTTCATTAAGCAGAAATTATTTGTCTGGTTCTGTGCTGGCATCTAGCATTTTTTTCTGAGGAAACATTAGTATCAAACTATCTGCTTCAGAAATAGTGATTTGAGATGTGACCGCCCACCACTTGCATGTTGACATGCCTCAAATATGTGGGAATGCAGACAGGGAATGCACTTTCTTACCCGCACTGCAACACACAAGAAGTCAAGTTAGTTTAAACTACAATGTCACAGCAGACAAAAAGTCACTTCATAGCCCAGCTTACAGGTGGGGGTCGAAAGTCCCTCAGAACTGTTACAGCGTGGCGTGTTTGGAGAGTGATCAATAGTCTATGAGAGTTTACAGAGCTCAAATGCAGGTTTGCTGTAAAGCAAGAATTTGTCTGTATATATACTGTGTGGCACAGATAAAATGAAGGCTACTGAAAATACTGAAAGATAAAAGAATGTTAAAAAGTTGCCATTTAGGATTTCTAAATCCCACTATTTTTTTAAGTTATTTTGAAACAAAGCAACAAAGAAAATTTGTATTAGGAAGAGTAAAAAAAGGTGTGATAACATGAGAATCAACAAGAATAAATAAGATTGCAGTTGCAGTACTTTTGTTGGCAGGCAATTACTGTCAGATATCATCAATACTTAGGAGGAAAAAAAATAATATGCTTTAAGAGAAAATGCTGCCTGCTTCATTTCCTGCTTTTTGCATAATGGCTGATTTTTTAGTTTATTCCAATTACTACATCTGCAGTAGGAAACTAAATTATCTTCTCATTTCATTCACATGATGACATTTGAGGTCAAATCTAACAAAACCTCAGGCTCTGTCCTAGAATGAAATTAAAATATAAATGTTTTGGAGAATCTGTGCCTCAAAGGCAGGTCTCTCTTTAGTATTGCTATTGCCTGAATTATTCTGTTCTTGAATTAAACTATATGTATTCAAACAGAAACAAAACAAAAAAAAATACTTTCTTTCTGTTATTCAATTCAGACTGTGAGATTCAGACCTAACTTGTCCAGTTCCCTGTAAATTCAAAAACTAGATATAACTCCCAGATTTTTGCTTGTTGAAATGTTGAAGAAAATCAGAACTAAATTTCATTGAATAAAAGGCACAAATAAACTAAAAAATATTCTAGCTTGAAACCTACATGTAGGTTCTTTTTCTACTTCTGTATTTAAAGATCTTAAAACCAATTCTTATACTTGTGAAAACTGTAAGAATTTTGTAATTATATCTGTTTCCAAGTGTCTAATAATTTTAAGTATTAAAAGAAAAGATAATACAGTTTAACTGCCAACTGAAAATACAGAAGAGTGTTAGTGTATTTTTAAACATTTACAATCTGTGTGCTGTAATATATTTCAGCTTCTACAATAACAGCTCTTTGGTTTAATGTGTGCTGTGTGAATGTAAAAAGGATGGCACACAGCACTAGGATATCAACTGCCTACTTGGAGAATGATTAATTTAAGATAAATACATGCCTGGCTTCAGCTTCACTGATTGTATTTCCTATCCCAAGCTGCAGAATGAGTGTTTCCACTCAGATGTTGTAAAACATATGCAGGAATCATTCTTTTCTACTCACAAAGCACAGTGCATCACAGATTTAATCTTGCTGTTCTCTACTCTTTGGCTGAATTTAATTTTACTTCTGCCATCAACCTAATAGACAAAAAATGTTTCCTATTTATTTTAATACATAAACTTTAAACTCATGTTATTCTGATTTCATTCCACTTCAATTTCTTGGTTTGATGGCAAATAACAAAAACCTTAACTCTGTCTACAAATACATAATGGAATCACTTGGAAGAAATAAAAAAAATAGAAAAGAAAAAGAAATTTCAACATACCTAAGTGAAAAAAATCTTTGGTTTCATAATGATCATGGGACTCTACCAGACATGAAAAATACATAAAGACACAGAAAAAAGATCTTGCTTGGTGTTTGCTTTTTTTTTCAGTGCTACAAAACAAGACATGAATTTGTTCCATGGCAAGATGTATTTTTAAAAAAGAAAAACATGTCCTTGAAAACCTTACCCTCTAGTTTTAAAGCAAACAACGTCTCCCACTCACAGAATCACAGAATCAGCCAAGTTGGAAGGCACCCACAAGGATCACTGAATCCAACTCCTGGACCTGCACAGGGCCATCCCCAAGAGTCACACCATGTCCCTGAGAGTATCCACTCAGTAGAGTCTGCATCTGTATTCCTATGACTGTAGGAACTATCCCAGTCACAATAAACAATTAATTCATTTAGGCTAGACATGGAAGGGAAGAGGGGAGAAGAGAGGAAAGATAAGATCAGGCAAGGTTAGAACTTCATTCAGCACAAAAATACATTTCAGATCTAGCAAAAAAGTGGGGGAGATTCTTTAAAAAAAAAAAAAAGAAAAAAGAAAAATAATTTTTAAAAAACCAGCACCAAAAAAAACAAGTGTGCTTTTGGGAAAGCACAGTTATAATGAATTTACCAACCAAATAATTTAATGAAAAATTCTCAAATCTTCTTTATTTTATTCCATGGGAAAAAGACTCCACATACCCCAGTCTCAACAAGACATGTTTGCCAACTTGCAACAGTCCAGGTGCAGGTTTCTGTTTTACCTTGACCCATTCTGTCAGATGCTGCAATAGCCATGCCTTCTGCAAAGGTAGGGACTGGAAGTCCAGTACACACATAACAATATGGTTTCCTTCTGAAAGATACTTATTTGAGAAGGAATTTGATGTATGTCACTGTAGTGGGCATAAATGGCAGGGCCTTATCAGCAAGGTGCTGCACTGGTGCCATGTGAGAAGAGACCACAAACTGCCATTTGCCAATAAAAGCAATCACAGACACACAATTCCCCTCACACACCAAAACTGCAACCAGTCAGGGGAGGGCAAAGGACCCCTACTCAGGGAGCAGCTACTGGGGCAGGAGACATGCTGTAGAGAAGAACCACAAGGGAGTGGGTCCCACAATTGAGAACTGTCTGAATGCCAGATCCCAGAGGGTTGTTATCAGTGTCTAGGTGGAGGGTCGTTATAGGGTCTAGGTGGAGGCCTGTCACTACTGGTATCCCCCAAGGTCCACTATTGGGACCAATATTGTCTAACCTGTTCATCAATGATATGTATGAAGGGACAGATACCTCCTCAGCAAGTTCCCTGACAATGCAAAGCTGGAAGAAGGGGTCGATGCCCCAGAGTGCAGAAGGACCTTGACAGGTTGGAGAGATGAGCAGGGAAGAACTGTCTGAAGTACAATAAAAGCTAATGCAGGGTCCTGCACCTGGGAAAGCATAACCCCAAGAACCAGCACAGGCTGGGGGCTGACCTGCCTGAAAGCAGCTCTGTGGAGAAGGACCTGGGGCTCCTGTCCATGAGCCAGCAGTGTGCCCTAGTGGCCAAGAAGACCAACGGTATCCTGAGTTGCATTAGGAATAGCATTGCCAGCAAGCTGAGGGAGGTGATCCTGCCCCTCTACATAGACCTAGCAAGGCTGCAGTGCTGTGTCCAGTTCTGGGCTCCTCGGTACAACAGAGACATGGAGATCCTGGAGTGGGTCTAAGGGACTAGGACAGCACTAAGATGACTAAGGGACAGGAGCAACTTTCTTATGAGGATAGGATGAGGGAGCAGGGCCTGTGCAGCCTCAAGAAGCAACAACTGAGAGGGAATATCACCATTGTCTCTAAGTATCTGAAGGGAGGGTGTCAAGAGGATGGATCCAGGCTCTTCCCAGTGCTGTCCAGCAATAAGACAAGAGGCAACAGGCAGAAGCTGATGCACGGAAAGTTCCATCTTCGGAACTTTTTTACGAGAAAGAACTTATATACACTGTAGGTGGCTGTGCACTGGAACAGATTGTCCCAAATGGTCATGGGGTTTACCTCACTGGAGATATTCAACATCCATCCGGACACAATTCTGTGCAATGTGCTCTAGGATAACCCTGCTTTTAGCAGAGGTTGGACCAGATGACCCACTGTGATCCAACCTGAACCACTTTGTGATTCTGAGTGCTGCAGTTGCACGCTTTGAAGAAGATTCCATGAGCAGAGACACATCTAAGGGACAACGATGCACACCATGGGCAACCCTACACAGGGGCAGGGACACCCTCAAAGGACTGTGGCCTGCAGAAGACCCACAGCAGGGCAGAGGACCACCAGTAAGAATGGAAAATCAGCTGGTAGAGACCTTTACATATGTGATCCCCACTTTTCTCTTGCACCATCCATCGCCTGTCTGGAGGAATTGGGTTGGATGGAGTGTAGTGACCCTTGGTGAACATAATGGAAGTGGAAACTACGCAGGAGCAGGTTGGTTGCTTGGCTTACACTGAGCTTGGAAGAGCTGAGAGGAAGGACAGGTGTTGACTTAAGAGTTTGATTGTTAATGACCCTAAGCATGTCTTACAGTAGGTTATTCTAAAAGCTGATTAGTAATTACTGATTAGTAACCTTGTTCTCAAGCATATAACTGGAGAAGGATTTTGTACAACTAGAGATGAGTTACAGATTTCAAAAAAAATCAGACTGGCCTTAAATCATAGCAGCTTTTCATATCAGTCAATAGGAGTAAGTCAGATAAGCATCCCTTGACTTGTATGGGAAAAAAAAAAAAAAGAAAAAAGAAAATAGATCTATGTGTATTTTAATATTAAATTGCTTTTGTATTAGGCATATAGATTGTTATAACTAACCTCCACAGTTTTATTTCCTCTATGTAAGCATTTAAGACTTATGTTTTAAGAGATGGAAATGATTCCAGTGAACAGCCTGGAAATTTGCCTACCCCATCACACAAAAGACAGCACTAAAGATGTGAATATTAGGAACAAATCTGTAGAGATGAGAGATGATTTCACTCCTCATCCCTATTTATTTTTCTTCCCAACAGTATTCCAGTCAGGGGACCAATTAGTGATCAAGAGTTTTAAGCATTCGTCCATAAGAATTAACCTGCAATTACTATACCATTTAATGTAAACTACCAGTATCTAGCAGATGATAAGCTTAACTGAAACTGCTTTTTCTAATGGAACAACATATTTAATACACATAGTAATTTTTAATTATGTACATTATTTTATTGCTTCTAGAGCTTTCTTTTAAATAGTGGAAACTGTATCTTGAAACCACCAATAGGTTATGTTGCATCTGTTGCAAATCCTTGACAGCAAATGGCGTGAGAAGCAGCTCTTACCTTTACCAGGCGAAATACTCTGGCTGTATCACTTGGAAAGATTCCTGGTATGTTCCCGTCTTAAAAGGTTGGATACTCTTCCTCTATAGCAGGCCTTACAAAGAACCAATAAAAGGACATTGTACAGTTCTCAACTTATGTCTGCAGGTAGAAGCATGTTACTTTCCCAACTCCAGAGCAATTCCAAACCTTTAAAGTATCCCTTACTGCTCTTCTCCTGCCTGGTACCTGCTACAACTTGCAGACTGTGTAGAGCTGATTTACACACAACCAGAAGAAATGTATTCACGGTGTCATGGTTTAATTCCAGGTGGAAGCTCAGCCCCACACAACTAATCTTTCACTCCCCTCACAGCAAGGGAGAGAATCATAATGGTAGAAGTGAAAAACCTCGTGGGTTGAGATAAAAACAGTTTAATAGGGAAAGCAAAAGCTGCACACCAAACCAAAGAAAAATGAGGAATTAATTCACTACTTATCATGGGCAGGGAAATTGTTTGGTCATCCTGAGGAAAACAGGTCTCCATCACGCGTAACAGTGACCTGGGGAGACAAATGCCATAACTCCAAATGTTCTCCCCTCTCTTTTTCTTCTCCCAGTTTTATATGGTGACTATGATGCCATTTGGTATGGGATATCCCTTGGATCAGTTGAGGTTGGCTGTACTGGCTCCATACCCTCTCAGCTTCCCATGTACATCCAGCCCACTCACTGGTGGGGTGAGAAGCAGAAGAGGCCTTGGCTCTGTGCAAGTATTCTTCAGCAATAATAAAACATCCCTGAATTATCAACACTGCTCTCAGCACAAATCCAAAACACAGCCCCACACTTGCTACTGTAAAGAAAATGAGCTCTATCCCAGCCAAACCAACTCATACAATCAGGATGCTTTGCGTGTATAGACATAACAAGCTACATGAAAACGAAAAATGCCCGCTGCAATGGCACAGCAGCAGCATCCCATATTCTTCCACATGCTTCACAGGCACAAATATGTCAGATTAAAAGACAGGTAACAATACTCTGATGTAAGTTATATCAGTAAGGTGCAAGCTACACTTTCCGAACTTAAGAGATAGTCATAATATTATTGAAAAACAGCAGTGACATCAACAGGGCTACAAGGGTATAAAACTGGAAGAAGCAAGGTGAAATTCTGGACATGTGTTTTCTATCTAGACATCATTTCTAAGAACCCTCTGACTACCAAACATCCCGTCTTTAAATATCTAACCATTTGTCACAAAGAATTTTCCTTTTCTGTAACATTCAATATTCTGTAAATTTAGCAATTATGTTTTTAGGTGATGAGTGAGTCCCTGTTTCAAGCTGGAAAGGAAAAAAGGTGAAAAACATCAGTCACATTTTTTCTTCTAGGATTCACTCAGACTTCAAAAAATAAGGCTGATACACTGCTGGTAAGGCTATAGGAAAATTACAAGCTAAGTTAGGAGTTGTATTACAAGTAAAAGCCATATTACCTTTATGATATAGCAAACAAAAAGCTGTCCTAAATTATTGCACAAGTTAAAACCAAAAATATAAAATTCAACATTCAGATGACTACTGACACATGTTTATTACAGTAGGGCCTGCATGAGGTTTCCTTCAAAGTGTACATTTTAAAACTAATTACTCAGAAATAGTGTCCTAATTTAACTTATATAATATGGAGAAGTGGTCATATTAAAAAATAAAAATATAAACCTTATCACAGAATATAGCTGTAGAAATATATCCTGGTGCAGCTACACTTCACCTAAGTCCATAAAATGGGATCTTCTAATGCACCAAACTGTCCTCAAACATTTAAACCCAAAAGGAGGATTAAGATAATTAAACAAGTTTTAAAACATCTTTTGTGGTGTCAGGAAAGTATCAAGCACAATTTTCTGTAGTTTAATGACACACCTTGGCACTGTATGTCCATATTTATAGGAAATTTTTAAATCTCTTACTGTACAAGCTTGAAAGTGAAATTTCATTTAAATTAGAACACTTCTATGCAATTTTATAACTCAAATAATTTTTAGCTATATGCAAAAAAAAAAGTGTTTTAAAGTGTCTTTTAAAACATTTTTGCATATACTCGATTTAAAGATAGGAGATAATTTGTCCGTAAAAAGAAATTATGGAGAATGATAAAAGTAGAAATGAGGTTTATATCAAAATGAATAATTTCTTGCATTGACTATGTGCTTCTAAGTAATTCTTTAACTTTTATTTGTGCCAGTAATGCTATTGATTCAGTTAATGCTTGCGAGACTGAATCTTATTTTTAAAAAATTGAGAAAGTGTCCCTAAAACTAGAGACAGACAGTGTATGACAAGCACGTGTAAGAGAAGCAGAAAGTCAAATCCTGTAGCAGCGCAAGAGGATGGAGCTGTTCTGCTAGCAAGATAAAGTAAGGAAGTAGAAAGACACAAAGCACATATGGGGCACAAGACAGTCTTACTGTTTATGCCTATTTTATATCTATGGATTACACTTCAGTAATTCTTGAAGCCTTCCTTCTGCTAAGGGAGGCAGCAGGACCCTGTACCTGCTAGCCTGCAGAGAGCAAAAAGGCTGTCTTAGAGACACAGAGAACCCAAGCCTGCCTGTTGCACATTTTACCAGCTCTGTGATTAATCACTTTTCAGTTTTTCACCATCATAAGCAACACAGAGGTCTCACCTCTCATGCAAGCCTGAAGCATACGCCTGCACAGAATATCAAATTCATTCTGTTTTTACCCATTATTGTTTCCATGAAAAGCATTCTTGCCATTTAAGCTGAATTCAGCAGCCTGCTGCTATTGATAACCTTTAATGTTTAGGACACAAAGAAGAAACATTTACTTACAGATTTCCAAGGCTCTCATTAGTGATGGCCCGGGAATGTAACACTTAACAAAATGAGATGTTTCTAGGTGTCTGCTTTTCAACACAAAATGCTGAGTCACATTTTGTTCTCATTTACAATTTTGCTACGTAAATGATTCATTAAGACTGCATATAAATAACGATTGAACTTCTCTTTTCAAAGCCAAGTCTTCCCCTCTCACCAAACCACATGTATTACAGACACACAATCCTGAGCTGTAACTGGTCTCCTGGATCACGGTGGCTACCGCGTTTTCTTGACAAACCTGATTTCTGTTTTTGACTGAACAAACAAACAAACAAACAAACAAAACCCCTGAAAGCTGAATGCAGTTATGTATGTGTCCATAGCAGGGAAGGTTCTGTGCAGTAGTCAGAGGCAAACCATGGGATAAAGCCATGAGCTGTAGCCCGTGATCACACTGCAGCTCTCCTCATATGTAGCCTTAGGAAAAGGCTTCTAAAGAGAAGATCACATACATATCCTGATTCTTTGTTTAAAAGGGTTTTTGCAGAGATCAGAATACCTTAGAACCCTGTATGGTGTGTTAGTATAATCATGCTATATCCGGATAAACTGAACAGAATTTATGTTTGATTATGGTTATATCTAAAGTGCATTAAAACTGTGGTTTGCTTCTTGTGTCCACAGCATGCAGTCATATCATCTCTGCCTATGTGTGCAGCAACAGATACATGTCCATTCTAGTAAGTGACGTTTAGACACCTGCTGAACATGGGAAGAATGCCTGAACCTCAGAACCCATTGTTGCTGTGAATCAAAGACATTTTGCCATCTCAGAAATTTGCTGCTTTTGAAGACAGCATGTCCAGACACAATGACATCCGTAGCTGTTGAGGCCAAAACAAAGGAAGCAATGGAACCAAGAGTAAGTGTTTATTTTTTACTGTGGAAGTTGATCTGAAAAAGATTGGTGAGCAATTTAAAGTTCCAATTTTCCAAGTTATCACAGATTAAAGAAACATGCAGTTAGGAAAAAAAATAAAGCTAAAATCTCAGATTATCATTAAAAGACAGATTCAGTAAAGTTAAAACAAAACAAACAAACAAAAAGCAAGCAGACAAATGAAAAAGCCAAAATATACAATTCCTAAACAAACTCTTAAGTACCTAGAACAGAATTCTGGAGATTGTAAGCCTTTCAACCAAAAGATGATCCAAAACCTCCTGATCAATCCAAGCCTGGAGAAACCAAAAATGTGTTTGAACTTAAGGATTGTCTAAGGGCAGTGCCAAGAGCTCTGAACATGCCCAGGAATCTCTGAAAGCCACCACTTCACTCCTTGGCTGAAGGGGTTTGCTAAAGCTGTTTGCCACACCAGGCACCACTGTTGGAAGTGCCTGGAAGAAAAGGCTTTGTCAGAGCATGATAAACACACAGCAACATTAATTAATAGAATCATAGAATGGCCTGGGCTGGAAGGGACCTTAAAGATCATTGAATTCCAATCCCCCTGTCATGGACAGGGACACCTTTCAGTAGAATGGGTTTCTCAAAGTTCCCTCCAGCATAGCCCTGAAACATCATTATGCTTTTGCATTCCAAATACAGGTAGATATGGAAATCTTTCACAAACTTCAGTGGCAAAAAACTTCTTCAGAAATTGTGAGTGTTGACTTCTGTGTCCTTTTAACTGTGGTCAAATCCCAAACCTAATCTTCAACTTCCCACAAGTGCTCTAATCTTCACACAGATATTTAGAATTTTTTCACCATTTTTTTTCTTTTAAATCTTACAAACACCACGAATATGGAAAAGCTAGATGATGACTGCTGAATTTCTTCATCTTTAAAAGCACATAGGTACCTATTTAACAGAGGCACTGCAGGAACGCATTATTTAAAGCATTGTGAACAGGAAAGAGCAGTATAAATGCCAAGTACTGTTACTACTACCAGTAGCAATAATACTACTACTTGACACTGGTATAGTGTCTTGCATCTGAGAATCACAAATCACTTTACAAAAATCAATTATTAAGATGCTGTGAGGTGGGTAAGCATTATCTCACTTTTATAGATGATGAAACATAGCCCCATATTGGTGAATTGAATTGCTAAAGTTATCTAGGAAGCAGGTATAGAACCACAATAGATAGTGCACATAAGACCTCCTCTGTCATCTCTAACTACCAGGAATTCTTCTTTCCAATGTGTCACCTATTTGCTCTCACTTCTCATTTTTGTGAGCTGTCTTCTACAAGTAGTTTTCATTACCTTTCCTATCATTATAAATGACAGAATTAAGGACATCACACTAGAAAATATACCCCTGTTCCTTCATTTGTAGGATAGGTGTCAGGTAGCATTACATGAATAATCCATTTACATGTTGTAATACCCAGTAATATTTACTCTCCTTCTTCTTTTTTACTGTTTTGGTGAAGAAATAAAGTATAGCCTATCACAACAAAAAAATTGTTTCAGTAGGTGTTACGAAACCAGAAGCCATAAATAAAACTATCTGTACTCTTTATGATCCTAAAAACCAGTACCAAGATTTTGTTACCCTTAATTATACTCATTAACATCATATCTTGAAAGAAGTACCTCTGATTAGAGGAAGTTTCCTTAATTTTATTTACTCACTTATTCTCATGCAAACACTGCATGATTTAATTACTTTCTCTTCTGCCCACTGAAGAGACAGTGTTTTGGTTTTTTTGCTGTGTTTGTTTTTGTTTTTTAATAACATAAAATTATGCTTATACGGTCAGAAACAACCACATGCCACCCCTCCACATGATCTCAGCCAGCAAGCTGCTCAAAGATGCTCATTGTTAAATGCACCGCACAAGTGAGTCCCAGCTGTGACTCCAACTTCGGAGTTCAAGCACAGCCCCAGGCTGAGGGACCTGTGCTGAATGGCCCCAGCCTGGGACTGCACCTCACCTTGTAAACTCAAAGTGGCTGATGTAAGAATGACTGCTCCCACTAATTATTTTAAATAATACATAATTTTTAGACTATCCTGAGCTCAATACTTGTGAATACCATTTCAGTTCTACAAGAATTTTCTTCTTCATTAACAAGGTTGATGTATTATTACTTTTTCAAAGTCAGAGTAAAGTAGCACCATCCAGATGTTTAAGTGCACAGAGAGCTTCACAGACTGGAAAAGGAAGAAATCTCATTAAAATTTTCAGAGCCAAGACATGTCAAGTGAAGTACATAGATATGCTACCACTGGACCCAGGCAATATATTAATGTGATAAATTATTAGTCTTGTAAATAGTAACTTAAAATGAATGTATACAAATATAATATATATTTGTAATTTAAACATTCATTTCCCCACTCACATTCCTTCCCTCTCCAATAACAATATCACATTCTATGAGAATATTAGATCTCATATTCTCTAGTTTTAGTAAAAATGTACTTTCTCTATTTATATTATTTATCTTGTAAGGACATAAGCAATACCTAGATATTGAGGCTTAGAAACTGGATCATGTTAAGAGGCTACATGTACATATGCCTTAATCTCACCTCACTTCAAGAAGTGCCCTTATACTTTCTGCAAGCAGTTCATACCCAGGAAGCAAACTATACCCTCAATTTGATTCTTACTCCCCCTCAAAATTAGTGGAAGAGCTTCGCAGCTACTGCTGCTGTATCGTGCAGCCCTGTCTGCACAGGTTGCTTCTTGGAGGAAGGGGACACAGTAATCTGTGCCACCTCATACCTTCCTTTCCTTATCTTCTGCTCCCTGCTGTTCAGTCAGCTTGCCATGTGTGTACACTCTGCAGTGACCAATCATGCACCAGCAAGCGCAAAGAACATTGGAGCTTTCTAGGAACAACATAATGGAAGCAAGGAAAGCATTCATTCCTACAGCAGTCATTATAACCTTCCTTCTGACTTTACTTTCTCCAGGCTTGCTGAATGTATTTTTGTCATATTAATGCATAAAACAGAGGGAAAGGGAGGTGGTCGAATGTCCACAAGATTTCCCACATTCTCTGAAAACACTACAAGTTCCTACTCCTGTCCTCAGGCTGCAGTAAGGAAAGCTAAAACCAAATTTAGGTTCAAAGCTCTTTCCACCATAGAACATTCAGAGACTTTAATTCAAGCTGACTTAGCATTGGAATTCAGTGTACATTTAAAAAAGACATTGTTCTCCCTTCGTGAGAGAACATGGAAACAGTATTTCCAAAACAGGCAAAAGAAGCTGACCTAAATTTTCAGCTAACAGTGCCATAATTTTGATGCTTCCTTCTTTTGAGAGAACAGAAAAAAAAAGAAAAAAGTAGTTAAAAAATCTCTTTATTAAAGATGGAGAGAAACAGTCAGTTACTGGTTACAAAACCTCGAAATATATTATTTAAGCAGACTCTGCAATGTGTTAAGCTTGTTCAGTTTTGAAAAATGACTAAATTTTAGCAAAAGTATGGCAGTCTTTAAAAGCATTGTAATGGATAGCGTTTGGAATGCTGTCTTACACATAGTCCTTCACCCTAATAAATTTCTCTACTTTTGTATTTTTAATGTTTAGTGATACCAACTGCTCAAATCTACATTCTTTAGCAGACCAACCATCAAGAATATGAACTCATATAATTTACAATATCCTGTGTAATCCCAAATTTTTTTATGCTTTAAATCCAGCACCTTCCATACCCCCCCCCCCAATTACATGCATGTAAATCTTTGCAGTCAATTTCTGTTAAGTTTTATACATTTCTAAACTTTAAAAAGACACAAATTCTGCTGTTGATTCTGAACATTGGATTATAACTTCTAACTTTTCTGTACGAGAAATCTAATTATACATCAGATCAAATTCCAAACATAAGCAGCATTTAGCTTGCTTTAAAGGCATTTCAGCCTCAACAAGTCAACCTTAAAGGTCATTTAAAATTAACTCAGCTATACAACCACTTATGTTAACCTTGTTTGCTGTCAAGCCAAACCTGATAGAAACTGTCAGTAATTCCCAATTACCACTTCTTAAAGCAGATAATATAATGATCTGAAAGTAATCTGACTTTCTGCTTCAGAACATACTTATAGGATTGCAAATGTACTTTTTTTCTTCTTGAAAATAAAAACTGTTGCTATAAATTTGGTATTATATTCCTTACAGGAAAACTTACTGTATTCTTTATTTGCCATTGTTTTTTTGTTAATATGCTATGCCTATATTTATTTAATAATATGGTGTTTTCTACAACTAGGAAAAAAATCAAGACCTTTATGTGCCAATCATAAACCAAAATAACATCAAGAAATCTTCCCAATTTCAGCATATGCAGGATCAAGCCCTGAACTGACATTATCCATCACTCTGTCTGTATAACACAAAATTAATTTGATATGTCAATTTTGTACTTCTGGTAGTATTTGCTCTTAAATACCCCTGGGAGGATAAAATGTTCATAGAATGAGTAAGATGTGCCATTGCATATGGCAGAGTAATTGCACTGAAGACAGGATTCTCTACAAACATTTTTTCACGAGATCTTGCTGAAAATCAAGAACGTCAAGCTCAGTAAAACTCCTTGAAACTACTACAAGAAGTACAGACTTTCCTGTACTAGAGGGGGAAATAATGTACCTTTCTGACCTCCCGCTGTGTACAATGCTAGCCCTCGTTACAGGGAGGGAACAGCAACCTGCTGATGCCTTCTTGTCCCCAGCCTGCCATCGGCACTCGAAGCACCCATGATGCTTTGCCAATATTAACAAATATTGGCTCAGACATAAATTATTGCACATTCCTGCCTAAAAACTATGCTTCCTAGGGACATACCAACCATGAAAAGTTGTGTTTCTGCAACTAGAAAAGCTATTGATTCATTCCCTCCTTCATGTAAAATCTTTCTCAGCATCATACCTGAAGAGGGAACTCCATTTTTTCCTGACAAAAGACGCATTTTCCCAGACCTTTAGTTTGTGATAAACATACTCACTGTGCTAACAGAGCAACAGTTTATAGTTTACACACACTAATAATAACACTGGAATTAGAGTCATGCAAGGGAGGCAGTTCACTCATGTGCATACTAAAACCAACCCTACTTCCACTACATTGCCCATAAGCTGTACATACATGCAGACTAACACCACATAAATTAACTAAAATCCTATGTAATCTATATCTGTGTTTCAGTTGCTTTGGGGGAGGGATTAAACCAG
This sequence comes from Pyrocephalus nanus, assembly GCA_038380795.1. NCBI lineage: Eukaryota > Metazoa > Chordata > Aves > Passeriformes > Tyrannidae > Pyrocephalus > Pyrocephalus nanus. The sequence continues at coordinate 49,968,274 of CM076266.1, forward strand.
TGCCAGAAGGTTAAATATCACAGTGAGAGAGTTGAGTCCATTTCCAGCTGCAGTTGTTGACTAGTTCATTAACCAGCTATACAGAGAAAAAAAATATCCTCTTCCAAATTTGCCAGAATTCTGTTTTTCAAAGCTTTTATTTCTTCGTGTCAATTATTTTAGATCTACTGTCACATTGCAGACCTTTGGCCATGGATGAATACCTTTTCTTTAGCATGCTATCAGATGAAAGCAAAACAAATGGAAAATAAAAATGTGTTTTCCTATAGTTTGCTTCCCCTTTTTTCCCTGTCCCTTTTGCCTTCCCAAGGCAGTTCTCCACATTAGCCCCTGCCTGCTGAACCACGATGAACTCCAAGTGCATGTCTGGCAGGATGAGTAACTTTACCATTCCATCTTCCATGTTCTCCTGTGAGTTTCCTCCTGAACATCTGGACTGAGATGCACTGACTGAGAGCACTGAGAGACTGAGAGCACTGATTACCAGGTACCACAGTGCATGGAACGTAGCTCTGCTAGCAGACATACCAGGAGATGGGCCAGCAGAAAGCTATCCTATAAATCCACCCCAGTTAGAGAAACTGAAGCAGTCTCACAAAATCTCTGGCATACCCACAGATGTTGTTTTCCCAGGCTCTAATTTGTCACAGCAATTTTCCAGACTCACCAGGTCATCACTTAGTACCACAACAGAAATATTTACCAGCTTCAGGTAATAAGGCAAGATAACTCCATCTCTCACTTGCTTAATGGGGGAATCAACAACATGAAGCAGTAAGACGTCCCAAAGGTAAAGCCCTTTTGTTCAGCAAAGCACCAAGATCAAAAGCTTTCCACCACTCAGTGGCCTGCAGTCACAAAGATTCCCACAGCAACCCTTGTGTGCACTCACTTGCAGGACTGAAACGGCATAGTGACTCTACTCTTGTGAAGAGAGATATCTTATGTGGAAATAAATGCCAGCCCTCCTATTTTATCTGAGGGCAGGGTCCCACTGAAGTCGTTAAAGAGCAGGATTCCTTCTCAAGCAGCCTTATAGATAATGACTGCTGGCAAGTCTCTGGTACATATTATGTTAGAGGAAATTAACGGTGTGACAACACTGTAATTAAGAGGAAAAGAAACATAAAAATGGAGAAAATCTATCTTATATTGTTAATTAAGTATAATGGTTAGATTTCAAATTAAACCTGAAAATGACACTTGTCCTCCATAAGAAACTAATCACTTCATGAGGTAAACAGCTGATGTTTACTGGCCTAGTCACTCACTCACTTGTGCAAAAAAACTGAAACAGCAAAGAATGGGATATTAGTTTAATATTCAGATATTAAGATAATACTAGGTTAGTGACTAATACTAATATTGAGATATTAAGTCTGATCACTAATTCACATTTTAAAAAATGCACTCCTCTGCATTTATAATCCAGCAAAAGTTTCAACTGACTTCTGCCGAGCTTTTTCTCTTTCGGAAAGATTAAAAAGTGATTTATATGTGTCTTTTACTAAGATCTGATTTATTCCAACCAGAAATCATGATCCTAAAAGTAAGTGGCCCCAGTGTTAGTATGATGAGCCTCTAAAATGTCTAGTATAACACCAACCCACAGTGAATAACCTGTAATTATCCTTCTTAATGAACACCTACCTGCTATGGGGATAAGGAATGTGGAAGCAAGTTGTGAGTCAAACTCTGTGTGCACTCTCAGGGAAGTGTGCTAATCAAAGACATGCTCCATAAAAAGAAAGGTGTTACGCTGACTGCTTGAATACCTGTGCTAGAGCAGCATGGTTTGCAATAAACCAGCATTGTTTGTGTTTCAGTAGTACAGAAAAGACAGTCACTGTACAGAGTCCAGCAAAAATATACAAGGCTTCATTTTTGGAGCATAGCTACATTTTCCTTCGAATTGAAATTCTGTGACTGAATCACAGTGATGCCTTAACCTTGAAGGACCTAGTAACCAGTATTCACTAACTTTAGCCAGATTACTAACGAAACAAAATCTAAATAAAATCTGAGGACCAGATTTATGCTGGCATAAAACAGCCTTGGAAAATTCAATCAATTAAACAGATTGATTTACACAAGCTATAATCCTGCCCTGAACAGTCAGTCACTGTGCACTTCTCACTGTGAATTTTAAGGATGCTTGAAGAAACTACACAAAGTACTCCAACAAGCTCATTATGATTCACCAATATCCTCTCATCTGCTCTTTATCTTTGATGTTTGTTGCATGAGTGGTGAAGCTGAACTTTCTCTCATTCAGTCAGGATATGCATATCACATTTACTGGGAATCCTCCTGTCAGGAGCACAAGACAGATTTGTTGTGGGATTTGTGAGAAAATCCAGCCACTCCATCTGATCCAACCACCACTCTGCTGTCAGATCAGCCACTACCCTTCAATCTTCACATGTTCCAGCACTCCACCATACAGTCCTATTCTTCCGCATAGCTTAATGGAGCTGGAGCCCAGGCTACACTCATTCTAGTAACTGAACAGAGCCAGGACGCTGGCTCAAGCACTAGTACACAACCATCAGAATTGGTTATTTACAATGCTTCCCACCACAGTTTTGACTTACAGCACCCACCATTTTCTCAATTCCCAGTTACAGTTTTGTAAAAAATGGCACCTGGACTATGTGCCCTGCAGCTGGTTTGCAGCTCCGTATGGGGGAAGGATTTCAAAGCCATAAGAAAAAAGAAGGGAGGCTTTTAGCTGCCTTTACTGAGCAGCTCATGTCAGTGCCGTTAAACCCTCTTGGAACTGAAACTGCATGCTGGTGATGTCCTGTCCTAGTTCCCAAAGCCTCTTCACTGTCAGGGACAGTGCTTCTTGTTCATCACCACAAGCATACTGGAAACAGTGCTCACAACTTCATAGTTTAGCTGATTTAGCTCCAATGCCTGGCACATTCCCTGGTGTTGTTTACTAATGCACACACTGCCTTTGAGGATCTGAGCCTCAACGCTCTCTATAGCAAACTCATTTACTTTGCAATTAACCTCTTTGTTCACATTTACTATCCCACTTCCATTCTTCTTGCCAGTCACTTCTGAAAACCAAGTCCTCTGCACACCTGCCAGCCATTAAGGCCTACAAGTCTTTGTTCACTGTCCTTCAGAGCAGAGACAAGGATTTACGTTTTTATTATTTGTTCCCCTCACTGTGAAGTACAGTGTACAATTGCATTATTAAATCACTGTACTTGAGGGCTTATTATTAATATGCAGATCTTATAAAAATATATTAGTGCCATCAGTAGAAAACTGACACCTTTATGTTTCTTCAGATACCACATATCCTTTTTAACTCTGTGAGAGATTTGAACCCTACAATTTATCCTATTGTATGCTGTAATCAAAAGCATCAATCTTTTTAAAGCTGTGTTAATGCCTAATGCCTGCAGTCACCATACTTATTAGCCAGAGGTTAGAAGTCTAAAGAGAGCTAAATACATTACGATGACAGAAAGCAAGAGTTTCTTTTGTAACATATAAGTTGAGCAGTCATGCCTTTCTTTGTAGGGAGACAGCTCAGAAGACTCTATGTATTTAAAACACTTCAGCATAAGGTGCTACAATTACTTTATCAGTTATTACTCTTAAGAGGCCATCAGGAAGCCAATTAGGATTTTTATAATGGCTCCCAGGCAAATAGAAGGTCAAGAACTGAACTTTACCTGAACAGATGTAGGAAGAAAAGCTCTCAGTGATTCACCACATTCATGATGATCTCACCTTCTAACTCTGATCATTTTGCTATGTTTGGGGATGTAGTTTGGGGTGCTGCTGAGCTTTGGATTTTTTTTTTTTAATTATCCAAGGGCTTTGAATTCTCTGGTACAATGATAAATCACAACAGTTAAAAGAGTTTCTAAAAATACATATTTCAAGCACTTTTTAAAATTGTAACTTTATTCTTCAGACACTACTAGTCAGAGCATCAGAAAAATAATATTACTGCAGGATGCATTTTGGGAAATGGCATAAGGAGCTGTATTTGGGTAGAGGGAAAAGGTATTCAAGGTCCCTATTACTGAAGTTTACTGATGAACTCCAGATTTAAAAAGAAAGGTCTTGAAAACTGTTTTTCTACTGGAATATTTCTAAGTGTACCTATTCAGTAAGCCTCATTTGCTGAACTTGAAGTGAGTCCTCAAGAATACACAGTGGAAATAAAACATATTTGCTATGGATTTCTAGCACATTTCTCTGCCTTTGGTTTTTATTGATTGTGAAGATTATGCAGGCTCTGTTAATTCATTCTGTAAACTTGTTTAAACCCCTTTCAAGGATAGGAATTTTTTAAATTTCTTAATTTCTTCCAATTTACTGTTTATAATGATCTTTACTGATGAAAGTTGTCATGTATGCAAAGCAACAGAAATATTTAAAGGCCGATTCCACAACCCACAGATATCCAGTTCAATCACCTACAACATCAGTGATTCTTTAAGGCAAAAAAATAATAATATGAACCAAGGCTGGTAGATAGCTGTATTAAAAAAAAAAATGAAACAAAACAAAAACAAACAAAAAAACAAGCAAACAAACAAAAAACCACACCAACCAACCAACCAAAAACAACCAAACAAAAAACCCACAAAAAAACAGCAACTAACCAAAAACCTTCCAAACAAACAAAAAACCTACAAAACCCCAATCCAAATTTATTTGCTCTACTATCCTTTCCCCATTAGAAGTCATAACATGACATATGGATATAACCCTTTATTGTAGTCATCATATCTGCTTTATATAATAAAAAGCCCAGTGCTATCAATGCTTTTTTTTTTTTAACTTTGCAGAATGAAACTTGTTCCCCAATAATAAGACAGCTCTAAACCTGTGCTGCACAGATTTATTAACCCAGACAAAATGAAAGGTGTATCTTTCTCCACCAAGTGTTATCATTTTCAAGTAAGGCAAGTCCTCTAGGTAATAAATTTGAAGACTATTTTTTGTTTATTTTGAGGGGAGGGTTTACTTCTGAAATAAATAACCACTTCTAAAAGATGCTTATTATAATGCTAAGCAATAAAACATATATATTGTACAGAATATATACACAATAAAAAACTCCCGTTCCACATGGTATACAATACACTCGTTATAAACAGGTCTTCAGCAGAAGATGAGCAAAATTTAAAATCAGGAAGTTTACAAATGCAATACTTATTTCAATGTAATTTTTATGGTTTTATAGGATACAAATACAACATCTGCATCAAAAAGCACATATCTGTGATTTTTTCATTGGTTAATAATAATCACAACAATTTATCCCTCACATCCAAAACCAGAACTTTTTCAAAGTGATGTTTATTTTGTCAATGATCAGTGTCTCCAACATTGTTTCTCACAGTACCTCTTTTCCACACTTAATAGCCAAGGATGTATTTATCATTCCAATTAATATAGTACCAACCTGTTCTTTCTTCACTTGTCCCACTAATTTTTTTTCACATGGGTTTTGCTATCTTCTCTTTAAGGTGAAGTAAGTGCACATCGAAATACAAAAGAAAGGATATGCAAGTGTCTATTCATGTAGATGCATACAACGTAACAACCTTAGACTTCTAAGCAGGCAGAGCAGTAGCAAGGCCTTATGAGGACAGCAGTTAAGCATTCAGACAGCCAGGGAAACCTGAATATGTATTCAGTGACTTTTATGGGATGTGTATTTATTACTTGGTACGCACAAACTACTTGCATACACATCACATTGCGAGTTTTTTCCTTTTGCTCTATGGGGACCTACATGACTGCGTTTTTTAGTTTCATTTTCTGAACTAGTCCTCCATGGTTCTGTGACAATTTCTGATCTGTTGCCCATTGGACCAGACAGCCACTGTCTGTGCTGAGATGATGGGTACACCTCTCAGCTGCTGTTTGGCACAGACCTGTAGCCACATGGCTTGTGAGAATCCTGGATTTTTTGTTCCTACACCTGCAATGCATCACCAGAAGCTTCTTGCAAACACAGACAAGAGCAGGCTCAAAATATCAAAGATATAATTTGTTTTTTCAGTGCCTAACATAGGGTGGCATAAATATACACATTCTGCTTCTTATTAGAAAAGTCCATGTTCAGAGTTTTACACACCTCACAGAAAGTCATACTTACACTGAAGAAATAAAAATTAGTATAGACAAATATTTCGTACTGATAACCTATGAAACCCACAAAAGCAACTAAAATTAGATTTATTAAAATCTGACTATGAAAAGTTTTCTTTTAAAAAAAAAAAGCTCAGAACACCTTAACAACTGTAAGAATTTTCATTTCTAGAAGACCTTCTGATTACAGTATTCAGATAGATTTCATTTATAATATTAACCCCAAAATCTAATCTACCACCTGTTTTGCTGTCAAAGGGAGTTCTGTTTTTACACTTTCTAATCCAGTTTCACAAGCCTTTCTCATGTTATAGTCTGAGTTGGAAATTCAGGCTGAAGATCTACAGCTGATTACAACTGAGAATCTCCTCAGTGATGCCAAATACAGCTCTCAGTCTGAGCAGAATATAGAGAAAATATTTCTGTTGACACAAAAGCACTAAATCTGTTTTAGAATGCGTTCCAGGGAAAACATCAATTGAAAAATTGATATCAACTAGTGTTGATTAATGTATGGATTGTTTCAGAGCTGCATGCAATCTTTCAGCAATATTTCTATTTTACTTGAACCAGCTTGCCAATTATCTTTATGCATAACTATGAAACTGGGAAAAAATTTTGATGATGATGATGTTTACATCTTATCCAGTATGCACATAAATTTAGCCTTAAAAAAAAAAAAAAAAAAAAAAGCTATCATTAGAGTGCCTCCCCACTGGGTACAGAACAATACATTCTGCACAGTGAACAGCATTTTCAGGATTCTGTACATACCCTATGACAAATCTTGCTATTCATGCACTGTAGTTGATTGCACAAGACAAGCAGTGGTATGTGCCCACATAAAATGCAGAAATGCAGAACCCCAGATATCTGCCTCTGGTATCACCTCTTCAGATTACCATCATAAATCAAGTCATTTTAATACTGTTCATTCAGGGGTTTGAAGGTTCAACGGCTAACAGAGGAGCAGGTTGAATCTTCACAAAACAGTGCTTATAACTGTCAATGTGAATGCTAAAATGTTCGTTTAAAGGATCTTCTAATTGCTATTCAGAAATGTTTACATGCATAGACTTTCGCATGCACATATATTTGCAAAATGACTTAATCACCAGTGAAGACTGCTTAATTCCTTGGAGGGTCAAACTGGATTTTAATGATACTGTGTGTTATGTTGGCAATGCTAGTTCCTTCAGGTCCATGCATGCATCTGCACTTCTCTTTGACATTAATTCAACCTTGTAATAAACTTAATTTGATCTTTTATATAAGTTATCCCTGATCCAAGATTAATTTTTTTTTTACTGTTGTAGGTGTAAAAAACTTCCATTCTTAACTCTTGAGCTCTAAAAGAAGGTTTGCAGCTTTGTGCTCTGTGCTGTAACAAATGTGATGCACTGTCTTTCAGAGTGAAGACCTTGAGGGCATCACAGAAGGTATGTCCACGTAAGAAGCCAAGCTTATACAGATGGATAGACACATAAAGGAGTAAAACTAAATCTCCCACAGTGCAACTCTGTGGCATTTTAAAATAACAGTACTTCAGCAGGAAGATAAAAACTTTTCTAATTTCTATTTTTTTCCAAAGAAAAGTCTATATTTTCCCCAGGATAAGTGAGAAAAATTACATTTGCACCTAATGATAATTTCAGTCATCTTAAGTAATCAGTTGTGATGTAATAAAAAGACTTATCAATGGTTTTTCATACTAAATTAAAAAAAAAACAAACAAAAAAAAAAAAAACAAAAAAAAAAAACTAACCCTCAAACTAAAAACCCCAAGCCTTGTAGCCAAAGGCTATACAGTTCCCTAGGGAAACCCAAGTAAGGAAAAATGCCTACATTTTGGCCAGTCTTTAAAAGCTTTCCTTTCCCTCTCCATTTAGATACATCTTACAGGGAGCTTTTGTAAACCCTTTTTAGAGGAAATAACTTGATTCAGACGATGAAGTTCTTTTGATCATAGTTTTTTTTCAAGGAATCTAATCTCACATGAAAGTATTTGCATAAAGAAAGGTTATCAGTTCATTTAGTTGTTAATGGTCAAAACAAAACATTCATTTAGATGGAGGAAGGAGCTGGAGCATCCTCCCCAGCAAAGCCCGGTGAGCACTTACCATGGACAGCACATGGGGGCAGGAGTCCAGAAAACGGCGTAGGAACAGACATAGAAAGTCTCTACGGCCTAGAGCATGGTTAACACCTCAACCCACCATCCAAGGGAGTACCTGTTTCACAAACACTAGGTCTCTACATTCATTTTCAAACTTGAACACAGCACAGAATAAAATAATACAAAAAAAAAATTAAAATCCCACTAAACTGCTATGCTCTAGATGAGTAAAATGAGTATGAACTGAAAGTGAGAAGGCAAATGGATCTAACAGCAATAACTCTGGAACTAATGGACAAACAAGCATTGCCACATGAAAAATAACAGATAAATCTATCTGGTTTTAAGAACTCAACTGAGGGACCAATAAAAATATTAGAATGTTGGAAAGGCACTCTCAGACATAAAGCACCTGTTTAACATTACTGCTAATTGTGGATGAAGGAAATGGCCCCAGCAGAAATTGGTTGAAGATGATTAAATTTAACTGCAATGCTATATACAAAGTGTTACCCACTCACTGAATTGGGATCAAAATATGCTCAGAAGTGATACATTCCACAAAAACAGATTTAATACAAGGCATGAGCAGCAAGGCTACATGTGACAAAAAGCACATTCCTGTTTTCTGAAAGTTCTTTCTCTCTCTCACATGTTGCAGAATTGCACAGAAAGCACTGTAAGAGAACCATGAACTCAGGAAATAATGTCACCATAAGGTTGAGTGTGGGCTGCAGGAATGCTCATATTCTCCAACACAGTGGAGCAGTAGGGTTGGTAGGGAACACAGCCCACTCTGAGGCACAAAGTGCCAGGAATCAGTAAGATCAGAAACAGTTAAGGAGGAGTGCCTGCCTTGGTTTGTGTAAGGCAGATACCTTGGTAAGCCAGCTCCACGCTTTCAGAAGAGCGCACAGGATCCCCCTGGCAGGCGGCCACTTCTGCTGGAGGCAGCTGCCAGAGACTTTTTGGCACAGAAAAGTGAAGTACCATTTTCTTTACTATTTTTCCCCTTTTTCTTTCTACAAGATTTTGTTAGTACAGTTGGGAATTTTTTTCACTCTTTCCTTATGTAGAAGGACTATTTATTAGAGCTGCTGGCCCATTATCAGTCCCTTTACACTATATTTCTTAGCTTAAATTTTACATTTCATGCATTTCCCTACATAATGCCTAGAGCATACCCTTCCTCTCTGCTTTCAGTGCTGTTGAGGGTACAGTCACAGTACTGAAGGATGACTTGTTTATAATCAGAAACCTACAAGTTATTTGGTCTTCCAGCTAACTGCAGATATACAGTGGATGCTCCTTTTAACCTGCTGCCACCTAGACCGTATTTCACATGGTACACATCCAGCATGTCTAGCCTTTAAATTGCTTTCTGACAAGTGTGCTTGGCAGATATCTCTCCTCTCTGGTGGCAAACACAACACTGCCATTCTTTGTGGCAGACTTGATTGTGCTGGTGTTTCTCAACTAAGCTGAGACAGATGGAAAGAGCTGCCCATGCCGTGCCCCTCTTGTTCTCTATTTAGAGTCGTTCAGTCCTCAGGCTCGTTAAAGTTTTCAAAGAAGTTTTCACATGTCTACTGTTGTTACCTGCTACAGAGAAGGCTAAGGTGCTACTCAGCCCTGGTTATATTTTCATTAGTGCTGAAACAGCTTGCTTGTGGCTCAGTATCAACTAAACAGTCATTATTTCCAAGTACCTCTACTTAATTAGAACTACTGAAGCCTTTGGACATGGGGTGAGAGCTGTGCTTTTTGAAAGGTAGCTCTTTGAAACAGACAAGAAGCCTTTCCCACATCCCACATCCCAAAGAACTTAGGCAAGCACTAAGTGCAACAGAGCAGCTTGACAGCCTTATCAGAAAACAGCTTAGGGAAGTACGTGAAAAATACTGTATTCAGCTGAAGCTGCAGGGAACAATGGAGGAAAAATAATTAGCCAACTCAGAAATTGGCTAAGGCACTGAGTCTTCTGAGCCTTCTATTTCCTTCAAAATACAAAGGGATCTTTAAATACTGAGTAGTAAACAAGACTTTGTTTATATCTTATCTTAAAAAGCCACAAGCAGAACAGTGCACCCTAATAATATCTTTTGCTCAGAAATTATTCAGAAGCAAGGGGGCCATCTGCTGAATTCCCAGAACCATTTTCTGCTGTATCCTGGAAGTTTCTTTGAAAGTTTCACAGCAGAGTCCTTTTCCATGTCAGCTTCACTAGGCTTGTGAAGCGCGGCAGTAAACCTCTAAGTAGGTTGGGCTGCAGGTGTATATTACAGCAGATCTACCATGACTGCAAAAAGTAAAATCAGTATACCAGTAAGTGTAATCTATTCAGGACTCAGAAATCTTGTAGACAATATCATCAGTCTGAGGTGTAAGTAATATCTCTGTATCATAATTCATTTCCTTAAATAGAAATTTTCAGAGACAGAAAATTTGCTCATATGTTCATTATAACTTTTCAAATGAAATATAAAAGCTTAAAGCACAGAATTAAGTCTCTAAAGTAAGCAGCTTCCCTCTTTGGCTTACTGTCCATTATCCTTAGTAATGTTGGCATCATGTTCAAACTCAGCATTTCCTTACCTGTGTAACTCCATTACAACTCCATTGATACAGGATTCACTGCTCATTCCACTCTTTCTGAATTCATTACCACAACTTCAGAGGCCAGCTTCACTATATTCATAGCTAAAGTCCCTCTTCCAATGTGTGAAAGTGGGCAAAGGAAAGGTAGAATTTTTAAAAGATTTTATGACCATGTCACTACACACTGCCATGCACAAAGTACATTACCTTTGTAGTCCACACCTTGTTCTCCTTAGTACTGCTGCAGCTACAGGTCTCTTTGCATACCAGGAAAAAGGACCAGAATTGTTTCTGGCACAGTAACAATGAAGTATGCTAAATAACTACTACACAAACACTCAGACTGAAAAAATCCTTGTTCATATAACCATGAAATTTGATAAAGGTATTTAAAATATTCACCACTGTTCTCATTTCTTAAAGCATAGCCTTAAGTCTACTGACATTTCATGGTCTGTTAATACAGAACACTTTAAATATAGAAAGGTACATGTTATCCATTAAAGACTTTGTAGGCTCATGCATAAGATCACTCATAGTGTAAAAATACAAGATTATTGAATGATACAAACTATAAAATTGAATCTTCAAGGTTGCTTCCAGTTCAGCATTTGAAAAAAGACTGCAAGATGTAACTTGTATCTTTCAAAGTTATAATCAGGAGGTATTAAATAAAAGCACAGCACAGGGCACACAGGTAAAGGCCACTTGCTCAAGACTTCCCTCTGATGCACAAGAAGTGGTCCCAAGTTTAACTGAATAGTTGGAGGGTTGGTTTGTATTGTATGGGGCATTTTTCATGCTTAAAACAAGCTTACTACCTCAGTCAATACTAAATCTCAATATGCATGACTCCCACATCCATAATGCAAAAATGTATCAAGGTGGTGTTGTCTGCTGTTCACTGTTCTCAACTTTATGCACACTGATAGGCAAGAAGGATATCATCTGGAAAGTTATAAAGTTGTAGGCACGTACAGATTACGCACTGCTTTCAGTATTTAATAGCAAACTATTATCTTCTTTGTCAACTAAGCATCCCTTCTTTATCTCCTAAAGTCTGGACTTCTGTGTCAAAATAGAAAAATAGCATATATAAACCAGTAGTAAATCCTAAATATCAAACACATAAAAGAGTTACAGAGCTACACTTACCCAGCATTAGTAAAACATTATTGTGCACCTTTATTCCCACAAGCTGCCCAATACTCCCTCTCCACAGGACTCAGTCTATGACCTCAAAAGCCTGACTAGCTGCAAAGAGTAGCCACTAAGAAAGGCAAAAATAAAATTAAAAAAAGGGTGGGGGGAAGGAAAAAGAAATATGTGTAGAGAAATGAAAGTTTCCCCTCAAGAATTTAGAATGAAAGCTAAGGATTGCTAAAATTCAGTCCTTTATATAGAAATGGTCCCAAAACATATAAAGCATACCAACTCCTGGTCATATGAATCTCAGAAACAAGTAGTTCTGTCTTAGAGAAAGCAATACAAAGTGCTTTTGCTACTTTTTTCCAACTCTGGAAAGCTCATATGGAAGAACATTTCTATATAGTGAAAGAGGTTTGAGTTTATTTTCAACTTCGTAATTTTTTTCCTTTTCCACTAATCCCTAGATACTTGGCTTAGAACTAAGATGCTTCAATGTAAAGCAAAACCCTTTTAAAAAAATGCTTTGATAAGTAATAGGAAATATCAGCATAATTTTTTTGGTCTTCTTCTCTGTTACTTGCATATGAACAAAAATTACTCCCATCTGGTAACAGAACTATGTTTAAAATGATGGTTCGCTAGTGAAATCAGACAATTTTATTTCTTTAAGTATTTAGACTGAGAGGAGTGGTGTGCATACTCCTATGTAGGTAGTTAGAAAGAAAGGGAAAGAAACTGGAAAGTGAAGGATTTGGAGAGTAATGCTATTTGGAGGGTACTATATTCTCTTACTTCTGACACTACTTTACTTAAACATCAGTTGTTAAAGTTCTACTAAATAAAAGTATTTACAATTAAGACTGTTCCCATTTTAGATTCTTAACATTGTTTCCTTTGGATCTAATTTTGCACAGTTAACGTCTCCTGCATTTCGGGAGGTTCCACACACGAAAGTGGATCAGCCCCACGGGTCAGAGAACACAAACACAGCTTAGCCACTGTCTGATCGATGATACCTGCAGCACAGTTGTATTATATTGCACACGGCAGATACAGCAGTACAAGGGAAGAACCTGCAGGTGCTGTATCGGAGTGGTGGTGCACGACACAGAAGGGATTTTGAAAGTGTAATGAAGTATTTGTCACCTTCTGTCACTGAAAGTCAAGAAACAGAAAGCAGAGACTTTCGTTTCCTAAAGGTATTTTAGAGTGTAGGCGTGCTAGGGGGCATAACACGGCACTGCCGAAGTCCCACCGTGTTTTCAAGGTGCTCCCGGTACTGATGGGTGGCAGGTCCGTTCCCCTCCGCAGGTCACATACTGAGACCGGGCACAGTGACAGGGAAAGTACAGTCGAGACTACGGACGCGGTTGCGATACCAATGCCACCGCGGAGAGGCGGAGGAAAGGCAGCGAGGCTCCGGCGTCGCCCGGGCGCCCTCCGCTCGGTGGCTCCCCTGGCACCCCGCTGCCCCTCGTCCCGGCGGCGGGGGCTCGGTGGAGACCACCCCACGCAGCCCAGAACAACCACCTGCCCCTACGAAACGCCTTTAGCGACTCACGAAGACGGTCTGCAGTAGCTCAACGCGTCTGCAGTCGCCGCAGGACCGCCCCAAACTTCACGCGTGTTCTGCCTAGATGTCGGTCTCGACAGGTAGTTCACAACACGCCGCAGCCAAACTCGCAAGTGCGTTTTTTTTTGCAAGCGGAACCAGAAGGATGATCGCTTCCCTCCTCCGCCGCGTCAAAACCTTGGACAAGGTACTAAACCGCGACACCTGGAGCCGACACGGCGCCTTCCCCTCTACCAGCCTCCAACTTCCCTGCAAAGCGTCAGAAATTAACCTCTCCGTGGGCACGAGCCCGAGACGCGGTCCACGGATAGCCCCAGCTAAGCGGCAGCCCCCCCCCGCCCCATCCGGAGCGCCAGCACCGCCCCCAGCCCCGTCCCCGCGGCCACACGCCGGCAGCCGCCGACGGAGAAACTTTTCCGAGCCGCCCGGCGAGGCAGCGCCCACGCGGCCGCCCCGCAGAGCGGGACCGAGCCGGAGCCCACGCACCGCGCCCCCCGCAGCCGCGCCGGCCGCCCCGCCGCGTGGGCATCCGCCCGCACCGCTCCTACCGTGCGGGGGGCAAGTGAGGGAGGGAGCGAGGAGGTGGCAGTTACCGGCGAGCGAGCGCCCTTCTTGCAGAGCGGTCCCCTGAAGACGCCTTTGATGCCGCGGTAGTGCCCGTTGCTGAGGTGCCGGGAGCTGATGACCAGGTAGCACGCCATGCGGGCCCCCCGGGCGGGCGGGCGCGGGGCGGGAGGGCAGCCCGGCTCCTCCGCGGCGGCGGCGGCGGCGGTGCTGGCCCCGCCGGAGCACAAGCCCGCATGAAGGAGCGGGCGGAACCGCAGCAGCGATCTCCCCGCTCCCGTTTCATCCAGCGCCCGGGTGAGCGCTGCCAGCAGCAGGATGCACTGAAGGCGGCAGCAGCGGCGGCAGCCAGAGCACATCTGACGGAGCGCGGAGGCCAGTCCGCATGCTGCTCCGCGGGTGGGAGACGGGCCGGCGAGAAGAAGGGCAGAGCACAACTTGCACAGTCCGCCGCTGCTACGGCCCCTTCCCTGCCTCCCTCCTCCTCTTCCTCCTCCTCCTCAGACCAGGCCACCGGCAGCCGACATCCGGAGGGGAGTTTCTCCGCGGCAGCTGGAGCGGCGACTGCTCCCCATGGCTCTCCCGTGGGCCGGGCTGGGTGGTGGATGCCGCCGGGCGCCGCGCAGGGTCCTCGCCGCCCCACTCCACTCCACTCCACTCCTGCCGTGCCGCCGCAGTCGGCGCCGCGCCTCGCTCACCTCCGCCGGCGGGGGGGGGAGGCGGTGCGAGGGGGCGGAGGAGGGGTAGGGCCGGAGCGGGGGCGGCGGCGGCGGGGGGGAGGACGTGGTCCCTCGCCCTGCGGGGAGGGGAGGCGGCTGCCGCCGGCAACCCCGGGCGGAGCAGGCCGGGGAAGGGGGGAAGGCGGCGGGGTGCGCTGACCGCCCTCCTCGTCCGCTTCGCCCAACTTTCCCACCTTCGGTGTCGGCAGGTAACGTCCCTTCCCCGCCTGCGTCTGGCTGCGCTTCCACCTGTCCCCCGCATTCCTTCCACTCTATGCCCTTCCCCTCCGCTGTCCCGCGGGCTGGCCCTTGCCCCGACCCTCGGCAGCCAGGCGCGCTGACGGGGGGACGGGAAGCACCGCTGACGGCTGGGAGCGCAGACCGGCCCAGGACTTCGACGGGGCTGCGCGCAGCTGTCCGGGATGCCTGGACACCCCCGGCTTGTGCCTGCGTTTGTCTCCATCATCCCCCCTGAAAGCTCGTGAATTTAGGTGTCATTTACGACCTAAATGATTTACGGAGTTATGAAAACCTTACACCACTAAATAGCTGGAACATGTTAGGGTGTTCTTCTCCCCTTCCGCAAGACACAGGCGTGATGTACCTCGGACCCGCCTGTGCAGACTCAGCTTCTTCTCTTCAGGTCACAAGTATTGTCTCTGCTCTGCTGCTTGCTAAGTCGATAAAAATAAATCAATAAATCACAGCCTTAGTAGTCACCTGCAGATCATTCATTTCTTCGAAGTAGATTGCTTTAAACTGCAGATAAGAATTGTTTCAGTTTTTTTATTTAATCCTTTAAAACCATATGCTTTCAGATATTTGGTGAATGAAACTGATAAGCCACAATCCTTCTAACTTTAACCTGTCGAGCTATCCTTCTATGAACCTAATGTAAATAAAAGGAAAATCTCACACAGTCCACCAAACTATGTAGATAAAAAGGTCATGACTATTCAAATGTCATTTTTGACTGCATATGTAAAATAGCATTGTACAGTCCTAGCATACAGTGGTGTATACAGTTTCACAATAAATATTAAATTTTATTACATGTGTGTATATGTATATATATACAGACAAATATATTACTATGTATTTTGTTAATAAATACAAAAAGTTATAAAGAAAACAAAACACATCTGAATTTGGAATAAACAAAGCTGAAAGTAACATATTAAGAACATCCTTATGTTAACCATCATACAATGTTTTGCAATGTAAAAAACTGTTAGGTGGGGGTCAAATTAACCTCCTAATACCACGGTGTGAAATAAATAAAAGGACTTGACTCTTTGCATAATGTGTGGTTGAGCTGTGGGACTCACAGTGGGTGTTGTGGATCATAGATTAAACAGTCTCATGAATCAGTACAGATCAGGCTTTGAAGCCTGGGAACAATACAATGGCCACAAAAGACCTTTGGAAGACTTTTCTGAAGCAAGAAATTGCACTGTAAATTGAGGTTTGAGATATTATACTACCATACTGAAAAAGAAAAAAGTAAAAGTTATATACTGTTAATTCAGTGGCAAAAATGAGCTTTTATGATGGCTTGCTCCTACAAGTCACAGCTATGTGAGTGATTTGAAATATATTCTTGTTGGCATATATGTTTTCTTAACTGCAACTTCTTTCTGAAATAATTGCTCTGCAATCCTGTTAAAAGTATTAACTTCACTTTGGATTTTGGTCTGCAGCTTTACTTTCTGACTCTGCACTGAATATGTATCTGCAAATAAAGACAAGCACCTTTTTGGCAGTGCAATGAACTTCCCAAAGCTGCTATTTTACTTCTCTATGATGCAGCTGTTGTTTCTCAGAACAGAAGGACAATTTACATCTCAACAGCTCGCACAGAGACCTCAGTTCCTTTTCTGTTGTGAAAAGACATGAAAAGTCCTTTGCTCCACAGACCTGGTGTTCTATTACAAGGTGAGGGAGAGGTGCAGAAGACTCACACCATATGCATACAATGGAGATGTGTGATTGTGTGTGTTGCAGTTATGTGGACGGATGGGCCATGTCACCTTCAGAGGAGGTACAGCACAAGCTGAAACTGTGCTAATGCTTCGCTGTAGACTAAGGGACAGTACTTTTCTCCTTAAACTTACTGTCTTCCACAGTTCATTTGCCAAGATTGTATGAAAGGGAAATGATTTGCCCCAGAGTAGACTGCACAGTATTCATTTTATCCTGCTGAGGAGGATGATGTGCTCAATTGACCCTGCTGTGAAAAGTAGAAGTCATTTTAGGCTCACTTCACTTTGCAAACTCAAGGGGATAGTTACTATGACCACCAATCTAACTTATAAATAATCTGTAGGACGCAAGCCTGAGAAAATGAGATTAAGAGTTGTCGAATGGAACGATTAGTTATTAATTATATCACTCCCTGAACATTTCCCCAAGTCTCTGGAGATGCTGCACCTCCTTCTCTTTCATCACAGGTCATGTAGAAATATGAGCCTTAACTATTAGTAGCTTCATCTGGGTCCAATCCTTCACTACTTTAGATCTCATAAAGTAATTTTAAGCTGAGTACAGTGGTTGTAAAATACTACCTTTCAGAACATTATGCTTTCTTTGCAGAAGTATTAGTGGCTTTTCAAGATGCAAGGAACTAGAGAAGCAGGTCAGCTGTCACTGAGAGAGGATGATTAGAATAACAAGATGCTCTTCAGTTCATCTATCCTCTCACTTTACACAATTTTTTATCATCAATAAAGACTACTTAGCATTTATTGTCCCCCTAAAACATCTGGAAGAATTTTCTTTTTATTCTTTGTAGGGATTGTCCTCATTGCACAATACAGTGTCTAAATGAAATGACAAGCCTAGCTCTAAGGCTGCTGGTTCTGGTATAAATATAGTCTGAATATCAGGCATCAGAGAACTATATTAATGCAGTTATATTACTTTTAATGGTTGAGCTAATGTGTGTGTTTCTTTGCAGCCTTAGATAGTACTTTATAGACATACCTGCAAACCTTGTCTGCATTGAGAATTTTATTGTAAATAAATTGTAATTCAAGGATTGTTCCTAATGAGTTCCACCAGTACACCAAGTACATTACACTGATATTCTCTGTTATAGATGTAAAAACTACAGTTGGCGTGATTTGTCAGCTGCTAACCTAAGCATTCCTCATTGTGGATACAGACTAGATCTGGTTAAGGGTCCCAGTCCTAAAATACTTTCCACAACCCCTTTTCTGTGACTAGAAAGAGCAAAGACATCCTTCCCCATGCCTTCAGGTATGAGAAAGTTTAAAGATGCAAAACACCTTCTGGCACTACACCTCTAGAAATTTTAGTTTCACTATCAAACAAGAACAGAGGGTGTGTAGACACACAGCTTGAGTCCTGTTTCAAAGTCTGATTATTCTTCACTTGAGTTAGTTTAACATGTTTTCCAAAGCAGAAGAACTCAATTGAACCCTATAGTAAAAACATACTCTAATACTGATGTGATTTTTACAGGTGGTCTTTTTCACTGTAAGAAGGGAGTGGAGGAGGGAGATCAACATCTTGGCAAGACAATTCAGGTATAAAAATGCACAATGAAGTACCTGACCTATACCAGCAAGGTCTTAGTAACTTTACAGTATATGTTACCTTCAGATATAAAGGAAATTTTCAAGCTGTAAGTCAAGTCGTGGTAATATATTCAGATCTTTGGATTATAAGTGCCTAAACTACATGTCCCTCCACCCTCAGTTCCTCTAACCCATCCCCCCAACCTCTAACTCCTCTCCATTCTGTTGGTCCCTAGCTACAGCTAATTCCTCTGGGTTCACATGATAAGTGAGCTCCTGATCCACTGACAGTAATGACAGTTTTTGAGGTCCACAGAATCAGTTTCTGTAGAAACTTTCAACGTTAAGTGTGTTCATGTATGGTAACAAGCCTGAAATGTACTATTACATTAGTTGTCCTGTTATTCTGCTTGAATAGATCACCTAATATCCCAAAAAAATCATAATTATTTGAAAATGAGAACCATATCTTAGAAATAGTCAACATTTCTGTAGATTGCATGAATAAATTTTAGTCTGAATGTTTCTTTTTTTTTCTCTCAGTAAATCATATATTTTGGGAAATATTTTATAAATTTTTTTCCTGGTGAATATAAAAATACAGGTTAAACTGATCTGCATACATTTTTGTTTTGCTTTCAGAGAAATGGCAACTTCAAATCTGCTCTTTTTTCCCCTGAATCTCCAAAGACAACAATTATAATTTTTTCCTTAAAAAAAGTATTAGTAAAACCTTCATTAAACCTGTCTTTATTTCATTATTTAATTTAGGATATTTTAGATCTTCCCTATTTTGTGCCATTTGAAGTAAACATTAAACTGCTTATCCAAACATTTTTAGTCCCAGGCTGACTCCTTTAATCCAAATAGTAGTTACGTTTGTCCTGTGAATCACTTATGTAAGCAGCTTTCTATTACCCAAAAGTTGAATCTGTCAAAGTTTATACACTTAAAGCATTGATGGCTAAGTTATTCTACTCTCTAGTCTGTGCAGAATCAATGACACTGTTTTTACTCTGGATGGAGCTTTTTGGAAAGTCTAAGTGCTGAACAATCACTTTATAGTCTGCAGCTTGCTTGTGTAGCCAGCAAGTACAGCAGTCTTCATGATGATCAAACCCAAGTGCATGTCTATGCATTAGTGAAGAGCAGTAAGTCATGTCCCACTTTCCTTATAGGCTTATGCACCACTGGTTTTAAGAAAGTCATATAGCTGAAAAAGAATCTAACTCAAATAACTTATCCTACTCTAACATTCTTTGATACATCTCTTATTTGACATTCAGGAACCTCTCCATAATACTTTGTCATTAAAAAAAACCCAATATGATGTTTCCTTTGGAATTCTTGTGAGAATAACTCAATAGTGTAACCACAGTCATAGAGAAGAACACTAATAAGTGGCATTGGGGAAAACCACTGATTTCATAATCAGGTAAAAATATGCAATAAATCCAATGTTTTCAGAAGGTTGCAGGACATGCCATTCACCTAAATTCACAGATCAATAATAGAAATTAGTGACCCTATATTAATAACAGCTCAGTATTTCCAGAGTATGTGTCCAACGATGTAAGTATGTCATCCATTTTCTGTGCAGAAATAATATTTATTTGTTTCTTCTTATTCTTAGCTATATTCCTTACCTAAATTAGGATGGATACAGAAAGAATAATGGTAAGTAGCCACTGTTATGAAAAATACATAACAGAGTGCCAATTCTGTTTTAGCAGCAAATCCTTTCTTTCAGGAAGATGATATATGAAAGACATGAAGGTGTTTTCATACGCTTGCTAATTTATTATGTTTGCATAAATATTTAATACATCAATCTCTTTCTACAGGAAGAATATGGTTTGCATTTCAAGTCTTGTAGTTTTCTTACACTTTCTTTTGCCTAAATCCTACCAAAACTTTAATTATATGCTCAACATCCATAATAAAGGTAATTCATGTTTTTTATTGCTTGTTGATGGTCATCAGACTGATCTCCCGAGGTCAGCATTATATGCGCTAGTGGCCTTAATATCTAAAAGGTGAGTAAAGTTATTGCATTTTTATTATTAGGCATTAGAATTGAGAACAGAATGGAGAACAGATATCTTTAAATTACATTAAAATAATGTGAAGAGATGGAAAATATTGTCTAAACTCTCCGTAGCTAGCCGTGATGTTTTCCACAGATATCCACAGCCGGAGAGGCTAGCAGCATATATTTCAGACACAGATACATTAATTTCAATAACTGACATAACCACAGCTGTCAGTCCATTTTCCAACTCATACTCATTTAATTCAAGGAGTGCTCCAAAGACAACTATAATGAAACTGCCTAGGAGCAGGAGAAGACACCTATTGCAAAGGAATGATGAAGGCAACTTCCATCATGTAGATTTTTCCATCTGCAGAGTAAGACATCTCCTTTCTCTCAGTATTATCTGCAAAAGTATCTCCAGTCTTACACTGCTACAGGGAACATACTTTCACACTTACTGTGTGCTCATAGACACCTGCAATGATATCCATAGACAATTTCAGCTTGGTAAGTTACTATCACCCTTTTTGTCTGGCACTGTCAATGCCATAAGGCACCCATAGACTGTCAGCACACATATGTTATTTCTTAATCTGGTTGCATTTTCAGCCATTGAAGCCTATTAATTGTCGAAGGATCATGTACAGTTTATGAAGGACTCTCAAGTCACATTGCCAGAGGAAAAGTCTCTGCCTTTTATGAACTGAATGAGAGTTCAGCTTGGCACAAGAGAGTGTCAAGAGGGAATTGTGAGATGTCACACAAGCTGCCTAAAGGTCACTAATCTACGAACTCTTAACATCCTGGACATAAGACATAAGTGACAAGTAACTACAGATACATTCTCTGGGCAGAGGGCCACTTAGTATGGTGGTTCCCTAGGCCACTTCAGATAAAAAAATTACAAAGAGAAAGCAACTCTTTTGCCTAACTTGAGAAGAAATATGAATATAGATTCTGCTGAACTGCCAGCAATAAAATTCATTTTTATATACTTATATAATTATTTTACAAAAATATGAATCCATATTGCATATGGATTATTTTATATATGTATAATTGTGTCTGATGTCCGTATATTAATGGAATAATATATAAATACATACTTAAATGCTTTAAATGTCAACATCTATACCATTTATTTCCTGTGCTGTTTTTCTCCACTGAAGCAAAGTGACAATTTATTCTATTTTTTTAGGGAGCTCAGTGACAGGAAGGTGATTTAGCAGTCTCCAGCGAAGCAATACAGAACTAGAGTCTGAGATGTTCATACTCATTAAACCAGTGTACTACCTAAGCTATCTCAGATCTTCATGTTTCCATGGAAGTATTTACTATGCACTACCACAAGATCACCCTGTTAGTTCTATATTTAACCTGTTGCCAGTATTTCATCATCTGTCCACATTAATACTTCAGCAGGCAACCTTTAAAAAGGCTTTACAAAGAAAGATATGAAAGGTACAGCAGAAATTTCAAACTGACAGTAGCATTTGTCAGCTGGAATCCTCTGGAATTCAGAAGTCCTTCATGTTATTAGGTGTCTATGAAGCAATAGTTCTTTTTAAGACTGACACCTACATACTTACTCTAAAATAGAAAAGTATACTAAGAGGTCTTGGAGTGTATTATGGCCTATTTTTGTTCCTTAGTAGATTTAAACATTTCAAGCATTCTGTAACTTCCATTCAAGTAGTAGCAACATTTCTTTGTACCTTGAAAAAAATTGCTAATACTCTTTTAATCACTGAAATTTCATTAATAATTAGTAATAAAGGGAATATTCAGTAAAACCAAAAGGTGAAATTCACTTCCTAGCAAAAAGCTAGCACAAAAATTGTACATCTCCTACCGCTCCCATGGTATCTCCTAAAATGTTGTTAAGTGTCTCACGAGCTTGCTGGCATCAGCAAAGGTGTGTATATCATCTGATTTCATCCATATTATGTTATGTATCAACTTGCTTATGGCCAAAAATATCACAGTTTTCTGTGCAGAAGTAAAATAGATGTTTGTTTCAAATATAAATTTGGTCTCTATTTTTGCAGTCATTTTGTGTTCTAATTATAACAGCCTAATTCATAAACAGTACATGCTGAGGTTTTGACAGTGAATTTCTGATGAAACACAGAGTACAAATTTTAATTACATACAGTTCTAATACAGTGAGCACTGCAGCATTTCTGTCATCTTTGAAATGGTAACAAAATGTAAAAAAAAGTTTTTTGAAATATGAGCATGAAGGTAATGAGATCAATAAATGTCAGCTAGAAAAAGTAATCACAACTCTAGAGACTCACTAACCTTTCTACAAATTCCAGAAATAATAGACTAGCCTGGATGAAGAATCTCTAACAATGGGAAACAGATACAATTATAAGGGGAAAGCAAGCCAAAGACTGCTGAATAATACCAGAAGCATTGCCTTTTAAGTAAATGAGAGAAAAACAATCAATATTTTTGCTTTTCCTCCTGTGAGCCTCACCAATGCACTTTCCTTTGCACCTTCTGAATTTGAGAATGAAATATAATATAAACACATATGTAAACCTAGAGTAAAAATATGAAATACAGCATAAAGTGCAGGAAGCGATAACGGTTTTCCAAACTGATGGCCTGATCCTTCTCTCAGAGAGACAGGAATGTTAGAACATTCACTGACCTCCATATAAATTCCAGATACTTAACACTCCAAAGGTTTGGCGGCGTGTGATTTCTAGACACAATTTATGCAAACCCAGAGCTTAAGCATGAATTAATTCAAGACAGGAAACTGTGTGTTACGTTTTAATGCCCCTTGGTAGAATCTAACTTCTATAAGACAAAACATATTTCATGTGCAAAGTGCTAGATTAAGTAATATTTGAAATGGTAATGTTGGTATTTTTACTTTTTTTTTAATTAAAAGTACAAGAGGCATTGAACCTGAGGTGAAAATGGAAAAAAATAAAATACTTTGTCAAACCTATCCAGATGGGCAATAATTTTTTGTTTGAATGAATCATACCGTTTTCCTGAAAACATATTAGCATTTTTTGAAGGATATGCAAAATGCACTAAGGATTTGTGTATATAACACACTTATTTTAGGGAAATTGACTTTAAAAAAGAGGGGTAGAGATAACATGGAAATCAATTCTTATTTTACTGTCAATTTAGTCTTTTTTTTTTTTTCCTCAGCATTGACTGAACCTTTTTGGATTTTGATATCGAAAATGGATGGGCAGAGATTAAGATCCAGTCATTCGTGTCCACTCAGTGTTTGCAGGCATATGTGCGCTATTTTTAAATTTATGATTTTCAAATGGTAACACGGGGATAAAACCAGCTGGAGGTATTAGCAGTTTGCATTTCATTGTTCAGGTGCTAATCTGAAGTAATAAAAGCAAAAGGGCTCCGTGTAGAACACACAAAGTATTCCAGTATCACCATTAATTTTTATGTTCAATAGTTTCTACTTTCTATCATTCTGTATGTCCTGTTGAAATAAAGGCAACTGAAGAACTAAAGTACTATTCTTGAAATTATGTGTCTAATTCCATACACATAGATTTTCTCCTTTGCTTTGCTTCAAACTTCTCTTTTGTGTATGAGTATTCACTTATGTACATGTGCTTATAACTTTTTTTTATGCATAACATTTTACATCTATACACGTGTATATAACATTTTACACGCACACATATATATATGTATAATTTTAGGTGTATATGCAACCCAATATAAAGTAGCAGATGCCTGTGATAACAACCTTTTTTTTTTTTTTTCAGCATAGAGCAAAAGAAACATGCATCATAAACGCTGGTTGTTGAGGGCCACTCCAGGAGCACAAACTGGATTTCAAGTCAGTATTATTGACCAGGACTTGCCATAAATGTTCTGTGGCACCAGGAATATAGAAGAACTGCAAGAAGGGATGTGGACAGGAGCTTCTCTGCTCCAGCCACCTGTGGCTGTGGGAGCAGCTGTGGATCTGTGGGTGTACATTAGATGACTCACAAGTCTCTGGGTAGCTTTGGAAGTCGGTGCTGTGTTAAGAGATCAGATATGTGTGTGACAACATAGGAGCAGCCCAAAGCCAGTAGCAGTTGCTGGAAATATGCTGAATTGCTGGAAATATGCTGGAAATATGAAGGTAAGGAAGAAGCTTTCAGCATTCAGCTTTCAGAAATATAGACAGGGTAAGTGCCACTTAAAATGCCGTGTTTTGCATTCTTTCCCCCTACAAAACCCAAAACTCGTGCTGTGTACATGGGCACCTAGCTATGGTTTAGAAGCTATGTTTAAGGATAAAAATCTTTTTCCTATAATTTTAAATTAAGTGAGTTTTAGTCAAAAAGTCAGAAAGTTTTTTTGCCTGTAAAGGCTTTGCTGTGGCATACTCTTTCTCATACAGGGTTGCTCAGAGCACACTGAAGAAAAACAGACTGCAGAGAGCTGCAGAAGGATCCTGCAGGTGACAAGGCAGCAGAATAGGAGATGAAACCCAATGTCAATAAACACAAAACACACTTTTGCCTTGTATGGGAAAAGTAACTCGAAGTACTAATCCAAGATGTTAGTTAATTACCTATTGCCACTCCAGGAAGAAATGCTAAAGTTCCTGGATAGGGTTATACAAAAATGCCAGATCATTGCATAGCAACAGTCAAAAATGCCAGTCAAATATTAGAAACTGCAAGGAAAGCATTGAAGAACAAAAAGAGAACATTCCAATAGGTTCTACAGAGCAAAGGGAAACTAGACTGGGACTGGAGAAGTAGGGATGGTGCACAAGCTGAGCTGTGGATTACTGTTTCCAATTTCTCAATATGAAGAAGTATTAAAAAAAAATCAGAAGAAGCAAGCTTAAAACGAACAGAAAAAGGTTTCTTTGCACAATCCGTCATCAGATTATGAATTAATTGATATTGGAGATTTGTCAGCAAAAAATATAAATGGAGTCAGTTCCTTTCCTGCTATTGAGGAGAAAGGTCGAAATGCAAATATGAAATTAAAAGGTGCCTAAACTACTGATTTGCCAGAGACTAGCTTGCTAGGAGAGCACAGGCAATTTTAAATTTTCTTGGTTCATCGTACTTTTCTCTGATGACCACTGTCGGAGATAAAATACTGGATATCACAGCACAAAAGTTTTTATGTTGTTAAATTACAATGCAGTTATAATTTCTGGTCTGAATGCTGTGCTTATTTGAATGCTGGATAGAATTGTTATTCAAAGTGTCTCTGACAGACTGAAAACACAAGCTGTCAGAAACCCCATGAAGTTCAACAGTGACAAAAGCAAATTCCCACAGCCAGTACACAGTAACTCCATGCAACAGCACAGACTGGAAACCAACAGGCTGAAAAGGAGCTCTCCAGAAAAGGACCTGGGGGTCCCAGAGAAGAAAGCTAAACTGAGTCAGCAAGTCCCCATGGCAATGAACACTAACAGCATACTTCTCTCCTAGCAAGATTGTAGGCAACAGATCAAGGGATGTGATTAATACCCTTCTCTTGTGAGACCATACCCAAGTACTGTGCCCAGTTTTGAACTCCCCAGGATAAGGAAGCATTTAATATACTGGAGTAAATCCAAGACACTGGATGCAAGGAGACAGCAAGGATGCTGGGCATGATGACGTTATTATCTTGAGCTGTCCTGCAAAACAAAGCACTGCCGCAACACCAAAGTAGAAAGTGGGAGGCACTTCATATTTGGCATCCAACTGACTTGCCTGCTAAATGTCTCACTTTCTGCACTCACAGCACACAGTGATAAAAAACACCAGAAAAAAACAATGGAAACAAAGGAGAAAAAGTAAATTAGACTTCCATTTTATAACCCAGTGCAGGTGTCTGAGCTGTTCACAGTGGCTACCAAGAGTGCAGACAGGGACCAGCAATTAGCTGAGTTTTGGACAGTACCATTCAGGAAAGATCTCTTCTTAAACTTGAAAAACATTTTTCAGATTAGATTTGTCCAAATTCTAAAGTTTAACTCCAATCCCAAAATACAAACACTATGCACACATGCACATTCATGCTCCTAGTCAACTGTGACAGTGGAAAACTGCTGCTTTGATGCTATAGCTTCAAGAAAAAAAACCTTTACAATTGCACCAGAATTGAAAGTTTCCTCTATGACAAGTATCTATAAACCTTTAAACTTCTCAATGCCTAGATGCAGCTATTCATTGATAGCTTTAGTTCTCACTTCATAGAGAGGCAGTATCTCCCTGACCCCTTAGGGGAAGCCAAGTTGTCTGCCGTCAGCCTGTAAGAAACAAGGTTTCTGCATGGACAAGGAGGACTGTCCCAGACGACAAGTGCCGAATGGAGGTAGAGAGAAATCACACTAAAAAAACTCCTTGAAGGACCTGAAGCTAAGATCCAGTTTGGATAGATCTATATTATCGTGATTTCAGAGGTGCTTTCTAGCAGATCACATCAAGGAAGATCTATTTCTCTAGTTTACCACAAGGTGGAGGTGCTGTTACTCAGATTCACTCATTAAACGATCAGGAAAATGGTGGGTGTTGTACAACAGACACTGTAAAATTTTATGGACATATTTTAAAAAGTAATAAAAAATAATTGTATGCAACTGTGAGATATGATTTTATTAATATTTTAAGCCAACTGTGTAATAACATAACCAACCATCTCTGAACCAGTGTTATTTCAAAATGCAGCAGCTTCAAATTTGCATTTGAATTACTGAATCCTGCAGATAATCACATATCTGTTGGAGGTGGAGATGTCTGATAATATAAGCTCACCAAAAGCATACAAAGTGATGGTTGCCAGAGTCAGATGAGTGCCACCTTCTTGGATATATTATTCTGAAATGATCCTTCCCTGTATTAAGCCTTCTGGAAGTTATTACAAGTTATTAACAAAAAAAAAAAGTTATAAAAGATGGTTTTTAATGTAAAAAATAGAGGTCTGGTTGTTCTCAGAGGCATTCACTCTGACCTACATCAGATCTAGGAGGGCATTCGCCATCAAAAGGCTTTGAAATGGCTTATTAAGTCATGTTTGTGGTATAGTCCACTTGTTTAATGCTTAAGCAGAGGCAAATAATGGAGCCTTCATTTGGGCTTTTTGCATGAGCCCAGCAGAGCACAGCGATGAGCTGTTTCTATCCTCCAAAAGCTTTGTCTTGTGAGTCTGCATGGAGAGGATCTTGTCCTCTGCTTTCTTTTATTTAAAACTTCATAGGGGAAAGGTTATTTTTTTTTTCCTGCAGCTTCATTTCTTCCCTCACATATTCAACTGGTTATTTTGCTGGTTTAAGGAGAATTTGAAACATGAGTGAAATTGGTTTACCTTACTTAACAATAAGACAGACATGGAAACAATCAGAAAGGAGAGCACTATGGAGACTTAAATTTTGATAGTTTTATGCCAGTTGGATATTTTTAATTACTGTTTGTTTTTCAGAAAGTAGTTTTCAGAAGTCTATTCACGTTGTTTAGAGGAAAGCACAAAATGTAACACTTATTTTTGATGGGCAGATATTTGCCATAGTTCCCTATCTGAAACTGCTGGCATGTAAATGTGTTTATAGTAGTGAAGAGGGACATGTTTTGTGTCAGAAGAAATCTGTGGCAAAGGCAAAGATGCTAGTTGTTCAGGTAACAAATACAACCTCTCTGTCTCCCAAGAACTCGTCTTTGGCATTTACAGATGCCCTTCACCATTGAACTGTTGGAGAGGCTCAAAAAGACCACTGATGCAGAAGCTGCAAAGTTGAGGAGGAACATGCCTTGTGATGAAGTAACAGCTTCTTCACCTCATATCATGGTCTTCATAAAAAGACTCAGCTGATTTGAAGTAAATCTTGGGGGTTTGTGACTGTAGCTCTATCAGTATCATGACTCAAAATAAGTTCATATTTTCATGTTCTGCAATTGAGTGGTCTACCAAAATACACGTGACTGGCTACAGACATGGCAAATAGGTCATTAATCCAGTCACTTGGGGATTATAAATTATTTGATCGTAAGCACGGGCACAGGTTGAGAATACAGTTGAGAATAAGACTCCTGCAGCTTTGATTGTTCCCATTAAATATATACCATATATTTTTTACATCAAGATTTTCACGCATTCTAAATTGAAGGTTATTTCTAAATTGAGGGTTATATTGCTTAAATTCTACTGATAAAGATAAAATGCTATACAATTAGGGGAAGACAAGCCCTTCAGACTTATTTATATCCCACCTAATGCAAATGTGAAGGTTTTTCTATTCCACATAAATATGCAATCACTTCCTTGAAACTTGCTGTCTGCATCAGCAGTTTCTTGTGAGTTATACAAGTTGCTCGTCCTGGAAAAAAAAATGCACAGCCTTCCCTTCACCATCAAAAAAAACCCACATTAATATAAATTGCAGCTCCTGGCAACTACAGGTGAGCATCAAACAACAGAAGTTACATAATTACAATTTTGATGTTTGAAGAAGTGAGCTAAATCCTACCATTCCTTCTCAGTTTTATGCAGTTTTCAATAAAAGTTCCCATAAACTTAATCCTAAAGGGCTTGAGGAGGAATGAAGCAGGAGCAACCAACATTGGTCTACTTTTAGGGAAGTGAAAAATACTAGGTAGTAAATTGAAACAACATCCTACCTATAAATTTATTTTTTATTTGATACTTTAATTGTAAACTGAACAAAATGTTTTATTTCTTTGGGGATGTTATTTAATTTTAAATTAGGCAAAGCAAGCCTTCTTTTGGTGGGGGAGGAAAGGTCAAAATTAAGTAATTTTTTTTTTAATATATATACCCTTTTTGCTGAAAATATTTGTGATGTTCCACACAAATGTTTGTACTATGTTATCCTGCTCAAGTTGTTTCACCAGCTGTAATCCAAAATGGAATTATAGATCCTGCAGATTTCTTTTATTGATTTCTTTTTTATTATTGCTACACATTTATAGCAACTTGAGACCCAGTTTAAAATATCATGTCACTGATATTTTTATCAGTTTTTAAAGGTCAGGAGATTTATGTCTTCATCTGTAGATAGTTTAAAAGTCTTTCCTTTACCACAGCTCTGAAAGAATAGGATTTAGGTGTCATCCCTTTATTCTGAGGCACCACTAAAAAAGATATGGCATCCTGCTTACCCCACTTAAGTGGGATAAGAAAGATTTGGCACTTTTTTCTGAAATAATTTCAGTTGCAGTGGAGAAAAATCACTAAAAATTAACATGGGAATAGATTCAACATGAGACCAGCATTTGGCACATGTTTCCAGAATATTCTGTTCATTACTATGAAATAAATAAAAGAGCTAAGTCAACCTGGGAGATAATGCAGGAATGATTTTGATTCAGCAAACTCTTTGCGAGTTTGTTACTTAGAGTTCTGTGTCTGAAATACAAAGACTGATATTAAAACTACTTATTGAAGAAGCAAGATGAGAACTAAAGAGCACAATGTTACAAAGGAAAAATACAAAACACATTTAGAGACCTTTTTGACCCAGACCTACAGCTGATAGCAGCCAGAAAAGCAGTGCACAGATCTCTGGCACTGCCCCCATGGAAAGATGCAACATGTGAATGACTGCTTGGATAAGCTGCACACACACTCCACAAGAAGGTGCCAAGGGTGTCCTGAGCTCACCTACTGCAAATGAATAAATCCCAAGACACTCATTGAAGCCTGATTGTTGCAAACCTTAATATAATTAGCATTAAAGCAACTCCTTTGACAAAAATACACTAAATACCATCCCAAGTACACAAAGCATGATTGTTTAAAAGGCTTATATAGTTTTAGTGTTAAAGAAATATTTCAGCACAAAACCAACTGTGTATTATTACAATTTTGCTTTGCACATAGATTGAGCCTTGATGCGATTACCGAGCTGACCAAAGCCCTGGTCAAGAACAGAATGCTACTGTGTTAGGCAGCTCAGCAGATGTTTGATTGTGAAAGTTAGATTTCTGCTTTATTTAAATTAACAGTAAAGTATCACTATGCAGTGGATATGGATTTATTTACACTTTATGATGAGCTTTTAAAATGAAGTGGTTGTTCACACTGTGCAGGAGTATTTTCAGGATTTAAAAGACAGTGTGCTAACAAAGATGAGAGCTGTAGAGAGTGGTGGGATTTTTTCAGAAACAGAAAAAGTTCTGTTGCAGAAATGATTCTGCCTTATTGCATTATAAGACACCATCCTGGTTTAAATTAGGGAAGAATATCAGGAAGTCTTCTGTCTGAAGAAGTTGTGTGAAATATTAGTAGTACCACAGGAGGGTTTTTTATCCTGTAATTGTGGTAGGACTGTAGATTGGTTGGTTTTTTTTCCAAAGCACACCATTTGAACTCCTATACATATTCAAGAAGTATTCAAAACGATAAAATTTTATAAAATGAAGAAGTAGAAATCTCAAAGGTAACCAAATAACTTGTTAATCTGTTTTCTTCAATTGTCAGGTAAAAAATATAAATATAAATATTAATGGGGTTAAAGTGGCTTTTTTATGTGTTATGCAAAACTGTAAAATCAGAAGCATTGAGTGTGATTCCTGCCACAGAAAACGAATTACATAAAAGAGAGAAGCACCAGAATAAAGAAATAAACTTAACAGGGAAATGGCCTGCACAGATATGAATTTACTACCAAAAACAATGCTGATTTAACCAAAGCCCCTGAAAAATTATCCTGAAGTGCTGTTGGGTAATTGCTGGAACCTTTTGTTAGCAACATGTAGCTGTCTAGATGATAATTTAGAGTAAATATAGTCAATTATGAATTTCCATTCATTTCCATGTCTCATGGGAAAAGCATGAGAGCTGGAAAACTGGAAAGAAAAGGCACAGAGATGCAAACCATGGTCTTCTTTAGCTGTTTTACTTTTTAAGATGGCAGTCTTGACTGAAACGGGAAATGCTGTTTTAAGTGGAGAACAAGTAGTGTACAAAACCAGAACTTTGAAAACAGAAAAAACATGAAAATTTGAGATTTGTGGACTGGATAGTTGAATCTTCTCTAGCCATGGTAAGTGAAAGTATGGATTTGTACATATCTTGGAGAAACAGCTGTGCTTTGGAAATTATTTTTCTCCTTTTTCAGTCCAAAACCATCTGTATTTGCCTACTCACTTGCATAAACAGAAATAAGATAGAGCTTGTAGACAGTAACTACTCTTTCACCCCTCATCTGGCAATTTGCAAAAGCATGCATTAGGCACAATCTTGAGGGAATATGTTTATATAATTTTTAAGGAGAAGGTGTTTTTTCCTTTTTTTTTTTTTTTTTTTTTTTTTTTTGAGCCTAAAAGAATATATATCAGGAGAAAGAATGTAGTATGTAATTACACTTAATAAAATAAGGAGAATTGTTTGCTGACAACCTGCTAACAGTTTGCTAACTGCATTAGGTTTCTTTCCTCAGTCTAAACAGCAGCAAATCTAGGTTAGATACTGTCTCCAGCCAAAAGGTATGGACAGATACAGATGGGCCCTATAGGACACCGATGGTACATGCACCTGCTCCAGAAAGCTGATCCAGATGCTCTGGGGCGAGTGGGATAAATTGGGAAGCAGAGCCATGCCTTCAGCAAGGGCTGGGGAACATCCTTCATGTGTACCCCACTGACCTGGATGTGGAATGTGAGGGTGGTTCACAGAGAGTCTGGACCTGCCAGATTGTAAGCAAAATAGTGCATGTTTCCAGGGTAGGGTCACTCACAGAGTGCTTGGCACATGCATGGCAGTGCCTACTATTGATACCTGCCACAGTTATATTTAGGTTGGTGAAAAATGTTTCATTTAGTCTTGGGGATAATGAGGATATCTACGTGAGAAAGCAAAAGCAACTGCATAAATCACAATGCTACCCCAAAAAATATATCTCCACAAAAGGCTGGGACTGGAAACTGAGCTTTACTGAGGCTATATATTCAAAAACTGTTGACTTGTGAAGAATCTGGGGCAATCAATTGCTAGGCAATCTGAATTTAACTTAGGTAAGAGACTTCTTAGATTTCTTGCTTTTAGCTCAGAAGATATAAATATTTATATATTAATATAATATAATATAATATAATATAATATAATATAATATAATATAATATAATATAATATAAATAATATAATGTAAATAATATAATGCATATTTCTTCTGCATCCTAGTAAATATATATTTAGCAACAGCATCTGCCACATTAAGATACACTTTTACATGTTTACAGTATTTTTAAAGTTGGAATTTTAATGCAGTACTGTCTGATTGCATAGTACTGCACCATGCAAAATAAAACCAAAACAAAAACTAACAAAAAACCCCCACCAAAAAAAACCCCTAACCACATAAAGATCTAATTTTTTCATCTTTAACCATTATCATTTATGTCAGAAAAAAAATTACCAGCCTCATAATGATTCATCCTGTGTTCTCCTTTTGTGACTAGAAGTCTATGGGAAGATATCGTTTTGTAATAAATGTCAAAACGCATGTTTTATCTAAATAGCTCAACATACTCTACTGGCAAAATTTAGTTAAGGGTAATTTATACTCTTCAGTAGCCAAAGTAATCTATGGGTTCTTTTAAATTGCTTTTGTTTCCAAAATAAACTCAGTTGACTGTGCAGCATGAAGCAGAATTTAAAGTAATATTTCATAAATCTGTCACTGAAGATTAAAGTAATCTTTAATTTACAAATGCTGTTATCAGCTCTGTATGTTTATTTTTTAGAGCTTTGAAAATTCAAGCATCTCTCATGCCTCTACCAAAGCCACTCACAACCTCCCAGAAGAAGAACAAGCAGGGCCAGACACAGCTTCTGTAAATCTGCACTCACTGGTGTTTTTCCGTACAGCTGCACTCAATAGAATGCAAGGGCAACCTACGAAAGGGAACACAAACCCTTTCTTCTGCCCACTCATAACTAGGCACTTGAAACTTTTCCATGTTCCTCACACACTGACAGAAGGTAAATCTGGACCACTCCCACTATGTATAGTCAGCCCAGCCTCTCTTGCAGTGGTCCTTTTTCTAACTTTCCTTTTGCCTTGCTCATGCCCTCTGGGAACATTGGTGTTAAGACCATTTTTTCTTGCAGAGCTTTCACTCTCTGTTCCCCATCACTGCTCCACCTCTATGCTCAGACATAAATGAAATCCTCCTTTTTCATGTCCTCGCGGGTTATCACTACCTTGTTTATGTGTCATAAGTATGAGAAACATCATAAAGACGTTGACTTCTAAGAAAAGCTGGTTGTTCTGTTCAGTGAAACAGAAGGCAACTAATTTCATTTTAGTGATGATGTAAAGCAATTTAAAGAAAACAAAACACCATGAACACATTTAAATGTAAAGAAATAATTTTGAATTGATGAAAGCGTACTTGCAAGCAGACATTTTAATAAAGCAAAAGGGTAAGTTGACAAGTCAATTTAAACAGTATTTACAAACCTAGCAGTGAAAGCAGGATCAGCAGTTCAGTGGCTGTGAATCTTCTCCAGCATATGGGTACGTACCATGCTCAGGCAGTTTCACCCTTCCCATATCCCATTGCTGGAACAAGCTTTTGCCATTAGTCTATGTAATATTATTGATGGGATGTCTTCAGTTTAACAGTTGCATTTTGATAAAAGAGCTAATTACTGTTTTAGACAAAGGGGAAAAAGCAAAAGAGAATGACTCCTTCATCATTCACTTACTAGTGAATTGAGGAAAGACTCAGACTGCACAAAGATTGTGTGTGTCATAATAGCAAGACCCTGAAATTAGCTCTGTTGGTTAGAGCATGGTGCTAATAAGACCAAGGTTGTGGGTTCAATCCCTACATGGGCCATTAACTTAGAGGTTGGACTCAATCCTTGTGGTCCTTTCCAACTCAGAATAATCTGTGAAGTAATTACTGGAAACAACAACTTCTGTGTCCTGAATGCGGCTTAAATCCTCTTCTGAATTTAACCTAAAAAGTCCAGTTCTCTTCCCACAATATCTACTGAAGTTTTGTGCTTAACTTTATGGATCAATAAACTTTTCATCCAAAGAAAAAACACTGTGCCCTCCTGCATTTCCAAAGCAAGCTGTTGTGCTTTTATGTTACCACTCATGCTACCTTAGTAATTCCCTCTATTTTCCAGAGAACTACCTCACTGAATACATCCCAGTCTTTTGTCTAACCATGGTCACAGTGTGTAGGAAAATAACATATTTGGATTAGGTTGCTGGTATGCCAAGATCATCGCCATTCAACATGATTTCATGGTTTCCTTGCAGTTTCTCTTTTGTGGCTGTGTTATACAGAAATGGATGGAACCTCAAAGTGAGAACTTCTTTATTCTGTGCTTGCACATCACCTCACAGAATGTGACGTGTTCAGAAATGGACAATAATTGAATAAACAACTATACTGAGTTTAACAGATTATATTAAGTCATCGTGCACTGCACTTAATTACTGAAAGACACTGAATACATGCAATAGTTCTGTGGAATAGGTTATGGTTTTATTAAAGTTCAAACATCATTGCTCATATGTGTTCACAAGAGTCCTGTCCTCTTACTTGTTACCTGGGAGAAGAGACCAACACCCCCACCTCACTACAACCTCCTTTCAGGTAGTCATAGAGAGCAATAAGATCTCCCTTGAGCCTCCTTTTCTCCAGGTCAAACAACCCTATCTCCCTCAGCCACTCCTCATCAAACTTGTGCTCCAGACCCTTCACTAGCTTCATTGCCCTTCTCTGGACTCACTCCAGCACCTCAGTGTCTTTTCTGTAGTGAGGGGCCCAAAGCTGAACCCAGTATTTGAGGTGTGGCCTCACTAGTGCTGAGTACACAGGGAAGATCCCTTCCTTAGCCCTGCTGGCCACACTATGTCTGATACAAGCCAGGATGCCATCGGCCTCTTCGGCCACTGGGCACACTGCTGGCTCATGTGCAGGTGCTGTCAATCAGCACCCCCAGGTCCTTTTCCACCAAGGGCAGCTCCTCCCCCAATCTGTAGCACTGCATGGAACTGTTGTGACCTAAGCATAGGATCCAGCACTTGGCCTTGTTGAGCCTCATACTATTGGCCTTGGCTCATCAACCCAGACTGTCCAGATCCCTCAGTAGAGCCTTCCCACCCTCCAGCAGAATAACACTCGCACCCAGCTTGGTGTTGTCTGCAAACTTACTGAGGGTCCCCTTGATCTACTCACCAAGGTCATTGGTAAAGACCTTAAATAGAACTGGCCCCCGTGCTGATCCTTGGAGAAAACCACTAGTGACTGGCCACCAGCTGGATGTAACTTCATTCACTACCACTCTCTGGGCTCAGACATCCAGACAGTTTTTCGTCCAGTGAACAGAATCCCCATCCATGCCAGGAGAAGCCAGTTTTTCCAGGAGACAGCTGTGAGAAACCATGGCAAAGGCTTCAGGGAAATCCAAACAGACACATCCACAGCCTTCCCCTCATACCCTACGCAGGTCCTTTGTCATATAAGGAGATCATGTTTGTCAAACATGGCCTGCATTCACAAACCCATCCTGGCTGGGCCTGAGGCCCCGATTGTCCTCCATGTGCTGCATGAGGGCACTCAAGATGATCTGCTCCATGACCTTCCATAGCATCAACATCAAGCTGACAGTCTTGCAGTTACCTGGATTCTCCTTCTGGCTCTTCTGAGAAGGATAGGTATCACATCTGCTAACCTCAGGTCAAATGAGACTCCCACAGTGAGCCAGAACTGCTGATAAATGATGGAAAGTGGCTTGGTGAGCACTTCCACCAGCTCCCTCAGTTCCTTTGGGTGGATGTCATATGGCCCCATAGACTTGTGTGTGACTAAGTGGTGTAGCAGGTCACTGACCATTTCTCCTTGGATTATGAGGACTTCATTCTCCTTCCCATCTCAGTCTTCCAGCTCAGGGTGTTAGGTACCCTAAGGAAAACTGGTCTTACTGTTAAAGACTGAGGTAAAGAAGGCATTAAGTACCTCAGCCTTTTCCTCATCCTTTCTCACTGTTTCCTTTTGCATTCAGTAAAGGATGGGGATTCTCCTTAGGCCTCCTTTTGTTAAAATGTATGTATAGAAATATTTTTTTTAATGTCTTTTTCATCAGTAACCATATTAAGTTCTGGTTGGGCTTTGGCCTTTCTAATTTTCTCTGTGCATAACTTCACAGCGTCCCTGTAGTCTTCATGAGTTTCCTGTTTGTAGGTACAAGTTAAGCCAGGAGCACCTGCATTCAGTTAATTAGGATCAAAAAGGAGTGTTTTGGCCTTGACTGGTGTTTTTGAAAAAGTGCTGTGTTCTCAAAGCGAACACCACTTAACGGTGTGCGCAGTCTGCATGTTTTTCCCATGGCTGAACACAGCCACTACATGATGTGAGGTGAATGTGTGGGATCAAAGCACTGGTTTAAAACGATCCCGTCAACCACTGTGAACGATTTCAGTCAAATAAAAGACAAACACCTGGTGCCATTTACGAGAGAATATGAATAAAAAGGGAATGCTAGAAAAGATAGATGGACAAATCCCAAAATTGACTTCTGTTTGGTGTGCAGCTCCATTTCTTTCAGTGCCCATATTTGCCTTATCTGCCCCTTCTTCCAAAGGCCATAAACTCTACCTTTTTTTCCTTCACTCCAGACAAATCTTTCTGCTTGCCCAGAGCAGTCTTTTTTCCCAACAGCTCATCTCTTAGCACACGGGGACAGCCTGCTTTTGTACCATTAGGATTTCCTTTTTGAAGACTCTCCAGGCTTTGCCCTTCAGGACTGAGAGATCAAGCAGAAGATAGTCACACCCAGCAGTGACCTGCTGTTCCTTCTTCACCCTGGGCTTCTCAGAGGTGGGAATCCCTGAGTCATTCCTCTGAGAGTATTACCTTTATACAGTCCAAGTTCCAAGTATCCACAGGATGTGCTCACAGATGCCATTACCATAACTTGGGATCACATGTGTATGAGCAGTTGCTTCCTTTCACACAGTTTGCCACAGCAGAATTTTTGCCCAGATATGTTAACTAGGCAGAATTGTACATGTGGAATTGAAGGCTGAGTTTCTAAAAATGTGGCCTATTACTAGTCACATAAAACTTTCTGGTCTATGGCTTTATGGAGGTTAATTTCCAGCATCCACATCTTTCAAGACATTAAATGACCTTGTCATTGTGGATACTTGTGAGGCATTGAAGTCCTCTCTACAATACCCAACTATGATGTTGAAGAATTCTAATCTTCTGTCTTTAAGTCACACAGGCAGTGTAATAACACAGGAAAACTGTTTCTGCTTGTGTTATCCAGCCTTCAGCTTGCTAATTAAACAGTAGCTAAAAAAAAATTAAAATTTAGATTAGGTGGACTAAATCCCAGGTGAGCAAGATTCTATGAAGAATTGCCTTCTGATACGGCCAGTTAAATGACATGGGAAAGAAGATTTAGGTGATAGCAACTATAATTTATTTGTAGCTTTGTTCAATGCAAATGTCTCCTGGAACAAAGGAGCTCAGAGAAGGTAGTTTGTAATGATCTTTGTCTGGAGGGAAATAACTATCACCACAACCAATGAAGTAATTGTCTTCCAAAAAGCACTGAAAGATGATGTCACATAACAGAATTAAGAGATAGAACCTAGTAGCTTTTGAAGATGATTTCAGTAATTATACCTACACTAAAAAAAAAGCATTCTTACACTCAAAGATATAGGAAATTTTATTTACAACTTTCTGAAACTAACTTGTTACAATAGAACTGCTTCAATTTGCTAAGCACTTATTGTAATACAAGTAGGTTATCTTGTAAGTAGGTAGTTTTCATAATATTAAGGTTATGTATCCAACCTTTAAAGTGCTAAATTAAAATTTACATGACAGAAGTTCAGTGGGGTGGTTGTTTATTTTTAATTTCAGTTCAGACAGAGGTCTACTGTTTAAAAAGTGATAAATTCTAGAGCCTTTTCCCTTTTTATAGGAGCTAGTAAATAGCAATTTAATTTTTTACAAGTTAAAAAAACTCATTCTGTTAGTTTTAGGTTGAATAATGGTCATGCCAGAGAAAGGATATTCAAGCATGGACAATACAGAGTGCATTAAAATACACCTCATCATTATTATAAGTATCAGAAAACATTGTTTTAAAAATGAGCATAAGATAAACATTGTCTACTTCATTGCTTTAAGCATTTTAGTCAGTACCTGCCCAGATTAAACTCTATGAGATAATTACAGGCATCAAA
Organism: Pyrocephalus nanus; assembly: GCA_038380795.1. Classification (NCBI taxonomy): domain Eukaryota; kingdom Metazoa; phylum Chordata; class Aves; order Passeriformes; family Tyrannidae; genus Pyrocephalus; species Pyrocephalus nanus. The sequence continues at coordinate 50,006,895 of CM076266.1, forward strand.
AAGACCTTTTCACAAATTCACCCTTTTTTTTTTAAAGTAATTTATTCATGAAAACGGCTGCAGACGAAAAAAATAATGTCTCAAAGGCAACACTGTTATAAAAGACAGCATTGTGACTCAGCACACTGTGAAGCAAGCTGTAAGTCCTGGTCACATAGTCCCTTTCCCTCTCAAAGCAGATTGCACCTTTACAAATGGCAAGACCAAGAAAAGAAAACTAAACACAAGAGAAGATCAGAAGACTGCCTTGTCACCAGCAGGAGAGTACAGTGAATCACCAATTAAGAAAAATATAACCTCTTTTCCATTTTTTTTTCCTTATATATATATATAATTCTGAATTATTAGAAAAACAATCAGATGTCAGTTAAATTAAACCCAGAGCTATGCCTTAAGCCACAGTGTTCACTTGCATGGACTTTGAATCTGAAAGCGATGACAGGTAAAGGAGAGATGATTGCCTTACAGTTGATAACATAGGACAGTGTGAGGGCAAAATTTGGTTCACATTTTCACAAGTATGAGTCAGTTTATATCTTATTCCTTTTTGGCATTTCATATCTCTAGAGGTCTTCATTAATCTCTTGCAAAGTTACAAATCCTATCTACTGTGACAATGTGTTGCTAAGAGTTAGTGGCTTCAAGGCACTGGATCCAAGGAGTCAGCCATGATCACGGGTGTGTTTTTGAGCTCTGCTGTGTATTTAGAAATGCTGGAGTTTGTAGTTACTTCCTTGACAAAGAACAAGTGCCTATTATGTACCAAGTGGGCAGATGAGTAGATTAAAGCACAGAAATTAAATAAAATAAAAATACTCCAAATGAATAAAAATATAATACTCTGAATTAAGGGACAAAATGCAAAATGCAAAGAACATTCAGTCTACTGTTTCATAAATCACCTTTGAAGACTTCTAAAAGCTAATTTTTTGGTGAAATTGTTTGGATTGAAGTAAATGGTGCATCACAATTATTAAAAAAATGTAAAATATCATTTATGTATCTGAAGGATCACTAGCAAAAGGAAAAGCAATTTCAGAAGTAAAAGATTGTTGCATGCTATTGCTTTACAGACTTATTCAAAGCAATCTTTTTAAAAAATGCCTGTGAGTGCAAAAATGTACACAGAGAATTTTAGGAGCATTTTGCAGTGAGTGTAATAAAGATGACCTTGGCACATTACAGTACAGGTTGATAGAAAGCACTAAAATACCATTCTTACCTCAAAGAGTCACAGCCCTGTACAGTAGAAGAAAAATATATACTCAGTGATGTGATGAGTACAACTATTTATTCAAACAACACATACAAATTATGATAAAAGGTTAAGTTTACTACAATATAGTGAATGACAAAGCAAAGTTACCAGACCAAAGTCTGCTCAGTTGCAGCTGGTGTACGCTGATATGAGACCAATACCCAGCATTTACTTACACAACACGGTTGAACAAAAATGGCCGTTGTTAGTCAGATCAAAGGTTCATCGCAGTGCATCCTGTCTCTGACAATGTCTGATAATGAATGACCAGAGAATAAAAACAGAGGAAGAATATAGCAGTATTACCCCCTGTAATCTTCCAGTCCTACATATCTGTGATTTAGGGATTTCATCAGGCAGCAGCAGTATCTTTGCACTTCACAGCTCCTGAGGTTTCACACACTCTCACAGAATTATTTCTTCACCTCTGTTGGCTTGCATACAGATTTGGAAAAGAGAAGAGTGAACAAGCAAATAAGGAGATGTTTCTCCCCTGGGTTTTCTGCAGGAACATAGTCTTGTAAAATGTATTACAAACTGGGATTTTCAAGCTTAGTGTTAGCATGGATTCCCACACTGCAGGCTTCAAGTGTGCAGGATGTGTGTTGGGGCTGGTGCTCACATCTGCAGACCTCTGATCTCTGCTGCTCTAAATGTTGTTCTGGACATCACCCCTCAAGTGGAGGGGAACCAGCGTCTCAGAGAATTTGTAGGGTTTCAGGTTTACTCTTGTAAATTAATGTAATGAACCTAAAAAAGTAAAAAAAAAAAAAAAAAAAAATCATAGCTAGACCAAGAACATGCTGTGTTCTATTTAAATTCAAAGTAGTGTGAGATCCGGGCCAAGGACAACCTATGAGAATAGATAAAACAATACAGGGGAAAAATGCAAGACATTAATTAAAGCCAGAAAAATTATTATCCAAGTGTTTTTATACTAATAGGTATTAGCTGTACAAGTGAAGAGCAAGTTGTCAGCTTTTTTACTGAAGTACTGATTTGTCATTCTTAATTTTTCTCATTTTAATGTTGTACCCAGTTTTTATTCATATGAATTGCAAATATAATATCTTGAATGTCTTAGCCTCAGATTTTAAGCTCTACTTCCTCAACAGTTTCCTAAACAACAAAGTTCTTTGTGTTCTTTTGTTCAAAGTTCGAGGTTTGTGAAACAACCAATTTTTCTGGGACATGTCAAAAGGGAAACTGAATTAATCCTGTAATTTCTTCTATTTAGTACCAAAATAGCATTAAAGTAATAGAGCACACAGCATTTATCTTCACCGAGATTCAGCAAAACACTGAATTTATTCCCACTGACTTTAAAATAACAAAATAAACATGAACAAAACAAAACAAAAAATAAAGCGCACAAAAAACAAACAAGCAAACAAACAAAAGAGATAGGTGTCTCAGATCTGAAGTACTCTAACACAATTAAGAATGAAGTAGAATCTCAGCAAAACTAAGTGACCAATTCACCAGGAATCTAGCCAGCCACATCCATAAAGATCTGTACAATGCCATCATCCTTAACATCCTCTGAAAGCCCTGTCAAACAGATGTCCTTTGCAGTATGCCCAGAAGGTCACCAAATTCAGTGTGTTTTGGCACAAGCTATGGAAGAGTTTGTTCCAGAGTCTGAAGCCATCTCGGATGGTGCCCTGCCAGTCACCTTTAAAAAAATAATTAGAAGGATCCAGCTATAGTGCCCCTGCTGACTGCAGCTGCTGCTGTCTGGCCTGGAGAAAGAGGTGATTCCTCATTCATTCCCACTGACTTCTGAAAACTACAGGGTCACACAGTTCTATTCAGTGAAACTTATGTTTCTAAATAAAAATTAAAAGTGCTTAAAGCATCAACTGAGCTGCTATAGACAGTCAGTAAAACTATATTTAATAATTTGAAAGAGACCTCCTTTTTGATGACTGTTTTCATTAACATCATTCAGTCTACCTGCATACATTACAATAGGCAAATTCATTCTTTTCATGCAGAAGTGTTATTAGGCAATCTAAAGTGTCTTTTTTCTATTTATAAATATAAAGGCTTTATTAGATTAATTACATTAAATTAATGTTTTGCTATTTTTTTTCCAAAACTTTGTTTTTAAGTATCAAGGATTTCTCCAAGTTAAATAACAATATGCAACTAAAATATCTTCAAAATTAGTTACAAATGCAAGTCTCGGCTCAGAAAAACACTTGAGCATTTGCCCAAATCCCACTGACATTGAGATAAACAATATTTTATAGAAGAGCAAACTGTCACCTTTTAGTGTTTAGAAGCAGCTTTCACACAGCTTGAGCAGTCCTTAACTCTTTGTTTTAAGCCTTGACCTATGCATATGGTGATGGAAAAGGAAAACTATAATTGTTATGGAAGCAGGGAGATTGATATGCAAAAAGAAGAGTCTGGAGAGCTGTGGAGGATTGAAAGGAGAATGATGAGAGCACTGTTGTTGGCCAGCATCTAGGCACCGTCCACCTACTTGCTACTAAATAGTCTGTGTAAGTGGAGGAAGCAAGACCAGTTGTTACCCACTACATCATAAATTACCACATTGCCCAAACTGAAGATAGGATTAACCATGTTAACATTCTTCATTGCTCAGCCTCATTTCTTCTTGCCAGTGGAAAGTACAGGTTGAAGTATAACACTTACACTTTTAAATACAGCATTCCTCTTCTTGCTACATTTTCACACAATCTTTGCCAAAGTTAATTGTTTACTGGAGGAAAAGGAGGAGCAAAAGGAGATAGCTGTAGATGTTTCCATCAGTACCAATTACAAAACTTGTGTGCCTGCAGTGCCTGTAAAGACCCATGTAGAGAATTTGCAGAGGACTGCCGCAGTTTCCCAGTGGAAAGCGTGCTAGCCAAATGTAAACCCAAATATTATCTGAGCTATCAAAAAAGATATGTCTACAACTGCAGGGGTTAAGGAGACAATAAACCTGGTTATTTTGGGGAAAGTGAGATCTTTTAATCAGTTCTTATGTCTATGTCCTCTCAGGTTTTGGGGGGTTGTTTGTTTTGGTTTGGTTTTGGTTGGTTGTTTTGGTTTTGGTTGGGTTTTTTTGTTGGTATGGGGGTGTTCATTTGGTTGATTTGTGGTTTGGTTGGTTTGGTTGGTTGGTTTTGGTGGTTTTGTTTGTTGGGGGGTTTTTGTGGTTTTTTTTTGTTGTTGTTGTAGGGGTTTTTTGGGGGTTGTATTTTTGTTGGTTTTGGTGTTCGGGGTTTTTTTAAGGGTGGAGATTTTGGGGTTTTTGTCTAATATATCATATGTATCACTGTCTTGTGTTTACCTGATAAGGCTTTGGTAGTAGAGGCCTGCAAAAGTGGCCTCTGTGAGAGAACGCCAGGAGCTGCCCCTAGGCCAGATAGAGATTGTTCCAGCTGCCTCTAAGCTGCACCCACTGCTGAACAAAGCTGAGCCCATGAGCGACGTTGGTAGTGTCTCTGTGATTACATATTTTGGAAAGGGTAAAAATTGCTGCACAACAGCAACTGGGAGAGACAAGTGAGAATATGGGAGAGGAAAACCACAGACACCAAGGTCAGTAAAGAAGGAGGGGATAACCTGCTTCAGGTGCCGATGCACAGATTCCCCTGTAGCCTGTGGTGCACACCGTGGTGAGGCAGCCTATGGAGGTCCACAGTGGAACAGAGATCCACCTGCAGCCCATGAGGGAACCTGCAGTGGAGCAGGTGGACGTGCCCCAAAGGACCTGTGACCCTATGGAGAGATTGCACTGGAGCAGGTTTGCTGACAGGATCTGTGTCCCAGTGGGGGACCCACACTGCAACAGTCTCTTCCTGAAGGACTGTACCCCATGGAAAAGACCCATGCTGGAACAGTTCATGAAGAACTGCCCATGGAAAGGACCCACTTTGGAGAAGTTTGTATATCCCATGGGAGGGACCTCACAACTGGAACAGGGAAAGAGTATGAAAAAGAAGGAATGGCAGAGACTGCAGCTTCCTTTTCCCATTCCCCTGCATTGTTTGGAGGGAGGACATAAAAGAGTTGGGAGTGAAATTGAGCCTGGAAAGAAGGCGGGTTTAGATTTTTTCTTATTTCTCATTAACCTGCTCCATTTGAATGAAAATAAATTAAATTAGTCTTCCTCAGGCTGAGACAGTTTTAGCCATGATGGTACTTCCTGAGTGATCACACTGTCTTTGTATCTTGAGCTTTTTTTGTTTTCTATTGATGGAGGGGGAGTGAGAGAGTGATTTGGTGGGCAACTGGCAGCCAGCCAAGGTCAATCCACCACAACCATTGTGAAAATAAGTGAAATATAATTATTATTATGAATTTTAATTATGTATCTGAACATTCAGAGAAAAACAGACCACATGCCAACACTACCAACTTAAAGCATTTGTTAAGCAGCACTCACAGACTAAATCAATGGGACTGGTTGTTGTCTATTAACCTAGGGCAGCCTCCTACTTCTGTACTTCAGTAAGAAACAACATGAGTGATCGGATGAGCCATTTGTCATACACAGTAGAATGAATTATTAAGCTTAAGAACATGTCATGTGCTAGGCAAATGCTGGTCAACTACGTGCTTCAAAAAGAAGATTCCCAAAATGCAGAAACCTCAAAACATATTCTTAATTTAAATGTGTTTGTAGTATCATTAATTGTTTCCAGTTCCTTTCTGATTTAGTGGTTTGCTGCTTAGTTTTCTATAGTCCTTAAGACTGGGGAAAAACCAGATCATACATCAACACCTTCCTTTCCTTTCTCAAACTGATAGAGAGAAAATCAGCTGGGAAGGAAACTCATTATTCAAGCAAAAAAAACAGACATCAGCATACCCTGATCTCATTTGTGCCATTTCCTGCCAAGCTATAATTTGTCTTTTCCTATCTTCATTGTCAGCAGGGACTAATTTCTATGCTGGAGGGTTTTCTCTTCCTTGTGGAGCTTGATGCTCTCTTTTTCTAGCTTTTGGCATAATTATATTTGGAATTTGCAAGGGGGACTTCCAATTCAGTTTTAAAATTCTGTCCCATTGGAAATCCTTGGAAATGTGCCTCTGTTTGCCATACAAAAGACTTCAGATACATCCACTACATCTCACAAAGGCGTAGGGAAATATTTGGACATACTGGGTATCTAAGACCCTAACTGCAATCCAACAGCATCTGTAGAGGTGGTTATCAAGCTCATACTCTTATGTTTCCCAGGTGGTTTTTACAGTTCCATGGTAGATAAATCTCTTGTCTAACGTGATCATCGTGTTACATAAGTGAAGGTTTTAAATAGCAAGGATAGTTCTGCTCAAAAGAACATTTTCTGATCAAATTGGTTTTTGATCCAAAATTATTTGCTATCCTTCTGCAAATCTTTATCATGATAAAGCATCAGCAGGCATATGATTAACATCTCTCATCTGCTATGACAAAAATCTGCATGCCCTGTAAAATGCTTTTCTGCATTGGATTTGTTTTTTAACAGAATATAGTCAACAAAATGCAAGGCCAACTGCAAGTACAATGTCTTGAACAATATCACATGTTCCTACTCTTTCCCCAAAATCAGTCCCTCAAAATATAAAATTAAAAATATTTTGTCAAATTTTTTTGTCAAATTTTTGTCAAATTTCTGAAGCAGGAAAAGACTCTTTTTTGCACAGTTCATATGCAGAAATGTGATGTATTATTTGCATGTATACACCCATATGTCTGAACACAAATACATATACATAAATAATCGCATGCAGTTGTCTCATTTTCCCTTTTAATTCACAGTTTATTTTTCAAAATTGAGCTCTTTGCAGTAATATTCTGAGTCGGAGTCCAGTAGCAGTGAAAGATTAAAATATGATTGAGACAAAAATGGTGTTAAAGAGATGTCTTTATTGTACCTACACTTTAATTAACAATGGAAATGTTTGACATCAACATACTACCACGCTTCAGTTGCAAAATCATTACATTAACAGTGCAGTTATAAAATGGATATTTTTTTTTCTTTTACAAATATAAGAAACATACATTTACAAATTAGAAGTCTGGTAAGAGTGTTTTGCTGACCTGAGGAATACGTGACTGATCAAAGAGCAGAAACCAGGGGCAAGGCTGTGAAAGGCAGTGGTTTTTTGGTGGGCCACCTCTCAGCCAACTGAATACACCATCAGATATAAGCAAAGAACAGGATTATACTTTGTCACGTCTATGATTAAGCCTACTTAATACTCTTCCTTCTGAAAGCAGATGTTACAGCTAAAACCTTTAAGAAAGTAGACTGCTTAAATATTTAATCTTTCATGTGTTTTGCATATAGCAATAGTAATTTCTTGAAGTTCCAGTAATATCTTTGTCAGTTTAATTTAAAAAAACTTTGCACTAGGCATGTTTGCTTTAATCAGACTTTCAGTTCTTTGGGAGAAGTCAGTTGAAGCATGAAATGACATTTAATTTTTGATAGGGATCAAAGAGGAAAAAATCAGGGACACAGCCACTGTTTACTGCTTATTACCTATAACAAGTTACAAGCTGTTACTTTCACTGTAAGATTTTTACAAAGACAAATATTTATTTGACATTAACAGACAGGAATAACTGTTTCTAATGATGTGAACACAAATACTTCATACTTTATTAAAAAGAAAAAATAGGATAAAATTAATTTTGACTATATGTGGTTGTATATATTTTATACATATATTTAAATATAAACACACATATATGTAAATATGTTGAAAAAGCTGCAGAGTTTGAAATGGAAGAGACCTGTTGACTTGCCTTGTTTAGAACTTCCAAAAAGTAATTACAACATAGAATCTCTTTCAAATTTCTTATAATGTCTTTGGGGGGTGATAAAAAGAAAAAAGAAGAAATGACTGGGGAGAAGATCGAAATATTTCTGAGACACTGCTTTATTAGCCCAGTTGGCATCTTTCAGGATGCTACAGAAGGGAGGGAGGTATTATGAAAATATTTGATAAAGGTGACCTTTGAGACACACCCAGAAATGTTCTGAGTCTTTCACTATTAGTAATGCCTCACATCCTGATGCTGAAATCTGGATCCAGAGCCAAATAAAACTTTCAGAAATTTCATGTGTTTGTAGTATCACAAGGAAATGAGACACTCATCAGGCACTTCAGTTCTGGACTGTGATCCAGAGACCAGGAGACATTACTGGTAGTTAGTTTAGTCCAGAATGAAATAATTCACAATACAAAAAATAAAAAATTATTTTTACACTGAGCCAGTGTGAAACAAATCCTTACCTCTTTGTCAAAGCCCTGGTATTGTAATAAAGATGGAAAAATCCATCAGAAACGACAGTAATCTTTATTATAAATGACCATAAATAGAAAAGTAATATAATTTTTTACTGGGAAATTTTCTTTCAAAAGAAATTTTCTTTCAAAGAGAGTTGGGACTCCATGGGGTTTGGTTGTTTTGGAAAAATAATAGGGTTATGGGAAGTATATTACTGATATTTTTATCTAAGAAAGAAAAGATTGGGAAAAAGTATCTTTCTAGGGCACATTCAATCTTCTTACAAGCTCATAGAGGGAAGTGTTCAATGTTAGAAGAATAGTTCTAAGAGTACAATCAAAATCATCGATCAGCTTGGAATTAACAATAGGGATGGTTATCTGGCACTACAGATTTATTGAGTTTTTTTCTTTCCATTATTTTATAAGAATTTATGGGGATTTTATGATGACAAATAAAGCATCGCTTCTGTAAACATACTTTAAACAAGAGTAAGCAGTTATGAACACTCATGGAGCAAAGACTCAAACCTGAATTTCACATACCTGCATAAAAGAAATATCTTTCATGTACATGTGTTCAGATCTCCTTTTTAATCTTCTTCATACCTTTTTCCCCCATACTTTTTCAAATGTCTATCTATTCTCTTCCAGCACTTTTAACAAATTATGATCTTTTTTCCCCTCAGATCAAAGCTGTAATTTTTAATGATGTTCCTCTTTAAGGCCTACTAGGAGTCTTGATGAGTTAAATTAATATTTGAATGCAAAACTTAGCCCCACTGGTTTTATTTACAATTAATTATTCATGATAATACACAATGAACACAAGCAGATATCTTTCTTTCATTCTAGTATTCCTGAAATGAAGGAGATTAAAAATGAACTACAGAAAAGGCTTAAATCAAAAAGTTGGAAATATAGATGTGTGGCAGCAAGAATCAATTATTTATATTCCACTTAAGAAACATTTAACCATTCATTCATCCTGAGAATACAGACTAGTGCTTAAAGCACTTAACTACATTATAGAAGGGAATAGTTTAGATCCACTCAGACAGAGACAACAAAACTATTTGGGGCTCTCTCATCACCAAAAGTGCTCAGGGCTCTCCCACAGGGGGAACCATCAGCTATACCAGAGACTTGAATCACAGCCTTTGCAGACTAGTTCTTTATTTCCATAGCTTTGGCTTTTTAAAGAAAAATTATTTCTAAAGTTAATTTGTAATTTGATTTAAACCAAAACAGTTCTTACTTCACTTTTGTTTGGGAAAAAGAAGGGTTAATTTTGATCTTTTCACTGGTATTTGCACAGGATCTTTTCACTTTCAATACAGATCCATACAGGCCTGCCAACAGTGGGAGGGCAGTGTTTGAGTTTTGCTCTAAAGAAATCATCATCAACAACACATATTGTCTCCGTAGTGACCATCTACAGCAAAAAGTTACCAGGCTGCAAGGACAGCTCTGCAAAGACAGATGCAGCTTCTCCTGGCTGTTGATCGTGGCTGTTGCAGGGACCAGTCTGCAGACAGAACATGGCTTTGACTCCACCATGTGTCCTCACACCGACACATGCGGATTGTCGGTAGAATAAACTCTGAGAACCACTGCAGTAACTTCCCTCATTTAAGCCAAGAGAAATATAGCAATCGACTGAAATACTCTATTTCTGTTTGTATGGGAATGACAACTACAGAGGATGACATATTATAATAATAGCCAAGATATCAACCTTTTTTTTCTGAAGATAAGTTTCTGCTTCCATTATGGGCTCTACAGAAAAAAAATTGTTGTGTGATACAATTATTTTGCCATCTTTAGATCAGGTCTTCCCCATTTCTAGACCTTCTTCAGATTACAGTATAGCTTCTTTTTTTTTTCTCCCAAACGTTTCAGTTTGATACTTCAAAATAATGTCCTGGTTCCCCATGTAAAATTACCTGATAGTTCAAATATGATCAACAAGAAATCAATTTGGACCAATTCTGCTGTAATCAAGAGCTGCTTCTGCCTTCATTGGGTGATGGAGGTCAAAGGCTACAGACAACAGAGCAAGAAGTGATGAGTGGAAGAACTCATTGGGTGAGATAGTAAGGGCTACAATCATAAGGAGAAAGCAGAATGATCTGGAGCCCACCTCATATGCCTGATACACACACAGAGCAGGAAAAAAAAATGGATGCAAATGTGGAGTGATAACATACCCGGACACTTAGACATACAGTGTAAGTCAGCACAAAACTGGAGTGCTGAATGGATAGAAGCTCTTTAGGAAGATCAGTCAGGGTAGACAAGTTGGGCAATTGTACTCTATGCAAAAGAGTGGCTCAAATGCTGAATTCTACAGGATGAGTGGCACAACTGCTCATAGTCAATGAGTAAAAATCATCTGATCCAGGAGATCAAGAAACAGAACATCTTGGTGGGCATCTGCTACAGATCACCAAATTAGGAACCATAATGAGCCATTGGTTTTTTACTGCTTTAGTGCTCATGGGAGCTTCTAATCACATGGATATTTTGTTTGGTACAAGTAATATTGAACATTTTTGGTCTGTGCTGGCAATAGTTTTTCATAGGTGCAGGTGAGGCTAATAAAAGCACGACATTTGCAAACAAGTAAGTCATCACGGATATAACAATCAGTGTCAATTTTGACCGCAATGACTATCCATAAGATGGTGAAGTAGTCCTGGCTGGAAGACTATGAGGGTAGGCAGGAAGACAAGCATTAGAATAAACATCATAGGGTTCAGAGAAGCTTGTTCAGGGGGCACATAGCAGGATCCTGTCAGTACCAAATTGGCAAAAGCCCCAGGAGACTGGTTGATGCTCAAGGACAATCAGTTTCCTCAAATCATATGCAGGAAGTCAAGCAGATGAGGCAGGAAATGAGGTTGCCTTAGCTGGAAACTCATGTCTGAGTTCAAACACAAAAAGAGGAAATGGAGTTAATAGTAATGAAAAAGATAGAAAAGGCTGATGGTAAAAATCCTCTGCTACAGACTTCTGGCAAGATCTATTCTTCTAGGGAGGATTATGAATCTACTAGTAGGATTTCTTCAATACCCCTCCCAAGCTAGTCACTAAGTCCCTAAGGTATGCCCTTCTGTCATAGCAAGAAGATTCTTTTAGCTATGGAGAAAGCCTTCTCAAAACCATGAGTAATCTGCAGACATTTTTCTTTCAAGTGAGAGAAAATGTTAATTTTATCGGCAGCCATACAGGAAAAGACCATGAAACTCTGTGCTAGCTATGATCACTAAACAAGGAAGAAAATAGTTTGCAATTTGCTTTGTTAGTGTTCATGGAAGTTATGCAATGTCACCTTGAAGATTTTATGAAAGTAAAAGGTCTGGGTCCATATGAAGACTTGTATAAAAAATTAAGCTTCTTTTTTGGTGAGAGGAGTGGATTTGTTTTCAGGGTAAAACCCCAATCCTAGCTTTAAAAGCCATCACAAAAAGAATTATTGCTTTGAGCCCCAGTAAACAGCTTTAGCAGCAGGCATGATGCTTTGTGTATATGAGAACACTTAGTCATAAAATCCACTGATATGAGTTTAATAAAGTCAAAGGTCTTCTGTTTATTTGAGCTTTAACATCATCAATACTATGTTTCATACATCAATTCAACATTGTGAATATTTAACCCTTCTAAAGCAAATCAAGTTGAAATGTATGCCGCAGTATAAGAGATTTTGTTTCCTCATTTAAACAATATGAAGAATATTTTGTTTCTTAATTATGTAGGAAGTATTCCCTCTATTTCTTTTTTGCTCCTCCATTTGTGCCATATTTGTACTATGAACATATATCCAATCATATGGAGCACATTCCTCAAACCAGACATTTTAAATTTTGAAAGGATTATTTTTAGGAATATCATAAACCTCTTAGATAGCAAAAGCGAAGGTTATAACTAGAAAATTCTTCTTCTCCCTTTGCTCAAATATTTACTTTTTGAGAAAATAGTATGTGCAGTTTCAAATGAAAATACCAAACAGTACTGGAGGTTTTTTCTGTTTCTTTCTTGCAGCACATATTAATTTTCTTATTTTCACTTGTGGTTGTAATTTTAGTATGGGCAACTTATACCAAGACCAACGGACACACAATAGGGAAAAAAGTGAAAACAAAGAAGTAATTTAATCATGGAGACTGACAAGGAGATCAACATTTTGATGCCTTATTTTAACTCTTCACAGAAAACTCATAAGCACTGCTTTCAGCAAAGATCGCATGGTGTCAGAGATCCCCAACTGTAAGAATATTGTCCCTCTGCTTTAGTTTTAATTTAGCCACTTATAATAAAATTATCTCTGCATTTGGGTCTTGGGATGTTTTCCAGGCTGTGGCTCAAAGCTCTTTTTTGCCTGGTTAATTAGAGCTTAGGCCAGAGCAGGAGGAAGGAGAGGAGGAGACCAGCATTGCCCTCCAGGACAACTAGCAGCACCAGCTGTCACACAAGCTGCTGGCTCTTGGCTCTCTGAATGCTCATGCAGAAGGAGTGCTTTGTTTTCCTTCACCACTCATCTCAACAGGGCAATGTGATCAATTAGTTTTCTTCCCCACCATGGTGAATCTTCAGCCTGTGCTACCACCTGCTCCAGTTCTTCAACACTTATCCTCTTCACAGTACATCAGGTCCATTGTGCTGTAACCCCAGGTTGGACTGAGGGCCTGGATTTGGGACAATTCTGCACAGAAAAGCAATGTTTGCTCTGGAAACTCCAGATGAATTGGTTCTGCATTTCTTGAGTCCCCTGAATTCAGCTTAATCCCCAATTTCAAGCCATTTCCAAAATAGCACCTCTATCACTTCTAACCAAGGACTGCAGGCAGGCAAAGAAATGTTCTATTTGCAAAACAATGAAACAAAATACAAGTTCTACCAACCAAGTCTAAGAAGGGAAAATCTAGGTTAGAGTAGAAAAAAACAGAACAACCCAGCTAGTCATTTTAACCATGCTGTTAATGGAATGGCAATGCAGGCTAATGTTTGCTGTTTGTGACAAAAAAAGAATATCTTAACAGGGAATTGCTCTTCCATTATAACTTTGAGAAAACAGCAATGTAGAAATATATTTCCCAGCAGAACTGTATTAAACATTTACACTTTTACAGCTTTGCTCATGTCAAACAACACAGAACAGCTTTCCCAAGTTCCACTTGATGGAGAAAAGCATGCTGTACAGACTGACCTCAACACAAAAAATTAATGACGACATTGTAATTAATAAAACATTCCATAAAATCAAAATGGAAAATGTCTGCTATTTAATATAACCACTCTAGTACTTCTGCATTTATTCAATTCCTTTGTTATGGGACTTTGTGAAAATTTTAATGATGTAGACCATGGTAATCAAATAGACAAGCATAGAATAACGACGCTTCTCTATAAGCAATCACTTTTCCATTCTAAGAAGACTTTCTATCTGTAGTGGTCAGGTCTGCAGATTTGAAATCTATTGAAAACACTCCTTTTAGAGTTTCTAATTCTCCTTTGAGTGAATATTAGTGTTTATCACAACAGAAGAAATTTACTGATACAGTTTAACTGCAAAGATAAAATATTTCAATGCTATAGTGCACGTACATAAGAGACATCATAAATAAAAGTACATATTTTTCTCTTTTACCCTCAATATGATTGACAAAACCACTTGGAGATTTGGGAATTTATCTGGCTTGTGAAAAGCTAAAATTTACCTCTGGTGCGTTTGTGAAAAGAGTACTTCTTTCTAACAGGGTAATCTTCTTGAGTTTCTGCAAAAGCTACTTATCTGCATTCCTATCAGTTATCAAGTCACTAATATTATTTCAATGCTCATATGTTGCAAATGAGCCCAGCAATAAATGCCTGATAGTTTCTGGTGCCTAACGCTCACCCCAGACTATAACAAGGCATTGGGAATGATGCCAAGCAGAATTACCAGAAGGAAGAAGTCAAGTCTGGGACAGGGCAAGGTAGCAGCAAGGCTCAGAGCACCACAGGTAAACACACAGTTGGCAGCCAGGCCAGCAGTCAGGTTTATCTCACCCTTAGCTCTTCAGGAGGCCAAGTGAGTAACTGCAGCCCAGATTAGTGGCTATAGACCTTAATTGCCCCAGGCAGCCGACAAGCTCTAGCTCAAAGGAAAAAAGCTCTAACCTCTCTCTACTACTGTGCACATTCCTCTGGCTTGCTGAGGCCTGGCTAGAGCATTCCTTCTTTACCCTGGCCCTGTATGTGCACATACTGGTGAATATTGTCCCTTCTGATACATTTTCCCAGAAACAAATATGACTTGAAAGCCTGGATTCAAATTTGCTATTCTGTACACTTTTAGCCAAGAATAGAACATAACCAGGAAGCTGCATATGGGAAGAAAAACACTTTCATGGCCAGATAAAATGGGCAAGACCAGTTCTTGCCTGCAAAGTAAAAAATAAGTGACCCAGACCTTCTTCTTGGGCTCCTTCTATATTTTTGGGACAACACACAGCCAAGAACCTGAGCTAGAGTTTAAGATGGAGTAAATTGCAGTTATGTTTAGCTAATAAAGCTTTGTTCATTTTTTTCAAGTACTACACAGAGGAATGTGCCAATGACATAGCTCATGAAGAAGGAATAAAAGACACCGTCAATTCCCTAGAAGTGTTGCACACAGAAAATCACTGTATATAAAGACCTCACTTGGCTACAATTGCACTTAAATCATCATAAAAAAGGAAAGTATGTGATCAGAAGGCTTAGTTCTCAAACTGCTGAAGAAAATCGAGTTGTCAGTATGACCACCAGCAATTACCTTGGCTTCAGATCAATAGACAGCCTCAGTACTTATCTGATCACCAGCAATGTTTAGTGAAGCAAACCAAATTCAGGCCCAAATATTCAATATGAAAGGATTAGATCCTATTCATACTGCACTAATGGAGCTTGCTACCAAATTCAATGGAAGCAGGAAGAAATTTGCTGAGTGTCACAGTTAGAATATTTGCCTTTTGTTTCTCTGCATTTAAAAGTGGCTTAAAATATATTATCCTGCCTTGGATTTTATTTTTCCTGCATAATTTTTCAAGAATGTAGTACAGGCACTAGTACTGCATTTTTCCTGACACAATCCTATTTGGTTTCCATTACAAGAATAAGGTTCTGAACATTGAGAACAGTGGTTTGGTGGTTTTACCTACCATAGAATATTTAATGTGCTCTAACTTTTCTCCAACACTATATTATTTAGAGGTTGTGATCTCACTGAGGCAGAGACTTTATGAAGTGCTTTCAGACAAAACTTCCGAAGTCTGTTAACCACAATGAAGACAAATCACTACTAATAAGATATTTGCTTAAAGTACACTTTAGCTTACTGGCTAAAAACCATAAAAAAATTTGAATAATGCTGACAAATATCTGTGGAGTTCTGCATCTGATTGAATTAAAAGAAAATTGTAAAACAAGTTTGTATCATGTAGAGAGCTAAGGATAAAAAGCTTTAAACCTCAGGCTTTTTACTAAAAAAATCACAAATATTTGCAGACAACATGATCTATCATGTCTGCACAAGTGCAGGAATTACTTTAATGGGTTTAACAGAAGGGCAATTTAAGGGGAATTGGTTTTGAGTACTCCTCCTCCATTAGAGCCCAGCATGAAGTTTAACTTTTATCCAATGCCTGATTTGTTTTAATGCTGAATGATTCATGATACAGTATAATTTCATGTCAGGAAAGCAGGACCCTTTTTTATTAGTATGACTAAAATATCTAGTCAGAGGATAATTTGAGTGGGTTTTGTGTTGTTTGTTATTTTGGCTTTTTTCCCTGCTGTCCTAAATGAAAATCTGATATCAATAATTTGAATCTAGGAAATATTTAATTTTAAATACTGAGAACTAATGCACAGTTTATAAGCTAGTTATCTTTATGCATTGCAAGACACCCATGCAGTGTTTTCTTTCTCTGAGATTATGGATATTTAAAGATGTCTTTGCAAGGTGGATCAGAAAACAGACTGTTTTCTGTATTTTTACATATTAAAAAAAATAAATCTGTATGTTACCCCTTGTTTCACAGTTTTGCACAGAGTCTAATAATGCAGAGCAAGGACCATCTTTATACAAAAACAAGATCTTTTCTCAGTTGGTAGCTGTCATATCCTATATCCTTGGCTTTACAGTGATGTCAACCACATTCTAGATACTGGTTTGGAACATGGTGTTTTCCATAGGCCTATTTTCATATTTGATTGTAGCAGTTACTTATACAGCAAAAGTGATTCAGCTCTACACACATCTTTGCAGTTTAACATTCATATTCTCAGGATACATTTTAACAAGTAGCTTTAGTCTGACTTTCATAATTTCAAGGACTTCATCTTGCTGTGTGTGCACAAATACCTTTTTTGATAGCCCCTAGGTCAAGAGGCTAGTTATGCAAAACAGTAATTTCTAAAAATGTTGGAGTAAAATGCTACTCAGTAGTTGGAAAACACACCTAAGCTTGCCAGTTTTTCCAATCCAGGAGGCTAGATATGGCAGAGGGAAATTTGCCGTGTGTACATTAGCTGTCTGAACAAAGCCACATAGGCTTCTCAAAATGGAAAGGGATAAGTACATACAGAAGGTGATACCTTCTATTTCTATTTTTAGCAGAAACCTAGACTTTAGGGAGGATCAGAGTCATTTCATTAACAAGTAGATGACAGGACTGCAATTATGCAGTCAAAACTTCAATTTACCTAAAAATTCACTCTCTCTATCTGCAAAAATACAGAATCACAGAATATTCTGAGTTGAAAGGGACCCACAAGGATCATCAAGGCCAATTATTAAGTGAATGGCCCATACAGGGGATTGAACCCAGACCTTGGCACTATTACCACCAAGTTTTAACCAACTGAGCTAATACCTGTTTACATAACTGGTAATTTTATAATGAGATTTCCCCGGAAAACTGATTATATTGTTTTCTTATTAGCATCTAGACTGTTACAGAAACTTCTTTCCTTCCCTAAACAGGACAAATAAGTCTACAGTATTTTATTACCTGCAGGAAGATTTGTGTTCTGAAGCAAATGAAATGCAAAGTAGAACTATTTCTGCTTCAAGTAACTTTTACTGTTGCACAGCGTCCTTTTTTGAAAATATAGGGAAAACCTGTGACGGTGTAGGGAGTTTTGGAGCTTTTGTTTTGGAACAAAAGAGGAAATGTTTACTACATTCACATAGAGATGAAGATATGGCTAGGAGAACAAATTTCTTGACTGCCCATTATTCAGCCAGTAGAAGACAATGGAAGCCACAAGCTTTGAGGCAGGTGTTTCTAGAGACACCAAGTGCAACACACCAAAATGTGCCCAAAGACTTGCTTTCCCATTGCCCAAGATACTCCTGTCTGCACACCTTCACATGCTTCATCTGCTGGTGCTGACAACCTCTGCAGATGAAGATCATCCCTGTACCTTTCCAAGGAAAACCCTTCCAATGCCTGTAAATGTACTGGCATTGCCAAGCCTGATGCATTTACAGGCAGTTCCTGAGACTTCTCACAATGCTGCCACGATCAGCCAGGACAGTAAAAAATTACATTAAGAGGTTAAGTTACAGGTAGCGTTCTTTTATTTCTCATCACTGACTGAGGAGGAGTTAATATGTAACTGTTGCTAGAAGAGATGGGCAAAATTTGGTCTCAACACCTTGTATAAACAGGTCAGTCTCCAAGACTGAATTTATTGGTAAAGAAAAGTAGCATCATTACTTGCTTACTCAAACCATGACAGACATTCTAATCTAGCATTCTGCAATACTTGCAGGATGCACTTAGTCTATGTGTGTGTTCAATGCTATCCCCACGTAGTTATTTTGCATATACACTGGTTTGTTGTTTTTTTTTTTATGGAAGTAGAAACTATTTGTTGACCTGCTAATGGATAAAGAAAAATAACAGAGGGCCATTTCCCTTTGCAAAACACTGACAAGTATTTTTGATCTTTTTTTTTTTAATTTCTAGCAAATAAAACTTCTCCAGCTTCTTCCATCTCCTCTACAGATATTTGCTCCTTCTGCTTAGGGTGCTTCTATGCATGGAGCAGTTAACCTAAAGATGAATAAACCCCATCCAAATCCTTAAAAACTGCAACTTTATTTATCTTCTTAACTGATTCTGTATCCATACAGAAATTATATTTAGTGGAATTGCATAGCAAAAGCACAGAACTGTATGGCCCTTGCTAGGTTAGGTCAGTTTTTACATATTGGAAGTTCTCTCTTTGTCTCTCAGGAGACATTGTTGGGGACAGAGACCATTCCTTTATGCTTGTCTTGAAGTCACCTGTTGCCTTGATGGGATTGCTGTTGGCCAGGTACGAATTTCTCTGACAGGAGTAATTTAGGAATTGAACTAGCAGTAAAAGAGTTGTTTGGAGGCTATTTCTAAGGGATATTTTAGTACCTGTAAGGAAGACATACTGAAGTCTATCCATCCTCTGGCCTTTAAAATAAGTGCCATGGCATAGCCTTTGCTGACATGCTTCTCTTAGTACAATGCATTCACATTTTCCTGTGGGAAATGATCTCCAGACTATTAATGCACTTGAACCAAGGTTCAAGGTTCAATGGCTGCTGATTGGCCTGGATCAAAACCGTGGTGAGGAATCTGCCAATAATTAACTGGGTAGACAACTGTGTCACTGGTTTGTCCTTTGGCTTGCTGGTTTACCAGTACCAATTCAGCCCAGGAGAACTGGGCAGAACCATGCCCTATTGAAACCCAAGAAAATCTGAGAAATTTGTCAAGCTTGTGTTACACACTCAGCACAAGGGATTTCACATCTGGTAAAACATGCAAAGTAAATTAAGGTTCTTTGTGAAAAATCAGAACCATAATTTAGTTACAGCATGTATTTGTCTCCTTGGAAACAAATATTCTATCTCACTTTTGATCGAAAGGGAACACAGCAGAGATCTTACTTACTTTGAGGAGAATCAATACACACAACATTACATTTTGATCAAGTCATCTCCTAAAGTGAGAAAATTATCATTCAATTTCTTCAGCAACAACTCCAAAGCTACAGTGCAGGCACACAGAAGTGGACACAAGTCAGTCATCTACTAGATAAAAAACCCATATATTTCACACATTCAGAACCCTCTTTGACTATTGTCCAGTTCCTGGATCTTGTTATCCACTGCTGATGACTTCAGACTGGAGTGTGAGTTTTCTACCAGTGTGTAGTAGAAAAAGGGAATAGGAATGTCCAGATCATTCAAGGTCGGAAGTCTGTAGTGTTTTACTCAAAGACAGGCTACTCTGCCCTCACAACAGAGCCTGAAACACCCTCTGTGATTGCTGAGAAATTCCCTGAGCAAGTAAACTCTTAAAGCAGCTTTGTCTTTGCTCAGTGTTTGCTAATACTCATTTGAATGTGAAGTGACTATTCAGTTCAACCATGTTTACAACTCTTATGATTTTTTATTTATGAGCATTCATGCAAACAGGCTTTTTGTTCACACAAATGCTTGCTGAAGGGCTGTTTTTCATATGAATACCTGTACTCAGAAGGAAACAAGGGTATTCACTCAGAGATGATTGCTACCTCTTGCTACTTGTTGATTTTTACTCACATGCATTTTACAAAACAATATATGGAAATTAGATAGCCAGTCACATGCCAAAACAAAAATGTCTGTAGATTCTGGCACTCCTGCTTAGGATGAGTAATATCTAATGAACAGCACTGATGACCTCAGTGGGACAATTAAAAATAAAGAATTAGTCCACCAGGTAAAGCCAAAGAATCTAGCCCAAAACAGAAAATAACTACTGACTGCATGCAAAAAGCAGTGACCCAAGCTCTGTGGTAAATACTTAAGGACAGGGGGGATCAGACTTTTTTTTGGTGGGTTTTGGTTTGTTTTGTTTTGTTTTATTTTGTTTTGTTTTGTTTTCCCCAGAATGTCATCTCATTTTCCAAGCAGTTTCTATGCAGCAACAAAGCTTTGTACAGTTACAGAACATTTTTCTGCCATAAATAGCATTACAAGCTCTGTTATCCTTCCTTTTTTACCCCCAAGAGACAACAATCCTTAAAACACCAATGTCACCTTCTGCCATACCTAAGTTCATATGAAACTAAAAGCACTAAGCAAAGGATGTGAGTGAATAAATGACAGAATCTGAGATGTAACCTGTTGAATAATATCATTTTATGGTGAAAGAAATCCAGGGTCTGATGCTGTAGGGCATCTGCAACCCCTTACTTCAGCATTCATTTCCTACACAACATCTCCACTGCAGAGGCTTCAGACTCCTTCTTCCTACATATCCGTTGATTGTATACAAAAAAAAAAAAAAAAAAGACAGTATTAATGAAAAGTTAGTTTTGCCCTTTAGGAGTATTTTTCATTTTATAATTTGGAGTTAATTAAATCAAATTTTATTTCCAATCTTGTTTTTCTGGAACTGGAGAAGCAGCTAGTAAACTCCTTTTCTGTGTCTGTCTTCCTGTCCCATAGCCTTCAGGTCCTCCTGCAGCCTCACTTTCCAGTCCTATTCCCCTCCAGCTGGTCCTGCTTATATCTAGTGGGCAGACAGTGACTACACATGAAGTTCCTACATCTACACATTACTACAGTTCAAGAATCTTTTCTGTCTTTTATCCCCATAAAGATTCCCTGTCTTTCCTTTCTAGAGCCTTTTTCAATACTCAGTGGAGTGAGTTACTTCACAGACAGTCCCTGTTCTTCCTCCCAGCTGAGCATGCTGGTGCTCCCCACACTGCAGCTCTCCTACACCCTGCCTGTGCTTTTGGGAAACCCAGGCCCATCTGATGAAGGAATCTTATATTAGGATGTACCCTGGCAAAATGTACATAAGATTATGAGATACTTTCAAAAAGTCAGAAAAGTATGGAAAATTAGAAACAGTTTGAGTTTTGCTGATTCCTCTAAAAATTGAAAAATATCATCAGTTTTAAAAGCTATACTTTGCCACATTTCCTACATGCCTATAATTAAATGGATGAACATGCCTGTGTTTGATACAGAAGATTAAGTTTAATTATTGTTTTGTGCTAAGAAGAACATTGGGGGGTGGGGTGGCACATGATATGTGCAAGCATGGTACTAAAACTCAGCCTTCTGAAAGCATAACTTTAGCCCCCTGAAGTTGCCAGATAACATTTCTGAAGTTGTTGAGATATTAAAAGGGTGGCAGTTTATTATAAAGCCATTTATATTTTGTCAGACTGTTAACAAGATTTGTGTTATCTGTGCCATGCAACATGAAGGCTGCTGCAGAATCTATAATAACTTCTTACTATGCATGCCAAATTGTTGGTGCAACTGGCAAAGAGAGGAAAGGAATCAGATTATATTAGTAACAGCCTACATGAGTTGAGAGCCATTACCCAATCCTCTTTATACTATTGCTTGATTAAATTCAGACTACATCGTTAACCCATCAAATATTCAAAGTGTCACAAACTTCAATATTATACTAAATTCTTAGAGTTAACAGAAGACAAGTTATATGTACTTCTGATTCCAAACACGAAATTGTATTTTTTAATGTGTTTAGCACACTTTGATCTACATATATTTAATCATTCCATTTATATTTAACCCTTTAGCCTTAAACGATTCCTTGCATGATAATATAGATATATTAAAAGTACCGAACATGTGTATGCATCTATTTGTCTATATGTGCCCTGGTATATATAGTGTTATCTCAAGAATAACTTTTTCTAGTCTTTCGTCTCGTGCTCCTTTCTCTCCAATATAGCTCCTGAAAGATACCATTTGTCACCAACTTCCACTGTCTTCAGTCATCATTTGAAGTGTTAAGTGCATCATAGTGAGACTCTTCATAAGGTGATAATACATCAACAGGGAGATAATATATTGATAGTCAGAGAAATTGAAACAATTCTAAATAGAGCTGACAAGCCATTGCTAAAATTAACTCTTTCTGAAACAGGGATTTTGTGAGGTTAAAATGCTGACACTGAGCACTATCACCAGAAAGGCACTTACAGAAATGTTGTGTTTCTTGTACCACTTGTGCTTTCAAAGTGCCATCTTCTAGGACTTAAAAAGCCATGCTAAGTATGGTTTAGGATACTAAGCACTTTGCAAAATTTACCTCATAGAATGGAAGTTAGAAACTTCCCATGTTAAGATTCCCAATTTAATGGCACAAAATGAGCTAAGCAAGAAAGAAAGGCCCGCACATAACACAACACAGGTACAAGGAAATTTTCCAGAAAGGAACGTAACAATAATCAATCATTTACAATTTCTAAGACAAAAACCAAGGTGATTTGAGTTGAAGAATTAAATTTACCAATTTAGAGGTAAGACTGCACTTACTAATCTGAAGACCACACACACTTGCTTGACATCCTGTCCCAGACAAAGGAGACAATCCTGAGTGACAGCTAATCATAGATATTCATCTCCAAACTACCAACAGGTGTGACATCTCCAAAAGGAGTAAAAGCGATGCCATATGCACAGAGCTCATGCCTATGCTGACCAGATCTAATAGCTTGAAGTTGGTTCCAGACAGATTACACCACTAATATAAATGTGAATTTTAGCCAAGAGAGGGAGACGAAGAGGCACTATGTCGCAGCTGCACACACACACAGGTTAGAAGAACCTCTTAGAGACAGTGGCCTTTTCAGCACCCTTTGTGGTAGGAGAGGTGACAATCAACTTATATAACTTGAAGAAGGGGATCCCAGTGACACTGGGTCCTTCTCCTGTGGTCTTCAGGATGTCAGTCACTGCCATCTACTGGTTTGTAGTTAGACTCTTCTCCTTCCTAATTCTAAGTCTTACACATAGAGTACAAGTTTGGCAAAACCAGCTGCTTTACTGCCAACCTGATCACCAGTCCCTGATGGTTAAACTCCATGTTCCTGAGGATCTGATTTTTATAAATTCAGCATGCACAGAATTGACTAAGAATCATCATTGCTCTTCCTTGTATCTGCTGTGCCTGATTTCCACAAGTTTAGGTTCCCCTTCAAAATTTTCTCCTATCACTCCTAAGAAAGCATTTTAAAATTTTGACAGTCTGCAACATAAATACAACAATAAACAAAAATTTTGTTGTTTACAACAAAACAATCCCTCTGGACACTTGATTATAGCTGGGCTGTTTATTAATTCCCAGTTTCACATGAAAGACTTTCAGAACAAACTTCACATGGAGCTTGTTTTAAAGCATAATACTGACATTCACTGTGCTAAAGATAATAGAAATGTTAGTTTAAAAAAAGAACATATAAAACCCATTTTATATAAAACATATAAAACCCATGTTATATATTTTGAAGCACAGGAACTACACTCTCACACATTCATGTAGAAAGAAGGATTTGCCCAATACAAACCCTGACATTTTGCATCAAAATCTAACTAGACAGTCATTATCTGTGATATATATGTCTATATCACTCTGCAGTACGTTATTGCCACAGTGTTTTTTTTAAGATTTAGTGGAAGCGAGTTCTGTAATTATTGATGACTTTCTAAATACTCATACTTGATCAAAATCTTGATTTGAATTATTTATTGAACACAGTGAATAGCACAATATTGAAGTTGAATGAAGATTCTGTTTTTAGACTGTGGCCAAGTCTTTTTTTTCTGACTCAGATTAGAATTATAAATCCTAGAGACGAACATGGCATAGCAGGCTTGACCCAGAGGTCCTTGTCTCTTTTAAAGCTGTGAGTATGTCTAAGCTCTTATTTTAGCAACCTGGATTGATGTAGTTGTACTGGAGTTTCCTAGATATTTTTACATGCTGTGAAATACCTGTGGGAGGTTCTTTTTTTTTCCCCAGCAAACTGCCAAAGAAAATTTCAAAGAATAGAAATTCTTCCAATGCATCCTTAAGCATTCAAAATCAAAAGTTTAGTGCCTAAATCATCATTTTTTTTTCTTCTGGTAGTCTTTCTTTGTATGAAGCTTGTATAAATTTTTTTAAAAATCAGATTTGCTTGAGAAAATAGTTTTTTAAATTTAAATCCACTAAGATGTTTTTAGCAGTTTCACTCTCCTGGTACTGTTGTAGAAGCACAGTCTAGTTCCTCACACCAGTTAGTTATATCAATATAAAGTAGACATCAGAATATTGTTTTCAGATGTGAAGGTAAAAGGTGCCTAAACCAATGAATTGTGGATGTCACTGGTTAGCTGGTCTGGTAGAAGTTAGACATAACCCAAAACTAATATGAGCATACTGCTAAAACTCTCAGCTTTCAGTGAGAACAAATTATTTTCAGTATTAAGAGGGGGAAAAAAAATAATAAAAAGGGGACAAAACCTCCTAGAAGAATTATGTTACTGGATAGTTTCTCCCACAGCAGCTACAATTACCTTGAGTAACATTATTACAGTAACTTGTAAATATTATTCATAGACCCACCACTTTCTCTATCATATACAGAGCTCACAGGATACCCTAGCCAGAATGGAAAGTGCAGTTGCAGTAATTTCTAGCTTCTCTTAATTAGCAGAACTGAGATTACTCTTTACAAAAACATTACTACGCAGAAATACTTCCCCCATCTAGCAGCCTGCTGATCTTTAGACACACCTGCTCAAGAAAACCGACTGGCTTCTCAGCAACCTGCCAAAGAACTAGTTCCAATGTTTAACAGCTATAATGGAAGTCTTGGCTTTTCTAGGTGGCATCTCCAGGCATTTGTTCCTTCAAATGTCAAGTAGAAATATAGTTGTTGAAAATATCTGAGTATTTACATGCTGGAAGGTAAACTGGAAAGTAATCATGGCAAAGAAGAATCAAGAGGTGCAAAGGGGACAAAACATAGTAGTAATGAGCGCTGTGGGAAGGTGTTTGTAGGAGTGTTCTCTTATACAGTTTCTAACCAACAGCTTCTCCTAAGTAGGTATGTTGTTGCCCTGCTTAAAGCAGGAGTAAAATTTTACTTATGATTTTATATCAGGAATCCTGGTTTCAAGTGTTTCAAAGTTAAGTCAGATGCTTTTATATTTATATATTTTTATATATATATATATATATATATATGTATACATATGTATATATCCATGTGTATATATCCATGTACATATGTATATATACATATGTATATATCTGTGAATACAAAGCTGTCCAGGCTCTGAGTCGTTTTTTGCGTAGGCAAACTCTAAGACAGAAGCCAGATCATCAAATCAATGTATTATCAGTGGGTTTACCGGTTCTAAGCCCAGGTAGCTAAACTGCTTTTGAGGAGGAGCTAAGGATGCAGGTCTGTCCTGAAAATTCATTTAGAAATTGTATAAATCAGGAGGTCTTTGTTGATTTCATTGAAGGCTTTGGATCAAGTCAATGAGTTATTGTGTATTTGCTGAGGTTTGATTTTCTGACTTCTTATTGTGTTTGTAGCTTTTGTTCTGTGAAGAATGTCATTGTTTAAGAAAACATGACATAAAACCTAAATTTCTAATTTTTTGACTGGGCATCCAATACAGTAGAAATTTTCCCCTTTAATTAAGGGAGGCTTCTCCTTGGTACATAACTGGAAAGTAATTTTAAAAACTAATGTTTTGAAACCTAGGAAAGAAGATAGGCTGTACTTTAATTCTTCTTCTAGAAATGGGAATGGTAGTTACCATTCTTGAATGAAATCTCCAGAATAAATAGCACCAAGTATTTCTCCTATGTATTTTGTTTAAAGATTACTGGCAGCCTGTCATGGGTTTGCCAACCATCTGCCCCTGGGGCTGAAAATAGTTTTTCCAGGTGAATTTCTGGAGCAAAGCCAATCAAAAGCTTTAGCAATGCCTCTGTCAATTACACATTTAAGAAAACAGAAGAGAAGGTTGTGTCAAAGAAGAAAAATGGAAGAGCCAGCGTAGCAGCCAGCCCTGTTGGGCCTGGGCATGGGACCCCCACCCCAGGCCCCCTTCTCTCCTGTAACAGAGTAGAGGAAAAATAAAACTTTAGAGAAGAACCTGGACAAGACGTGCTGCAAAAGGAATTCCAGGCAGAGAGGTAGCACAGCCTCCAAGGTCAAAGCTGGCAGCCAGAGGAGAGAGGAGAGAAGCACAAAGCGGGGGGCTCTCGCTCTCTCTCTCTCCTCCCCTTGTCTCCCTTCAGCAGGGAAGAGACTGAAAATTAAGAACCCCTGCTGTCTGTGGCAGACTGTTGGGGAGTGGAGACCCCCCCTCTGCAGCTCATGAAGGAGCACATGCAGAAGCAGAGGAGTGCATGAAGAAGATGTGACTCCATGGGAGGCCTAAGATGAAGCAGAGTCCTGCTGGAGACCTGTGGCCCATGGAGAGAGAGAACTTCACTGGAGCAAGTTGGCTCAGGTAGGATCTTGTGATCCCAGTGAAGGATCCATGCTGGTGCAGCTGAATTTGTGACCCTAAGGGACAGCAGAGAATGGAAGAACTGTTGCCTGAAGGTGGACTCACACTGGAGAGGTCCATCAAGGACTGTCTCTCATGTGGAGGGACCCCACAAGAAACAGGAGTGGACTCAAAAGCCACTATCCCCTGTAACTGTGGGAAGACCATGGTAAGGCAAGTGTCCCCTTGCAGTCCATGGAGGACCCCACAGAGCCCAGGTAACCCCCAGCCTCTGGTCTTAGCCCAGGAGGGGGTAAGCCCAGCCCTGAGGCCGACATAGAGGAGAGAGAGAAAGAAAGACAGTTCCAGCTGCAATGAATCGGAGCTTTTGTCCTAAAGATAATAGAAGAGAAACTTTCAAAGTGCTGCAAAATTTTTTAGAAGACCTGTAGCTCTGGAAATGGAAAAGAGACTGCTTCTCCTCCTGAACTGATACAAAGGGGGAGAGGTATTTCTGTAAATACATAGCACTTTTACCTAGTTAGAAGTGTTGTATGTATAGTTCTTTAGTTTTTATCTTGCTAGTAATAAATCCTAATATTATTCTCCCCACATCAGATCTCTTTTGTCTGCATAAACCTTTTCTCAACTTAAAACAATTGTGGGGGGGGTGAGAGAAAATTGGCCCAGAACAAACCCATGACATTTTTGATGCAGAATGCAGGCAGAGACTGCCAGGAGGGGCAGACGCAGGATCAGACCACAACACAGCCTTTCTGTAGCTGAATGTATAGAGTAACATTGAAATTCCTCATTACATATCCACATAAGCAGATGATACTTTCCCATGAAGGCTAAGAAATCCTATCTTGATTAGTGAGGATGGTGTGATTTTAATGGTGTGTTTTCCTAAGCCACCTTAGAAGGTCACTGTTCAAACCTACGGGTTCTTCAGGACTGCTGGCAATGGCCTGCAAAGAAAGTGTTCTTAGGGATTCAGATAATATACACTACTTATCATGAAGAGAAGTAGAGGAAGAAAGCTATCACAAATCCCAGCAGGCCCATCTATTCACATGCCTTCAAGCAATCACTTATTACATGTTCCATGCCTTATCAAGTGCCCACTTGTAAATGATACAGAATTTTGAATACAATACTGTGTACATCTTGTGTGTATATTTTATTGTTCATTCATTAAAGAGTAAGATGGATGAGTGACTCCATAGGCTGCGCTCCTATCTGCTCTTAGCATTCTTGTTTTGACAGATGAATGAGGTGTAAAGGCTGTGAAGCAGAAGACACCCTTTACTAATCCATTAACAAGCAGGATTATGCCTTCCCCAAGCAAGTGAAATGACAAGTGTATACTTACTTAACTCACTGACAAGTAATAGAACTGACATCAGACATGTTCCCTTCTTCATGTTTTTCCTATACCAACAAAAACTGAATGGACTGGTATACTAACTAAAAATCAAGTTCAATAGCTTTAGGTACCTAAAGTGTATGTAATATTCATGTTTATCTGCATCAACAACATGACATCTGCGATCATTCTCAGTCACTGGAATGCCAGCTTGAATGACATTCACTGCTAAATTCACATTAACAAAATGATATTTTGTTGTCTAAAAAAAAAATCAAGTAGTAAGTGTTGAGAGCACGTGTTAAATTTTCTCTATTGTGAAAATCTAGCAAATAGACTGACCCTGTTTTTGCAAATTCTCTCTAAATGTGTCATTTAAAAACATAGGTGGAAAATAAAGGTGGGAAATCTTTGGATACATATTGAAGTAGAAAATATTAGTTCATCTCTCTTTTGGCACTATTACCCAGGTTATACCTGGAGTATTTTCCACTACCATTTAAACCAAAATATCAAATAGAAATGTTTACATTATAATCATGCCTGGAGTTCATGAAAACAAGGAAAGGGTATGGTCAAGGAGTTAGGAAGGTGAAGTCATACCTTTTATCTCCTGAAGTATAACTGAAGAGTCAAAGTCTGTTACTCAACCCCAAATGAGCAGTCTGTGTTTGGAGGAGGAAGACAAGTTTTTGATAAGCAAGTAGCTCTGGCAAGAGAGCTTTGGGGGAAAAAGAAAAAAAAGATGAAGCTGGGAGTAAACCTTTCCCATTGCACTCCCAGGTTTGATCAGGCAACTTTTGCCACCTGTAAAGAGACTCACAGTTATTTGTTTCCTAATAGACATAATAAATAGCTAGAACTGATGAGGACTTTGAGATTAGACATTAATAAATTCACCACACCCAGTGAGTCTTTGCTGGACAAGCAGTTGTCAGTCAGATGGGGAAGGATTGGTATCCATTTCTCCTTGAAGTGGGCTGACCCTTGATGTTGCTGAATTGTCAGCTTCCTTCTCTTTGTTTTCTCTCTTGGGATTTTGTACCTTTGCATGTCAACATTTTTCCTCTTAAATCTTTGAACTGCTGCCTATCCCATCTCAACAATCATACCTCTGCAATTTTACCTTTCTTATCTCACAGAGCTCCAGGCTACGTGCTTTCACTCAGCTCTCTCACAACATAGTAATCTTTCAAGGAGTATAAGCCAAGGTTATGCATCTGTGCTGGATTGGAGCTGGCCTTGGATCATGAGAAGAGAGCAACAAAGGACAGAGAACTACAAGGATTTGTGTCCATTTAATTAGGAATTTTTAAGTATGTGACAAACAGAACAATAAAAAAAGTTGAAGGAAGAGGAAAAGAAATTCCCAGTGGATCTCAGCATGAAGGCTGTACTTTCAGGCATCTTCCCACTGCTCTCTTATGCTTAGTTTCTTTCTTGATTTTTTTTCCATTCTAAACCTGAAGAGTAGTGAAGTGAGAATGTGAAGAAACGATGAGGAATAGAAGACCTGTCTGTCCCTGAAACTGAACTCTTCTATGTGGAGATAATATTAATTAATAGTTCAGTTACCATGTAGTTCCCACAGCATGTTTAAATAAACTAGACCAACACATCTCCACATTGCCATATAGTAGAGTAGTGATGCCAAAAGAAAGGTCACTTTCAGAGTCATCTTCTCTACCAGCCCCAGAATTACCACTGATCTATCTCTATTGTTTACAAGAGATAAAGGGTTTGGTCCTGATCCTTTGAAGAGCATTACTCACCACTGCCCTCAGGTGCAAGCCTGTGATCTGCTTCTTCCTTGCAGTGGGGACATCACACTGCATGTTTTGAGTGACATTTTTACACTTTGGTCCTGGTCTAGAGACCAGGTAAGGCAAAGCAAGAGTAAGATGAAACGTGCCCTGTGCATCCTCCCACTGTTGAGACATACAGTCATGGTGCACTTGCAGTCACAAATAAGAAGGGCCAAAAGCTTATGCTAATTGATCCTAATTACCAGGAGCCTTTACACAATGATCAAAAGACATATTCAGGCTGATATTACAACCCATTTTCATTTATCCAAAACACATACTGAACTCTGTGTGCCTAGATGTGGTAGAGGGTCACAGAAGCTGCTTTGGGGAAATTTGAGAGTCAGTGGACTCTTCTGGGCAATGGACATGGATTTGGAACATGGATCATTCTGCTGCCACACTGGCATTTAATGTGTTTGACCAGGAGTTGTGGAATTGTTATCTATTCTAATGCATGAGAAAATGATGTTTTCTCTCCTAAATTACAATTTACAGCATCATTATTTTAAAAGATAACTTGTTATTAATGTCTTCCATAGAAGAAACTTAATAATAAATAAGGTCCCTTCTGTTTTTTCTCTTGTACTAATTGCTTTTTAGTTTCAAAATAATCAAAATCCTCTAACTTATCCTCATTAAGACAGATTTTTAGTTATAGTCACATGCAAATGAATACACCCACTGAATTATAAATTTGACCTCAGGAACTTAAATTAATTCATTATTTATGCACATAAGCTTTTCTTTAGGTTTTAGAAAACTAATTAGGTTTTTAATTATAGAATATCAATATTTTGGTTTTTCATACGAATATACTGGAATTTCATCCAGTTATAAAATCTGCAACCTACAATTAATACATGTATTCATTTCCAAAATGAAATCTGAATGGGTTTCAGATTTTGGAGAATTTATAAAAGGTGATGTTTTGGACTAAGAAATTAGACTACACTGCATTAATTATTTAGTTTATTATTTGCATTTTGCTAGTAAAAATAGGCTCTCTCACTTTCTTCTCTCGTACCAGCTGTAGGTGTTCTACTCAAATCTAGTGCTGCACCTGACTAGCAAACAAAGGAAAATGAAAAACTCAATAAGGATGTAAATGGAAGAGAACTTACCCTAATTATCACATGCTTTTATGGAGCTGTAGACACCATTGTCATTCCTGCTCTCCATTTTCTCAGGGTTAAAACAGATGTCAGATTTTTTTGCTCACTGAAAACTAGCATTACACATTAGCACCCAAATACAACCCAAAGGGCATTGGTCATGCTTCAGATAGAGAACCTGTTGATAGATGTTTGTTTCTGTCTTTTACATTTTATTACTTTTCTTTGTTCGCATTTTGAAAACACTGTGAAAAATCATAACTCTGAAACCAAACTAGTGAAATAGGACATAAATTAGAATAATAGCCATGGGATCACGAGATGATGGAGTGCCTTTAAGGCATGCCAGAAAAAGTGGTTGTTTCTGCCCTGAAGCCCTTATGACTGTGGTTCACTCCCAAACAGAACTAGACACAAAAGGACAGCCTTCTGCCTTGAACACTGGGGCCCAGTGAGAGACTTAATTTTCTCACCGCCAAGAAAAGTACCTTTACTCAAAAAGTAGATTCTTAAAATACTGATTCCCATCCCTGTTGCTTGTAACTGTGGGAAGGTACCTATGTTTTCAATATAGTTTGCTGACCATCTCAAACTATGATCATCGTGGGACACAGTGGTTTCAGTTGAAATGGCTGAATTAAGGAAATAGGTATCAAATTAGTCACTCATGGACTGGTTTCTAAACACTCTGTCATGATACCAAGTGTCCCTCCATCACCTGTTTAGCCCACAGAGCCACATCCAAGCCTCCACTGAATATCTCAGAGAGACAAGGCTAAAGCCAACCCTGAGAACCCCTAACTTCAAGCTCTACTCTATCGCAATGGCAGCTAAAATCATGTGAAACCTGAAAACTGCACTGGACAGATGGACTCTTTTATGTCCTTTAGAAAAAATATCTTTTGCTCTGCAAAGTTTTCACTGACAGGTAGACAACCAAATGGCTTTTTTCAGGGAGAAACATGGTGTCCAAGACTGATCATAGTTTTGTTTGAGTTTTGCAGTAATACAAGATTCATAATTTTTTGTTGAACTGCACCTGGATTTTAGCAGATTTTAATTAAATATGTTTTGAATTTTACTTTCTATTTATAGATTAACTTGGAAAAAAACCTTAACATTAAGACAAGTTGTCAAGCCTATCTGGGATATGTTCTGGGTTGCGGTTCACTCAGCCAGTGCAGAAAAGAAAATGAGGCAAGTTTAATTCACTATGTGTTGGCCAAGGAAAGAGTAAGGGTAATGGCTTTCTTTAGAATTTTTAGATCAGGGAAATACAAGTCATGTATGGAAAGAGAGAGCCTGAGACCTAAAGATCTCCCAGTTAGATAATATTTGCATTAATCACTCCGCTGATTTTAATTTTTATTGTTCTGGAAATACATGCAGGTACAAAAATGTAAATGTGGAGATTCCTGACAACCATACTACACAATGCCAATTAAAAAGGAAATTAAATTTTACATGAAGCAGAAGAAAATTCCTTGTGACATTACACTGGAGGGAATGATAAGAGAGCTATAATTACATTACAGAAAGAGATGTAAGTTTTCTCTTCTAAATGTGATGAGAATAAGACATTAAAAGCTTACAGATGAATGACAGAAAACAGAAAATAAAATTAGGTGTACTCTAATCTAACATAATTTCCAGTTGCTGTTATTGTACTATGACTATAGTAGTGCATACAAAAACTGAAGTGACCAAAATGGAATTGGAAAAAAATTATGATTTACGTGATTTACTGATTCATTCTGTGTCTTTGGGCAATTTGTTTAAGGACTAGTTTTCAAAGAGATTGGACATGCAAATTGCATGTGAACATGTACTCTGTTTGCACGTGTAATACATGATGGAGGGCAAATTGTCACAGGCAAAATGGCCATTTTTTCACCTGAGTTCAGAGTGAGTTCACTTGAATCAAAACTAAGTAAAAACCCAGAATTTGGCACCCTACCTAGATTGCAGAAAAATCCAATCCCATGCAGGGCTGTGGTATTAAATACTTACTGTCAGGTCTCATTTGAAATGTTTCCATTTTTTCATGGAGCACAACTACCTGATAAGGTACTCCACAGTTCCTCCTTCTATTAAAAATACCTAAGTCTCTGATAATTCTCTTACTGGTTTTTCATGTCATCCAAATTTGTATTCCATTTTTTAACCCCTAGACAGCTGGAATAACACCCGTGTGTGGCAGAACTTGGTATAAAAATGGATTAAGTTGAAGACATCATCTCTACAGAAAGAAATAAAGAAAGGTTGATGATACATGAGGTATTTCCCTGTCTTTCAAAAGTCTAATTACAATATATTATAGGCATTTATATGGGTCTGCAGCTTCAATTGTGGTAGACTATACTTTCAAAAAGGCCTTTAGATCTATCACAGGACTTTGAATGACAGAAATAAGAGAAATATATTTTTCTACAGGGGACATGTGAAGCTGACTCTAGACAAGCTCCAGTAAAATTGCTGCAGTTAATAAGATGGAAACTGAGACGAAAGCTTTCTTTTCATTGGTTTGAAGCTAATTATGTTCATGAATCACACCAGATATACTGAACCATGTTGTCATTCTAATAGTTATTGAGTTATTACTGGCTCAAATTATGATTAAGAAGGATTGGTGTAACCCCAGTGGTGTCCAGTTACTTGAAAACTATCTTTCTTGGTGAGATTTGAGAGTTCACCCTTATGACATCTCAGAGCTTTTAGGATTTTTTAAACTTTTGTAGATTTTAAAGGTAGTTGTGTAGTGAATGTAGATTTTAATGTAGCTGTATTATATCCCTTACCCTGTAGCATAATAGTTACACACACCCAACCATATTATCCTATTCCATATCAATCCCTCTAAATTCCTTTAGTGTGTTTAGTCTTCTTTTCAAGGCAGAATTGTAGAAAAGCACCCTAGGCCTGGACCAGAAGATATCACACAGGCCCAGAGACATTCAAACCCAGAACTCTGGAGAAACTCCAAGGACTGTGCATGCTCTGAAGAAGATGAAGATGAGGAAGAAGGGGTCCCAAAGAGCCCAGACCCAGTTTCCAAAGAGGCATGTCAGGGGGCAGAATGGGGCAGAACCGAGGGTGGACAAATCTGGGATTGGATGGACCTTATTATAAAATTATAGAACCACGGTCTGGGGATCTTGCACGTTATGTGTATTCCACTGGCCTGAGGCGTCATTAAAGGACTTACTCCCTTTATCTTATCTTATCTTATAAAGGCCTAAATTGGCCTGGAGTCTTTTTTTTCTCCATACTCTCTTAAGGCAAAACTTAGAAAATCTCTAGTTTTGTTTAACATATGCACATATTTTGTTTTCTATACTATTAATTTTATTCTTAAATTCTGGAGTCCATTTTCTTTAACAAGCTGTATCTCTGGGAGCAAGTTGTCAATAACTGTTTACTCTAAACCCATGAGCATTTTCACTTGTGTGTTTACTGGAGATTTCACTTTTAAATGCTAATTAAGTCATGCTATGATACAGTTCAGCAGTGCTAATTTGGGGCTGGACAGTTGTCAAGGTGTATCAGCACCTGGTTTTGATGTACCAGAATGTGATTTTTGAGCACTGGAATTGTTCTGGGCACAGTGCAGTTCAGGCTTGGATACTAATTCTCATATGGGGCAACATGAATCTTATTTTGGCCACATATTTTGTGTCAATATATTCTTCTACCTCAGATCATTAGATTCTTTATTTTCTTTGACTGAAACAATGAACTGAGAAACAGCAAATACAGATTAAAGTCCAGACTGTAAGAGATGGCTTTTGAAAAAAAATAATTGAAAGGTGAAAGGCAAAATCTTCTTAAAGATCCATTGTTAAACTGAACTCAGGGGTAATCATTCGGGGTTCCTTCTCTTTGCCCAAATACCATCAGGTATTAGGCAGGAAGTTTAGTGACAGCAGAGATAGAAAACCTGAACAAAATCATGAATTTACAAGTTTACACTTGATGCGAAGAACAACAGGGTCCACTGAAGGCTTGCTGTTACATATGAGCATGCAGAGTTCCTTCTAGCCTCTTAGCTGAGGTAAATGTGGTGGGTTCGGATTAGTGAACAGAAAGTAATTTGTTGCAATAATTAATACAGTCGTGATATTTTGATGGGGTTGATGGGTAGAATTTATGTCGAGGCTAGAAACATCTCAACCTTTTTACACAGATGCATAAAAATTGATGTCATTTTATATGTGGCACCATCTGCTTTTTATGGGTTTTGTCTTCTCTGGATGTTTTTGTTTTAATTTATTCTCCATGGGGTATTCATTTCTTTAATGTTGATCTTGTTAATAATAAGAAAAAATATTGCTGTATATATAATACAGATAAATTATATAGTCAGTTGTATAATATAACTCTTTGAGTGGATTTTTTTTCTGTTGAGAAGGTAAATAAAAATAACAAAAAAAAAAAAAAAAAAAAAAAAATCTGAAATTACCTGATTTTCAGAAACACCTAACATCCCAAATGCCACTGTTTACTGAAGTAATTTTGGGCAGCTCCAAGGACCAGTTCCTTCATTGCTACTTTGTGGGGAGATTATTGTCTTATTGACATCATTCACCTTCTCTTTCAGATCAGCATACACTGCCCACCTCACAATGAATTCCTCTTATATTTCTGCCCACAGCAGCAGGCATTATTGCCTGATGGGAACATTGTAATCAAACTACACCAATGTCCTCCAAACCTTGAACCTGTGCCCAGGCTGTGTGTCTGGTGCCTCCACTAATTAACTATTCTAAATTTAGCTGTCAGCTTTAATTAGGAAATCCATTGTCTCCAAATATGTGACCTGATAAAAGGAGACAGGAGAAATATCTAGGACCAGGGCAGCGTAAAGCAGCAACTATGGGTTGTTCATGAGTTTCAGCCTTGTATTAAGGATATCCAGTCCCAACTGGAATGGGGTGCAGCAATGCTTTCCCACTTCTACAGTGCTTAAATCCTGACTTCTGCAAAATTTCTTTCTACTATCTCACCCTGTGAGAATGTAGGAAAGGAGAGGAAGAGCTTGTACAATCATCTCTGTATTTTCTACTAACCAACCAGAGAAGCTGGCTGCCCAAAGTGTGTGCTCACTAAGAGAACCACTACGCTCTTTGAATCTTAACTACCTTGGGCACCATAGCATGGGCAGCATGTAGGCCACAGCAGGATGTAAACAATATCTGAGATCCTAGAGTCTGCC
Source organism: Pyrocephalus nanus (assembly GCA_038380795.1). Taxonomy (NCBI): domain Eukaryota; kingdom Metazoa; phylum Chordata; class Aves; order Passeriformes; family Tyrannidae; genus Pyrocephalus; species Pyrocephalus nanus. The sequence continues at coordinate 50,043,227 of CM076266.1, forward strand.
TGGTGTTCTCTCCTGCCCCAACTGCACCACCATCAGTTTTTATACAAGCCAGCATAAAGGCTTGTGTTGTCATCAGCTGCTGCTCTCTGTTTCTGTCTAGGACATCTGTACCTTTACTACAGTCATTCAAAAAGGGTGGTAACATTACCTAATACTCTAGAAAAGAGAAATTTCACCATAAATAGAATATAATATACTTATATAATTATTATAATTAAATTTTTATTATAGATGTTTTCAGTACAATTATAATTTAAAATATACACAGTAGGATTTTGTACATAGTTAGTGCTGGTGAGATACACTGAAATGGTTATGCTGGAACACAAGTTAGACCTAAATTTTTAAGTGCTAAGAGATAATCCTGCAGTTTCTCAAAATTACAAAAAAAATTGATTGTGAAGATCTCACGCACACTGAAATATTTCTCAACTGATTAAAATGTAATTTATCCACCTAAACATGGGCTTTCTAGGTAGAATCATTAGATTTTTTGCTATATATCAGGAAAATAAAAAAACCTGCCAAATTCTGCTTCTCAACTGTGTAAAATAAATTTTCCATGGAGCTGAGCATAATTAGATCTTTACTACTAAGGGACATCTAATCTTAACTAAATTTAATGTGGCAGTCAAAACAATAGAAGACAGTGAAAAACTTAAAACGAGTCTAAAAATTGTGAAAAGGTAATTGAACTAACATGAAATTAATTTTAAAATGACTGAGCATTAAATAATACATATAGAGAGAGATGAACTGGTTTTGATATGTCAGTATACATCAGGGTAAAATGTGATCTCTCCCCTTGCAGATGAAGCTCTAAGTGAGAGTTCACTGTGAATAATCTTAAACACACATATAAGATAGATGCAGATGTAACGAACTCACAGCCTAAGCACCCATTATACTCAAAAACAAGCTTTTTTCAGACAATCTTTCTCTGAACTTCATGCCCTCCTTTTTCACTCACTACTGCTCCTTCTATTGATTTCTGTTACATCCCACTCACCGAGAACTTGCAGCAGCAGAAGCCAGTAAAGCTTGGTCACATTTTTCTCTGTCATAAGATGCTCCTCTTGTCCTGCTCTTACTACAGAGTAGCTTACAAATGTTTGAGACAAAAGAATACAGTAGAAAGTAATTCGTGTATTTACTGGTTCAGTGTACAAGGTCAGCTGTCTGGTAAGATCCTCTTCAAATTACTTTGCATTTATCATGTGGTAAGGGTTGGCTGGTAGTCAGTAGTTTTCATCAGTTACTTCATAGTAATTGCCCATAAATATGTTATTACTGGGATAACTGCAAGGTCCTTTGAACTGACTCAGATACTCACATCTACTTATTTACAAAACAGAGAGGTTTTAGCATATTTTGCTAACTGCCACAACTTAGATTGAGGATCTGTTGGATTCCAATAAATGCTTTGGATTTGTTCTTGTATAAACACTGCTATTCATCAACATATTCACAGAATGGATTCTCATAGAAACCATTCTTTCCACTGTATTTACAAAGGCTCTTCTCTATTCCTCATCACTTTATGAAGCCTGTAACAATTATATCTTCTGTCTTAAAGAAAAAAAAAAAAAAAAAACAAAAACACACACACAGAAAAAGGCTAGCTGTTTTTCTTGTGCTTTTGCAGGGAATTTCCTTCCTTGCTCATCACCAAAATAATTTCACTCAAGTACTCCAGAAATGCAATTGTCACTTCTTGAGTTCAGAGGTGACAAGAACAATGAAATTGTAATTGTTTGCACACCCTCTTGCTGAGAGTGATTCTTCCTATGCAGGACAATGGCTTTTAAGGCAATAGTTCCTACTGTTCAGTCTCTGGGAGCTTTGACTGGATGGAAATAAGAGTGAGAGTCAAAAATAATAATACAATAAAAATGTTACACCTTTGCAACTTCCCCCTCATCCAGAATTTACACAATTCCTATAATTTATCTTCATTAACCTACTTACAACACTTTTCATGTATTTTAACTGTTAGCGTTTTATGATTTGCTCATAAAGCCTGCATTGAATCTTAATACTGAGCATTTAAAAAAGTCTAAAATGTATAATGTGTACAAACCACAAGGACAAGAGAAAGGAAACTATCCAAACTGCCTATATGTGTGCCTGCATATAAGTACTACTTACTGCAGAAAGAACTTGCAACACAGGGGAAAAACAACCAAGCTAATATGTTATTTGTGGTGGATTTTTGTTTTCACAGGAGGATATGAACTGAATTTTACATTTTCATCTAAGGGCACTTCAACAGTCAAAATGATATTTAACTTTCAGAATGAGACTTGAATGTGATATGTATTTTATTTTTAGTCTCTACAGACCAAACATCAATCATTCTCTCCATGTTTGAGAGGAGATGAAAGAGCAAACAATAGATCAGAAGGATACTGAGGCTAAAATGTCTCAGTTGTTTGTGAATATACAAATCTGTAAATATTGATTATTCTTGGCAATAAAACAAATTCCTATCAACTTAACTCCCAGGAGCAGGGAAATTAAACCAGATTTCACAAGCCTGTCAGCATTAATTGAATAACAATTAACAATTACACTAAATTATTAATGAGTCTTATGCATACAACCACATTATCTCATACATTCTCCTTGTAGACAATAAGGCTTGCCAGGGTAATCAAGCCCACAGTATTAGCAGAGACAGAACTGACTATTTTTGATGTGTAAGAAATCACAGAACTTGGATTTCAAGGGTAGGAAATTCATGAAACCCAAATGAGTTTCTTCAAGTAAAAGTTCAGGGTTTGTCTTACAAGTCCTAGAGCTACTAAAAGAATAGAGTGAAAGCTTTGCTGTGCTCTCTGCATGACTGGTTGTAGTAGTTCATATAACAGCAGCTTTACTCATTTAAAGTTCATGTCAGTGAGACTGGTGCTTTTGTCTGGGTATGTTTTAGGGATACAGATGTAGAATTTGGATTTGTATCAAATTTGTGGTGCACCGTTGCTAACAAAAAGCATCTGCTGCCCTGAGATGTGTATGTCTTACAGAGGATGTCGGTTCACCCCTCAGTTTCATGAGTGCATTTCACTGAGATCAGTGGAAGGTGCAAGCCTGCCAGCAGCGTGGGGCTTTCACCTTGGCTGGAGGCTTTCAGGTCTCTCCACAAGTAATATGGTCCAATCTGTGTTGTCTGTCTTTCTCTTCTTCCTGTGAAGGACAATCAGGCAGAATTTTTTTCGTACAGAAGTACCTCTTTTCTCACTGCCTGGCTTGGACCAAGCTTCCCCTGCAGTCTTCTCTTTTCCTCAGGTAATGGTTCTTCTGCCCTGCACTTGCAGTTCCAGATTTTACACTTTATTTTTACTGAAATTGGGCAAAGGAGAAAATGAGAAGAGAATACTTTGCTTACTCAGGATTCCAGCTGGTAGCACACTGGGAGAGGGGACCAAAGTCTATGTTTAAAGAAGGGGAAATAGTGAAGGCAGGTGGGAATGGCCATAGCAAAATCTTTGTGATCATTTCAGATCACAACATCTTAATTCAAGAGGAAACATGGGAGAAGATTTTAAACAGTGAGGGAGATTTCACAGAGTGCAGGACAAAGAGCATACAATCGAGGGACAAGAGTTCCTTGAGAAAAGCTGGGGTTTAATCATGAGGAAGAGTTTTTAGGCATACACAGAAACTGCAGCCTGTTCAGCAGGTGCAATACTAAGGTCCTGTCTAGGAAGGAGTTTGGCCCTGGCTGTAGCTTGTAACCAATATAAATTCTCCTCTGCAAATAGTCATCTCTGCAGTTTGTTCTTGAGGTAGCATCAGGTTACTGTGAAATCAGAGCCCATTTCCAGCCTAAGAAAGGATCAAATTTGTGCAAATTACAAAGTATATGCTTTTGTCCAAAAATCTTGCAAGGTGGGCAGTCATAACTAAGTGCTAAGGTCAGAATTACCCTCCAGGAACAGAATTAATCAAATGCCTCAGCAAATAAATTTGGTGGACTTCTACAGTTGTAAACAATAGAAAGAGTTGCTTGAATTTACATTAAAACTACACTAATTCTTTAAACTAGTCAAATTTAATTGCATATTGTACTTTATCATGCAAATAACTGTGTTTTCCTAATATGTAATGGGGGAGAGAAGGAAAAAATTACTTCAGAACTTCCAATTAAGCCTAACAGATGAGAATCAATGACATCTTGGAAATTATTTCAGTGCATGAAGATAAGACTGAAAACTTAATGTATTCGGTAACCATTAACTTTCCAAAGTAAGCCATTAGAAATGCAAGTCATGTTATGAATCCCAAGAATCTATTAGAAATCTACTGACAGAAAAATATCTTCACTGAACTTCTTGTTATTGATGTCCATGTTTCATTTAATGCATTAAAATTCTGCTGGCAGAATGAGTGCTTCACTATTGCTGCAATGAGCACTCCATAAATAATGATAGAAAATCACAAGTTTGGAGTCACTCTGCATCTTCACTTGTGCAACATGATGAACCTGGTCCTCCACTTTACCTGCACTGAATGAAAGTTGGTAGCAGTGGAATAGCTAAACGCTGGTAGTAACAGCTCAATACATGCGTTCGGTCTACAGATAGATCAGCGTGCAGCTCTGCTTTTTAATTTTTATCTCCCACAAGTGCTGGACAGAAAGAATTTTTCATTTATTTTTTTCATTGAAGAGGAAAAGTACTGGAAATATGACCTCTTTTGATTCCATTCACTAACAGTATTGATTTTCTAATGGAATCTGAAGTGAGCCTGTTGACTGACATCAAGTTGGAACAAAAGTTGTCACAGTGCTGAAGAAGGAAGCCAAGAAAATTGTAACCCTATTCTAAAAGAGGTATTGACACACTGCAGCAGAGGTAAGAGCTCTGGGGAACATTCAGATTTTTTAAGAAATTGCCATGCTTTCTTTTTTTTTTTTTTAAAAATTTTTAGATCATCCTTTCTCACTTGTTATCTTGAAGAGGGTAGCAGAGCTCCAATTATCTAGAAGGGGCTCTGCAGAATGAATGTCCCTATATTTCTTAGCTGTAAATGTAAGTATTTAAATTTTTTGTAGACAATATAAAATATTTTTTGTGGTAATGATCATAATAAATAAAATTTACTATTTTTTATACATCACTAGAAAGGTCTCATGGGAAGAGGTGATATTTTATGAGATTTTTAGCAGCCATAAGGTGAAAATATCATCTCACAATCAATTTTTCTGTTCTTTTAATTAACTGTAGATAGTATAACTAGCTTAAATAGAAACCTTCTCTCATTTTTCATAGCAATTCACAAAAAAAGGGTTTATTATTCTTTCTGTTTCTGTTTCCTGAAATAATTTTCTGAATTCAGAAGATAATTCATTTACCAAACCATTTTCAGTAAAAATAAAAATCAAGAAAGAAATACAGGAAGCTATCTGCAAAATAAAAAGAATCTTAAAATCAAAAGAAATTCTTTTATCCTCCAGATTTTAAAGAATCTGCTCAAAAGCATTAAATTAAGGACTACCACACAGATATCCATCAGTAAGCAATTATCTGAGAAACTAAATAATTAGGTCTAATGAGGTTCTTCCAGGGAAAAGAGTTTCAGAGGCAATGTTGAGTTAGTATTGGCCTGTGCAGCACCACTGGGGAGCTGCAGACCTGGGATAGTGCACAAAAAGAGTAATTATACACACTAACAACCTGCACACTGAGCAGGCAAAGACAGTAAGTGTTGGCTTTAGCTTCTCAATAACTTCTTTCAGGACTTTCATTTTAAGCAACAGAAAACTATTTGAATTAAAAAGCACATTGCAAATGTTTGCTATGGCCTGTTGCCTCCCTGAAAGTCTCTTCCCTGCTCACAGAAGCCTCCAGGACAAGTCCTGTTGATTCAGAACTAAAGAACTGGTCTGGAAAGGACTCTTGAGGAGCTGGATGTGCTACATGCATATTTATGAAGTGCAGATAGGGCTGTAATCACAGGAATCAGGAAATCACAGGAAATAACTTTCAGTACTTTGGTTTAAAGAATTTGTGCTGAAAAGGAACACAATTAAATTATTGTATGACAATAAGGAGAGAAAGGGAAAGTGTTAAGAGTAGGATTTATGGTTCCTAACTTGCACGATTTGTAAGTTAGACTAAGCTATTTGTGCAATATTTCTATCTTAGACTAAGCTATTTTTCTAACCTCCCTCCATGGTCAATGAAGGCACGGAGACATCTCCAGAATATATTTATCCTCTCTTTTCTTACCAAGTGACTCAGGATGGGATGACTCGTAGATGTATGCTGCATGAAGGTATGCTACAGAAACACAGGAGAAGTCTAATACTAAGCAAATCAAATTTTTTTCATAGGCTTATTGTTTACTTAACGATTTGTGAATCTACAGGTCTGTCTATTTCTCTGTATTCTCTATTCTGTGTAACCAAAAAGCCCTCAAGTAGAAGTGTCTGGGTGTACTACCTCCACGTACCTCAGGCTCTTTGCACACTAAAGCAATGTCATCAAAATCTCTGATTGTGACTACTTACCTACCAATTTTTTTTGCCATGTCTTGAAAATAGCATGGAAAATTTTAAAAGGGCTCTGAGACAAAACAAGCTTGGATTCACTTGATTGCCTCAGGGAATAGTTCAAAACTATGTTTTATTTAGTAGCAAAACTAGTCTAAAGCATTTTCAGTCTCACCTATTCTTGTGCAGATTTTGCTGTCCACTTTAGATGATGATGGTATTGTTTGTGCTGCATCAGTGAGAAAATGGAGGGTTTTTTCTATATTTTAGTAAACACGGATACAGTCCTACACTCAGGTGGTTGCACTGGCATAACTGAGTGGCTTGGGAGCAGCGTTCAGAAATCAGGGAACAAAAGGAGGAAATATTTTCTTTGGCTTTACTGCTGGTGGAAGACTAATGTTATCATACCTACTGAGATGCAGGTATGATCCTTATAACCTGTTACCCTGCACAACAGGCCTTTCTAGGTGGGAAGGGATCTTTTGGTTAACTGCCATCAGACAGCTCTGATTATACTTCCTCTGTGGTTCCTAGGCATGGTGTGTCTAGTTTAAGGGTGCCTAGAGACACAGATAACAGTCACCTTAGTAAAAGGGATGAAGTCACCTTCTCCCACTAAAAATGTGTTAAATTATTTTGAAAAATAGCTTTAACACAGAGATTTGTGATTGGCAACTATCTTTTATCCAAATATATCTCGTTTCATGCCATATCAGACATCATCCATCTTTATGCAACAAGCTGACATAAACACCATGATGTGTTATGGTTAATTTGACAGAAATACGATCAGAGACTCACACTTGATCTGAAACCAGTCTGTCTTGCCAAGGGATCTGAGAGCACTAATAAACCCAGGCTTTCAGAACTGCCGTTTGACCTCGGAGCACTTTCAGAGGAATGAAGAATGAACTCCCAATTGACTCTACACAGAGCAAAATTAGCCAGCCTGTCCTGACTCCCAGCACCAGGCCAGCTGCAACCAAACTCACTTCGCTAGAAACCTTTGTATTAGCTAGCAGTAGACTCATTAATTTTTCTGAATGATCTGGATAACAGCCACAGCAGAAACAAAAATGAGCCTGACTTTTACATAGTGAAAAATCTCTGCAAGGTTGCAAGTTGTTTTTTAATAGCTATAAACCTCTATTATTTACCCTTTGAGATTTCTGGTGATGCTCCTCCTTCCTGCAGCAAACCCTTAAGCTAGTTCTCCCCAGAAAGCTGTAGGGACCATTTTGGAAGCTGAGGTATTTCTTAAAAGAGAGAAATATGGGTAAGAAGAGAACTTAAATCATAACACCCCTCTGTGTTTCTGTAGTGCCTGGTATCCAAAATTCCCATTAGACTGGCAAGGCTCTGCAGTGCACAATATATTCTGGCTGCTCTCCCTTTTGTCCTTGACATGCCTCTTATATAGTGTGGGCCAGGGGGACTGATGAAGAGATAGCAACATCAGTTTTATGCCAGCTACAGATCCATTCTAGGGCAATCCTGTACTGTACATTAAAGGCTGTTTCAAGGTCCCTTTATGTTCCTCAGGTGGGTGGACTTCGGCAAAGGCTTGAATCTGACCCTCAGAGACCATTACGTGATTTAAGTTCTGTGATTTGTGTCGGCTTTAACGAATGTTGTTTGGCTAAAATCCTGCCTGCAGTCTGAAAGTTGTCTGAATTTTGCCTTCATCTCTCTGTTTGATCGTGACTGTGTCCAAAGTCTAATTTAACAAATCTTATTTTGCCCTCTTTCTCTGACACTTGTTTGACTCCAGTGGTTTAACTCTGAAGCTTAGACCACAGTGATCTAACTAAGGAAGGAAAAAGATGATGAAATGACTGTGGTACCTTATGTATTAAGTCATTATACAAAAACTGACTATGAAACATTTAAAGTGGTGTTGCTGCAACTGGTAAAAATTACTAACATTAGCGGGAGGTACCCAGGGGATTTGTTCTTTTTATTATAAATTGAAACTTTATTAAAAATCACTCTGTAAATCTCTTTATTTGCAATAATTGATGATTCTCTTCTATCTCATTTATCTGATCCTTGCAGTACAGTGCAATGAAAAGAATAAAGAAAATTTTAATGTGGTAGAGGAAATTCTAGTGTTTTCATATATTTTCAATTACGTTATAATTTTGGGTTTTAACGATGACTGCAGTATATTGCATCGAAAATGTATTTGCTACCTCCTGAAGCAGCTGGACACACTTGATAGATTAAGAACTTTCCGGATGAAGGAGCTAATCCTGAAAAATCCTTTTTGCACAGCATTTTTTCTGCTGTGAGACACTAAACTACTTATTAGAGTGAGGTATTTCTGGAAGAAGTCCTAAGAGATAGACTGGTCAAAACAGTGAGAGATTATGAGGGCCTTGAATATACTAAAAAAAAAAATCTAGAATATAAGAACAGATCTTGATCTTGATCTTGACATTGATGTGGAACAGCTGAAAGAAGCTGTCACTATAGTGCTGGCAGCAAATGTGAAAGCACCAAAAAAAAACCATAAAAGGGTTGAAATTATTAAAGAGAGGAAAAGATTCTCTTAAAGACAAATATAGAATACGCTGGGGGGGTTTTCTGGGGCTGCTTCCACAGCCAAAATTTCAATATCCCTTCCTTCACTGTGTCTGCAGTCATTCTAAGTACCATTAATTGCTGAGGCCATTTTACCCTATAACAATTTTGAAGTTCAGGTCATTTGGATAATGAAGTACTCAAACCCTGGCACAAAGCAGCTACTTTATCATCATCTGCACCTTCTTGGGGACACAAACAGCTTAAGCTACAACTGCACTGATTGAGCAGCTACCATTACAGAAAAAGAAAGTAAAAAATCCTTTTATGTTTTATTTTTTATTGGAAAACAAAGCCTTATAAAATTGAGAATAAGATTCAAGCTTCACCCAGAATGTGAACCTGAAAAAAAGGTACCAGAAGACAGGAGAATAAAGAGCCCTTGTGTCTGGCACAACCTGGCCAGCTCACTTAATTTTCTTTGCCTTCCTTTGTCCATTTTTAAGTGAGTTTTTGTAAGAATGGTTAAAATTATAAAAAGCATATATATATATATATATATATACACACATATATATATAAACTATATATAATATATATGGCACATATAAATATGTTAATCTTCTTAAAGATCAAGAGACAGCATGGTGTACAAGTCACCTTTGCACAACCTGCCAGCTGGGATGAATATCAGTGTTTTCAGGAACAGTGTATCTCCCATCTGGCTGCAAGAGGTAGCATGAAGGTTTGCATTGCCAGCTCTGAATTACGAAGAAAGGTTTTTGCTTGTTAGTCTAAACCATCACCCTTCTGGGAAACTTAAGTCTTTGAAGGGCACTTCATCAGAATAGACTAAAAGTCTGCCTGTGCTGTCTCTGACAATGGCCAGTAGTAACAGGCACTGTAAGAGCAGAAGTGCTCTCAGGTTCCAGAGACCTCTAAGTAAGGGACTTCTGAGTCAGATGTGGTATCTTGTTTCTAAAGAGCTGTTGATGGATGCTTCTTCCATAAATTTGTCATGACCACTCTGTGTTACCACATCTCGGGGCAGGGAGATGCACAGTTTAAATAGCAGCAGTGTGAAAAAAATGCCTCCTGTTGATTATTTTGAACATACCATCTCTCAAATTCATTTGATTCTGCCATTTTTTCCAGGTAGCAAGAAACAGTGAGCATCTGCACCTTCTCCAGTAACCCTTGTAATCCGTAATGTTGTGGATTCCTATCATAGCTACCTGATTAGTTTTATTACTCATGAAGAAGTGCTCCAAACCTTTCACCTTCTTCCTTCTCTGTGAACTATTTGTAGTAACACTAAGTCCTGATTGAGATGAAGATGAGTTCTACACCACATCTCGAAATGTATTTGCAACATGGATCAACACCATAAGATTTTTTTTTGCTTCTTTTTTCTATTTCTTTCCCACTAATTGCTACCATACACATTAGGGGTTTTTTTTGTCCCCTATTGAGAATTGTACTGATGTTTGAAAAGAGCTATTATTATAACAAAAAATTCTCTTTCCTGAATGGAAGTAGGTAGTTTAGGACCTATTGTTTTAGACTGTTTTCCTCTTTGTGCATCATTTCATATTTATTATACAGAATTTATCTGTCATTCTATTGCCTTCTTAGTACCAGTACATTTTTCCCTGGTTCTTTTCAATCAGCTTTCATTTTTATTACTCTGAATAATCTGGCATCATCATTAGTCTCCTTGTTCTCCATCTTTTTAATTTCTGTATACTCTGAGTATAACAGACACTGCAAAGATCCCTATGATCTAGGGCTTTACACCATTGTAAAGCCCAACCATCTATTCCTTCTCTTTGTTTCTGTTAACCTATTGTTAATCTATAATATGACTTACCTCTCTTCCACAGGCAGCCTAATTTCTTTAAGAGCTCATGATGCCAACTGCCCCCAGATTTATCACAGATTAAAGGATGATGATACTTATCTACTTTATAAATTGCTTTCACATTCAAATGAGAAATGCTAGATATTAATATTTGTTAGAAAATCTGTATTGCTTTTCCTTAGATAAAAGATATGGAAATGAAGGAGCAGTAATTTGGGGATTGCATGGTATCGTGAGAAGAGAGCTGGCTGCTATACAAAAATCAGAGTTGCACCCATCTGAGCCCAAGGCTTTTTGAGTTTTAGCAGAGTTATTGCTTGACAAATTTCTCCATGTATAAAATGGGCTTCTAACTGTGATTGTGTCAGGGTTAAATAAATGTGGGTCTGGTAGCTTATCAAAAAGGTGCCAAAGAAAGATGAGTCTGCTAGGCTGGTAGTACAGGTCTTGACAGATTTGTGTATTAAGTCACCAGAATCTTCAGTGGCTCAGTCATCTGACTTTTCACTGAGGAATTTGATGATGTCTATTGCTTTTTATTTTGCTAGGAAGTGACCCACTAACAGCCTGGAGACAGAACAGTCAAAAAAAAAAATTAAACAGCATGTCTGTGAAGCAGAAAAGAAAATCATTTTGTCATGCAAATTTATTTCCAGTTTAATTCCAAATAAATTTTAAGCACTGCCTCATCAAAATTTTCCCATCTTGTTCTGTTTTTAATAACGTTTGCACAGCTTTCCCCAAAGCAGAATTTTTGGCTATGTCATGTACCACTATTACAAAAATGAAAGGTGGATCAAAAAGCCACTATTGGAATTTTTGCCTAACTGTATAATAAAGGCTTTGCCTTGACCAAAGCTAGGGACCATACCATCTGCTCCTCATGTCAGCTGGTATCACGTCACTGATTTTAAGAGGAGTCTTTTCAGGACTTTAATAAGCAGAAATAGATTTTATAATTTACCTCTGAAATAGTACACAAATGGCAGAGTGTCAAGATGGAGTGACAGTGTAAACAAAAAATATTCCCTCTGCAGTAGCTGGCGGGACTGAAATCAGATGTAAGTAATAATTGAGTTGTGTATAGGAGATTTGGGAGAATCATATTTTGCAGTTCTTTTAATTATCCTTTATTATATTAGCTATACTCAGGGAAATTGTTTATAATGTGAATTCTATTTGGACAATATCCTGGTGAAAAGGAGCAAAATATGCATTATGAATGAGCAAAACAATTTCAATACCTTGTTTTGGAATTTAAACCACTCAAATCACTGTTGCAGCTTTTGAAGCTCCTTAGGTTTGGTTTCTTTTGATGTTATGCACAGCTAATGGCAGGAACACCTCATTGCTGTCACACTGGCAGTCTGCAGTCCCCTCTCAAAAACTCCTGTCCTTTGCACCTATGCCATGATCTCAGAAAACAAGGGGTATGGAAACCACCAACCTGGACCATGTCAGTGGTTGGAAATTAGACTTCTGTGTGCAAATAAACTAAAAACTCTGAACAGTGTTTGAAACAAAACTCAAAAGACCTTCAAAGTTAGAATGGGAGGGAATTAAATTGACGTTCAAAGCCATAAGGTAACAGTCGGTGTGGTTCCTGGCTGCCGTAATGGATCTCCCTCTGAAGCACAGGGTGTTGGAACCGAGCACAGAGGAGGTGTTAACATCCTTGTCCAGCTCTGACTGGTTGATTGCATTCCTTTGCAGTTTAGAAGAGATTTGTCATCAATATGTAATGTCAACCTCTGTAACTGCACAGATGTGCTGTCATCCTTTCTGCTCCTGACTGCATGCTTGTCATTCACAGCCATCACACAGGTCTCCATCGATATTATCTTGGTCTACATTGCTGAGGAATAAAGTAGGGATCACAATAACGATTGAAACCAGTTGTGATTTTTATTTTACTTATTCATCATATTTTACTTGATTTATTTATCAATGCAAATGTTTACAGCTGTATAAAATGTGTCTAAAAGCTGAGTATGTTTTTTCTCTTCTAAACACTGCTTTAAAAATATATTTTTTAAGGTTGAACCTGACAAACAATCTCTAGGAAAAAAAATATTGTAATTTATTTGAATATCACCCCACTGCCCAGATTGATTCATCTGGTTGGGAATGAGATGCAATTAATCACAGTGAATTGAATATTAAATTCAATAAAATTCCCTCAGTAAGTTAATGAAACATCATTTTTACCAAGGAGGACAGAAGTCTGCAGATTCAAAATACATACATTCCTTCCCATAAGCTTGATCTACAAAGAAAATCCCCTCTTCAATTACTGCAAAAGGCTGAAAATAGATAAGCTGGTTAATAAAAATTACATTATAAGTTTTCCTAATCTGGGTAATAGATTTTCCACTTAAGTATGTGACAATTTTTATCATTAGCAATTTCTTTGTAAGTAAGTACTATGGATGGAAAGCTGTTCCTATGGATAAGTCATAGAAGAGGTCTGAGATAACAAGATCAAATCATTCATTGGATCTTCATATTTCTTCAATGAGAAAAAAGAAACTACAATAACAGCTTTGCAAGTGGCTACAACTCTGAGATGGAAATTTGTGCATCCAGATTACCATAAAGCATGAATCATAAAGATCTCATTATGTGATTATGCAAATATACATTAATTACACAATTACAAGCATCTATGGTGATGAGATATGATTAATTTTATGATTTGGTTCACTTGCTGAATGCAATGGCATGAGCTGCTAGAGGTCCATAGATGTGTTTCTTTTTTTGACTCACTGACATTTTAATATTATGAGGGAATTATAAATTAGTGTAACAACAGATGATAAAAGCAGATGGAATAAACTTAACTGAAGCCAACATGATTTACACAGATTTAAACTGAACAGTTTGTGTGTTTATCCAGCTATAAATGTTTTGCTCCATGATGATGAGTTCTGTTTGGAATGAAAGTCTCAAAAACTAGTGACATATCTGGAAAAGACCCTTTGAATGTGTGTCTTAAAACATTAAGCTGTACTGAACCAAAAGTAATCAGTGGAAGGTAATGTAGGACTGCCCAAGACACATCTGTACTGGCCCATTTGGGAGGTAAGAGCGTGCAGTCTAGCTTACTTGCCTTAAATGTCCAATACCGTAGTCACTGCCAGAGACCCACATATATCCTACCTGCCCCAAACACCACTCTAGGGGCAGATCAAGGACTTTATGGGTGAGTTTATCTCTTTCTGCTGATTACAGGAGGACTCTTGATATCTTAATTCAAAGATGGTGCACTGTGCAGAGGCTGTTAACACTAGTAAAGATGAATCCTACCTATGCATGTGATGCAGGACTAAACCTCATGCTTGCAGGAGCACTGGGTAGGTATGATAGCTTAGATAAATAAAAAGGAGTAGCTTGTTCTCCTGACTACACTATCTCCTGTTCTATTTTAGATGTAGGTCTCAAGTCATGGACAGCTGCTTTGAAATACCTCACACAGTCAGTCTGCCCTTAGTCCTGGGACTAATTGCTACTTGTGTAGGATAACTGAAGTGTTCCACAGCCACTTCCCAACTTCTTGGGCCCAACACATGGCTGATGTGAAATCCTTCACCATGATCTTCACAGAATCGTGGAGCTGTTGAGTTTGGAAGGAACCTCTGGAGGTTACCTGGTCTGATTCCCCCAGCTCAAAAAGGGCTACTTAGTTTCCCAGGACCATGTCCAAGATGGCTCTTGAATATCTGCAAGGATGGAGGCTTCACAGACTCCCCATGCAACCTGTGCCAGTGCTCAGCAACCCTCGCAGTGAAAAAGAGTTTCCTGATATTCATGGGGCACCTCCTAATTGTGTCTATTGCCTCTGGTACTGTCACTGGGAATCGCTGAAAAGAGCCTCTCAATTCTTTTTTGCCCTTCAGATGTTTATATGCATTTAAAAGGTCATCCTGAGCCTTCTCTTCTCCAGGCTGAACAGTGCCAAGTGTCAGCTTTTTCTCGTAGGTAAGATCCTATTAGAGAGTCCCTTCATCATCTCTGTGTCCCCCTGCTGGACTCTCTCATGCATGTCCATATCTCCTTTACTGAGCCCTGAACAGGACACAGCAGGTATAGCCTCACCAGTCCTGAGTGGAAAGGAATGATCAACTCCATTAACATTCTGGCAATTCTTTACCTAATACAGCCCAGGACACCATTTGCCTTCTTGGATGCAAGGGCTCACCACTGCCCTGGCTTCAATTTGGTTTCCCCCAGATGCGTGGCCCTCAGTATTTACTGGTGCCTGGGGTTTTCCTCCCCAGAGCAGGATTTTTTTTGTTGAGGTCCATTTGGATAGAAGCACAACCACTCCTCCCATGCAGTCTCAATACTATATTTTGTTTTTGACCACTACATAGCTCTTCTGTTTGACACTGAAAATTCTTCTGACTAATGAAGAGAACAAAGATACTACTTAAACTATATCATTGTTCTCCAGCTTGGGCTTGCTCCACGCAGACCAGCAAAGTCCAGTGAATTCTGCTAATCTACCACTTGCCTTTGCATTTTTGATGAAATAGCTGCTGCAAAATGCAGAGAAAACCTCCTCCTCCTCCCCACTTAAACAATAACTTCATAAAGTGTAACTTTTCCTTCTAACAATAACTGAATATGCCACAGCAGAGAATCTGCAGTTTTTGAGAAAGCAACTATTAATAAAATGCAGGAAAGTTCACTGATAGGTCTAGCAAACTTCAGATGAAAGCAGATGGGAAAAAGGTTGCCATAACCTAATCTGTCTGTTCTCTATTTTTTTTACTACAAATTTAATTTCTATCTTTTCATAGATACAAAAATAAGTTCCCTTCTAAGCACTAAGATGGAGCAGTTCAAATACTGATTACAGTGCTAAATTTGAGATGTACTTTTATGCCAACAATGGGAACATTTCAGCCCTAAAATTAATTTGATTTGCTTCATAATACAGATAATTGAAGACATTTAAAAAATACAGGTATTAAAAATTAAATGCTTTTTACGATTAAATGATTATTTTTTAAAAATTGAATAATCTTCCAAAAGAAGACTTCTAACACCTATTAGAAAAAGTCAGCTTGTGCAGAGGTGCTTAAAGTCATCCCCATTTCTTGTTTAGAAAGAATGTATTTCAGGAGACTAGTTTATAATTGTATTCTTTTAACAGTTATTGTTGACCCTAACCTTTTCACACTGAAATCAGTGGTAAAAATCCAGTAAGACTCGTAAGACACAAGTGTTAAAGTAATACTAAGTGCTTTTGAATATGTCAGTTAACGGTGTTTATCCTTCTTGGTGGTGAACTTCTGGAGCTTTCCTCTGAGTTCACTACTAATTAGAAGCTGGTATCACTCTGAAAATTCATGGCATGTCTCCACACTGCTGACAACATAAAAGTTACTGTACATTACTGTACACTAATATATGTACAAAATGTACACAATCCATACTCATTAACACCATCAGTAACAGACCTCTGTGCCATTACTCAAAAAGCCTACATATATGCCCTCTTCTTTTGTGGCAGGAAATGTGACTTTTCACAAGCTGCTTCACTGCTTTAGAGGGATTGACAAATGCATGTTTTCCACGGACACAGACACTGAGTCTCTTGGGGAAGTCTCCTCTTTGTGTTAAAATAATGGATGTATTTTCATGGAGAAATGGTAGCTTATAAAATATACTTACTGCAGAGATCATAGGCTTTCACTTAGTGAAAGATGGATGTAAAACCACTTTCAGAAGCTCATGATAATACTAGGGACTTCCCAACACCATGACTCAGCTGCTAAATGCTTTCCTAAACATCACACACCAGATTAGGCTTTCTTTTAGGATATTTTAGGGACTGGGATCCAGGAAAACAACGGGGGAGTGTTTTTCACAGAGATGTAACCTATAGCTAAATCTTTTATAGCCATTGATTTGTACAGCCAAACATGAAAGTAGAGGAACTCCACTTATCTAAAACCAGAGGAGAGGTAACCTGAACATGCTCATAGATATTGTTACACAATAGCCATTACAAACAGCTTGACTGAGTAGCTTACTAATACATTTCTAGAACACTGTGACAGTTAAATACGAACAAAAGAATAACATCAGTATTTGATAAAGCTTAACAATGTGTTGCTGTTGTATCACATAAAATAATGGTTTCTGCCTCAAATGAATTTCAGGATAAAAGGAAGATAAGGAGCCTGGTTTTCTGTCAAAGCCAAAGCGAGTCATCAAAGTCCTGCTGGCTGCCAGCTAGTCTCAAGCTGCAGTAGGGGCCAATGAGCATGTTAAAGATCTGGCTATATATCTCTATCACAGCTGTGCAGATGCTTCTGGCTCAACTGCTCATAGTCCCCATAGAGCTCAGTCAAACAAAGCCAGGGTTTTCTAGGACTCATCTGCCCAATACCATCCGAGCACCGCAGTCTCAGGGTGGGCTCCAGCAGGTGGGGAAATTACATGGGGCCGAGAGGCACAGGGGAGAGCTGTTCACGGCACTGGGTTGGACCTGCAGTCCTGAGCTCCATCTGCCAGCAGCCTGGAGTCAGCATGGGATTTGCAGCTGGGGGTGGGCAGGGGCCACCTGAAAAGGCATTTTGAGCAATACCTCACTCTCTTCCTTCTGTTACTGAGCAAGCTAAAAGAGTTAAATGAGGAATGGGGCTACAGAAGGAGCAGCCAGAAGATCTACCAGCATTTGGGGCACAATCTACCATGCAGATTTAAGATTTCTTTAAAGAAAGCAAAGGGGACATTAGAAGCTCATACCATAGGAAAACCTCTAGATCTGTGATGCCACTGAACTTGCAAACATCATATAAGAGTAGAAAAGCAGCCCAGAACAGGTTAAAACTTTCCTTTCTACTTGATTTTCTCAGAGAAGGCATGAACACTGCAATTCTTATGCCTGCCATCCTCTGACCCAGAAAAATTGGTTGACTTCACACAGCCCAGTCATAAACTCCCAGTTTGCCAAGTGAAAGACTGAAGTGTCGCTTTCTGACACTGAATTTGAAAGCCAGATCAGCCAGCTGTTTTTATTTTCATGATAAAGTCCTTCTCATTAATAAAAAACAGAGAAAATAAATTCAGAGAAACAATCATTTATAGTATGATAATGTAACAGTAAATATATTTGTGTATATATAAATAAACATATATTTATATATAAGGTAAACAGAAGTCAACATTTCCCATGCAAACTCATCTGTCAGTTCAAGAAGTAAAGTTCAACTCTCCTTTTCATTTGAAACAAGTGCTGTGAGCCAGGTTTGGGTCCTATTTTCAAAATTTATAACACTGTGATGCTTGCCAAAAATCCTTAATTAGATCAGAGGAGCAGCAAAACTGTCAGATTCAATAGCAGAGTACAACGAAGGAATAAAATATTCTGGGGTTAATTGGATAAGTTCATTCAGCCGGTTTTGCCAGGCTACTTTTCTACAATGATTCGCAGACAGATCATGAGGCTAGGGTTTTTCTCAGTAATAATAAAACTGATTTCTCAAATACATTTCATTTACTAGAGCCCAGAAATTGTTTATAGCTAACTTAAACCAATAATCAACATCCCCCTTCCCACAGCACCCAAAAACTGTGAACGTCTCATGAACTCAGTTGCTTAGAGAGTCATTTGTGTATCTCACTCGTATGAGAATTTCATGGCAAGTGCTACTGACTGAGTTCTGCTGTGAGGCTGAGATACAGTGACATCTCTAGCTGCACAAGTATTTGAGCTTTCGTGTATTCAGAAGAAGGTTGTAACACTTGGAAGGACAGAGTAAGAGAAGATGGTGCTAAACTCAAAAATGAGGCTGTAAACCATGTTTCAACTGATTCCCCCACTTATTTAGAGAGCTCAAAGAAAAGCTGACATTCAGAATGTTTTACTTGACATACTTTATTAAGGAGAACATTTCTAAAAAAGTAAGAATTAATATTTTTAATGGAAGCTATATTTTTATGTGAGACTTTTTGGTAATAATCTTAGTCTTTTTTGGTTGTTTTTCTACCTTATAATGGTCTCAGTGCTCCAAGGGGCACATCTTTAGGGAGAGCAGGATATTTGATCCCCAGGGTGTTTGACCATAGGTAAGAAGTAAACCACACAGCTTAATGACAGGAGGAAAAGCCAGCCTGTCTATTATTTTGAAGAGGCCCTTCCAAACCATACTTGAGTGCCAAAAATGCAGCACAGCTATTCCGTAAATGACTTGCCTTTTGTTAAGCCCGAGAACAGGTGGTCAGAATGAATTCTGCTAGTGTGGTGCTCTACCAAATCATCTCCCAGCCACAGGAGAATGTTATTTCTTTACAAAAGAATGAGCACTGAGATACTTCCTTTTGAAAGGGAAGAATAGAGAAGTCTTGCCATTTGATCTAAGTTTTATCTGCTGACACAATGGTTTGTACTCACAACCAACTACTGGGAAGTTCACAAGTAATTTAAAGTAAATCCTAGTTCACCAGCTAATGTGAGTAATATAACAAAAAAAATTTAGAGCCAAAAAGTATTTTGAACACCCCAGCGTGATTTCACCAGTTATTTGGGAAGACTTTATTGTGAAATAAAGAGCCGAGATCTTCTTCCAGAGATCCAAAAAAACTTTCATAATTCAAAATACTTTCCTGTTGTTTAGGGAATAGCACAACAAAGATTAATGTCACATCTGGCTCTGCTAAATTCTACACAATGAAAAGCAGATTTAGAGAAGTAGGGCTATGAGCAGTTGCTGCAGTGAGAGTTCATATGTAGCTGGAAAGGAGCACAAGGAATCCTTCTTATCATGTTTGTGTTCAAAAAGAGGTTTGGACTTACCTGAACTCCATTAACACTACTGCAGTTGCACCCTGCTCCAAGGTATCCTTTGTTTTTTTGTGGTGTATCAGACGCTCCCAAGACCTCCTCTTCTCTGGAGACACAACGGAGGACCTTGTGTAGCCTTAGTAAAAGCAACATTTGGCCTCTTCTACCTGTAGGCTCTTTCAGCAATGAGTTGCTTTTAGGAAATGCTTAAATAAGATGAGCATAATACTATCAGTGAAAATGGAAAGATTAAATAACAAAGGCATACAGGTAACTCCTCTAGTATGTACTAATATTCATGAGCTTTCTGTTCGTCTGAACTGGAGAGGGGAAAAACTGCAAGGGGGTGGTCCCACAGAGAAAACAGTGATGTGCAGGGCTGTCCTTTTGTTTGACAGGATACACAATGCACATTACACCCTTCGGTCAGTGGGTTACTCTGACCTACTATTGCAGGCAAAACAGTCTCAATACGGGGATTTTCAGATAATTTATTGTAAACTAACATAATCTTTTCCTTATTGATTCAAGTATTGAGAAACAAAAAGGACACAGACAATTAAACAAACAACAGAGGGAATCACCTTTCAATCCCTTCCACAGCTTCAGCTTCAGTCCAACACGCCTCCTTCCCATTCCTTGTCTCTGCTGGCCTTATTTTCATCACATTTATCTCTATCCTTCCCAATCCCACCAATGGGACGATGGGCAGCACAGGAAGTCGGTGTTGATGTATAATAGTTTCTTAAACCAGTCCTTGTTTCTCGTCCTTCTCCTCCCCTCCTCCTCACTTGTTAGTGCTCTCAGCTCCAGTGTGGTCCCTGAGGGATGTCCCTGCCCCAGCATCAGTTGCCCACAGACCCAGTCTTGCTCTCCTTCCATGAGTGTTATGCAGCTATGACCCCAATAATGCCCCTTTCCATATCTTCTCTGTTTTTTCTCTACAAAAGTGTCTCCTCACAGTTCTCCTCATGTGTCCCTGTTTTGTGTATCCTCCTGTGTGTCCTCTCAGAACTCCTTCTTATGCCTTCTCCCATGTGCCCTCACACGTGTCCTTTTGCATCTTGCTATGCTTCTTTACAGGTATCCTCTGGTGCCTCCTGCCCAAGAGACAAACACTCTTTCCCAAGCATGTCCACACAGAGCTGCCACAGGCTTCCCATCTGCCTTCAGTTTTGATGGGCAGTGGGTTTTCCCAACATTTTGAAGCCATCTGAAGCCATCTGGAGCTGGCCAGAGCAGTCCATGCCTCCTTCCACACAGGGCACCCCACCAAGTACACCGGTATAGGAGAGCAGAGCAAAATGCAGGACAAGGGAAGGGTCACTCAGCATTCTGGAAAAAGTTGTAGGAAACAGCTTGTGCATTATCTGTCTTTTAAGGGAGGATTAAAACCACTTTCTTCTCACTGTCTCCCCCAGAAAGCATTGAGGGCTACATGAGACACAAGTTTTCACACCTTTGTGCCTCTCAGCATAAACTACAATCAGTGCAGAATTGCTGATTCCTTTCACAACGATATTCATGCTTGATTGCAATAAGTTCTTAGAGCCCAACAGGCACAGTAAAGGATGCTCAGGCTGCTCAGCTGAGCTGCTGTGGCCTGTGTGTATTAGGCTGGGACTAAGCTCGTGCTGTGCAAACTGCTGAAGCCTGCGTGTATCTGAATCACGGGAATTGGAGGAGGAAAAAAAGGCTGTTAGTTCAGTTTGCTTAGGGGGCATACATCCAAGGCCACAGACAGATCCACTGCAAGACACAGGAGCATTCCCTACTGCATTTTGTGAACATGGTCAGGTTTTTGTAGCAGTGGAGACTTTACAGGTGGCCTTTGTGAGAAGACACCGGAAACTGCCCCTCTATTGATCAAAGCCTCTTCCAACTATCTCCAAACCAAATGCACTGCTACCCAAAGCTGAGCCTGTCAGTGACAATGGTGGCACCTGATAGATAGCATATTTAACAAAGGGTAAGTTACACTGCACACCATCTGTGGGAGAGAAGAGCAAGAAACAAAGTAAGAGAAATACCTCCCAAGTCTCTGAAAAAAAGGAGGAGGAGGTACTGCAGGCACTGGAGCAGACAGTCCTCTGTAACCCATGGTGAAGACCATGGTAAGGCAGGCTGCTCTGCTGCAGCCCATGGAGAATGCCCTGGTGGAGCAGATTGAAGACCCTAAAGGAAGCTACAGCCTCTATATGGACAGCCCACTATAGAACAGGCTTTTGGCAGGAACTGTGACCTGTGGAGAAGATCCCACACGGGCTGCAGTGTGTGGGAAGAAGCCACACCGCAGAAGTTCATGCAGGATTGTGTACCGTGGGTGGGACCTCTTTTCAGAATCCGGAAGAAAGTGAGAAGGAAGGATACAGTGTTATGAACTGACCACTGCCCCTGTTCCCTATCCTTCTGCACCACTAAGCAAGGAAAAGATGGAAGAGTCGGGACTGAAGTTGTGCCAGGAACGAAAGGGAGTGGGGAGAAGGCGGGTTTAGTTTTGTTCTCGTTTATCACTATTTTTAATTAGTTATAAATTAATCTTCCCCAAGCTGAGTCTGTTTTGCCCATGATGATAACTGATGAGCAGTCTCCCTGTCCTTACCTCAACCAACAAGCTTTTTCATCTTATTTTTCTCCCCTGTCTTGCTGAGGAGGGAGAGTGAGAGAGCAGCTTGGTGGGCACATGACAGCCAGCCAAGGCCAACCCACCATGCCTACCCAGCTGTTGCTATAGAGCAGATCCCTGCAAGAAGACAAGAGAACTCAAAATTACTCAGTTGTTTTGCAAGCAGATACCAGGTTTCAGTCACCTGCCATCTCATCCCCAACCTTGTGCCTGAAGTATGAAGACAGCTTCAGGACTGGAATGTGTGAAGTGGAATACAAGGAGTGAGGTGAAATTTAACAGCCTACAGAAGAAGTTCATGCACCAAAACCTAGTAGCAAGAATTTCTGAAGTAAAGGAGAAACTTATTCTACAGCAATAACAGGGGAGGTGAAAGACCTGCACTAGGCAGAGCAAGGGTTACAGTGAGCCCTCACTGCAGAGGGGCCATGAAATGAAAACAATGATCCCAAGAAACATTAATGAGTCCTTTCTATGGGAAGAGACACTTATTACTGCCATTGCACAAGAACCATCTCAGTCTTATCAGGAATGTGGAAAATAACCCTCATTGCCCGTACTCAAGGGAAATTGAATTCGCTGCAATACACACTAAGGAGGGCTGCTGGGATGACTGGGTGAGTGGTCAAAGCAGTTTGCAATACAAGGCTGAGAGACTTCAGCAAAAGTGGAGTTTAAAATAAGGACATGAACTTTTTTTCTGTGTGTGTATGTGGGAGAAAAGCAGGAGGGGATTTGGAAGGGATGGATGGATGGATGAAGGAGAATAGCAGGAAGGAAAAAGGTGTTTAAAATATGCGCTTCTCTGGCAGGAGAACAAAAAAAGTATAAACTAGAAAGGAGTTGAAATTTTAAAAGCTCTTCTGTTTCCAAAATGATGAAGCAGCTTTTCAGTAGGAGGAAAAAGTGCAAGAAAAATATGTGGGTTTAAGGTGGTTCTTGACAAATTTATGAATGGAATTTATCCATCCCATATAGGAATCAAGAATTTTCTGGTTTAATGACTTCCAGGAGTGTCCAATCCTCTGCACAGACCTCCTTTTATTAAATTTAACCTATATATATCCAGACTAAATTGTTTGTGGTGTCTTACTGAATTACAGACTCCACAGGAGTTCTTCTTCAGTTCTATTTTTGTTTAAAAAGCCCCACAAAAAGGGACACATGAAATGGGTATACAAATATGAAGACAAAAAGATGGATAATCAGATATGTGAGACATAGTAAGAGAAATTATTATGCAAAACTAAGGAGAAGTAAGTTGAAGAGAAACAAAAAATGTTCAAAGACTTAGCAGAACACTATAAAGACTATAACGATCAATTGCTCTCATTAGTCAATGAGGTTGAACAAGAAATGCTACCAGCTAGATTAAAATGCAGCAGAGAAAACTTATAACTGGAGGAACAGTTACATAATGAAACAACCTGACAGTGAAGGTTACAGCATTTCCATCACCGAAGATATTCAAATCTATTTTAAGAATAATGAAATCCATCCACCAATGATTCAGACTGATGGACTGAGATGACCCAAGAGGCATCTCTTCTACTGCAAATGATTCTATTCTTCTGCAAGCAAGCAGATACTTAGTAAGAGTTGCACTTCAATGGAATGTTTCATCTCCTTTCTACAAAGAAGTCATGTTATAATAAATATTAAGTGGAAAGATAGCTAACTGGTTTTCTCAATTAGAGGAAAATTAATGATGTTTCAGTTATCTACATTCTGGAATGTTTCTATTAACTTTCAACTAAATCTATTCACACTGCAGTTCCTGCAAGAAACAACTATTTCAAAAGCAAAAGCCAGTCTTCTGTCATGTCTAGTATTAGAACAACTTACTGTACTATCTATCTAATATATTATACATGTATTTAAGAAACAGTAAAAAATCCCCCCTCTTTCATGTAAGTCAGCATTCATATATTCTATTATCTGTGTGCATGTTAAGCATGTTAAATAGGCCTTCCATGTATTTTCTATTTATTGGAACTGACACAGCACGCACTACTTCTGAACACATAGGCAGCATTTAAACCCTAGCAACCCAAAGTCTAATTAAGATTGTTCTCTCTTATGCTCCTACTTGTTACTCTTCTGTAATAATCATGGTTCATCAATACCTCAGAACTGCCTCCATGTAGACCTCGCACACAGAATTCATGTCATTATTAGGTGTGATATTAGAAAGGAATATATCCACTGAAATAGTCATCATATGTCAAACTCAATGGGGAACATCAAAGAAATAACCGGAAGAATTAGGCTGGGTTTTTCTGCCTATTTAGCTGAATATGCAATGGTATTGCTAAAATGAAATTCAGAAAATATAAATAAATCATGTCCTTTGTGTATTTGCTATGGATAGAAGGTTTTCTAGAACTGACATCAAATTGTCACAGAGAAACCTTCTCAAGATGGTGCCCTGGTGTCCTAAAAAGGAGATCAGATCTTTTAGTCCCTCTCCTTGAAGGCACATGTTCTCACATGTCAATCTTGTATGTGGCTCCTTGCGTCTGAAAAGTCAACTCTTAGCTGGCTGATTGCAGTGTGCCTGGGAAACTACTTCTGGTGCCAACAGGCTTTATACAGCAGGTGAATGAAGCAGGTGTAGAAACAACAATAGCGCAAAAAACATCTATACAAAACTCAACCTTTTCAGTTTCTTGGAAACAAAAAAATACAGACAGTGAAAAGGTGGCCTCTAAAGGACTTGCAAAAGAATCCTTCTGAGTAATACAGAATATTACCTACAAAACATCACGCCATTGCAGAATAAAAGAAAAAGGTGTTTCATGTGCTGGTACATATTAGTTCTCACATATTTTATTTCAGTAAATAGAATGGCATTAGCTTGATTTTGCCACTTTGCATCGAAAATGTCATCAGGAAATCATAAACTATTAAAGAGTTATAGTTTAAGAAAAGAGTGGATACGTTTCTTTTAGTGAAGGTTACTGTGTATTGCACAATCAGTAAATTGTCTTTTGGAATTTTATCCCATATTAGAAAAAGAAGAAATTAAGAAAAGAAGATGATGATCTACTGTTCTGCTTTCAAATCCCGTACATCTTGACTTCCTAAAATTTGCATAACAGATTATGCCTATTCCTATGTCAAGTGCACAGCAGAAATAATTTGGTTTTCTGTATAAACAGACTGGAAGACTGAAAGAAATTAGGAGCTTCAAAAGAGTTACCTTCATTATGCATGCAAAAAGTTTTATGAATTACTTTTAAAGTTGCATTAGTATTTAGCAAAGCTGCTTCTAAATACCATTTGAAATAGTGCATTTAAGCTAATAATAATTGAATTGCATATTGAAGGGCAGTTGCAACATCCACCTAAGCAAAAATGCATCCTGTACTTAATAAAAGGGTGTTCTCCCCCAGTTTGTCTTCATACACACCGTATTTGTTATTTGTCTGACCCTTTTTTTTCCATCCAAGAAGTACTGCACCATACTCCAGGGGAAATTTTGAAGACCTGTAGTTTTATCTTCTCTCTCTTTCTTGCCAACAAAAGAAATAAGGTTTGCTGATCAGCTTGTTTACTCTGAGCACCTGCATCCTAACTCTCTTCTAAATCTGCTCTATTTTTTCCTAAGCAGCTCTAGACTGGGACTGGGAAGGCCAAATAAGGGGGGAGGGAGTGAAACTTCATCAGCTCCTGCTTAACCCTTCCGCTGTGTATGTGCAGGTACGAGTGCACATGAAAGCGCAGAGCTCTAGAACATGTAATGGGGAATGAGACAGGAAAAGGGCCCTGTGGTTTAGGATATGGATTTTTGATTGAACATGTATTTCTGTGATTGAGAGTGGTAGGTCCTTCTGCAACTGTGGATGTCAGAGGGGATGATTTTGGACCTTGAGGAGAGTGTGAGATGTGGAGAGGACAGATTTTCCAGCCTGGATGTTTCAGCACAGGTCAGGCAAAGCTGCAGGATCCAGGAGGAGCCCTGAGATGTCGAGAAGATTGATCAAGTTATTAGTAAAGAATGAAAACAGCCACGTGGGTTTGTATACGTGTCTCACAGACAGTTCGAATGAGGTGATAGCGCAACTGAGCTATGAGGAACCCTAGAAAAAAGCAGAGATCACAAAGGTGTTGCTACTGTGGGTAATCTGCCTTAAGGCTGATGTGCTTTTCAGCTTGAAACAAAGAGGGATGTCATGTTTCTTCTCATCTCTTCTGAACTTCCTTCATTATCAACCAAAAAAAAATCAGCAATATTGTTTAAATCCAAATCCATTTTGTTATCTCTTAGAAGTTATCAACCTGGAAATGATGTGTAGAAATAAATGGAATCAAATTCCAACCCCATAGGTACTTATGCTGGTACAGCCTTTTGCATATTCCAAAATAACCAATGTTAGGAAAAAAAACCTCACCAGTTCCAAGCCTCTGAACTAAGTGATGAGATGTAAAAGAAAGTTTTTAACTTTTTCCTCTTTTGCAGACAGAATAAGTGAAGGATACTGCTAACATTAAAATCTTCTTTGAAAAAAAAAAAGTATTTTAAAAATTATTTTGAGTACTTTGAGATCCACATACTTGCTCACTTTTCAAGGAATTAAGTATGTGAAATCCCCTTTTATTTGTCTGGGTCACAGGTGTTTTAAATTGTTTCAAGTAAGGAACAACAAAAATCTTACTGAGCTATGGAGAAACAACTATATAGCTGCTGTTCACTCAGCTAAGACCAAAATATATTACAATTACAGTATGTACATTAGTTACACTGGACTGGAAGAGATTTAAGGCAAAACTACTATGATAAAACAGCCACTTCACTTTGCTTGTGAGCTCAGCTACTAACAGAGTGAGGTTTTGCTTTATTTAATCAAAGATCTCTTCAGGAAGGGAACTGACAGGCTGTTGTTCCCTGGAATTAGTATGAAAAATAATCTGTTTGAGGCAGAGACTTCCAATGAGGATTTCGTTCTTGATTTTCTTTCAAAAGGACAGATTACCCTCCTCAGATATAAAACACAATTTAAACCTCTCACAGTAATGACAGATTATTACAAACAAGATGTCTCCAGACTCTTCAATTTGATTTTTAAAAGTCCCATTGAAGAAAAAATGTATACTGAGAAAAATGAAAATAATTAAGCCTCCAATTAAAACACTTAAACTTCGACTTAGAAACAAGAACATTCTACCCTCTTGAGAGGCATTTGTAATTATTGTTTGCTTTATGACTGCAAATTTGCTTTATGACTGGGCAACTACCAGAAAGCAATCTTACCTACCAGGAAGTCACAGAGAAAATTACTTTTTACAACAGCTGTTTAAAGCAGGCAAAGGAAAAATAGTACAGCAACAGTCAACTTGATAAGATGCTGACTGAGATGATACTTTCTTCAAAAATAAACTGTATAAGAATCTCTCAGCATATGGAAAATCCTAGCAAAGGCTGTTTTTCTAGCAAGGTTAATAGGACAGGGGAAAAAAAAAAAAAAAAAAAAAGGACCACTAGACCACTATAGAAAAAAGAAAATACAGAAATGCAAAATAAATTTTCCTAGCAGCCTCAGTGAATTTGGCAACCTCAGACATATTAGAATGAAAACTAGGCTGTATCTTCTATCTTCTATTCTGACGTTAATTTTCTTGAAGTACATGATGTTATATCCTAAGAATATAACACATTGCTATATCCTAAGAATAACAGTACATGGCGGGCACTGCCCAGCACATGAACTTCTCCTTCTCTTGGCTTTGAGGGACACTCAGTACTGGAAAAATACAGATTCTGTGGTCAAGGGAGTTTGCAGTGGGAGCAGCAGCATAGACAACTGCCATCTTTCTGAAGTCATTGCTAGAGCTTTCAGCAAAGAGCAGGAATAAGAGCAGGGCAGCATGTAGGAGGTGTCAGTTTTTAACTGGGAGTCCTTCATCTAGCTTCTGTAGCAGTCAGCTGGGGCACTTTTGCAAACCCTCCCTTTCCTTCAACAAAAACGGGGGAATAAAGGAAAAAAAAATAACCAACCAAACAACAACAAAACAAAAAACTAAAACAATAAAAACCCCATTTAAAAAAAAAATAAAATAAAACCCACACAGAAACAAAAGTCATATTTTAAAACTCTTTCATTATTTTTTTTAAACAAAATAATTTCTGGCATGTCTATATAGTCTCAGCTATTTTTGCCTGTCTTGTACACTGGTCTACTGTGAATAGTTGAGCTGCAGAGAGGAATGGTCGTTACAGTACATGGTTGCACATGCTACACACATTCAGGACTGCAGTTGGCTCTTGACCTTATTAAATAGAGATATAACCCTTTGGTTAGGTTTTTTGAAGTCTCTAGCAGAATTGCAGAGAGGGGCTCGATGGAGGAACAGCAAGACCTGTTGATAAAATGGGCAAGTGCTCTCTCTTCATCCACTTTATCAAAGTAGTCACTTCAAAACACAACAAGAGTGTCATAAATTTTTTTCTTCTAAGACACCCAATGTTTCCCTGACCTAAAGGAAGAATAAGCTACTATATGATGCAGAAATAAGTTTAAAGTGTTTTTTCCTTTCATGTCTTGGTAGAAAACCGAGAACATGATGACATTTTCAATCTAATTATGAAACATTTCATTTTTTTCTGCAACTTTAAAAAATCCTTAATGGGATTTTTCAGTAATATTTTTTTAATATTTTTCTCACTCATTTTTCCATGCCCTTAAATTAGGTATTTATCCTTTAACTTCTCTAATTTCCAGCTTTCAGTTTGTTAAAAATAGAACCTAATTGTTCTCCTAGACTTTAAAACACTAAAAGAAAGATTATCTATGGGGTAATTTTGATACATAAAGTGGGTTTATTTTGACCCTGTGCAGTCAATACTTTTACAATGGAGACTCGCACTACACAATGAAAGCTTTTAGGAGTAAGAATTGCTAATGTTGTCTAGTTATAGTGCTAGAGAGACAGTGGAGAACTCTTCACTGGCAACACTTAGCGGCACCGGAGTACACCTACTGTAATTGTCTCATTGTGTCAAATGGCCTCATAACCCACCAGAGACGAGGATGACTGCAGGAGGGGCTCAGCATTAGAGAAATCTTCCTCTGGATGCATCAGTTCTACTTAAAGTGATTATACCAACTGTAAATAATAACAGTAATAATGCATTCTCCTTGGGCATAGTTCCCTTTTCAAATACAGAAATACAAATTTAGCCAGAAGTGCTTGAAAAATTATGGTCTGCTTTGAATTTAAGTTCCTTTCCGTTGTTGTTAAGGCCCTGTATACCCCCATTAAGAGATGCTCTGTCTATCAGGTACTAGACAGAAAATTCAGGAAGTACGAACTGGGAGCTCTGTTCCCAGAGTAGGCTCCAGCAACCCCTGCCTCCTGGGGAGAGAGAAAGTATGTTCATCACCATTCACATGGCTTCACCTTCTGCCAGCACTGCATCTAACGTTTTACTTTATTTACAGGTACTTCTGGATCCTGGTTTATAGATGCTGTACTTTGTTTAGCCAGTTTGTGGTACCAAGAAGGCTTAGTCCATTGTCCAATTTGAATAGTGAGAAGGGGCTATAAAATCTCTATTAAGCCTAAGTTTGTTTTCACTGTTTCAGAACTGATTTGTTACATGTTTTTCTAGGGCTATTGTATCACTTATAGAAGGGTTATTGAAAGAGTCCCCAAATGCTGAGAAAATGAAATATATGACAGTGTAATTTTTCAGTGTACCTATCGTACACTGCAGGTCGCATTTTGATTGGGGAGGTGAATTTGGAGCTAAATTTAATTCACTCATTTCACTGGCACAACTACCCACAGGAAATACAGATGCAGAGATGATGAAAAATGTGACTAGTTTGCAAGCAACAGCCTCTAAAATGCTCAACAGACACATGCACAAATAGACCTGTGTTTGTAACACCCAGCTCTGCATCAGCCTAACTCGTCAAAGTCATCTGAGTCACACTTGCTTCTACTGGTCCAGGGAGATCCTTGGCTACTCAGCACTGCAGCACACAAGCCCCAAAAAGTTGACATCAAACACTCAAAATTAGAGTTCACCTTGAAACGGTGATTCATCTGATACCTTCACTAACTTGGTTTTATTCAAAGCTTTATTCTTACTCTTACCCTTTCGATTCCTAAATCAAGACGTATGACTGAGGATCACCTTATGCACTTGCCAGATAGGATCATGTACAAGCATAAGAAAAAGTCCAAGAAGCCTTTAAACATGCTCAGGTGTGCTTATATGTTGCCCAGATAGTTAGACCAAGTTCAATTAGTGAATTGTGACTTCCAGCCAATGAAGCTGTATTACAAATGTGGAAACAGTTTTTATCTGCTGTGTGTAGATACTGTTCCTCATTTAAGTAGACTGAAAGTGAGATCACCAATTATTTTAATTGCTCCTGAAGAGTTGCCATCTACTCTTTTTGACTAATAGAGAATGTATATATGTATCAAACCAAAATAAACTATATAAGATATAAAAGCTTTTCATGTACACTATTTTGTTTTAAACAATTCAACTTTGGTTGCTATGGAAACACTAGCCTAAATATTTTAGAGGATTTGTTGAAGTCAAACTCTAGCTGAGCTTTTTGGATGATCTTTGAAAAAGTTGTGGAGTCTGGGGTTTTGTTTGTTTCTAAATACCCCCTGACATCCAGATTTCTTAGTCTCCTGATCTACAATAAATAAGTGAGCTTTTATAGCCTTACCATATGACAGTCTGCAGTTCTGATATATGACGCCCGAAATGTGAAATATCTACAAAAAGTTATGTTTTACTTTAAAAAGCCAAAGCAATTATTGATAAAAGTTTCTCAGAGATCTATACACATTTTCAGTATAACAATATTCAAATAAAGGTAAGACTATATTCCCAGAAGTATAGCCATAGTTTTTGAATAACAGACCACAGACACACACAGATTACTTAAATTCTGAATAATGACAATCACTTGGCTATGAGCAATACAGCTGGTGAAAATATCTTCAACTTTAAAGTATGTTTTCAATGCCCATAGTCCTCTCCACGGTATATGTTTCTGGTTGTTTTTAAAAATGTCTCAGATTTCTTAGCTGAACCTGAGTCCCAACTTTCAAACCATGAGTCCCATGAGGAATTCTTATCTATGTGGAGTGAGACATTACTTGTCGGGTCATAGGGCTGTGAAGGACCTCAGGATACTATCTTGTTTGTTCCCAGACTATCCTGTGGGATCTGCTACACAAAGGTTGTTCCCAACACACGTGTGTTGAGACTGCTTGAAGATTTTCCTCCAGAGAGACACCACAGTGTCCTTGGGAAAGGCTGTTCTTCTGGTCCACCTTGCTTACTCTGGGAAAATTTTCTGCAAATATTTTACCTGAATATTACATGTTGTAATATAAACATTCTTAATTGTGGAGAAGGTTTTAGGCTTAGGACTAGAAGAGAAAACCCATTTATAAAAGAGGTACTGATTATGCACTGCAATCTCATAAGAATATTGTGCAATATTTCTGGCCACAATTTAGTACACAGTGAGATGTTACCCACATCTAAGTACACATACATGCATGACTGTTGCATGTTGCTATGTAATCTGATTGTACACTAACCAAAATAAACTCAAATACCAGTAGGAATCAGAGGAACAGCAATAGGTGAAGAAACGTCAGTGGCCTAATTGGTGAAAACAGAGCACTCCAAATTAGTTACTCCTGTCATCTGTGAAGGCTGAGGAGCCCACTGTCCATGGAGTGAAATCCTCTGAGATGAGTGAAGAAGAATATCTCTCTCCCCAGCCATACCATGCAAGCTAAAGGGTGGCTGCCCAGAGGGATGCAGAATTTACTGTGGGATATTGAGAAAAAGAATTTGGGGATTACAC
Organism: Pyrocephalus nanus; assembly: GCA_038380795.1. NCBI lineage: Eukaryota > Metazoa > Chordata > Aves > Passeriformes > Tyrannidae > Pyrocephalus > Pyrocephalus nanus. The sequence goes on from CM076266.1 coordinate 50,075,387, forward strand.
AAAATTTATTATGGATTCTTTCAAGGTAATTGTGGAAATGCACAGGATTTACTTTGGAATGTTTAGAGGAAGGGCCAAAGGTGGGGAAAGAGAAGGATCTGCGTTAATAAGGAACAGAAGTGGACAAAGAGTATTAAAGTGGTCAGTCATGTAAATAGGCTGCTGCACCATTCACTTGCCTGACTGAGCCCTGTGCGTGGTCACAGCAATCTATTTTCTCATTTAATCCTATTTCTTTCTTCTATGTGCATGCAAACCCTGGTCTTTGTGTGCATGTGTTTGTGAATGCCAGTGATTTTTTGAGTCAGAGTGGACAATGGGTAGGATGAGAGGTTTGAGTGCCAGGAAGTGGTGAGGGACCACAAACCTCAAGGATTCAGAGTTTCAGGGCCAGCACTCTGGAAGGACCAGGGAGTCAAAATGCGAGCACCTGCCCAGACCAAATGTTCACAAAGAAGTACTGAAGAGACCCACGTGTTGTGTGTCTGTGCATCTGTATGTCTGTGTGGGTACATGCAGTTAGCAGATTTCAATCCTCATCTGCTGGAAAGGAATAGTAGGATGGAGCTATCCACACTGTGGGGTCATGTGAGTGCTCCTAAGCAAGTCTCCCTTTTGCTATGCTGATTTGTGTACGAGGCCATGTATTTCTGTGTGTGTGTGTGTTTGTGTGTGTGTGTGTGTGTGCATTCACATCCTCAGCCTTGACTGTATGACACAACAGCTGGGACAGAAGAAATCCCATAGGTCTCAAGGCCCACGAAATTTTCCTATGCCTGAAAATTCTGCCCATCAAAAGCAGCATAGATGCATACTAAATTCTTTTCAATGCCCAGATTTACACATATGTACAAAAAAAATGTGTGTATATTAAGCTAACCATTGGCTGGATACATAAACAAGAAATCTTTCATTATTTTTCAGCAGTTTTAGTCTACTTGAAAATACTAAGAATCAGAAAATAGCATAGAAATTTTATGAAGACTAAACCAAAAATTAATTTAATAGCTCTGTGTCACAATGTGTAAGTCCAGGAAATTAAATCTGCCAGGCACAGATAGCTATCCAAAAGCATATGCAGTTATCCTCCAGAGGTCTGTCAGCCAGTAAGTCCCAGGCTTATTTATTCTTATTAGTTATTTGCCTAAAGTTGTCATTGATGGATGCCATGCACCAGTCATTTGAAAGAGCTGATAGCCTTGAAAATGTGTACACTGAGATCTTCCAGAGCACAAGAATAACTGAACTGTTCTAAAGCATAAAAGTCCTAGGAGAAAAAATACAGAAAGCTTCAGGAACAGATTAAAAAAGCAAGAAAGCCAGGTAGGGTACAATCAATTTTAGAATTATTCTGAGTTTTCTTTTTAACACTGTATGAGATTTTGTTCCTATCAAGTGTCCCCTTTAAGAGGCACCCATTTGTCAACAAGTTTAGAGAGAAGACTACCAAGAGGTGTAGGTGAATGTAATGTATTTGTCAAAACAAGACAATTATTTCATAAGAACTATCTAGATATCTCAGCCTCAGGAGACAGCAGGCTTTAAAAAGTACAGAGTAGGTTGCTAACTGTAAAACAAACCACTGAACTCCAGCTCTTACCTGAGATATGTGTGTGGGTGCACATGCACATTTGTGGAGGTGTCTCACAAAAGCTACTAATAACCCTTGGGCTTCTAAGTGCTCTCAAATCAACAAAGCATGGAGAGATACACTCACTTTGTTTTGGGAAAATTAAAACCACACAATGGAAAATGAAAGTATGTGTGAAATCAACTCCCCAGCAACTGTAGGAAAGTAATACTTTCAATATGCATCTAGCACAGAAATTTGAAACAGAAATGCCTCTGAATAAGGATCATATTCTTAAAATACATCTTCAGTAGCTACCAGCTGAGAAGGTGAAGCATGGATCCCATGTCCTATCTGAAGTGGCAGGTCCTTTCTTTATTTCTTTTGGATTCTATTCCTGACCTAATACAGCTGGACTTCAAGAGATTCATCCTCCTGAGCAACATTTTGACTAATATTCTTTCTATTTTGAAGCCAATGGCAATTTTGCAATTGCCTTTAGTGGAGCTAAGAGTAGACCTAAATAGGACTCAGTTAAAGCATGGGATTTGTTAATAGGTGGGATAAGCATCTGACAACTCTTTTCTCATATGTCTTAGAAGGGAAAAAATCCAAGAAACAATATTTTGGCTTTTGGGAGGTTTGCCTCATCTCCCATAGGTTGTTATAAAGTCTATACTGCAAACTGCAAGGGAAAATGTCTATACACACATAAATTACTATAATTCTTCCTCTATCTTGACTCAACATGAAAAAAAACCAACATACACTACAGTGAGATGTAACTAATATAATATACTGTTCCTGTGGAGGTGAAATTGCGTTGATACTGCTTTTCTGCTATCTTCATGTTATTAGACATTAAACTAGCCATTACTTGCAAACACATATGCAATCTTCAAGTATTTGTACATCTTACCATTAAAAAGGCAACATTAGCCAATGAATCAACTAATTTCTTCACTAGAAATAAGGCTACACAATGGTATCTGAAACTTTACTACAGAGTAACCTAGCAACCATTTCATTATCTGAGCGGTGATCAAAGTATATACTTTGAAAAATGGAAAATGTGTATTATAGATTGTCACAGTATCAAAATTGCCACAAACCTGATACTGTGTATTTGAATATGGAACAGAAGAATGCTGTAGCTACTGAGGCATAGCTTTGTCAGAAAGACTTCCACATGACTTTTCTCAGATTTGTTTTTCTCCTGGCAACTGGTATTGTGTGAACATTTTTTAGTTTTGCACATCCTCCTGCGTGAGCACACGTTTGTTATCTGGTTATGTCTTCCTATCTTAGACCTATATGGCCAGAGCCCAATGATTTATATAAACTTTTAACTATTTTATTATTAATACAAACACATAGAGACATCCAAAATTCTATATTACCAGTAGTTATGATATTATCTTTAGTTTTATCTCTTTGCCCTGGTGTCCTTCAATATAGAGGAAAAAGCAATTTATACCAAACTTTGTGTTACCTCAAAATTGCCTACTGCCTACAGGGAGTCCAGGTAAATGTAGCATTTACCAAGACATTTAATGTAAACCATGCTTGTCAGTGTGTGTTTTTGTACACAGCAAGTTTTCTACAGTGTAGTCAGGGACTACTGTAAAAGTGCTTTCCCAGGTCTTTTACCTTTGAATTTTTTGGTGTTAAGGTGGTAACATACTGGCACACAATTCACTGGGGAATAGAGATCTGTAAAGAGAGATCTGATATATTCCCACATAACCAACAAGTTGATATAGGATCAAGTAACTCTATTGTGGGAGAACACATGATGGATGTGTGAGCAATTTATGTTGTGTGTGGTATTTTGATAGATTTTTATGAACTTTTATATAGTTTATATAGTTTTATAGGAATTATAAGTTATGGATGCCAAGATGGCCGCAGGTTGTCTTTGCTGGAACAAGAGAAACTCGGTGACAAGAAGAAGGTGGAGTTCGTTAAAGTAAACAATTGCCTTGTTACCTGTTAGTAACCAATTGTGAAGGCATTTGTTATGCATGTTTACATCTGGTCAGTGTTCGGTAACCAATTGTATGCTTCTTGTCACAAGACCTTGTGTACAGATGCTATAAAGACCCTGAGCTGTCCCAATAAATCGGACATATTTTAGATCTTATAAATCGTGTGCATATGTCTCTTGAGAGCCTCCCCGTCAACACTCTATAAAGGCTATTTCTTCATTAAACTGCAATGGCCAGCCTAGGATCTTGAAATATAGGTTATTGATTTGAAGGTGATGTCTTTTAGTGCTAAGCATTAGCCAGAATATCCTGACATAGATGTGCAGTAGGAGAAATTATTTGAATCTTGAAGGTTTTCTACAAGCTTGTAATATTCCAGTATGATAGGAAAGTCTGTAACTTATGTAAAAGTATGATGAGTTGCTGAAGCAAAAACCTTTCCCCTACAAGCAGCCTATGAAACACCTAAACTTATCCTGTAGAGTATTAGTGGACTCCTGTAGCTCTTGATTGAATAGAAAAATGAGGAGCAATTTTTTGACAGAAAGCTTTCAACATCTGTAATTGTAAAATCTTGCTGTCAAAATCTTTAACAACTTGGCTTTGCTTGGGCTGTCAAGTGCTGCAAATATCTGCCTGCCTAAAAAGCAAAGGGGCAGAAATAAAAGAATTACACCTTCAAGAACTTGATCTTTCCTGTGTTGCCACTCAGCCTGCCTGATACAATCTGATGGTGAGCTTTAACGTATGCTAAAGGCAGGTCTTGATTTAATTTAGAAACTAAGATCCCTCTAGATACTGTTCTTGGATTGACAGATGTGTCTTTCTGACATTCCTGAGAACACTCCTAATATAAATGTCCTGCTGCAGTTCCCCAATATAGGTGCTGACTGATTCATTTTCATCTGATTCCTCAGAAGAATGAGTAGGTCAGGCAGTGGAAAAGATGATAGATGAGGACATAAATTTTTTTTGGATATTAAGAAAAAAATATCTACCCAAATCTTTTCACTAAGGCACCAAGGTTTGTTGTTGTCACTATAATGGTAAAAGCCAGGGAATTTACTAATTCTTCAAGAGCTGTTCTGCTCTATCCCAATGTTTAGCTTCTTAAGATAAATTTACAAATACAACTTGCATAAATCCAGCAAAATAAAAGTAAATTGGATTAAAACACATGGAAATGAGAGCACCCAGTGTGCTATGGGGACTCACAACAGATTAGCAAACATGGTATTATATACTTCTGGAAAAAAAAGCATATTACCTATCAGAAGGGACCAACCATTTCTCAAGACAGAGGTCAGTTGTCTCTGTGGACCATTTCAAAGAATTTGTGTGAGCCACAAAAGTAGGAAAATTTAATGCTTCACCATCAAAACCACTGGGGTTCATCAAAGGTAAACTTACTTGCATTGGCACAGTTCAAACTGCTGACCACTTCTGGTTTTTCCAAACCCAGAAGAGCATCCCTTGACTGTGATGGTAAGATTTTGGTTTCAAAAGATACATTCAAGGACTCTGACAGCACCTTCATTGCACTCACTTAAAATACTTGACAAGTTCATGTTGCCTGGTCCTGAGGCTTTGGGATGACTTTTTTTTTTTTTTTTTTTTTTTTTTTTTTTAAGCAAGTAGACCAGCCATACTCATTTTGGTGTTTTCACTGAAGTTTAAGTTGGAGATCCCACAGAAAAAAACCCACAAACTTCTGAAGCATCAGTGACACCTACATATTTGCAAGTGATGGGATTTGTCAGTATATTTAGGAGTTACGTTTTTAATTCTGATCTTCTCCATCCAACCAAGGTCACAGAAGCTCTGCCACATGAATAGACCTGCTAAACTCCAATTAGCCTTGCAAAGATGCTGCAACCTTTCAAATGCAATGCTACTTATCAGGGAAAAAAAAGGAAATATTCAAAGTTATGAGAATCTGGGGCTTGCTTGGCAGATTATTCCAGGTAAAGAAATGAGAGTTTGGCTTAAAATATCTTTGAGGTAAAATACTCATGAATAAACAAACGATCTTAAACAGATTCATGCACAAGTAATGACAGTCGGTCCATATTTTATTTTGTTGCTGAAAAAAACCATATATCCTACTTCTCTCTCATTGAAACAATCCATATTTCAAACAGACGTTTAAGCAGCTAGGGGTTTTCTTAGCAAAAAATCAAATCTGATTAACAGAACATATATTCATGTGAGAATCTGTCACTGTTGTTCTTTTAATTAATGAATTTACTTAGTTATCTTTTCAGCAGACACAATTTAAGAGCCATAGTCTTGATAATTACTAACCATGGGCTTGATACTCTTTCAGCAACTTCTTATAGCAACAGTGTACTACAGCTTACAAATTATATCTGTAACGTAACACATATACTCCTAAGTGCAATAATGGACATTAAAAGCATGCTCCACAATGTATCTATTAAATCTATTATATAAACTGCCACAGTAAAGTACCACATGGGCTCACTTTCAGCTATTTGTAAAGCATTAAAAATTCGTGTTATATGAACAGGAACATCTAATACTCAGCTTCCTTAACTGAATATTTAAGATGCAGCATGAATTACAGTGCCAACTAGCAGGGCTTTAAAGCACTCTGGATGTTAGTAAAATCACTGTACTATAATGGACACACAAAATAAGTCACATCAGTCTGCTGGTTATGATATACCTGTAAAACTCGGGAATTCTGTGAGGAGATGGGTTCCAGTCCCATACCAAGAGTTATGCAATATTACACTCTTTCATGCAGAAGTGTGTCATGGTTTAACCCCTGTGGCAACTAAGCAGTACACAGCCACTCCCTCTCTACAACTGCACTGGAACGGGATTGGGGAGAGAGTCAGAAGAACAAAAGAGATAAAACTTGTGGGTTGAGATAAAGGTAATTGAACAAAACAGAAAAGGAGGAAAATAATAATAATGATAAAAGAATTAGAATATACAAAACAAGTGATGTGTAATGCACATGCTCACCATTCACTGACCAATGCCCGGCCAGTTCTGAGCAGTGGACTCCAACTATCTTTCTACCTAGATTATTTGTGGGCAGGATGCCATACAGTATGGAATTTGGCTAGTTGGGGTCAGCTGTCCTGAATGTGTTCACTGTCAGCTTCTTATGTCACTCCAACCTTCTCACTGGCAGGACATGAGAAGCTGAAAAGTTCTTACCCTCATATAAATACTGATTAGCAACAGCTAAAATGTCAGCGTGTTATCAACATTATTCTTATAATAAATCCAAAATACAACACTATACCAGCTACTAGGAAAATAATTAACTCTATGCCAGTTGCAACTAGGACAAAGAGTCAATTTATAATTTTTATATTTCATGTTACAGACATGGATGTTACTTCTCCATCAATACTCAAAAAATCTTTATCCTATAAGCTTTTGTTTAAAAAAAATTTTAATCACTTCATGAAAACAAAACCCAAACCCTTTGTAGCTACTTTTCTAGTCTCAAAATCCCATTACTTTATTTGTATGAATATCTCATGGAACCCTTTTTTTTTTCTCAACTGTTGCTGACAAGACTTGATGAACTAAATTGTTCAATAATGCATCAACACATTATTTTGTATTTATGATGTAGCTCTTCCCTATCCCCTCATGGTGCTGTGCTGAAGTTTGGAGCCAAGCATGAATTACAAGCCTGCAAAGCACCATGTGTGCTAATTGTGCTTCATATATTATTAATATGCAATGCATCCTGATACCAAGCTTTCAGAGCCCCAAGGCCTTCTGAGAGATTTAAAGAAAGAAGAGAGGAGATCCCACTTGTCCTCAGCATTTTCTACTTCCTTTTGTCAACTTTCAGTTAATGCTCATTATCATAACTGGAGGGAGGCACAGCTTCGCGTGGCAGTCACTCTCCATCTTGGTCACATCTCTCTGCCTGTCGGAGCAATGTGCTCATGTGCACTGCAGCGTTATCTCGCTTGAATTTTGGCATACAGTGTCAAGCTGTTTATGCTTTTGCTGACAGGGATGCTTTCCATAGTGCTTTCTCTAAGAAGACCCTTTCCAAGAAAACCTTGTTAAGCACCTGACAGAACCAATCTTCTTTTAATTTCAAGACACTTGGACCTTTAGATGTAATTACATGTATAAATAGAATGACTCATCCAATTTTGCTGCTGTTTGTAACTTACATTTCATTATTTTCATTTAGCTGACAGAGAGCTGACAATTGTAGTCGTCCCTGGAGATAGTGTAGTGAATCCAATTTACAGACATTCCTTGTAGCTGTTTGGCAACAGACTGTCTGGCCATGTATTTAAGCACAGAGGTGAACTTATATATAGGAGGATGAACCCAGATCAAAGTACCACATCTTATTTTTTTTTTAATTAAACCATCAGAAATGTAAGAGAATATGGCAAACTGTATAGGCATGAGAGCCCATCTGGACATATTGATAGGGCTCCTGACATGCTGACAACTTTCTACAGCTCAGTGGCATCTGACAAATTTAAAAACTATTTTCTGGGCATATTGAAAGAAAATTGAAAGGGTACTAACATGAATGGTCCCTGATTGCTGCTCAGCACTGTATCTGCTCTGCTGTTGCCCTGAATGCAGGCAGTCCTGTGGGCTGGTACAGCTGGCATGGGGGAACTGCTCCAGAAATTAATATGCTACCTGCTCCTTGGTAAAGGAGACAGAAGAACCATGAAAGCTGCTGTCTTCCAGCTAAATACACCCCTAATACTTAATATCTTCCTTTGCTTCCCTTAAATTCATTACATTCCTTACACATGTTGCTGCCTTTAAATTCGCTATACAAATAGAAAATTAAAAGCTTTGAAAAGACTAAAATATTCCTATCAAACAGAAACTTCAGGTTTGTGCTTTTCCATGACTTCATTGAAGTTTACCCGAGTGGATACTCCCAGCTCAGATGTACAGTCCCAAATCTCACATGGAGAGTCATGTGCTTTCGGTACTCGGTATGGCTCAGTCAACTGCATGGCAAAGATAATAAAGAAAATACCATCAAAAACTGCAGCCTCAGAGTTCTGAAAATGAAAAGCATAAAAATACAAACAACTCATCTGGTAACAGTTTCATATTATGTTCCCTCTGGAAAGTAAATACAGTCCATGGGGAATTTTCCAGTAGGCCCACTTAACTGCAAGGCTCAAACTACAAAGGAAAGAAGAGAGGGAGAAAGAGATAGGAGGAGAAGTTATTGGGACTTAGAAAAGTTACAGAAGTTACAGTCTCAAAGCATCCAGTTTATTTTGAAGTCATCTGTTCCACTTCTATTAAAAAAACTGGCAATAAAAAGACATTTAAGACCATTTTGTTTATTTACTGGACCTTTTGCTTCTAAGTACTGTGATCTTTTTTAAGCAGAATTTATAAAAGTACTGATATGCAGTTCTAGAAAGTAGAAGAAAATCTTACTGAAGATCAAGGGATTCTTATTAAATACGACATTTCCCTGTTGCATTCAGTTTTATGTAGTTAATATGGTACTAGAGATGAATAGCATTGCAAATGGATTAAAGAATAATAATACAAAAGACATGACATAATATAACAGGAATTGCTGTAACGATTATGCGTTCCCTGTCCCTTCAGTCCATTTGATCCACTACTTCTTAATTAGTATTGTATTTGTCTACAATAATGTGATAGCCTGAAGCAGGAGTGCACTTCTGAATCAAATCTGCTGCCATTGCCAATCACCCCATTTTGTTTCAGATCTCAGAGTGACCTGAGAGCACACAAGCTCCATTCATCATATAAGCCTAAATGAAATGCTGAACTTCACAAACTCACCTGATGTGCTCCAAACACTAATGGGTAATCAGTCTGCAGGACCAGAAGGGAGTCAGAACCATTGCATGACAGGACTGCTGGGTCCTCAGCACCATTTCCCCCTACAAAACTTCATGTTGCACTGAACTGCCTACTAAGGTGGACATAGTTTTCTTTCATTTTTTCTAACTGTCTTGCTACTACTATTTACAGCCTGACTAAAAATGTAATAAATCTGAAATATAAAGCCTCCTTAAGCCTTGTTAAAATTCTGCTATGCTGTTAAACACCTTGTTAAAAATGTGACCAAATTCTGAGAGTTTTCTGACATCGTAGCCATAAACCTCTGCAGGAACAATACCTGAAAACAGCTCTGTATAATTTTTACAAGGATAAAATAATCAAAAAAGTTTTCAAATGTGTCACTATCAGAAACCATCAGATAGTTTGCTCTGTTGCTTCACAGTTGTCCTGGGTTTGGCTGGGATAGAGGCAATTTCTTCTCAGTATCTGGTATGCAGTATGGGTAGCAAAAGAGGAAAGCTGGAAGCCATCATGCAGCAGGAAAGCCATGACGTAGTCACCATCACGGAAACAAGGTGGGATGACTCACGTGACTGGAGTGCTGCAATGGATGGCTACAAGCTCTTCAGAAGGGACAGGCAAGGTAGGAGAGGTGGAGGGGTGGCTCTATAGATTAGGGAGTCTCTTGACTCTGTAGAACTTGAGGTTAATGATGATAAGGTTGAGTTCCTGTGAGTAAGAATCAGGGGGAAGTCAACAAGGCTGACATCCTGGTGGTAGTCTATTATAGACCACCCAACTAGGATGAAGAGGTGGAGGAATTATTCTATAAGCAGCTGGTGGATGTTTCAAGGTCACCTACCCTTGTTCTTCTGGGAGTCTTTAACCTGCCAGATGTGTGCTGCAAACTTAACAAATGGAGAAGAGGCAGTCTAGGATGTTCTTGGAGTGTGTAGAGGATAGCTTCTTGTCGCAGCTCGTGAGCAAGCCCACCGGGGTGAGGCCCTGCTAGACCTGCTGTTTACAAACAGAGAAGGGCTGGTGGGAGATGTGGAGGCCAGATGCTGGGAAATGATAGAGTTTTCAAAACTCAGAGAAATAAGGAGGGGCATCAAGAAAACCTCTGCTTTAGACTTCTGTAGGGCAGACCACAGCCTATTCAAAATGGTGATTCAGAGAGTTCCTTGGAAAAAAGCCCTTAAAAACAAAGGAGTCCAGGAAGGATGGACATACTTGAAGAAAGAAACCTTGAAGACATAGGAGCAGACTGTCCCTTTGTGCCAAAAAATGAGCCATCAGGGAAGACAACCGGCCTGGCTGGGCAGAGAGCTTTTGCAGGAACTCAGGGGAACAAAGAGGGGGTATCACCTTTGAAGAAAGGGGCAGGCAACTGAGAAAGTGTTTAAAATGTCATCAGGTCATGCAGAAAAAAAAAATATTAAGTAGAAAGCTCAATTAGAACTTAATTTGGCCACTTCTGTAAGGGATAATTAAAAGTGTTTTTATAAATATTTTAATAGCAAAAATAGGGGCAAGGAAAACTTTCATTCTTTATTGGACGGGGGGGTAATATTGTTATCAAAGATGAGGAAAAGGCTGAGGTATTGAACACCTTCTTTCCCTCAGTTTTCAACAATAAGATCATTGTCCTAAGGTCATCCTGAGGACAACTGGCCTTCTGAGCTAGTAGACAGGAGCAGAGAACAGAATAGCCCCCCGTTAGCCATTAGGAAGAAGTCTGTGACCTCCTGAGCCAGTTAGATGCTCACAAGTCTATAGGACCAGATGGGATCCATCTGAGGGTGTTGAGGGGACAGATGGAAGAGCTCATCAAACTGCCCTCCATCATTTATCAACAGTCCTGGCTCACTGGGGAGGTCCCAGATGACTGGAAGTTGACCAATGGCCCATCCATAAAAAGGGCCAGAATGAGCATCCAGGAAACTGCAGACCTGGGCAAGGTAACAGAACAGGTCATCTTGAGTGCCATCACATGGCATGTGCAGGACAAGCCAGCACAGGCTTAGGAAGGGCAGGTCCTGTCTGACCAAACTGATCCCTTTAATGATCAGGTGACCCGCCTGGTGGATGAGGGGAAGGCTGTGGATGTGTCTATCTGGATTTCAGCAAAGCCTTTGACACCATCTCCCATGGCATACTCCTGGGAAAGCTGGCATCCCATAGCTTGGGCATGGGCATTCTGTGCTGGGTTAGGAACTGGCTGGAGGGCCGGGCCCAGAGTGCCGGTGAGTGGGGCTGCATCCAGCTGGTGGCCGGTCACCAGTGGTGATCCCCAGGGATCAGTGCTGGGCCCAGTCCTGTTTAATACCTTCATTGTTGATCTGGATGAGGGAGTCAAGTGCACCATTAGCAAACTTGTAGATGACATCACACTGAGGGGGAGTGTTGATCTGCTGGAGGGTAGGAGGGACCTGGACAGGATGGATAGATGGGCCAAATCCAATGGTATGACGTTCAAAAAGGCCAAGTGCCGAATCCTGCACTTTGGTCACAACAATCCCCATGGAGCACTACAGGCTGGTGACAGAGTGGCTGGAGAGCAGCCAGGCAGAAAGGGAGCTGGGGGTACTCATTGACAGCAGCTGAACATGAGCCAGCAGTGTGCCCAGGTGGCCAAGAAGGCCAATGGCATCCTGGCCGGCATCAGGAACAGTGTGGCCAGCAGGACTAAGGAAGTGATTCTTCCCCTGTACTCAGTGCTGGTGAGGCCACACCTGGAGTACTGTGTCCAGTTCTGGACCCCTCAGTTCAGGAAGGATATTGAGGTGCTGGAGAAGGTCCAGAGAAGGGTAACAAGGCTGGTGAGGGGTCTGGAGCATAAGTCCTATGAGCAGAGGCTGAGGGAGCTGGGGTTTTTTAGCCTGGAGAGGAGGCTCAGGGGAGACCTTTTTGCTCTCTACAGCTACTTGAGAGGAGTTTGTAGCCAGATGTGGTTTGGTCTCTTCTCCCAGGCAACCAGCAATAGGACAAGATGGCACAGTCCTAAGCTGCACTAGGGGAGGTTAAGCTTGGACATTGGGAAGACATTCTTCACAGAAAAGATGATTGGGCATTGGAATAGGCTGCCCAGTGAGGTGGTGGAGTCACTGTACCTGGAGTTGCTTAAGAAAAAACTAGATGTGGCACTTGGTGCCATGGTCTAGTTGACAAGGTGGTGTTAGGTCACAAACTGGACTCAATGATCTTAGAGGTCTTCTCCAGATTCTGTGATACAGTGCTGTCATTATCTCAAGCCTTTAGGCCCCATGTTGTGTGCCAAAAAAAGAACTGTCCTGGTTTAAGCCCAGCTGGCAACTAAGCATCAAGAAGCCATGGGTTCAACTCCCAACACCCCAGCGAAATGGAGAAGAGAATCAAAGGTAAAACTTGTAGGTTGGGATAAGAACTTAAGCAAAGAACTGCAAACAAAGTATAATATAATAATTATAATCATAGCAATAATATAATTGCTCACCATCCTCTGACTGATGCCAGACCTCATCCCTGAACCCCGATCAGCCCCCTTTCTGTGTAACCTCTGAGTGTATACAGAAGGCATAATGTTCTATGGTGTGGAATATCCCTTTGGCCAATCTGGGTCACTTGTCCTGGCTATGCTCCCTCACAGCTTCTTGTGCCCCTCTTCACTGGCAGAGCATGAAATGCTGAAAAGTCCTTGACTTAAGTGAAGCACTACTTAGTAACAACCAAAATGTCAGTGTGTTAGGCATTATTCTCATGCTGAATCCAAAACACAGCACTGTACCAGATACTGAGAAGAAATTAACTCTATCCCAGCAGAAACCAGGACAACTGAATATGTAGAAAACTCCCTTTTCTTTGATAGACCTGTAGAAGACACAGATCAAACTGAGCATTTCTTAGAAAATCTTTTGTTAAATGAGCTGGTTTGAAGCTGTTAATAGCAGTGATTATTTGGACAGTAAAGTCCCTGGTTCCCTCACAGAGTTTCCACAGGTGCTCACTCACATTCATGCAGTGGGATAAGCAGCTGTGTAAGGAAAAGGCCAGATGTTCACTCAGAATCAGCCAACTGCACTGGCACACCAGTGGCTTCTAGGTAGTGTTGGTAAAATCCCTCATAGGGTCCTTGGTTGCATCTGGCAGCTGTATAACTCCACAGTCCCTGTCAGCAAGCATTGACCTCTCAGACGTGCCTCAGTTACCCAAGGCCTGGCTGATGTTGGTGGGCCATGGCCTCCTGTGACTTTGGCCAACTTCAGGAGTATATCACTTAGTGAGACTATTTACAACTTTTTGAGAGCCTTGCCCCTCAGCACATACTTTCCACTCTTCAGCTGTTGCTATCTGGTTAACTTTTCTCCATCTACACATATAATTACCTATAGCACATGTTCACAAAGACTCACAGTAAATCCTGTATCTGCTTAACATGATGTACTGAAATCTGGAAACAAATAAGAATTATTTTCTAGTTATATGCTCAACCATAAAAGACTTAAATTCTTCTAATCTTCCATAAAAATCTCCTGGTTCATTTTCTCATTCTATTCCACCATCAGGCAGATAATATTGTCCAAATGAACCACAAATCAAAAGTTATAATGGCCTTTTTTATGACATATTTTAAAATAAAGATAATGAACATGGAGTTTTATCATAGATCTAACTATTATACTTACCTTGTTTTATTCCCAAATGAAAACCTGTCTGGATACTTCTCTTGTTTTGTTCCCAAGTTCAAGTGATGTAACAAAAGTTACCTATGAGAAACTACAGCATTCTTGTCTGTACTGACATGAAGGGGATTTTTTGTTTCTTTTCTTCAAGGCCTTCAAATACACTTCACAAGTCCTGTGTCTAAGCATCATGAATTTAAATTAATCTGGAGAAAAATTGGTATTTTTCCTATTAAATACACAGGAAATTCATAGTTAGATAAATGCCATCGAAGACCAGGGAGAAAGTCTACAGCACAACTAGAAACAAAAGCCAGAATTATAGGTTCATGGGTCAATATGTCAGCAAAAGCTGCATGCTCTCTTTGCCATGGCTGAGAAACAGAACCACTGCTGCTGAAGTCCAAAGCCCAGACTTTCAGCTCTCTCACACAGGAGTAATCATTTCTTCCCTGACAGCCATTCCACTATATTGTCCTTTACACAAATACTTAGTGCTTTCTGTCCTTCCTGCTTTGCCATGTTAGCTCTACATCCTCATTCATGTTTGTCCTCATCGAAAAGTCTCAAGCTATTTTTGAGAGTTTTATTTATTTACATTTAATTATAAATAGAAGATGCATAATTTAGACTTTCATGTAAAACCTATTAATCAGTGCAAGCTTGCAGGAGATATATATGAAAAAAACCTTGTTCTTAACTATGTCTTCATCCTTTTTTGTTTTTTTTCTCTTACACTTCTAACAGAAGTCTGGCTGTACTCCAACAGACTGTTCTGCATCTGAGTAGATGGGGGATTCAGCAACATTTCAGCTACAGATCTATCAATTTATTGATATGGTTTTGGAGACTGAAGCAGAGACTATTCACCATGGTTAAAAAAAAGGCAAATATCACATATGCATTCAGAAAGGGAAAAAGTGAAGACTGGAAAACTACAGGCCAGTCACCTTGTCTGGGGCTTGGATTCAGAATCAAAACTAGAAAAAATGGTGAGAAATTTTGCATTAAAACACTTTTTAAAATTCATTATTTATGGAGCTAAAATAACAACATCTGAAAAAGAAAAGGGCTAAAAACAGACTGAAGGGAAGAAATCCTGAAAAGAAATGACACGGCAGAATGAAGCTACAGAAAAAGTAATCTGAGAGGAAATTAATGCCAGAAACAGAAAAAAGAAGTATGTGTGAGGTAAAAGAAAGATACAGAAAATAAAGAAAGAAAAAGAGAAAAGATGGCTATATAGAAAAACAGAGGGCATAACATTAATTCAATTGGCTTAAGTTACCCTTGGTACAAAGGCAGCACTTGGCTCATCTTTATTCTGTAAAATGTGTTTGCCAAAGTCCATAACGAAGTCTGGATACACAGAAAATCTGTTGTGAATTCTCCTGGCTTCTGCATATTTTTAAATCATTCTAAATATCACAGAAAAGAAACTGATAAAGTAACACTTTTCTATGTCTCATTCCAATGCAGTGAGAATTTATAAAGTTTAATTTTTTCACATTGCAATCCTCAAATGTAACAGTAATTTTTAAATTATGTATTATAATCAGAAGAGATCATTACAACAAAGTTACCTGAAGACCAAGAAGCCTAAATTATCCTTTAACCAAAGGGCAATAAAATAAAACATTTTATAAAGATTTAAATCCCTTAAATTTCCAGTACAGTAAAAGAAGTTGAAATTTTTAGATCATGTAGGAAAATCAATTTACATCGCTGCAATGTTTCTTCTGCATCATTCAAGACATTGTCACCATTATCCTAATTACGAAAATAACACTGCTTGCATGCTACATAATTAACTAAAAGCATACTGTAGTTCCTCCTTAACAGTCCTGCACTCCTAACCTGAACCTGTGCATGGAACGTGGAACTGGGAGATGCATGAGAGCTATTCCCACAGTCACAGGAAACTGAAGGTACCAGCTGAAAGGCTGGTAGATCTGTATGTCATAAAATATACTGCACTACAGTTACCTCATGTGTGACAGACAAACCCCCCAAGTGTGAAAGGCAGCTATGCAATGCAGTACACTACTCAGGAATTGATGTTGCTTTGTACAGTCCATATCCATGTACAGCTAGGTAACTATCAGCCAGAAAGAAGAGAAAAAAAACAACTAAACATCAGCTTGGTGATGGCTGTCAGTTATCCTGTGAGTGAGATACTCCTCTGGCCCCACCAGGGAATGGAGACTCACAGAATTCAAATAATCCAGAAAGGTCTCTCCAAATTCTTAATCACAACTAAGACACCAAGTGTATTTAAACGGCAAAAGGAAAATAAAAATATTTAATGTTGATTCTTTTTTAATAATGAACAATTATTTTTAGAAATGGGACCACAAAGAGGCCCTGATGACACTGATGCACAAGGCTGTGCTGACATCAGCCTTCCTTGTTTTCTGTCTCCTCTTTGTTCTCACCTGTCCACAGCACCTCTGTCCCTATGCTCTGAGTGTTATGAAATGCCAAAACAACTACTGAAGTTGCGAATCGTAGGTTTTTTACTTTTCCCTAGTTATTAATGGAACTCTCTGTTCTAACTGAAACCCCATTTCTTGAAACTAACTGGAACCTAATCTTGTAATCTCTCTTGTTCAGTAAAAAAGCACAGCAACACTAGTTGAAGCAATAGCTATGGGAGCTATGGGAACTGAGAGGTGGCAACATGAATATTGAGGAACTGTTTTTCCAAATAGGAATGGCTGTTTAGAGACCAGAGGAACACACCAGCCCATAAGCACATGAGACTCCTCTCTGCCTCCTTTCTTCTTGTGTGATAAGAGAAGAATGACAGATTCTTCCAGAGATCAGAGACAGCCGTCTGATCCCAGTGGGCTTTAGGGACCTGAGAGGTCTTGCTGAGGGACCTACCACTAGTTAAAAGCAAACAGCTCATCACACAGCAGGAAGGGATCTGAAAAGATGGAAATGAGTCACATAAATGGGAAGGAAGGATTTGATGATAGAAAAGTGGTAAAGAAAGAATTAAAAAAAAAGAATTAAGAAATAAAGAAGGAAAAAGCAATAAAATCCAGAGGGATAACCACAAACCCACTCTGTGCAGGACAACATTATAAACTTCCTGGGCTGCAGTCCCCTTTTAAAATTCCCCAAGAATCAGCAGGTAGTTTGAGCTGACAGTAAGATGCAGAGGTCCCCCTGACATTTCTGGGAAGGGTTCTCACATTAGGGGAAGTTTTTCCCATGGATTCAACATAATCAGTAATTTGCTGGCCCTCTTACTTCAGCACATTAAGGCCATATCCTCCTGTCTCCCTCTGCTCATGGGGACGTTTTTTCCTGAATCTCATGTTCAGGTGAGTGGTTTTCCTCTGCTGACATTTAATATTGTTCAAGGCAAAGAGACTGTGTGACCAGACCTCTTTATCAGCAAAAAAGTAAACACATTTTTAGTGTTACTAAATTTTGTTTGGCTGCCTCAAATGAAAACTAGACTGAGTGATAACAGGCTGAAATACCCTGAGACTCAAGGAAATCAAAGACTACTTTAATGGGGACCATGAAAAGACTTTTGAAAAAATTCAAAGAGCAAAATACTACAGTGGCCGAGGAAAAAAAAAAAAAAAAAAAAAACCAACACCCACACAACTATCTTGGGGCAGGAGTTAGTTACTTAGAAAGTTAATACAAAAAGACACTTGAATCTTCTGATACCAAAAAAAAAAAAAAAAGGTGGACAAATAAATATCCCTGTCCAGAGCTCTCCTCAGTCATACCAGTTCTGTCTGGAAGAGTTCTAGTGAAGACTCTATAAACATTATAATATAGATTACATAGAGCGGGCTTTTGAATGTGACTATAGCTTCCTACCTGCAGGCTGAATTGAAGAATATGTCCAGAAAACAAAGTTCCTTCTTGTTTAATGAAACCCCAATGAGACAGCTTCTGTCATTGAATTACATACACTCCACAGGAGTTTTCAAGAGAGCCCTAGAAAAGTTGAGTGAATATGTATTTTCTTTCTTGTAGATAAAACACCTGAGGGTAAAAAGACTAACTGATACTAGCTCTGTGCATGAGGCAGTGCTGTCTGCCAGTCCTCTTCTTTTGGTGACACACACCCACAAACATCCATCTTTGCTGCAATCTCCCTCTTGAGAGCCTCTTCTCTCAATACTTATACAAAAACCAGCATCCAAGGGACACTCCATGCTGCACTGAACACCACACTTACAAAGCACTGTAGATTTATGCATGTCTGCCTTGCACTGTGTAATACCCACCTTTACAGTGACACCAGAAAGGCATCCACCCTTACCACGCATCACCATTGATTTAGGAGCTTCTGCTCAGTTCACTCCCAAAGCTTCTTTTGGTTCTGCTCATGACTGCTAATGCAGCAGCTATGTATGGATTGCTTGCCATCTGTTGCTTTTGTTGCTGAGGTGATTATGTGATTTCTGCTTCTGAATACAGACAGCTTAGATTCAGAAATGAGTCCTATGTCTGGTCCTCCATCCCCAGGGGTATTGTGCAGGGCAGCACAGAGCAGCAGCCAAATGGCCTGGTGTTGCCCATGCAGAGTCCCCACCACCAAGAGCTTAGTGCAATCCATCTGGTGTGTGACAGTCATTCCTTATATCTGACATGTCTCTGGTCACAGTGCAGGCATTAGGACACATAAAAGTCTAAATTTCCCAGAATAGGACATCTACATGTCCACTGCCATGGACTCTGCAGTTGCAGGGTAGTGCCCACCAACTTCTTGCCCCAAGGCTGCTGTCACTGCAAAGGACACATCACTGACTTCACGTGGGAAGTGAAGAATATTTAATGAATCTGCGTGAACTGGTGAATGACAGATGTTGCTCATTATTAGCAAAGAAAGGCAAGTGCCACTTAGAGTATTTTGACATGTTAGAAATGAGTCATGGGAATTCCTTATTTTGGATTATCAAGAGTCCATTCCAAATAAAGAAAATAACTAATATAAGAATAGCTATTTTCAGCTTCCAAACTACCATCTGCTGAGTTCTTGTCACCACCCAGAGAAGCTGGTAAGCATCTAACAACCTTGTGCTACAAGAAGGTAAAGCTGGAAAGCGTGAATTTGTTTGAGTGACAAAGCTGGAACTAAAACTCAGCTCCCCACCCCCAATTCAGTTGTTTATACCACATTTCCCTCCTCTAAAATCTTAGAGTGGTCAAATATGAAGTTCAAGCCATTGAAACAGAACCTGATCCAGTCAGCATATCAACAGGAGTACTGCTGTGAACAATTTGTTGTGAAGTCCATGAAGCTGGTTGCAGAAAGTGGGTGTCCACAGCTTCTCTCTGGGAGTAGATGGAAGGCTAGAGCAAACCATGTTTTCTTTAAAATGGGAAAGAGAAATTGTCAGATGATTCTCCAACTTCAGTATTGTTATCTGTTGTTAAATTAATAAAACATCCAGTACGTGAGCAAATTATCAAACGGCTTAAGCACAATTATAGTGCATTTTAAATATCAGTTCTAATTATATTTTCCTTTGACAAAGTAATTACACTTCAAGAAACCGTAATCAGAACAATTTTTCACTGCCAAATCTGAGAACAGAAGGTGAAAAAGGTGCATTTAGATGATTTTATAAATGAGTAGCTTAACTTTTATATAATAAAAAACCATAACAGTAGAACAGCTTAAAAATAGACTAGAGAACTCACATTTTAATCTTATTTCAAGTCATTCAATGATTTGTAATTTAATGAGCCTTAATATAAAGCTCGTATTTAGTTTTCTTTCCCTCCGTTAGCTTGATTTCTTGATATAAAAAGTTGTTTGGCTGCTATAGAGACAATATATATTTTTAGTCCAAAATTCACACAAGAGCAGAATTAAGCACAATCATTTCCTGTCCCACCTCATCTTCACAAGATACTCTGAATGTCTGCAAAACACTGCAGAAGACTGCAAAATACTCTTGTGAGGACTGAGGCTATTTACTTTGTACGGATATCAGCTTCAGGGCTGTTGAGCATAAAAGACTGGGACAAGAGACAGGAAGAGAAGGAGTAAATTAAAAACCCAGGCACAGAATCCAAAAAGAGCAGGAGAAAATTGAGACTATACCAAAAACCAGAGCTCTCACCTTGATTATTAATGAGACATTTTTGGAACTATTAAAGCTTTGGGGAGCATGCACCAAAACTCTTAAAATGATGATGAGGAGGAAAAAAGATTGCCATGGGTCTTGAGGACATAAGCAAACTTACTATGGTATACTTGAGGAAATTGTGAGAATGTGATAAATTTATTATGAGATGGGGAGGGGAAATATAGACATCCATGCAGGTAGGGGAGGACCCATGATGGGGAAACAGGAGAGAAGAGGGGGACAGTTTAGAGCCACCAAGTCCTGTGCCTGACCACTGCAGTCTGTTACACTCTATTCCTAACTATTAGCCTGGGTGAAAGTGCGCTACTGCCTATGCAAATCTACTCTAGAGAAATTCAAGACAGAGTAGTCAGTGAATAGAAGAGATCTGGGGGACAAATACGAGAAGTTTGAGAGTTGAATAATGGAGGGACCTTAGGTCTGATCCAGCTATTGGGCAATCCAGTGGCCTGAGAGGTGAAGGACACCACAGGGCTGAACCTGCTACCAGAGACACCTATTTGTTCTTATGTGTGCATGTGTGTGTGTGTGTGTTTGAGATCTGCCAGCACGGTTGGATCCCAACTAAACAACAAGCAAGGACCATTTGTATTTCTCACATTTATATCAGATGGCCACTGCAGCCTGGAAAACAATGCTATGCCCCAAGGCCTCCCAGACTCATCCTCCAACAATGCTTCCACTGTAATTCCACTGCCTTCACATACATACACACACACGCCTCTCTGGATCTGCTATGGATGATCAGAATCACTCTGCCAAGGCAACACTGAAAGAAGAAGCACCTTCTCCATCCTTGCCATGTGGATCTGATGTTATTCCAACTGGAGGCAACAAGGAATGTATTGAAAAACTCCCAAATTTCCTCCATTCTGACTTTGATAATTGCTCCTTCCAAACTGACAGCAGTGAAATAACGTGACAAGAGCAGGAAATTCTGGTCTCCAACTCTTCTTTCCTTCTTGCAATGCAAAGTGTGAAAGTAGTTTCTGAAAGTATATGGAATACTACAGACTTAATGAGGCCTGCAGGGTCCTCTCTGACAGAAGGCCAAGAAAGAAGACTGCCTCTCCAGGGTAGCATGGTGACCTGGATGCACTATCTTTTTAAGCTCTACCTTAGTCTCAAAAAGCATCAGTAAGGTCTGAAAAAGTTTCAAGTAGCACTTGACATATGACATTAGCTACTTACCTCCCCTTAGTGCCCATGAGAAAACCACACACTCAAGACAGTTCACAGAAAAAGCTTGGTGGAGATGCAGGTAAATAGCGGATTTATCTGCACAGCTGACTAGTAGCAGATTGAGAGGAAAGATAATTAGCAATTTGGGGATGCTGGCAATATGCAATTTCAGACAAAAATATTTGCTTTGAGGCTCTGGCTTTTAGTTCTGGCTCCATTTCTGTTCCAGTCTTCCTTTCAGATGCTAGAGACAGTTCAAGTTCTGGCTGATTGCTGTTTTATCCCCCTTTCTTTTCCTCCCATAATTAAAGTATGGTACACATGCTTCTGAAATAAGATAATTTCTTTCAAGGTTTTCCTTTTTTTCCCATATTCATCTAATGAGCATCACAGCTATTAAATCTGAAAAGTTTTCTGGTTTTTAAATCCCACCCACCCTCAGCTGCAAGGTTCAGGGCCACTGCAAGCTCTTAGCAGCCTCTCGTGTGCGTCCAAGCAGCTTGTACTTATTTTCTTAAGAAGGAAATTCTTAAGGCAATTTTGCATAGCAATTATAATTGCTAGCCTAGCTCTTTTTGCCTCATTTCCCTCACCATTTTGTGAAGGGAACCTCTTTCTCATAATTTTTCATTGTTACATACCTTTTCATTTTCTTCCCACAGTAATGCCAGAAGTTGGATCAGTTGTTTCTGTGTATACAGAGTGGTTTGGAGGTTGATGCTGGGACATGAGAGCCTGTGGAAACTGCCTGGCTGAGCCCCAGTAGTGCAGCACCAATGTGCCACTCACACGAAGGATCTGGAAGTGATAATCTGCCCGTTACAAAGAAGTTATTGGGATGTAACTGTGGAAACAGTCTCCATCATCCTTGTTGTAGTACATCTGAAAAAATAGTTCTGTCTCATAGCAGCGCTATGAAGAATAGTAATTATACCTGAGACCATGCAAGCTAACTGTACTACCAAGCCATGTTTTGACTCCTCACCAGATTCAAATCCCAGTTCTCATGTGAATACTGTAACATACTGGTGTATTCCACCCATCTAGTGTCTGGTTGTAATTCATAGTCAGGTTCTGAACACTGACAATGTCCTGAAATAGTTTCTTGAAGGCCTTTTTGTAATAGTGATCATGGTAGGAACATAGGAAAAAAACAAATTCAGGCATATTAGTATTCAGATCCAAGCAAAAAGCATTAGTGTAGTCCTAAAAGTCATTGGCCTGATTTGTTGCCTGAATTATTATATTGCTCCAGGGCTTCAGTGATGACATACTTGCCACATGCTGTCTATTTCACACAGGTCTTGACCTTTCTCAGAATTATTCTGTAAAAGTCAGAATTTATGTAAAAGAAAACTAAGGGAACATTAGAAAGGCCAGGACTGTGATAGGCCCAGCATACAAAACATTCAGCCAACTTGCCTTATGTGATGTCGCCAGTGGCACATCTGTCCCTTCTGCTTTCCACTCTCACCCACAAAACATTGTTGTTTTTGCCTTGAATATCACATGAAAATGCACATGAGCATAGGCTTGAGCCTGAGGTTCACAGCAGCAGGGCTTCAGTGTTGATTATGAGCCATTCTGATGTTTTCCACTGATTACCATTCATGTTTCTCTCCTACACAACATCGGAAATGATTCTTCATTTCTGTTGTCCTCTCTCCTAATACAAGAGAAAAGGGCATTCCCTAATATTGAAAGGCAGATGAGGAACACTTTCCCCAGGCAAAGCAAGATTAGCCTGTGGTCAACTTCTTTCACAATATTCCTTTCTGTCAATGTCTTTTGTAGATCCCCCAAATGATTATGCATTCGTATCGAGAAGGAAAATTTGGTGGAATACGTCTCCTTGTTCTTCCTTCAAGGTACAAAACTGCTTCTCACTCAAAGAGACAAAAAATAAAGTTTCTGTATACTCAGAATATTAAATAGCTGCAAACTTTAAGTTTCTGTAACACATCTAGTACCTTCTCTTACTGGAGGCAAAATACTGAGCTGGATAGACCAGTGTTTGAATAACAAGGTTTCTGTTTATTAATATCATAAAAGATGTCCACTGGTAAGATGGAACTACTTAGCACACCACTCAGTTCTTTTATAATTGTATGTCAGCTCTTATGGATAAGACAGACAAATGCAATAGCAGTAATTGTTGATGCATTTTTTTTTCCCTTTGTTTCATAGTGTTTCTTTCTAAGTCCCATTAGCAATCAACAATTAAACAGTCTCACAGGTTGCCTTACTCAGAGCAAGAACCTATTTTAAACTTATCTATTCCTTCTCAAACCATCTACCAGAATCAGAAATTTTACAGCTTTAAAAATACATTAATACAAAGCTGGAGGCACGAGTTAATGATAGTCATTTCTACTTTTCTCTAAGTACTGACTGTACATGCAAGGGCTCAGGGAAATTCTTGTTTTTAACAGTATACATCCTTCATTAAAAGATGAGGAATGAGGTGAGTTTTCTTTCTTTTCTAGGAAAACAGGCTTTAAAGGACTTAACATTGCAAAGGAATCACAGGGTAAAACACCACCACCATGCTTTCCTTTATTATTTCACCTGAGGTTGCCAGCACACCAAATATGCAGCAAAATTTTCATAAAATCAATCAAAAAGATATATAAAAGACACCAAGGACCTTCAGCCATTACTGCCACACAATACATGAAACAGTGCCAGGGAAAACCAGTGTGTGTGTCCAGTTTCAGTATTTCCCTTGTGAAAAACCCCAGATGTTAATTCTTGGCTGCTTCCTAAATCTTGAACATAAATATTCCTTTTTTTAATAAATGGATAAGTTTTTAATTATGAGTCACTCATATTATAGGGAGATTATTATTCTATTTAGTTATTGACAGGTTACAGACAAGAACAAAAAGTATTCTATTAATGATAAAATACAAATGAAGAGACGTACCATGCTTAAATGACTTTTCCTCTTAAGGCTTTGTAAAAAAAATAAATGTTTATTGTGTGTTTAAGACTGGACTGGCAGTTCCAAGCCTGCAGGTTTCCTGATGAAACAGTGAAGTTCACAGAACTGGATAGTGTCTACCCCTAGACGATATATTTAAATAATTTAAGTATTGAAATGAGCTATCATGTAAGTCTCATCCTTTGAGTCCATATCTAACCTGCACAGTGGCTGAACTGAATGTTTATTGTTAAACACAGTTGAAGAAGCAAGGAAGGGTGATAAATCACCACCACTCTAAGGAAAACAGCCCTTTAAGCTACTAAAAGAGTGAACAGTCTAGTGTCTCTGGGTACTTTGTGATGCATATCCTCTAAAAACTCACCTAAGAGAGGCTTGACAAAGAACTGAGGTAGACATCACTGTGGCAGGCAGGCACTAGCACTGTCGCAGAGTATAGGGACATTTTAAGTACTGTAAGCATATTTAACGCTTAAATCCCACCTTTCTCACCTTGTACTGTGAAGTTCAAGGATATCCAATAAATGAGTCCAATCTCAGGCTGTGCCCTCCCCTTGAGAATGATTCCAATTGACTTAACAGCAGGATTAGCTTATGATTTAATGAGAACTACTTATAATTCATTTCATATCTTACTCTACGCAGCTTATACTTGCCATCACTAGAAGAATCCAACCAAAATAGAACCTCCCTTACTTCTGCAGACACTGCACAGCTGCCCAGAGGTGTTTTATGGATACACAGGAGAGGTCTGACACCTCCCAGCCCACCAGATTTATTGTCCAGCTGCAGACTGACCTCCCACACTGTGGGCAGATAGTTACAGACATACCAAACTCATCATGCAGCTAAGCTGCACTGAGGATAGTCGTTTAAACTGCTCTACCTGAGGAGCCCCACCAAAGCAAGCAGCCTGGCAAAAGCTGTCGTTTGTATTGAGTAAGATAGAGGTACTTTTCATGGCTTTAAGCTTTGTTCTTTTCAGCCTCTGCCTCCCATTTCCTCAAGCTTGTGAGCAACTGTGGACACGGCTCATGGCTACAATTTGTTGGCTGAGAGAGGAATTTCCCCATAGCTCAAATCCTGGAGCTGACAAACCTGCTCTATAAATAAGAGGAGTGGCAGTTTTCATCATGAGTTTAAATTAGGTTTGAACATTCTGAAAAACCTCCTGTGAACCTGCAATACTGATAAGAAGTGCACATATTTACTTCTTGTCTAACCTATCTCAAATTAACCTCCTCCTGCCCATGTAACTTCTTTCTGTCTGGAGGAAATTTTGTGACATTCTGATTCAGATGCAGAAAAAGGGCTGTGGTACTTCATCCACAGTTTTGTTTCCAGTTTGAATACTCAGCTAATTATGGAGGCATCTATGCTTCCTTCCTAGGTCTTGAGCTCCCAGGGTGCTGATGTGCATGCTGCCAGCGTGTGCCCCACACCTACCGTCACAAAAATATCTTCCTTTCCCACCCCTTCCACCTGCCAGTCCTACGGAAATGAACCCATCAGATTCTCAGAAAGCATCAGCCATCTTAGGCTTCATTAAAAGAAAATAATAATATAAGGGAGTAAATTTTCCCCCGTGCCCACCAGGCAGGTTAGTGCTTACTGTCTTATTTGCCATTGACGCAAATGTGCCAGATCCAAAACCTTCCTCCTACACCTTACAAGAAATCTCAAATGCAAAACACAGACTTCCAGCAAGAATATCCTGATTGTTAGATTACATTTTTATTTCTCCTGTTGGAATTTCTCCACCTTTTTATGCAGTTATCCAATATGTTTTGGAGCAGAATTTTAATGTCTACTTTCTGCACTTTTGAAGTCTTCTTGTGGTACATCTCAGGTAACATATAGGTAAAAAACAGTGTCTGCAGAAGATGTGTCTCTACAAACAAGTATTGAAGTGCATTAAAATAGACTTGATTGCCCTAATGAAAACTGTCAGAGGTCTACTGGTTCTTCAATGTAGAAAAAAAAGAAAAAAAAAAGGGCTTTTGGTTTCTACTGACAAAACTCTGATTATATGCAGCTTAATTTTTTTCCCTCTATTTTAGATTGAGGTTTACTCTCAAATGGAGGGATCAACTTTTACTACTACAGAGATCGATGAGAACAGCACCAGCAGTATAGAGATCAATGAGAACATCACCATATATTTCCCCCACTCCCCTTCTGGCTCTATGATTCCCAGAGGAAACAACTTACTAAGCTTTTTCTGTCTTAACCCATAGATGAATTTCTAAAAACATTTTAAAAATCAAGAAAAATACTTATTTCCTGTGTATTCTTTCCTATTCTGTTGAGAGTTTCTGTATTCAAGAAAGATATTTTAAAAATATTTTAATGTCTATTTAGCTCCGTTTCCAGTGAACACACCCTCAAGTGAAAGCAAGGATTTTGTATATTCTTAAGCTAATAATGGGAATTTTATTTCTTGTTAGTATTAAAAATTGCATCTGCTTGAGCTTATTTACTGGTAAATTTGGTTCATATATTCCTTTGTGGAGGTTAGGTCACCTCAGCAAATGTGAATTTTACCTCTTCACCTCCTACTCTTTGTGGATTTTCTTTCAGAAGTAATATCTCAGCTGCTAGCACTATATCCTTATCCAGCTTGAAATTAATAAATATAGCATTTCCTTTCATGCTGGCAGTTCTCTAAACTTTTGCTGCGATATTGACAATGATTCTTATGATATATTTTATGAGGTAATATTGTTGCTGCTATCCTCTTAGCAGGCTGTGTATGAAAACCTTACCAAAGCAAATCAACAGAATTTAGTTCTCACATGTTGCTGTCTGGGGTTGAGTGGTTTGATAGATGTGTTGGGTATTTGCAGTCTCAACCTTTGAACTGAGTCTGCCTTCCTGTCCTGGGTCTATTTTATTATTTTGATTCTCTGTCATACTTGTAACAGCAGAACGGTCTTCAGTCTTCACATGGTTCAAACTGCAGTGTGTTATTCACTTTTAAGCATAACTTGGGTTTCATTTACTTCACATTTATATTTATTCAGACCTGGAGTTTGGATCAAAATATACTAATCTATATATAACATTTTACTAAATATACTAACATTTATTAGTTGATCTATAGGCAAATGTTGGCAGAAAATGAACTTTTCTCATGACCCAACACAAAGACATACTCTTGCAGTTATTAAATGACAGCGTAGAAAATCTCCATACTTGAAGCCACTTGAAAGTCAGTTGTATAGGTCCACCAGCAGCCTGATCTAACTGTAAGCTTGAGCAGGAACTTGGACCAGATAACCTCCAGAGATCCCTTTCAACTCAGTTATTCTATTTATACATAGCAATAGCTTCTTAATTATTGATTTTCTCACTATAGTTTGCTGTCTCCTGGGAAGTTTTGCTGCAGAATGAGCTATCAATTCAGTGCTTATGAAATCACCAGACGACAGGGATTGCCTAACCTTCATAGCAAAGCACAGACTGTGTAAGCTTCCCAGCTGTTTTTACAACTACACTTTTTAGATACCTTATTCTTCTTTTTCCCTGTCTAGGGAAGAACTGCAGTGCTAACTGTGTGGTAGATCAGTGCTCTGAACATATGGTACCCTAAGCCCTACATGTTGCTTGCAATTGTTGCTCTTTAGGTGGCAAATCACTTAATAAAATTCAAGTGTATAAAGAAAAGTCTATGTGCCATCAAGGGATATTTTCTCCTGATGCCTATGTGTTTCTCTGCAGTCACCCCTGGTGTAGGAACTCCCAATCTGCACATTCCTGCTGTCCACAGAGTCCTGCTGAGCCAAATCAACCAACACCTTTCCTTCAGCGGCACTCTCCTCCTGATTTTCTGGGGTGATGAGTTTGATCCTATCAATAGATTCCAGCTATGGAAATATCACTTCTATAACTGTCCAACTTTGGAAAGGGTGATATTAGGCAAGGAAGAATGAATGTAGTAGAGAAAGTTAAAACAGAAGGCAGCACAGAAAGGGAAGCCATACCTCTGCAGAAAAGGTGAAGTCACTTCACGTACATACCAGGCAAAAAACAACAAAAGTGTGACCAAATTATTTAAGCAGAATCTTTATGCAACAAGAAAATTACCTATGTGAAATACAAGACAAAGCCTGAAAAAACAAAGACAAAAGTAGAAAAAATTTCGCATGATCTGTCCTTCCTAACCTAAGGTTTAGTAAGCAGAAATCTACAGAAACTAATCTAAAATAAGGAATTAACTTTGAACTGTGGATGAAGTCAGAAAGGTAGAATGCACAGTGCTAACACTGCTCAGGATGGACCATTTCCTACAGCCAGTGGGGCAGGCAAAGGGATGAAGAATTATTTAAATAAGGATCATAATTTGATCCATGAGGCTCACCATTCTGTATCTTTAGGGTTTTAAATCATAGCATTCATAAATTTTATTGTATTTGAATACCTTTATTCAATCCTTATCATCTACCAGAGCTTTCTATACAGTTTCAGAGCTTACTGAAACACTCTTCAGATGAGCTGGTAAATAAATGGTCAGAAATAACTGTATTTCCAGGTGTAGCAGGAAAAATCAAAGTTTGTTTGAGAAGGACCTGTAAACAAATGTAGGGATAAATCTGCAGTGACCCAATCAACTTCAAAACCTTGGTACATCCTGCAATCCTAGCAAAGATGACTGTACAATATTTATAGGGGACAAATACCAGATGCAATCAAACTTCAGAATTTATCACAAGCTTATGATTTTAATTTTATAAGAAATTAGGTGTTATATCAGACATTACAGGACTATGAATCTTCTGCAGAGCTGAAGCACATGCTCAGTATGCTATGCAAGATCTGAAGTTACTTATGAAACTTTTTAAATGGTTCATCAGCTTCATCCTTTCCTTTGCTATTGCCACAGCTGTACATACCGACAAATTTTAACTGATATATTTTAGAAAAGATTGGGCAAGTCAGTATGTTTGTTAAGGTGAGTTGATGAGTACATTGCCTGCATAACATAGACCAAATGAAAAACTCTTTTTATGCTGCACTGACCTTTTGTCTCTAATTGTTTTGTCTGATCTTTGCTTTTTACCCGTAACTGCATGCAACTGCCAAATTGTTTAAATGTGTGGTTACTTATTTTGTGGTCAGGTAAAGATAAGCAGCACTTTGGGCTGTAAGACAGTTGAGTTAAATTGTCTTACTGAAACCACCCACTGAAAATGTAACAGTTAAGCTGAACCTATTGCTAACTGTACTTTTTCTCCCTTTGTTTCAGGTTTCTTTGCATCCTACTGTCATCATATACTTCATGTTTAACTTTCCTCCCTAAGTATAAGGAAACCTTCCTAGCTTTAGGGGAAGGGAGGTAGTAGCACAAAAAGAATTGCAGAAATATATTATGTAAAGTCCCAAAAGATTTCTTCAATCACAAGCAATTTTTTCAATCATTTTTAATCAAGCAACAGGAACTCACATTGTGATAACTCTCTGCATTTTTTTTATAATTGTCCCTTCTGAACTGATGTTAGTCCCCAAATCAGTACTCTTTTAGGAAAGAACCTTGTAATTTCTTATTTCTCCTTGTCAAGCAGTGTAAAATTCATTAATTCTGTAGATGAGTTTTTTCAGTAAACATAAAACCAACGATGTCACAGCATGTGTGTACTCACTGCAGGAAATGCTGGCCTCTCTGAGAAGCAAAGGTCCAGCCAGATCCAGCAAAACTTCCAGTGTCCAAACGTGAAACTTTTTCTCCAACACAAAATTCATAAGAGCTTCAGGTTTCTTCTCACTTGCACTTGCTTTTACTAGCTGTCCATCCAAGTGATGTTCTATATTTTTCAGCTCTCCAATCTGGAGCACATTATTTGAAATCCTTTACTTTTCTGCCATCAGTGGGCTTGCTGAGAATCCTTTAATTAATAGGCAGGGACAGAATTTTAAAAATATGAAAACTCTGAGGTCTACTATCCTCTGACAAAGATGCAGTTTTGTCCCAACTAATTAACACTGACACTGAGTATGCTACACATGAGCTAAATTGAAAGTTGGTTTGTTTGTGTTAATTGCTCTGTTACACATTATTTATCTGTCCTGAATTAATTTAAGCAAGAACAGTTTTTGTTCTTCGGATTTCAATGAAGACTGTATTAAATATAGCTGCTTTCATTTCCTTTGCCACTTTTCCTTGATGTTGCAAAAAGACCAATTTGAAAAGAAAGAAGAACACAGTAAATTTTGGCTCAGTGGGAGATGCACTCACAGTTGGATTCCTTCTTTTTATATTTCTCATAAATGCACAAGTATGTTGCCTCCTGCATTTTCCTAATGACAGAAATTTAAAGTCCTAGACAACAATCAACACTACAGGGGCAAAAGTACTGCAATTTTATTACCACAGAAATAAAATCAAAAGCTAGATTTGAAGCTGTACATTTTTCAACTTTTTCTTAATTTCAGTTTTTACCACTTTTGCTTATCATACATCAAAAAAACCTCAGAGTTCTCAAGTTATTACTGAGTATATCAGATCATTTTTTAATTAAGTATGAATAATAAATAGCGAGACTGGTGATTTTCTTTGTGAATGTGCTATTGATACAAGTAGCATGTTGACAGAGGATGCTAAATCCTAGGCAGGTTAAATAATTTACTCAACTCAACACATAGAAGTGGCAAAAAAGGGCATGGGTGACAGTACCAGGCTGTTCTGCAGAACAGGAGTCAATTCAGAGAAAGATTGTGAGGGCTAGAGAAATCTGCACAGACAGAATGCAAACAGACTTCACAGCTCCCACCAGCTGCAGTAAACTTTCTGACATTTTATGAAATGACATTGTGGAGTGTCCAGTTAAAGCCTTGACCTGCAGTGGGGCAAAATTAAAATAAGTATAAAATCCCCATCCAAATTAACAAGCCTCTAGCCCTTTCAGACATTTCTAGTTGAAGGAGAGGAAGAGGCAGCACCAAGATTATGATTTTGGTGGTGGCTTGTTTGAAAGATCAGGACAAGGTAGTAGTGTCCAAATGGGGTGAAATAGCTGCCTCAGGGATTTAATAAGTAAATTAGTGAAGAAAAATATCATGTGTCCCTTCTGTTTCTCTTTTAATAATGAAAATAAGTAATGCCAGATGAAAATTTTATTAAGAAAAGAGGTTTATATTTGCCATACTAAAGACCTTAATAATAAACAGGGATGAGGAATATAGGATTTTTTTTAAGGAATTAAGGAGGTGGTGAATGCTCTCAAAGCAACATCCTCCACTCAAACTCCCCTTGATATAAACGTTGCTACAAGAATCCCTAATGCACTGCAGAGATAACAGATGTCCCTCAACTAAAGAAAATTACAGGGAGATCATCACAAAAATACAGCCTCAGCACAGAGAGATATCATTATTTTCAGGCTCTAGCAATCTGCAGACTCTGCTGAAAAGAAATATAGCCACAGTCAGACCTAATTTACACTAGTGAAAATCCAAGTTGAAGCAAATAATTTATTTTAACTAATTATTGTGAATGGAGGTCGGAATCCATTCCAGAGCCTATAATTTTTCCTCATGCCTGAGAAAATGTAGTCTAATGGAATTAGATATCACAAGACCAGGACCTTATAATTCTCTGAAAGACTGGATAATGAAGAAATGTCTGCAAGAAAAGAAATCCCAACTTTTAGTCTGAACTGTGGTTAGCAGATGGACAGCCATCACTAGCTCCCCACTCTCTCTGGTGCACTAAGCCTCACTTCACTGGAAGGCTTATGAATCCACACATTCATAAGACAGGACTAGTTGCAAACCATTCTTATTAAGTATGAAAGGTAACAAACTATTTGAGACTTCCAGAGAAATCAAGATTTTTAAAATATAAATCAGGGAAAAATATGTACAGCAATGTTGTTTAGGCATCGGCCTGCAGCTATTTTTAGAAAACCAAAGCAATACACACATTCTCAGATATGTAAAGGGAATCCCATTATATTCCCTTATATATAAGGAAGCAGGAAACAACAGAGTCACATTCTTCTTCCACACACTTTTACGTCCTCCCTAATATTAGTGCTGAATCTGCTTAGAGTGCCACACAGACCAATAAATTACTATTGACAACATGCTACATGAACAAGAAAATCACTACTGCAATCTATGTTATTCATAGTGAGAAACTCTGTATTGTTATTGCTTTGGCTTTTTTTGTAATTTTTTGCATTCCCAGCAGCAGCAGAGAAGGATGTACTAAACAGTATGAATGATTCGCCATTTCTTGGATGCTATTTCAAAACCTGAATTTTGACATCCTTTACTGAACTCTGTCAAGGCTCAGGAACCTAAAGCACTTTCAAATTGCAACAAACTCTTTATTCATACACACAGCTCCATGCAGAGGACTGCAGAAATCTCTACCACCATTGCAGCTCAGCAGAGAAGCTTTTCACAACTCACAGAAGTGCTATGTGGTAATTTTAAGAACCAAACACTGAACCATATATCCAGTGAATCTGTGAGGGGTCAGGGACAAAAAATATAGATTAAGATATTGTAAACTGAACTGGGACCAATGCCTGCAGTTAAGGTCCTTTATCAGGCTCCAGATTCAGTTGCTTATAATTTTAATTTAACCACTGAGCCAGAGGTTTTCGGTCCCAGAGCCTATCTTGAGTTAAAATTTCAGATCAGTTTTTTTCCTCTGTTCCAAGAACAAGGGCATTTCTGGTGAGGTGAGTGCATTTGGCTTCAGTTGGTCTGAAAAGCCACCTCTTCAAAAGGTTCTAGTTAGCTCTGCAGCAATCAAAGCGGCCTTGCAACCATCAGCTGCTGCTGCAAAGGCTCACACAGGAACAATAAGGCAATTAAAACTTCAGATTCATAGGTTTGACCACAGGAGTATTCCCACCAGTGCCATGAGTGTAAGGAAAATATATATTCTTGGGCCATACATTATTGTCATCTGTTTTGTTGTTAAGTTTTGAATTAAGTGTTTGAAAATTAACATAAAAGGGACTACTGAGATGCTGGAAACTACACTATTCCTGTGATAACTCAAAAGTTAACCAAAACTACAAGGCTTCAAAGTAGTTTTTATTTACCAGAAAATTATGAAGGCCCTGGGTAAAGAGTGGAGATAATCTCAGGAATGATCCGTCTGGGGAAGGAATCACTAAGGACTCAGGGTGCTGAGTTAAGGGGTGCTCTCCGTGGTCCCTGAGACACCTTCCATGAACTTCAGAGAAGAGGTAGCCAAGGGCACAAAAAAATCCTGTATGGGAATAGAGAAAAACAGGGAAAGTAGCTGGGGGGGAAAAAAAAAAAGGCCATCTATTAGCAGAGAGGAAGAGAGAGCTGGGGTTTGAGATAGAGCAAACAAACTAGAAAAGGTCTGGAACTAGGGTACTGCAGGCCAGCTGGGATGGCAGGGGATGGGTTGGAAGCAGAGTGGTGGTGAGGGCCGGGGCAGAACTCTGCAGAGTGATGAGAGGAGAGGGTAGAGCAGGATGTGCAGCACAAAATGCTCCTCTGAAACTCAGGACCAGAGACAGTTGTTCTGAATTTCTTTTTTCCTCTTTTGTACTGTTTTTCTCAGCCAGGCTGGAAAAAACAGAAAGCCTGTCATACCACGCCATATGGGCCTATCCTGAGGGCCAGTCATCTGAAATCCGTCACACAAGTGTGAGCTGAGCGAGTGACTGGGAGCTGCATTGCATGATTATGCCTTGTGAGGGTCTGCTATAACTGAGGCACTCAGAATATTAATGGATTTTACAATGGCTAGAGGACAAATGAGGATGCATTTAAGTTGGCAGACCTTAGGAATAAGTCCAAACATATTGTATGACTGAATTTCTGTGTATTCAGGTTGGTGGGGGCTTTTGTTTTTGTTAGTTAGTTTGTTAGGCATTAAAAACACAACACTAGTGTCAAGAAAGCTAAAAGATATATTCAGTGGAATGAACAAGGGCTCCCACTGTAGAAAGGAGTATGTGATGCAAGGCAGTAATATGCTGCATAAATCCAAAGCTGCTGAATTTATTTTGCAAAGAAAACCTTCAATCTAGAATTTCACAACTTTCCCAAGTTTGACTTGCACTTTAGTATTGCCTTACTGGATAATGGAATGAAGAAATTATGCAAACTGTGGTGCAGAGGCCATGAGGATCATCTCATCAACTTTCTTACCAAAGTATCCCAAGATTTTTAACTACTGCAAGCTCATTTTCAGTCAGTGTACCCCAGTTGTAAGCATTTTCTGAGAAATGCCTCTTCTTCTGCAAGGTCATCATACCGTGT
Organism: Pyrocephalus nanus; assembly: GCA_038380795.1. NCBI lineage: Eukaryota > Metazoa > Chordata > Aves > Passeriformes > Tyrannidae > Pyrocephalus > Pyrocephalus nanus. Next base: position 50,109,934 of record CM076266.1, read on the forward strand.
GAGGAGCAGTGGCTCCTGAGACGGGAATTGAGTGGTCTGCAAAACCACACATCTCATCTGGTAGGTCTGGTTTTAAAAGTACCAGTGTAAATGCTGGGGCAGACTAAGGGTGGCTTCTGCAAAACATGACAGGACCCAAAGAGGCTGTCTAGTGTCACAGGAAACTGCAGAGCAGAAAGTTATTTTTGGAACCATTCCTTCTTCTGCAGCCTATAATTACTTTTCATTTCTTCAACTGCTTCTAAAGGCAATTTCTCGCCATCGCGGGGTTTGCGCTGTCAAATGATACACTTTTTCTACCTATCTCAATCCCATTTTTGTTGTTTTTTAGAGCAGAGAACCACAGGGGATCTACTGAGCTAGTGCAAATTTTTATCTCATTATGGAACTCATGTCATTGATGGTTGAAAAGTGAAGACTACTAGGGATTTTGCATTTGGGCATTCTTTGACATCAACAAACTGAAGAGACCAGAGAAAGCACCAAGCAGAAAAATAATTCAGTACAAAACAAACAAATAAATAAACAAACAAACAAAAAAATTTTTTCTCTTTAAAATTATCATTTGGACTTCTTCCATGCCCTCAAGCAAAATTTAGAAATGCAGTCAAACACATGTGCACAGCTCCCATTTCCCACTGAAGTTTCCAAAGAGTTTCATATGCTTAGTGAAGGGTAAATATTTTTCTGTGAGCCTCTTAATGTTTATTTGCAGATGTGCTAGAATCTATATCACCAGTATGCACAGACATTATTGCATTTTATTGTCCTTCAAATGTAAGTTGATTTAGATAATGAAAATTGTTACACAAGTTCAGCAGCAGCAGCAGCCTTATTTTGCATTCTTGCAACACAAACATGACTGCTACAAAAACTGAATCAAGAACTGATGCTTTCATAAATTATGAGATATGCCTTCTTAGCATTTCAAAAATGAATGAATAAGTAATATTTGAAAATGTGTCTTCAGTACATTTCCAGTTATTTTCTTTTGGGATTTTAAATCTGTATTGCAGTAAGAGCATCATGACCACTCTAGACATGCTAGGAATCAGTATCATCCAATATAGGTCCTGAGCTTTGCTCTTTGAAACATGTTCTTACCATGGCAATGGTTTAATGAGTGCTTAATATACAAAAAATACCTCTAACATTTTATAGTATCATCATGCCATCTAGAGGTGGCAGATCACTGAGGCTCCCACTTATCCTCATGGCCAGAAAAAAACAACATCATTAGAGGTATAGTGGGATAGAGGCCCTTAAAGATAACTTTTTACTAGGGTAGAGATAGTGCCATATGGCATGGACCTGATGGGCAGTGTATCTAGTAATTCAGATCCCACAGGGAGTAGCAGTGGAAAGTAACCCTCTCAGAAGTTGTACCTTTGGGGGTTCTGGTTCTGCATAACTTCAGATCCCAACCTAATAATCTTGACTTCATATCCCATACAAAACCACTCTGTTGAGTGGAAGTCAGCCTGCCCAGATGCCTTTGGTTAGGTGCTTTAGAGGCAAAAATCATAATTTAAAAATTGGCAAATAAGCCTGCAATTATGGAGAAAGTCCTTAATTTCAGTGAACTAATACACCTCTTCAGTTACAGCTCCCATTACAAAGAGAGGCCAGGAGAGACGGAAAGCCCAGCAATATGAAATATACTGTTTTCAAGAAACTGTCCCTTTGGGACATGAAGCATGGACTTTCTATCTCCAAATAGCCCATGTCACCAACTGCAGAAGAACTGTGGGCCCATTTGCTATAAGTTTGTGTCTGATACTGAGAGAGGCATGAACTCTGCCTGAGATGACCTGTAGGGCTCTTATCTCCCTGCACTTACCTTTCATCTCCCCTGAACAGACCTTCATCCCAGTTAACATCTAAGTTGAGACACTGACAGTCTTTCTCCATCACCTAAGTTCTTCCTCTCATTAAACACATGGAAATGTAATATTTGAGGCTGCTCCAACAGATATAGTTGCAATTAGGCCATGGGTTCCAGCACTATTAGTAAAGGAAAGGATATGCTACTGGCTGGGAATCATTAGGTAGGAAGTTAGGCATTCAAAAACACACTGCTTATGCACAAAAGAAAAATAAGCAATGGACAATCTGTTGCTTTTCTACTCAGTTCCACTAGAAACTGTGCTGCATCTGGCACTCCATATTCACCTGCCTATGAAGTTCTACAGAGAAGTAAACACTGTAAGGATCAATGCTGTTTGAAGCAGTAAGATGAGTCAAGTCCCTTTCAAAGGGAAAATTTAAAACAGTCAGCCTTGCACTCACCAGAAGCTCCCCATCTGTCTTGACCCCTTGATTTCCCAATACTTTTCCTACTTCCCCGAATTAACAGATCTTTGAACAATCACCAAGTATTTCTCACAGAATTAAAGGACCACAGATAATTCAGTCTGGAACTGGCCTCAGAAGGTCTCTCATCCAACTTCCTGCTTAAGCAAGGATAAGTGTAAGATTGGAACAGCTTTCTCGTAACATTGTCTAGTAAGGTCTTAAAAACCTGCAAGGACAGAGACAGCACAGCCTGTGTGGTCAAAAAGTTCCACAGTTCCTGTGGGGAGCAGGTTTCTTATTGTATTCAGTTTGGATCACCATTTTTCAGCTTATACTGCTCCCACCATGCATCTCTGTGATGAGGCTGGCTCTGTGTTTTCATAACTTGCTTGTCTGTACTGCAGGGCTTTGGTCCCTGCTGAAGTCATCTCGTCTGCAGGATGAAGAAGTGGGTCTCTCCCCACATGACAAGTTCTCCAGGTCTGACCACTCTGAGATCCCTCTGCTGAACATGTTCAAATTCATTGTTGTCTGTCTTCTACTGAGGCCCCAAAACTGGCTGTAGTAATCCAGGTGTTGTCTAATGAGTTTGGTTCATTAGCAAACCTCAGCATTTGCTATAAATTTGTTATATTTTTTAGCCCTTTTTACAACATTTTCTTTTATTATCTCATGATTTCTGCCTCAGTGAAGTGCAGGAGATGTATGCGTTTCATACGTGTGTGCAAACTCTCTCCTTAATAGGGAGAGCAAAAATAAAGAAGAAACGAAAGGACTACTGACAAGGAGGTTGCTGTTGGAAACTGGCAAGAGATACATGATTATGTTTAGTTATGATTCTCAACTTCTTTTACCTTCAGGTGATTCTTGTCCCGTTTTTAAGGATACAAGAAGAGTAAATTAAATAAGGGTATTGCATAGTAAAGCTACTGAGAAAAACAGAAGTATCTTTACCCTGTAGCAAAAATCTATTGCTTGGTTTACTTTATGCTTTCTGTAACATATAAAACCTATGGATGAATTTGCTTTACTTTCTACTGTTATATTCCTACATCTAAAAGTACAGAACAAGCAAACATCAGCATTGAAAAATAATATAGAAAATAAAATGTCAGCTCAGAAGCCTTGCAAAATAGCATCAAAGGCATTCTGGAAACAATCCTAATCACTAGAAATATATGTCAAAACTAGTAATTAGTATTGTAATTATCCTACAGGCTTGGGATCTGTCTTATATAAGCATTTAAGCCCCAAGAAAGCAGGTCAGCATGACTTCAGTTGACACTTACAAATCAATGAGATTGGAAGAACCAACCAAAATTCAGAAAAATATCATGTTAGCCACATCTGCTTTCACTTGGACAGTGTTACATGGGATATTTTCACCAAGCTCCCAATACCATCTGTCTACGTTATCCAACAATTCCTCCAATGTAAAATTCATAAGCTGCTTTGGAAGCAGGGGTTACTCCATTTCCAGTGTCTAAACAAGAACAATCATTTCCACTGTGCTTTGTGCTGCATTCAGAGTTCTTGGAACACTAAGCACTCACCTCCCCTATGCTGGGAACCAGGGTGATTGCAAAGCCACCATGGGCCACACCAAGAAGGCTCTCTGCCCGTGCCAAGGTAGACAACATGACCAACCAGCTGTGGTAGCAGAAAACTGAACCACTGAAACTACTGTCTGAAGTAGCTTTATCTGTGGCTCAACCTCTTTGAGACACATTAGTCTCTCCCAGCAGAGAAGTGTGTTAATGGGAATCAATGTAGCATCATGGTTTGCAGCCCAATATAGTAGGGGTAATCAGACTGGTTTGGGTTTACCTGGAGCACAGAGATCAGTCATTCCTGTGGCACTGGGAGGATATCTGTCAGCAGGGCAGAGTGACCATGTTCTCAACTGCCCTTCCTCTGTTTGTGGCTGCCACAATATACTGGGGTAGACATTGCCTTAGCATCCATATCCCATTGTGGTTTTCCTCTATGGACATATGGACTTGTGTAACTGAGCCAGCATCCGGTTAATTTTGGTTAGTGAGGATAATTTAAAATCTCCTCTTTTCTGTTTTGTTTTGTTTTTTTCTCTTAAGAGAAAGAATAAGATAAAACACTCAAATAAAAACAGCTGCAGATACTATGCCATAACAGATCTGCCTTTTTTCCAGTCTCTGAAACTTCAAATATCTTAGGACTGCAAAACCAGATGCTTTAGAGTAATAATTGCAATAACAATTTTATCTCTAGTCGTATAAATAAATATTCTGGTCTTATTTATAAATGTTTCTAAAAACTCTGGAAGTTTGCTGTAAATATTGTAGGTTGAGGCTATCTGCTTTGAAAAGAGAAGTCCAGGCTTTAATCTCTCTCTCTCTTTTTTTTTTTTTTTTCAGAATGATAATTTACTTCATTTCAAGATTATCAGATGCTTGGCTCCCAATATAGAGGTGACATTTTCCAAAAACTTGGTACAAGACTGCTCAGTTTGTCTTTGTTCCTGAAAATCAGCCATTTTTTTTTGAGCAACACTGAGAAGTCACAAGTTCTGAGATCTCCAAATTGTCAGTAAAATTTGAGAAGGTTTTGGTATATTTTTATATATATAAATTAAAAATATTTTTCATATGCATATGAAATATTATATATTTATTAGATAAATGAGAAATTTATTAGAATGTGAATGAACACTTCTCAGGAAAATTCATGGTCCTTTTGCTTCCATAACCATGGAAGCTCATTTAATTTAAACTTTTACAGGATAGGCAGTTAGAGTGTTCGGTTTCCTATTTCATGAGTTAATGCTAAGCTTCTCAGCAAGTGCCTGCCTTGTGAGTTAATCTTGCACTCATTTTCTACACCAGCAAAATATACCCTTGTAACTGAAAGAAATGGCACCTTAACAGAAAGCAGAGAAGTAGCTGCCCACTGTGATGAGCGAAAGCAACCTGAGCATGATGTTCCCTGAGGATCTCTTTGAATTGATACATAATGACAACCACCATCAAAACAAAGATAATGTCATAAAACAGCAATAGTGAGAAGGTGTAGTAATATTTGAAACAGTAAAATCGAGTTTCTGAAAAAAGCCTAAATAAAGAACATACCAATACAATCAAGGAAAGAATTAGTGGGACTAGATTTCCTTCTAAGCAATCCAGCACTTTTTTTGCTATTATGATGAGCAATCAGTTGAAAAAAAAAAAATTACCCTAGCCCTTATGTGTTGCAGCAAAGGATTTATAAAGAATAATTTGCGTTCACAGAACAAGGAGGTTAGTGAAAAACCCACAGTTTCCACATGCACCACCAAATTCCCTTTCCAGCTACTGTGCAAATCTTTTATACTTTGTGATTCATCTCCCTGTGCATGTCATTCACAATAGCCATCCCCCAAAGAAAGATGTAAGCACAGAGAGGTCCAATAGAAAAAAAGCTCAGAGACTCCCAGGCTTGTGACCCCTACTCCCTGCTGCTTGTCCTGACCTGGCCTGCCACCCCGCACAGGAGGGCACCGCTGTACAGTACTGATTAAAGGCAAATTCTTCTATTTCTCACAAAGCAAAAAAAAAAAAAAACAGGTCATTAACAAGGCCCGCAGTACTTACACAATTTTGCTAAAGTGACTGCACTGAAGCTCTACCCTGCAGCACCCCACATACTGCAGGCAAGACAGCAGCAGCATTAAGGAATGTTCACCCTGCCTCCATCTGCCCTCGCCTCGCGTCAGATTACCATGAACACAAAGTTCACTTGTGCTGAACTAAGACCTATGTGCCCATCACAACATCATCTATTGAGATGTGAGCATTTTCTTTGACTCATTCCTCATCTTCTGCATACTGCCCTCCTCCTCCTCAGCCTTTATCACTAGCTCCATGCTCTAGCAAAGGGAGAGTTGATAGCCTGTGTAAAGTTAACCACTAGGAGCTCTCTCACCAGTACTCAGGAAGGAATTAATATAAATATAGTCTTTGGCTTCTCTGTTGACTGGTGATAGGGTAAAATGTTTAAGTTCAACTTTTATTCATTGAGAACACTATTCTAAGCTTATCTTTGTATTATCTGTTGCTATGCATACTAGAAATATAAATTATCAGTGCAAGTACAGTCAGTAGTCTCTGAAAATGTCTTGCACTGAATCTGCTCAAAACACACCTTTTACTCTTTTCTTCTGTCTCATCCACTTTGTAATCCTTTAATCTTTGCCAGCACAATGCTTTCTAAGAGAGTTATACCCATAAAAATAACAATACCTCTTTGCAGAGAGTGATATGAGTGAAACAGTAATACCAGAGAACACAAAGTAGTGCAAAAGTGCTCAAGAATGTTCGTGCTGGGAGTAGCTAAGCTCATGAATTGTTCCTCATGTTATGTGTCAGGTCTAACTCTTCGCAGCACTGACCCATGTCTGAGACTTTGTGTTATGTGGGTCAAATGTGAGGTCTGAGTGTTTGCATACAAAGTCAAAAGACAGGACTTTCCAGAAAAATCTGCCTTATCTCTACAGTTGTCTGATTTTTTCCAAAGACCTTTTCATTTTGTGTATTCTGCCTTGGAAACATGCCCACACCTGTTCCCTACAAAGTGCAGAGGCAGCCCCTCGTAAAGTAAGCTCTTCTACAAGCAGCAGACACAGGGCACAGAGCTTCAGATGTATCCTTTATTCCTTGCAGTCATCAGCTAGTTACTTCACTGTAACTGGTCTCTTCTGGCTTTCCCTTTCACACTGGTCCATACTGTTGCAATGTCTTCCCCTTTTCGTCTATGTGCATACATCTGAGCACTGACCAAGGGTATGTAATATCTGAGGTTTTTATTTTCTCCACAAGGGTTTCTGGCCTTTCCCTCAAAACTCCTGCATCTATACAAGAGCAATTTTTGTCTTTTTTTTCTCTTTTTTATGCCCCCATGTAGATGGAAGTGCAGGAATAAGAGGAAGCCATTCATATCTATGAGTTTAAGGCCAAGGTTTAAACTTTTTTAAGAATTTAGCATATTTCAGTTACCATTTTGCGCCCTGGTCTGTGCAGATGTTCCTCCCACCCTCACAGTGAAAAGCACAAGAGGGTAAAAATTTCAAAATGTTTACCCATCAATTTGTTTTTTCCACAGGTACCCAGAGAACAGAGGTGGACTACCAACAGTCAGATCAAGGGATGGTCATCACTAAGGATTGTGCACTACTTCCTGATAGGAAAAGTAATGGAGGTCCCAGAGTGATGGCTACATATTATACTGACAGAAAATGTATCTTAGCCACTGAGAAGGTCTTTCAAGGTACATGATCAACACTGTTTCTGGCTCATATGCAATTACTGGAGAGCGAACAGGCAGCAGGGTTTTACTGACAGCTGTCACGGTGTACAAGACTCCAGAAGCACAGGGTCTGATCATTGTGCCCTGGGCACACCCAGTAAGCGTGGTCAGAAAAATTCCCACATTCCGTCAGACCTGTACTGCCTGTCTTGCACACACCTGTGTACCCCAACCTGAGTCTGTCCATGTTCCAACGTGTCCTCCAGGCTGGGCCACACCTGCTCCTGCAGCAGTCACACCCCCAGCATCAACTGCTGTAAAAAAAGTCTGATCAGGACATCTGAGTCACCTTCTGCTAAACCTATGGGGTTTGGTACTCATTGTAGGAGCATGCCCTCACCACCAGGATGCATCCCATCCTACATGGTTATAAGGACTAGTTGTTCTCCTCTTTAACCTGGTTGCTGCAGGAAAAAAAAAAACAAACTGATGCTGTGCCAGTTGTTCACTGTGTGGAGTGGTTCACAGTCCATGGAGAAGGCATGGGTGTTTGTCTACAGGGGGAAGACCAGGCAAGACTGACACTGCACTGACCACATTCAAAATGCTGTGGCCATGGAGGCAGCTCCTAGCTAGGCTGGGCAGGCATCAGCTCACACCACCACAGTAACCTCTCCGTCTTCAGCAGCTTCATGCAAGTCCTCCTTGGGGCTCCTGACTCTTTCAGCGTTAATTTCACAATATTTATCTAGTACAAACCTAATGAAAGAACTACTGTGCAGTCAGAAAAGAGGCAGTTCTTAGCATGGAAGGATGAAATTCCTATGTTTTTGTGTGCTAGACTGTAGTGGTTCTGCTCTGGGTCAATTTGCTTTCACACCCCCCACACAATTGCTATTAGTTGAGAGAAGTTTTATGCAGACAAAAGAGACAGGATTTGGGGAAAATAATATGAACATTTATTACTAGCAAAATAAAAACTACTAAAGAACTATATCTACAATAATTCTACTTAAGTAAAAATGCTATGTATTTACAGAAATACTCCTCCCCCCTTTATATATCAGTCCAAGCAGGAGAAGTAATCCTTTTCTCCATTCTCTGAGTTCCAGCTCTCTCTCCAGTAACTCTGCAGTACTCTCGTCGCAGCTGGAATTCTTTCATCTCTCTCTCTTGCTCTGTGTCGGCCTCCAGGGCTGGGCCTACCTCCCTCCTGGCTAAGACCGAAGGCTGGGGGTTACCCAGGTCCTGAAGGGTCTTCTCTTCCATAGACTTGCAAGGGGACACTTGCCTACCATGGATCTTCTTCCACAGAGTTATAGGGGATAATGGCTTAAGAGTCCACCCCTGTTTCCCTATGGAGGTCCCTCTCCACAGGAGAACAGTCTTTGATAGACTTCTCTGGCATGAGTCTAGTATGGATCCCACACATGGATCCCAGCATCCTTACCCGAGCCGTTTCTGCTCCAGCGTAAGGCTTTCTCTCTCTGTCAAAGTCACAAATCTTCAGTAGCAGCATGGATCTTTCACACAGATCCCAAGCTTACCCAAGCCGTTCTGCTCCAGCATAAGCCTCGTCCCTTCAGGGTCATAAATCTTCAAGAGGCATAGATCCCTCACTCGGATCCCAACATCCCACCTGAGCCATTCCGCTCCAGCGTGGGTTTCCCTCAGGGTCACAAAATCTTCAGCAGGACTCTGCCTCACCTGTCCCTCTCATGAAGTCTCTGTTCTCTGGTACATCCACAAGCTCTTCTGTGAGCCGCATGGGGGGGTCTCCTCACCCCAACAAACTTTCACAGGTGGCAGGGGTTACTTTTTCAGTCTTTACCCTGCTGAAGGGAGAGAGCGAAAATGGGGGGAGAAGCAGGCCCCCCTTTGCCTTTCTCTCTCCTCCGGCTGCCAGCTTTGACCTTGGAAGTCCCTTATCTCTTCGCTGGAATTTCTCTGCAGCAGTTTCTCGTTTGAGCAATCAGTCCTTTAAAGTTTTTTTTCTTCACTCTCTTACAAGGGAGAAAAGAGGCTTCAGCACCACACCTGCCCCCCCCACCCAGGCCCAAGCCAGGGAAGGAGAGGGCCTTGGCCCTCTCTGGGCCCACCGCCCTTCTATATGGCTACCGTACCTAATTTTAACTGCGCAACAAGTCTTCTCTTCTGTTTTCTTAAAAATGTAATTAGCAAAGGCGTTACTGAGAGTTTTAATTGGCTTCTTGTCCCGAACTTCACCTGGACAAAACCATTCTCAGCCCCAGGGGCTGACTGACTGGGCAAAATCATGACATAGACCACTGAAGGAGAGATATCATGTGAGGAGGTGAATTGAGTAGGCTGTTTTTTCCTTTGATACCACATAAATAAAATTAACAAGTAGATTCTTTGTTCATTCCAAAGGCATCTTTTATTTCAGATTTACTACAGTGTCAGTACAGAGACAAATTTTGTTATGATATTCTCCAGCACAAGGTTGAATAATTGAATTGTCAGCCAAGAAACTAGTTGAAATCTTTAAAAAATATTTATAACTAACACAGATGCATTGTAGTGTTTTCAGTACTAATTTGTTCCCTCTTAAAGGCTTTCAGATCATTCAAATTGAGACAGACATTATTATTTTAAAGGATGTTTCTAATATGCTATTATATTACCTCTCCCGAAACTGAACATTCATCAGTCCAGGCAAGTTTGTCAGCTTTTGGAACCACAGATATTTATGTATTATGCATTCCTATCAATCACAGCAGAGGCATCTGCATTTTTCTTTTCAAAACAAAACAGGTATACACATGTCCTTTATTATTCTGTTTTCTTTAGATATTTCTTCTAACATACAGGAACCACTATTTTATATCTTAACAATTGGTAGTGTTAGGTATTAGAAACCACTCTGGCCTGACTAGGCTAGAAATTATAGCCAGATTTGCCAGACATTAGAAAATAAGGTACTGTAGCAGCTTCCTTAAATAGAGAATTGCAAACACAAATCCAAAGCCAGGCAGATATGGAGACTGAAAAGTTTACAAAAGGATTTGGTAAAGTACTACTGATTGCAACAGCACACAGAGAGACACAGACATTCAGGAGACCTTCTCCAGGTATACAGTCATAATATGTATGTCTATATATGGTGTTGCAATAGCTCTTTAGTGCTACCTTCATCCTCGAGGCTGTGCCTCCCCTGCACAGTGCTCCTCTGTGGAGAAAGGACGATGGTGTGGACGTGCCTCTCTGAGTGCAGACTTCAGGAGAAATCGAAAGCAGCCCACGCCTTCAAAGCAGCTCCAGTGCTGCCACGCCCCTGTGCATGTCCAGCCACCACCCTGTGTCCCTGTGCCCTGTCACGCAGTAGGGCCACGCACCTGTCCCTCGCTCCCTGGGCACCCCTGCTGGCTGCAAAGCTCTCTTTGGAGTCTCTGGGTGTTCTCCACAAACAACCCGAATGAGAGACAGCACCGCCGATAATCAATAACGGCAACTCTAGTAATATCCAGCTATCACAGTGCAGTAAACAGATATCAAATCTTTCATATTTGGTCAATTAAGCAGTAGGTAATAGGAGTCTCTTAAACCATCAGAGTGGCATTTTAAATAGATTACTGAGACTTTAAAAATTATTTGATGTAGGCTTTATCTTCCGATGTGCCGTGTTCTCAAACTTTTGCACGACTTGCAAAAGTGCTGCCAAACCTGCTTCCTGTCAACATAAGCAGCACTAAAACTAAGTCAGTAGCAAACAGAAGGCTCAGTAGCAGTGTCGAGTACAGCAGTCTGTGGGACTGGACAAACAGGGGAATGAGCAGCAGCCTTTGAGCAAAGAGTTCCAGGAGGGCTAATGGAATAGCATAAGCAGATAGGAAATCATGTACAGTTTAAAAATGAGTGAACAACTGGCCTACCTCCTAAAATAAATAATGAGTCTTTTCTTTCTAATGAATTAGTCATGAGGTTTTCTGTTGAACCTTTTCATTCCAAATCTCTGGTTTACATCTAAACACATTATACAATAAAATCTTTTCTATATTGATCACATTTTTTTTCCTAAAAGGGCAGGTTTTATTGCTCATGAGTAGATAAGGGATGTGGTTTAACCCCTAGACAGTGACTCTAGAATATCAGCATAATCCTTCTTAATGCTTTCTTTTCTACTTTAGCTGTGTAATCGTTTCCAAAAATATCTGTGTGACTAGGGATCCAAGTGAGCTCAACAACAGCTCCAGTCGATTTCAGTTGTTCACACAGCTGTATGACTTAAGAATGTATCCTTTATCCTCTTCTGAATTGCTAAGAGAGTCCCAGTAAAATCCTGTAGGATTTTATCTGTTGGTGTGAAACTGACTCCTGATTAATATTAACCTGCCAGTTTAAAGCTGGGATAATACAATTACCTAGAGCTAGATCTTGCAGCCCTACTTACACCTGTGAACACGCAAAAAAATTCAGGAAACATTGAGAACAGGGGAAAAAAAAATCCAACAGTGTAATGAGTGCACACATATGTTAGTGTTTCCAAATTACACAGCTGAAATCAATGAGAACTTTTATGGGAGCCTCTAGAAAATCTGCATCCTTGGCCAAAATTGAAAGATAAGTACTCATCCAGGGCATTATTAATGTTAATATATCATATCCATGTAATTAAAATTAAATACAATCCTTACACTGTAATTTTTAGAGTATTACAAGGCACACATGAAGGTGAGAAGCAATTTTGACTGACTAGTTACTGATTCATGTCGTTTTAACTATACCAATATATACCAAAATTTTGAGTACTAGTGTCATTATCACTAAGTCATCGAGCAAACAGGTGCAATTAAAACACAGGGAACCAAAAGGTTTTGCTTTTTATTTTATGTGGAAAATGAAAATTGCTTTTTCATTTAGAATGTTTCCTGATTCTGAAGTGTACATCGTGTTGGGTTGCACATCTGGCCTCTCAAAAGGCCCCTTTCTAAGAAGAAATTCATGCTGATAAGAACCATTCCGGTACCAGTGCAATATAAGGCCAGAGAGAAAGTATGTTGCTAAATCCTACCAAGAAAACAGTGACTAAACACTTTTTGTAATTAATTGCATAGATTATGCAAAGAAAAGGTGACTGTAATCAACATTTGCCACAAAATAGCTATAAAAATAATTCTTGATATTAGGTGTAGCTCTTCGGTTTAATTGTGGTCAAGTGTTTGTCACACCCTGAAAGCACTGGGGAGGTGGTCTGCCTTGGTTCCTGGGAGAAGAACAAGCTCTTACAACAGTGTGGTACTCTACTTAGACCTTAGCAGGGTTCTACATCACTTTCTTTCAACTATTTCTTTAGTCTGTTCACATGATTTTCAAAGTACTTCATCCTGTTTTGCCAAGTGATCCATTGTGGATGACTCCCTTTCAGAGAGTTTTCCAGGAAGGGTTTGATCGCAGAGTTGCCTACAACATGAAATTATACATTAGCAGCACGAAACCTCTGTAAGTGAAGAAAATTCTGCTGTATGATGCATTTTTTTTTTTATCTTTAAAGAAAATATCACTTCTGACAGTTCTTGGTTTTCCTACTATAAATCTAACATAGTGTTACTTACACTTATACAAATTCTCTCAAGATGTTTTTCAGTGAATCTGCAGGACCTTATACTAGTTTCATGGATCATCCACATCCTCTCCTTCATATTTATATTTGCTTTTATGTTCAAAATGTGCTTTTCTTGAAGAAAGTATTGGTTTTACTTCAATGGCATTGCTATCTCACACACCTGCATTTCCACTGCTGGCCTGTATTTCTATATTTGCCTTCGACCTGTTTACAATGGAACATTAATTCTGGGGAGAGTGAGAGACCCACTCAATCTGGCATGCATTTTCCCCCTTTGCAATGTAATCTGTATGTAAAGATCCATTCCAATTAAGTGGTTTTTTATGTCCTATGTGATTATTAAGATTTTTATTCTGTGATTACTAGCTACATATATCTAAATATATATCATAAAATAGGCTTCAGACACCCTAGATATAATAAAATGACTATCATATCCTTTTGTGCATCCATTTGCTATTATTCAGGTACACACTTCTCAGTTTATAACAGATCACTGCAAAAATTTATTTAATAATATAGAACAAGATTAGGGTTTTCATCTTCATTTCATTCACTGTCACTTAAAAGGTATGGCTCTTCTGCGTCCTAAATCTGAGCACATTTCAAATGAATATTTTTTGTGGTGATCAATGTTAACAACTTTCTGTGATGATCGTACATCCAACAACCATCTCCCTTCTGAACTTTTGCTGTTGTAACTGGATAATTTCTGCTTAAGTTATTTAGCTTTCCACCTTTGTTTTTCCCAATTACTGCTAAAATAGGCAGAAAAAAAATCCTTTAGGGAAAAGATCTTTCAGCATTATTTCCTAGTGGCATTTGTGAAACAAGTACACGTAATCCAGTTCTATATTGACATTGCATAAGTGAGCATCAGTTAAGTTTACACCTGAGTAGAGGATTAAAATGTAAAAATAAATCAGATTTTTCAAAAGCTGCTATAAATTTAATTTCTAACAACACAGATTTGTCAATATAGGATAGAAATTACATTCTACAAGACAAAAACAGTAATTGGGAGATTAGTGACCACATGGCATATAGAGGATTGGAGTACCAAGCCCTTTGTATTTTTTTAAAGAAGCATGTATATTTTCATAATAATTTGATTCCTTTTTCTCTGGTAATTTTATAGTCCTGGATCTTATTTAAAAAGCTCATTTCATATGGTAAACAGAACATAAAAATCTACATGCATATTCTTCTATTTAGTACAAAAAATATATTGAGTATATGCAGTTCTGATGATTTGAGATGGAATTTAAGAAACAAATTAAATAAAACTTCTCTTCTTGATGTGAGAAGATTACAGTAGCCATCATGGTAGAGGTAATTTAACATTTAATTATTTTCTTCTGTCTTAGAGATGTTTTGAGAATTATTCCTAGTGTCAAACAGAAATAAATCCTATAAACTAGCTATAATAAACCAGTAGGAGTTTTCACTGTGTCTGCAACATTTAGCTGGGACAGTTACTTTCCTTTCTGGCAGATGCTTTATGAGTCACATCATTTAGTACACCAGAGTTTTATAGTGAGGCATCATTGCATGCTGCAGAAAAGGTCACAATGTGTATCTGAAGAAATCCACCTGAGGATTCCCTGACAGTGCTCTTAGCTCACAGCTCTATAGCAAAGTTTTCACTGCCATAAGGAAAGTTTGGAGTCCGCTCCCTTACCCAGCACACATCCAGACAGCTAGGGGATGTACAAATGTCTGTCCAGGCAACAGTATTGCCACTGTCTTGTCTGTCCCTGCTCTATCCCAGACCCCTGAAAAGGAAGCTGCATATAAGACAGCAGAAGCCCTCAGAAGGAACATGAATTTTTGGAAGCAGTTAAAGAAACGCCACCAGTATATTTAATTCTGCTTTCTTTCGTGTTTGATTCAAACAACACTTCTGGAGAGGAGACAGGGAAAAGTCAGTGTTGACAGAGAATTTTTTGTGATCCACAATAGAGTGCTCCCTCTTTCCCACTTCAAACTTGATCTTCTCCCTCCCGGGACAGACACTGAACAAGCCTAAGGCCAAACTGGGACACAAAGCTCCAGACTGGAAGAAATTCTGTTCCACAAAGTAGGTGGTTAGAAATCTTCCCTGTGCCCTCATTTCCGTGACATCTGTAATCACTTTTTTTAAGCATCAGTCAGACCAGGCTCCTCAGAAGAGATAAGCTGCAGATTTCAGTAGGACTTAGGCATGAAAATGAAGCTAATTTTATGCAAGTTCCTTTTAACAGTTTCTTTCCATGTAGCAGATTTTGCATTGAATGTAGCTTGATTGACTGCAATATTCTGTATAACTGAGAAACGACAGCTGTCAGTTCTTAGACAACACAAACAAACTCAGAACGTAGGAACCCAAATCCTTCAGGAGTCTTGCTTTTGGGTCCCGCCTCGTAAGGCTGATGAGACCCCTGCCCAAGATTTCTTTGCTTGGTTCCACAAGGTAGAGCTGTACAGCCTAACAAGCAGGACATTTGATTGCCAGTAGCAGCCCACAAACTTTGTAACGTTTCTGGAAAGCCTTGGAGCTAGGACATGCTTGAGTTATCTTGGACCACCTGAAACCTTTCTTTTAGCTAGGTGAGCTGTAACAGAAATTGTTAGCTGCCAGGTGAATGTTACCTAATTTTTTTAAGTTTTAGCTTAGCTTTGTAGGTTTGTGTATTATAATGCCTATTGTTAAAATGCTTTTGCGATTTCTGTATATAATAGTAGAGGAGCAGTAGCTACTTTGTGTAGAGCAGCTATGAGCTGGAATAAAACTAGTGTAGAGGATTATACAAGTAACTGATCATAGAAGTGGTTCTGTAAGTGTGGAGACAGGATGGAAACAGACACTCCTGGTCTATAAGCAAATCACTAATGATCAATTACTGGTCATTAAGCCCTTTGGAAGGCCAATAAAACTGGCTTTAGAGATAACAAAGGGAACAAAGAACAAATATTTAACATGCGTAATTGAAACATACTATATATAGTATATTTAGATATAAAGTGGGATTGTGGACCAATGAAGAAAGAGTAACGTGCAGTACGTGCTAAGAAACATATAAAAATAGCCCCACACTGATCCTAGGGTAAGGTGAAAGAAATCCTCAGCAGCATCCTACTTCTTCCACTGAAGAACTCGGGACACTAACAACTCACCATAGCTCTCTCCCCTGCTTCTTGAGGACCAACAGAAGGGTGAGCATAACACTGGGGAAAAGGTAGAGATGAGCAAATAGGTTTGTACTAGCATCAATTGCATCATGACTTGGAAGGAGCTACAGTAATTGGAAAATTTGAAGTATTGGTTTTCTCAAAATCGGACTAATAATAATGCTGTGATTAGACTGCAAATACCTTAATTAACTCCTGGATTGATATGTAAGGTTTCATTTTTCAGCCCAGGTAAATTTTGTGATGTGGGGGCTTTTTGTGTATTTTGTACCCATAATTCTTAATTGTAATTGTGGCTGCAATGCAAAAATAGATTAACAAAGTTGTTATACTGTGGAGCATAAGGTCTACACAATGACAAAAAATACTGAGTGCATGGGATAGAAACTGAAGTATGAGTTAGTACTAAACCAAGCATATTATCTATAGGAGACAGAGATTTCAGAGAGATAATTGTGCCTATTGCTTGGAAGAATAAATAAAGCTTCTTTTGTTTAGAGAAGGTGAACACTTTTTATTCTGACAACTCTGTTTTCCCATTAGTAGCTTTCCAAGGCATTGCCATCCGATTGTTGACAGAAATGTGGTTTTGTAAGTATTAATTTCTAGAGGGGGTGGCTCTGTCCCTTAGGCCATAATTTTTGTCACAATAGAAGCAGCTTTTTACATTGC
This sequence comes from Pyrocephalus nanus, assembly GCA_038380795.1. Taxonomy (NCBI): domain Eukaryota; kingdom Metazoa; phylum Chordata; class Aves; order Passeriformes; family Tyrannidae; genus Pyrocephalus; species Pyrocephalus nanus. The sequence goes on from CM076266.1 coordinate 50,126,912, forward strand.
TAAAATTAGTCTTTCAGTTGACTTTGCTAGCAGAAATATGACAAATGTTTCTGAAAATTCTTATTAAGCAAATTTCATGTATATATTTATTGTAACTTCTTGACATTCTTTTAAAAAATGCAAAACATGGAGTATTTCTCTGAGGTATATGACACATTTAAATAACATCTCACAGAAATAACAGGATGTAGATGAAAATGGTCAAGATGACAATAGCTTTACTGTAATACATGCCCGCGTTTCCAGTACCATTTCTAGCATCTAAGACAGTCCACCTGAATCTTCTGCCTGTTTGCATTTTGATTTTTGTAAATAACAAAATGGACAGGGGGAATGGAGGACAGAAGGCCCAATAAAACCAGGTAAAAATTTTTCTCTTGTTCATATAAACTGTCTTGGGGCTGCTGTTGGCATATTTTCCTGTCCATATTCAGCTGCCTGTGAAATACTACTTGTGAAACCTGGAAGTTCACATCTGTACTTGTTCTGTGGGACCTCTCATTCCCACTTCTTTGAGTTAGCCACTACCTTCACAAAAAGTAATCCTCATGTGGCTAGGGTAGTGTCTGACAAAGAAACCACAAAAAACTCACTGATCATAACAAGCCTACTTTAAAAGAAGGTGACGGGACAGGGAATCTAGAAGAAAGAGAAGAGGAGCAGAGAGAACAGTGTCAGTGCTGTGAGGTCAGCAAAAGGAAAGTGTGAAGGGAAGAGACATTCGGAATAGAACATTTGTTGTGCCATGATCAAAAACAAGACCTTTTGGAAGGATAATGTCAGTTAATAACAGCTCACAATATTTCTGAAGAACTCAAACTCATCCTTTCAGTGAAACTCTTCTTACCGAGTGAAACCAGCACCTTCCATTGTTCAAATAACTTCCTCTTTTTTCTTCTGGTTGGTGGCCAAGCATAGCAATGATGGCAAGTAATATCATAAGCACTCAAAAGCCCTGAATAAAACTTCTGAGAAGTCTGAAAGGCCTGATAGCTCTACAGACATTCAAGTCCTCTATGTTATTGCCAGGCCGGCACCAGAAGTCATTTACTCACTTAAGTAGCCTATTCATCTTCATGTCCCCTACTTATTGCTCTCTGTCATAATGCAGTACAAATTCTTTTTCTCTGATTAATTATAATATCATAAATGTATCACTGGAAAAGAAGTTCTACCCTTCTTAGGGGAGCATAGCTAAAAAGATATGAAAATTACTTCTCCTAGGCTAAATGTTACCTTTTATTTCTGTCTGTGCTGGTTATTGTTCACATTATAATGAAGTTCCTATTTTCAAAAGAAAAACAAAGAAAAAGAAGGGAAACAAAAAATACATTCTGTATGTCAATTAGCCTAGAAAAAACATGATGGTTTACAAGCTCTTCCAATGCTGGATGATACCAAGAAATATCTACTAAGAAGTCTGTGTCCAGAAAATTTATTTTTACAATGTGTCGGGAAGGATTAAATCTGGACACAAATACTGTGCACATTCAGTCAAACCTAGTCAGACGGGGGAATGAGCAGAGCTCAGAGGAAGAGATTTAGACTAATATGGTAGTATTCACTGGAATAAGTGGAGAGCATGGACATGAAGAGGTAGTGTGGCTAAACTGATATGTAGTAATTCCTTCAGCTGCTGTGACTTCATCATCTGTTTGAGTATTTTCACAGTAGGGGTGACTTTGTCAGCTATTGAACTCAATAAAAAGTCTGCCTATTCCAGTGGTGTGATTATTCAGCTGTTGGAGTGAGTTGCTCAGAACGCATTTGGGGCTTTTGTATTCTTTCTGAGTCCATAAAATTGACTGGTTCATCTTTCTACATTTTCTACTATTATTAGGGTTTATATTTCTCCTCGTGGCTCATTTTTTAATTAGCCAGGCATTAGCTGTAAAGATATCACATAAATAGGAACAATAGTCTAGTATGGTTATGGGCAGAAGTTCTGTAGCTTATTTTCTCTCTCACAAGCAGTTCTAAATTTCCAAACATGGTTGCATAGGGAAAATGATACAAAGTTCTTGGGGTTTTTTAATTGAAATTTAAAAATCAGTTTCAGTTGGAAGATGTACAACATTTTTCAGGTATATAAACATTCAAAACAAATAATCATCTTTCCAGAAGAGGTCAAACACCTCTTGTTAACCTCCTCTAAATATGACAGGTCATGGAATGGAAGAATTATGAAGCAAAAATTATCATCATCCCTGACTTATGGATGGTAGAAAATTCTTCTAAGAAAAAGCACTAGATGTAAGGGAATGACTTACTGGACACTCATGGCTTGTAGACCATAAGGATGTATTCAACATAGCCTAGGCAGATTTCAGTTCAAAGGCATTATGATCCAAAAAATATTTCTTAAATTTACCTTTTTTTTCTAGCCTTATTTTGACATTGTACTGGGCATTAACAAACAAACTAAAATACAGCACCCAGTCCTGTGAGCTTCAGACTATGGGGTTTCCAGTTGTTGAGGACACTCTACAGACATAAAGCACTCCCAGTAAGACACCATTACTTTTGTTCAATGTTTGTACCTCCCCACAGCCCAAGGAAAATTACAGTTATCCAAATATAAAATACATCAGTCAGAAGCTCAGGCTTTGCTTTGGGCCATTGGCTGAAATATTTGTGTGCTTTACTTTCCACTGTACCTGAATGTTCTTCACAGAATATTTCAGCAGCAAGTATTTTGCCTTCCATCTCACACAAAATCACATTATAGTTTATTTATGAAATGCTAGGAAGCTAAAATCCTGCATATTTCTCTATATCAGACGATAACTATCTTGGGGGATATTTTTGCCTCCTGGTAGGCACTATCAGCAGCAGAGTATGTTCCCAGAAACTAAGTGAACAATAGTGTCACATTTTTGTTGTAATTTAGGAAAAGACTAATTAGAAACAAAGCAACAAGCTTGAATGCAACAGGGATCCAGAGCAGCCTTCACAAATGCATGCATGAGAAGCTATCTCTGGTCACAGGATAACTTTATCTGCTGAAACAGCAAGGAAGGCTGATACTGAATGGTATTATCATCTCAGAAATGGAAGTGTCACTCTGTGAATAGATGATAAACATCAGCTGAACAAAATTACCTTTATTTAGCATAAAAAATCATGATGTTTTAGCTGCATGTGTCTTCAGTGCCTTGAATCCCCACTTAAAAACCAAAATGGCAGGTAGCCAAAAAAATAGAAAATAACACTAAGAATGTAAAAGCTTATACAGTTACATTTTCCCATCTCCTACTGACACTATTACAAGTAAGAGGTCCCTCTAGGATCATCTTTACTGATCTTCACATGTGCATTGAAAACTAATGAGACACAATGAAAACCTGAGACATCTCATATATATTTGAGTGCAGTTCCTTTGAAAATATTAACTTTAGAGGAAGGAGGATTTGGCTTTGTCCAAGCTGGGAGCAGCAAATGGAAAAATGTTTCAGCCATCATAGACTTTCAGCCTCCCATGTGAAGTCTCACTTAAGACAAGAAAAATTATTCTCTTTCTCATGTTCCTCACTTCTCAAACACATTCTAAGATGATCACAATAAAGCATGGACAGGCTGGACAAGGTTAGTGATTTATATAGGAAGAAAGAAGGTAGAAATGACTGCCTCCTCCAAAAAGTCACCTGTTCCCTAGCTTTGAACCTCTGTATGTATATATTTGGCTTGTGACTTCACTTACTGAGTACCTCACGAAATGCTGTTTATCCTGGTCTGCAGCTTCTAGCAACCTGTGTTGCTCACCTGCTTGCATGCCCAGTGCTTCCCTCACAGTCTTTACAGATAAATCACTTTTCAGGAAAGAAAACTAAAGCTGTCAAAAATTTTGGAGCTTATGCACAGTAACGGTCTGGATATTCCCACCCTGTAGAAACTGACAGCAAACACAGTCAACAGCTTCAGTCTGAGCACATGAAGCAAGAGAAACATCACAGGAAATAGTCAAGCAAAGTTCAAGAAAGTTTGTTGACTTTATTTGATTTGTCTCCTAAACACAGTTTTGGGTTTTTTTTAATCAAGTTTCATTGAAGTCACTCTGAATTCTTTCCAATAAATGATGATACCATTGTATGGGAAGACCATGCATTTAACAGTGACACCTGTATCTTTGCTTTTGTTAAGGGTAATTTTGTTTCCTGATTCTGGGAAAGCTGACATCAAGTCAGCTACTCCTAAACACTAAGGACCCTGTACTTCACTCCCAACAAACTACGCTTTGTGCAGGAATGCCATAATAGGGGCAAAGAATACAGGACAAAGCTTATATTTAAATCATGCTACTGTATGCCCTGCTTTCAGATAGAAATCCATTTTCCCTGGCATCACTGAGATTAGGATTAACTAGTGTACTTGATGATGTTTTATCATCTCTAGTGCATAAATCTTCAAAGATTTGTTGATTTCCATCCTGAATACCTATGCAAACTTTGACTTCAGAATAAGCCCCCAGCACAAGATCTCATCTATTGTGTTGTCTGTCTGTGAAGGTTGCACATAACAAAGAGAGGCTTTGAAATGCTATAGCCAGAACTTTTGTTTCAGATGCTAAAACTTCTAGGTACATTCCCCTGACTATACCTTCCCTGCCAAGGAAAACATAATGACAAGTATATTTCTTAGAGTGATACAGCAGAGGGGTACAGATGTTTATCAGCAGCCTTGAGGTTCCATTTATCAGTAAATTTCCATCAGCCTTTGAGGTGCCCTGTGTTGTTCCTGTGGGCATGCTGGCTCCCCTAGGGCACGAGGATTGCTTCTCTCATGGGCAGACAGCCTAGCTGTGTGTACTGGGTCTCCCAGGTTTCAGTGTGAGTTTGCTGTCTGATGCAGATTTTGCAGCACAAAGTGACAGGTTTTGTGCCTCTTCTTCTCTTTGCCTTCTGGGTTTTTTTAGAAGGTTGTCATCTCTTCTTCCGCAGTAACTATGAGCCTGGGGAAACAACCTCCTACAAACAACATGCAGCTTTGTAACATCATTGCTCTTTTTTTCCCCTAAAAAAGGGAGCACAGGCGAGTGATGATGTGAGACAACAAATGAAATAAACAAAGTGTGAGAGATGAGAGCTCAAAAATGTATGACAAGGACCCCAGAGATGGACATAAAGAGCACACCCCTCACAACAGGCTGCTGGGGATTGTCAGAGTTCTTGGTCATCTAGGAGTGGTAGGCAAGCCCCGTGGTGTCAGCATCCCCCCTCTTGCGCTCTACCTTTCTAGTGGAAGTGATGGACAGAGTGGTCAGAGCAAAGAGAACATCAGCAAGCAGGTCCTGTGATTTACTGGACCTTTAAATGGTTGAGGCAAAAATTGAGAGGTAAGGGAAGGAGAGAATTTAGAAGCTGTGAGAAGTACTGAGGAGGGACTGCAGGGATCTGCCACCTGCACGTGCAGGTGGAGGCTGTGCGGGAAGGATGCCAAGGAGCTCCTGCCTCTTTGTGGCTTCAGCAGTCCTGGTTGCTTCCCATCCCCAGTCTGGACAAGGTCCTGGGAGAAGACCAGCAGCCCACAAGTCTCACAAAGAGAGATTACTGCAGGGATCAGTAGATGGTGGTCATGGTGTAGCCCTTGGTGCTGATGGAGGAAAGAGCACATCATCACTTCCAATATCAGACTGCCTGCCTCCAGGGCCTAGAGGAGGGGGGTCTGAACCAGCTGTGTGTGAAGACCAGCAGCCCTATCCTTCCTCCTCCAGGGCCAGGAGGACCCTCCAGCCTTTCATCTGTGCAACCCTGCCAGAAGCAGCCCCATGTTCCCAGGCCCAGGGTTCATTCTGTGCTGGGACTGGTGTTCCTTTCACAGCATCGCACAGCCTGTGAAGCACCAATAGCTCCCAGAACCCCACATGATGTCTATCTACATGGCTGCAATTCACCTATCTCTGTACTTCTGCATGGTATTTCAATTCCTTTTTCCATGCTTTTTGGACTGAGCAGGAGGGAACAGACAAAACCTTGACATACACTACAGTTTTCTGGAGTCTTGTTGTCAGGGGCCAATAGTAATAGATAGTAAGACTATCTCAGGAAAAGAAGAATAATGGTTTGGATCACAAACACTCAGAAAGCATTAATAATCACATCCTCTCATAATCCAGGGTTTTTCCTGTTTTTCTGTAAACACTTTGACAAGATATAGCCATCCCAAGGCCAAGTACCGGGTCCTGCACTTTGGTCACAACAACCCCTGCAGCTCTTCAGGCTGAGGACGGAGTGGCTGGAGAGCAGCCAGGCAGAAAGGGACCTGGGTGTACTCACTGACAGCAGCTGAACATGAGCCAGCAGTGTGCCCAGGTGGCCAAGAAGGCCAACGGCATCCTGGTCTGTATCAGACAGAGTGTGGCCAGCAGGAGCAGGGCAGTGATTCTTCCCCTGTACTCAGCGCTGGTGAGGCCACACCTGGAGTATTGTGTCCAGTTCTGGGCCCCTCAGTTTAGGAAGGATATTGATATGCTGGAGCAGGTCCAGAGAAGAGCAACAAGGCTGGTGAAGGGACTTGAGCACAAGTCCTATGAGGAGAGGCTGGGGTTGTTTAGTCTGGAGAAGAGGAGGCTCAGGGGAGACCTCATCACTCCCTACAACTACCTGAGAGGAGGTTGTATCCAGGTGGGGGTCGGTCTCTTCTCCCAGGCAATCAGCAGTAGGACAAGAGGGCATGGGCTTAAGCTCTGCCAGGGGAGGTTTAGGTTGGATATTAGGAAGAAATTTTTTACAGAGAGAGTAATCAGACATCAGAATGGGCAGCCCAGGGAGATGGTGGATTCCCCATCCCTGGAGGTTTTTAGGATGAGACTGGATGTGGCACTTGGTGCCATGGTCTAGTAACCACAGCGGTGTTGGATCAAGGGTTTGACTTGATGATCTCGGTGGTCTTTTCCAACCTGTTTGATTCTATGATTCTATGATCACCATGGCCACATTACATAGGATATACCTTATTCTCCTGCTAAACACAGTTGCTCAGCTGAGACTCATGTACAAAAGGTCCCTGACCTTTTCCTTACCCATTTGAATCTTGAAATTATTGGCACATATGCTTTGGAATATCTTCCCCAGTAATGCTTTCAAGTTCACCACTCTCATGTTTCTAGGCTAAATTTAATCTTGCATTTATGAAATGAATTTTTTCCTGAAGCATCTCAGCCTCAGTAACCATTATTGTAATAAGAGTGATGAACAAATACCTCTCTGGACTTAGTTCTATTGTCAAATTCTCTAGAAATCCAGCTTACAATTTCAAGGATATATTGAAACTGCAAGTCACACTCCATAACTGAAAAATAATGAAAAATAACCGTTGGCCAGGCTCTGTTTGGTAATTCTTTATGATTTACTATCAGTTTCAAATAGCACTGGCCTTCAGTAAATAAAAATGTATGGTTTTGTTTATTTCCATGACTGAGATTAAATCTTCTTTTTTTTCCCCTGTGATTATATCTAAGTTTTTGTTAACTCATAAACTACTACAATCTTTTTTTTTAGTATTTTTCACACTGCTTAAAAGGACTGTATCAGCATATGACCTGAAATCCTCCACAGATTATTTACTTTAGGGTCTGAAATGTCTAATTAATTCCTTCTGTTTCTCTTTTTTTTCAATAATTACATGTGAGATGATTATGACAGCGCTCTTCAGAAGCTATACTGGGTACATATTTCTCTTTACAATTCAACATCCAAATACTGTTGGAGAATACACATTGCTGAATAGTTTCTAGTGATTTACTTGGGTTTGTGCCATTTTTTTTTCCACATATGTTATTATTTGTGTTACATAGTATTTACAGTGTTGTTTGTCCAGCTTGAGCCCAGAAGGACACTTTCTTTCCATAGCTGCTCTGAGCCAGTATTTTTCATCAAATCTAAATGTCATCTGTATAAATCTTACTAGCTTGAAAGGCATGAAAAATTTATCACATTTTTCCTTGGGTGCCAAATGCAGCCTAACCAGACACCTGGGAAAATAGTGCAGCTCACAAAGGTTTCAGAAAGTTAAAAAAAAAAACAAACCTTTTAGTTTTGCTAATATGAACACCTGCCAGGAGCCCCATGATGTATGAGGGACAGAGATATTTGTCACTGACCATATCTCCCCTCAGTAGTGTAACAGACCTACTTTGTTTCTTCAGGTCTATCAATGGACAAACAAGGAGTTTCAGTTATCTTTTCTATAACTGCAAGAACTATTCTGTCTATTCTTCCTATTATTTCAGAGCAATGAGCATATCTTGCTCCTCTAAATCATGGCCTTCCAATGTGAAAGGATCACATAGGTGTGGGAATCGCTGGACAATTCAATGCTTTTCTGAATTTCTTTTAGTAGTCATAAGGTATTGATCCACCGGGAAATAGCTTCAAATCATTTTCAGCTTTTTTTGCTCATTTTGTTACATGGGATCTAAATGCTTAGATCACCTTGACGCATTGAATTGCACCGCGCTTGCCCTTTTTTCCATCCATTTCCATGAATTTGTACATTTATTTCTCATATATCTTCTGTAGACCTCACCTAGTGATTTTAAACTCTGTGACTCAACTATTTTCCTTTCCATTCCCTGTAATTTAAGTGTAGTAACACAACTTTTGGCAGCATCTTAGTATATGGGCCACCTGAAAATGAATACTAAACTATTTATCCCCAGACAGATTCACTGCCTCAGAGTCCTTTGCTCCTGTAAGACATTCTGAGCCAGGTCATACGCTCTGCACATGCCATGTGTGCCTTGCTGGAACTTCCAAGCTCTTCCAAAATGATAAGCTTTTTTTTAATTCCTGAATCTTTTCCGGTTGTTCAGGCGTCTCACTGGCTTGTGCTCTTTGTCACAGTGTACAAGTGACACAGAGTGTTCCTCTCCTAAGTCTCAAACATGACCTGATCCCTTCTCTGGGGCTCAAGCTTTCAAATACACTTTCTTCAGTCCTAGTGCAGTCATAACTTGTTCTGAAACTTCTTCTTGTCCTTTCTTTTTGTTTTTAAAAATTACCTCTATGTTTTATGTTTTCTATGACTTTTCCTTCTTAGTATGTTTTCCTAATTTTTCCAGTAAGTTTCACAAAGGCAAGATTGTGTAACAACATTTTTCTTTTATTTCTTTTCTTCTTTAATGGCAGACATTTATTGAAAGTCTAGAGTACTATATCATTTAAATCCCTTTCAATTAATTTTTTCAAACTTATAAAATTTCAGTGCTAGTGGGACTGTATTAGACCCTTTCTCCTATCTGGACTATGATCCAGCCCAACAATCTCTTGATGCTCAAGTCATCTCTTTGGAGTTATGTCCCATTCTGAACAGATATGTAACATCAAAAAATTTGCATACTCACAGCAGCTTATCCCTTTAAGATTCACTTCTCAATACATAACCATTGCAGACTCTGGCTCCTCAGCATAGCTACAGCTTCCAAGAATATCTAAAGAGATCAGGTGCTTTCAAACATCCCCATGTCAAGTTTCATTCATTCCAATGTGACATTCTTACTGTCCCTACTCACATGTAAAATGGCACAGGAGTGCCGTGACACAAAAAAAAAAAAAAAGCAGCTCTCCTTCCAGGCAAACATTTGCTGTTGTACTTCTACAACATTCTTGGCTTCCACAATTTTCGGGTTAGTCTTCCAAGAGTAGGGAAAGGCAGCCAAAGCTTAGGTCTGGCCAGTAGCCAAGGGGCAAGTCAGTGCCAGCATGGCAAAAGCAACCACAGCTTCACCTCAGCTGTAAATACAAGGTCTGGGACTTTCCCTGAGACTTTGACGGGAAGTTCTTTCAACTTGCGCAGACAGAAAAGGCTTGCGACATCCTCTCATCTGTTTCTCTCCTGTGCACTCACCCTGGCTTCCACTAGCTAAACACCAGACGGGCTGTCAGGGTTTCTGCACTCTGCTCTGCAGCTCCTGAGGTCTCTCTTGGTCCAGCCCATACAGCATCTCACCAGCTCGGGAAGCACTGGCTTGTTTAGGGGGACTGCATCAGGCTGAGTGCACAGGTGAGTTTTACATAGATGAGCCACAGGTTTCTCTCATTTCTGCTGGTGGGAATGGGGAACAAAATGGCTAAACTGTTGACCTGGGAAGCTTAGATGGGCTGAACTTAAATTTTTAAGTCTCCTGATGAAATATTACCCCAGTGTTTTTCCCTAGTTAACAAAAAAAACCACAGATCTAGGCCATGTCTGCTGGTATTTTATTGACATTATACAACCTATTTGTAACTAAGAGCTGATGTATGGGAGCACTGAGACATAGGAAAGTATTTTTATCTGTAAATTTGGGACAAACCAGAGCTTCATATTTGTCAATTAGTATACAGAGAACTTACATATAATATACCAAGTTTATTTAATCTTCCAGAGGTGTTTGCTATAGTTAAAGAAGCCAAGAAAGCTTCTGCAAATAAGGGTTGGTCAGTGGGCTTCAAATGATTGATCTAGAAAGTGGATTTCCTTTTCCAAGCCAGAGCCAAAATATTGGTTTGAATTCTAGTAGCAAGCACAGGGTGTGGATTTACCCCAAATTATAAGTTAGAACTAATAAAAGTTGGAACTAATGATTCTTTTCACTTTTGGGTTCATATGTGGATTTCAAGTTTTCCCATTCAAGCAGCATACCAATTTTAATCCTGTTTAATATTTTATAAGTAAGGGGTTTCAATGCTGCAGAAAGAAATGGATTTTTCTTAAATATTGTCTTTTATCAGCTCCACATTATTAATTCAGAGAACATTTGCAGCTGTCAGAACTGTTCTTCAACTTTGATATAGGAAAATTTCATATCCCCTCTAAATCTGCAACACAAACTGTCACTCAGACGAAAGGCAAATTTTTTCAAGTCTGTTGAGGCTTCAAAAATTATGCAATTAGTGGAAGATGTAAATTCTTTTTTTAGATGTGGCCTTTCTGAAGCTCCTAGATTTGTTAATAGCAATGATTTAGACTAGCATGAAGTAGCACTGTAACTACATACCAGAATATTGTAGCAGTCATTGAGAAATCAAGCATCCCTGTACTTGCTTCCTCCAAGAAGCTTCCTCCACTTGCTTCCTTTCTTATACAAATATATTAAACACTTTTCATATTTGTACATTTTTAGGCAGATGGCATGTTTACTTCTTTCGGTTACCGGCAGAAATGATGACCAGATAAGGGGTCTACGTTGTGTTGAGAAATTATTAAGAAAGTTACATTAGTGTTTTATTTCTGAGCAGAAGCTCACTTGGGAATGATTCTGCTGCTCTTCACCATATATTCTGCCACGTTTCACATCACAGAGCAGCTGGGGACATGCAGTCTTGGCTGCTCATGGGTGAAACAAAACAGTCTTACAGCTAACTGCAATTAAGCTCACAGGACCAGACCAGAGCTAGGTCCAAAGTAAAAACCCCATCAGCTTGGGTGTTGGGTCCTCAGGTTCCTCCATATAAACATATTCCCTCAAAAACACAGACAGCAACAGAGGCTTTCAGGGAGGGTAATTAAAATCTACATATTTTAAAGCCTCTTTTACTGCTTCCCCATCTATTTTTAATAAAACCTGTTTATTTGGTAACTTCAAGATTTGAGCCAACCATTTCTCCCATTCTGATCTTAGCTGCTGTGCTAGCAGAGTGGAACTACAACTTTTTCAATGTTTTATTTTCTGTGCCACATTTTAGAGACGTTGGCATTTGAATTCATTTTTATTCTATTTAGATCTTAATGTATATTGACTTTGGTGATTGAAAGCTTTTGGGTTTTTTCGTGAAGAAAAGGTAGGTACACGTATTTAAATGTCACATTTACATGCTTATTGCAGTCTAGATATGGGGATCTTTTTGTCCTTGCATGCTCCAAAGGAAAAATCTGGGGTGTTTTTTCCTCTTTTGACATCCCTGTTTAGAACCACATACTCTTTTCTTTTTCAAGATTTTCCCAACATGTACTCCCTTTAGTGAGAGCACTGACAATGAAAGAGTCAGTAAATTCACTTACTTGGTGTTATAGGCAGGACTGTGAGAAAAGGGTACACTCTCAAATGTCCTTGTGAGCCCTTCCTGGGCTGCTGCAGCAGTTTGGGCAGGGTGCTCGGGATGTGGTGCGCAGTGGGCAGCAGCTCAGGTAAGCACTGGTTATATTGGTGCTTCTTAGACAGAGGAGGAGGAATAATAGCTGCTGACAAAGACTTTAATTAGAGGACTTAAAAAACTGCTTCCCAATTTCATAATGACTACTGAGTACAGCCCTGGACTCACAGTTGCAAAGGTGCCTCTTTTTTTTTTTTTTTTTTACTTTACTAAATTGCTGAGGTGACCTGTGGTGGGGTTACAGGAGAAATGCTCTAACGTTGGTGACGGCAATATCCTGAGACACGGGTTCAGGCCACCTGGCTTGGGACTGCTCTTCTGGTCCTTGGCTGAGCTGCCTCTTGTGTTTCACTGGCAGAGTGACGCAGATCACTCTGGGTCAGGAGAAAGGCTAGGTCTAACCTTGGTCTGGGAGATGCAGTTCCCATGACTTGCTTAGGAAAACATGAAGTTAAGATTAAATCAGGAGTGAGGATAAGTTCTTAGTTCTGGATGATTTCCCTCCATGTACTTTTCTTAAGTGGAACAGCCTCACCAGAACAAATCAGAATGTGCAGAAAAAACATTTTCATAAACAGCGCAATATCCCTAAAAAAATAAAAATATTATTAAATTTCATTTGAGTCCTATAACTTGATCTGCACCAGAGCTTTATATAGCTTGGCTGTTCAAAGGTGTTTAATTATAATAGTCTGCTACAAACTGCTTGATCAATAGTGAAATGGCTCAGCCATCCAATTCAGACAAGTTACACCTGAGCACCTGATGATTGGGATCAAAGTGTTTTACTGCTGCCTGTCACCAATCCTTTAGTGATACCATTATGTGAGATATTTTCTGAGGAAATTTAAATAAACAAGCCTTAAGAGCTAAGAAATGTAGTGGAGAGGTTGATTGCCAAAGAGCAAAACACTTTCTGGCATCATTAGAGCACAGGAATGTTTGGCAAAGGATTGCTCTGGGTGGTCCCATGCTATGATGACTGTGAGAGCAGGAAATGTGTAAAAAGAACACAAGTACTCACAAGTGGATAATTACACAATAATAGTAATAGCATAAAATGGTAATCAAATAAAAGACAATGGGTTTATTCAGAAAACTCAGTTTGTCATTTTGTATTGCATTTCCTTGCTAGAAATGCAAGAGAGGGTCACCCTGCAGGAGGGAATTATTTTGTCCAATTAGGCAATTACAAAAGCAGCATGACACTGTGTTTTGCACCTCCTGGCACCCTCTTCTTTGCTCTTCAGCCAAGTTTAGTAAGAACACACAAGCTTTTCATTTGCCTCTGCTCTACATCATGTCCCAAATACACACCTTTTCCTTCACTCCTTTCTTGCTTATTGCACAGTCTTGATGTGCAGAACCAAGAGGGTGACTTCTGCCTTGACCGCACATATTTCACTGGGATAGGAACAAGAGAGAGGCAGTGACTTTGAGACCCAGGAGACAGTAGAAGACAGAAACCAGGGGGATTTCTGTCTGGAGACAGCACCCTCTGCGTAAGAGGGTGCAGGCAGCAGGGATTTGTAAGAGATCTTGTGTAAGGTTTCCTGTGCCCCTGTGCAGTGGGCCATGGCACAGGATAACACTGGCTGCCCTGGGCTGCACTGCAAGCAATTCAGTGGCAATGCTGTGCCCCAAGAGCAGTGCCTGGCAGACAGGTGTCATTTATACCTGGCTGGGAGCCAAGGTAATGTCATGCTGCTGTGCACGCCCATCCCTGCTTGCCAGGTGAGGAAATCAGCAGCAGCAGCAGCTCAGGCATCTGCAAAACCTGGGCTGAACTCACACGGAGCTTTGATCAGAATAAAGAAAAAAACAAAGTAGATCTTTCATGCTGCCCTGAACAGCTCTGTAGTTTTTTACTAATCCCATTACTGTTTTATTTTGAGGGGAGGGTTGTTCTATTTTAAAGCATGTTTCTAAATTCAAACTTCTCAGCAATTAATTTTCAAAGTCTGTAGCTTAAAGTTATTGCTTGAAGCATCTTGAAATCATTGGCTTAGTAAGGAGAACTTCTTCCATCTTGAGAAAGAATTAGTTTTTTTCTTTCTTTTTTTTTTCTTTTTTTTTTTTCTTTTTTTTTTTTTTCTTTTTTTCTTTTTGTGAGGAATATAATTTCTTCTGAAAATACCAGTGTTCATTTTTCCCTGAAGGCAGGCATGTCTCTGCTGATGTCACTTGACTTTACACAAGCGGGAGAGGAAAATGTTGAAGTCCACATAAAGGAAACCTAAAGGAGCAAGTAAACACATTTAATAAATATACTTCACATTAAGTGAGTAAGGGAGCTGATAAAGTTATTTTCTGTCTTGGATTGTCATTCAACTGTAGTCTTTAAATGCATTTTAGTATATAAGCTAGTGTAAGCAAGAACACAGGTTAATGAACTTTCTGTAAAATATGATTGGCCCCATTCCAGACACGTTGTGAATACACATTATTTTTTTTGGCATGAAAACTTCATATTCATGCTCCGTTTCCTTAAATCATTCATCATACTCTCCCTCCTCAGATTTCTAAGGGTATAAGACAGCCAAGAACTGTCATTGTACCACAGCAGCCACCTTGCCTCTGTTCTTATCACAGGTGTTAGGAAGCAACTGGGCTTCATTTCCTTTTCACTTGTACAGCCCCATCCAAACACAAGCTAACTTAAAATCAACAATTCACTGGTGTAAATGGGAAGAGAGTCAGGCTTCTCACGCAACTCCTAGAGCTCATAATAAATATGTGTCATGAACTTTTCATTTTTAGTGTTCTGAAGGTCTGTTTTTAGCTGGTTGCTGGTATAATGCCAGCCAGTTCCAATCTCACTGTATGCTACTGAGGGCCTGTCAGTAAAAGTTTCCTGAGTAACATCCCCTGACTCGTTCTCCATGACTTTTGACCACAATAACAGAGGATCACAGTTGAAAGCCACTTCTTACTTGCTTCATTCTCTTTTGGTCATACAGACATGTATTTGGGTGTGTGTACATTACAAATTTTTTAGTGTGTCCATTATTCTAGCTTCATCTCTGCAGGAAGTGAGATTTCTCTGCTCATGCAGAGGTATGTGAGTGCCTTATGTTTGTGTGTTTCCCAGTAGGTTTTCTAGTTATGATTTTAAATATACCAGGAGGGCAGAGTGCTCTCTTTTCCATATGTTGCATGAAAAAGGGCAGCTGACGACCCCACAGAAAAGTTCAGAAAAATTAAAGACTGTGACTATATACATTTGAAATACCTAAAATTGACTAGAAGAAGTGTTCTAGGAGTCATCTCCTGTGATTGGAAACAGTCTCAAACAGCGCTTGTAATCAGCGCTGAAGAAACACAAACCCCTAGGAAGCCAGGCTTCATTATTTCTAGTGTTATTTTTCTCTGAGACAGAGCTATTTGTTAATGTCTGTAAATGGCAGATGCTTGAAAGAACAGCTTCACAGTGAGGGGAGGACTCGGCAGGAGAGCAAGGGGTGCCTCTCCATGCATCGTGCATCTGCAAGCATGTCTTTCAAGGTCTCAGCACATCTCCTGGGCCAGCTGGGATAAACCCAGTGTGCCTTGCACCATCGGCAGGTCTGTCTCTCCTTCTCACAGTTGATCACCTACTGCTGTTTTAAGAAATATTTTCATTCCTCTTGAAGTTGACTAGGCTGGATTAAAGCTTAATACCTACACACCTCAGAACAGTACAACAGCCCTGAAGAGACTGAGGAAATTACTCAAGTTATAGCTGGGTCTTACACGTTTATGGGAGCAGCTGGAGGTGGTGAGATTTCCAGCCCTCTCAGTACTTTGCTATGATTTAGACAACATTAAGCACATCTATTTAGGACGATACTTCATCTGGTTGAAGAGCCTCCAGGCAGCTTTAGTGTACTCCTGATAAAAAGTGAAGATGTGGTAAATGCAATGTCCTCTGCAGGAGGATTTATTGTCTCAAACAATTATTTTTTTTATCAGCTTTGTCAAAACTTGGAGCCCAGGATTTTCTGCTGAGAAGAGCAGCAGATATTCATTTGCTTGAAAGAAAATTCAGGAATAATTTGTTGTAATACATTTGTTTGGAGCTATTCTGCTGTTTTCTTTATGTGTTTAAGTACTGGATTAATCATGGGAGAGTAGTTTAGCCACATGCCTTTCAGTTTTAGGTATATCAAGAAACAGAAAATGCAATTTGGAATTTAGAGCAGATTTGGTTCCACAGCTGTCAACTTATGAGAAACAGTATTTGTTATAGAGTGCATTCTTTCTCTTTCTGTAGGAATAGTAAAATGAAATTTTAAGTAAATGAGATTGCCTCCAAGTAGTGCACGTCTTCTGAGGAGAAATTTTAAATTGCATTTCACCTGTTTTCCAAGCCACACCAGAATTACTGTATATTATGCATGTGTGAAATATTTCATAAAGTATTCCAAAGCTGCAGTACTACATATGTAAGAAATGAAGTATTAGTCTCTCTCTTTTTCTACTATAAAATATAAAATATATATTTTATTGGGCTACTATATGTAATTTTAGTGTATTAGCGTATTTTTGGCTAATATACACCTTTTGATCATAGATTACAGGACAAGCAGAAGTCTCATTTAGAAAAAAAAAAAAAAAAAACAGCAGTTGTGGATTACTTCTACTTGCGAGTACATGCAAAAACATTTAAAACAATAATGAGAATTAATTCTATTCCTGAAAGAAACTGTTTAACTTCGGAGAACTCAACAGCATGAGAAACTAAAAATAATCAGTGAAAACTATAAATCCAAACAAAAATATGTACTCATTTACTTGTTTGGTTCAAGTTCACCATACCCATCAAGAGGCTTGATATAAATACATACATACATGCATACATACAGATCTGCATACATACATACAGATCCTGGCCATTTCCACTGCCTTTGTCACACTCAGTCATAGGCAGTGTTCTTCATTGCCACCAGCTTATGTACATGCCTATAGGTTGGTGTCAAAGCACCATAGTTACCCACAGTGCAACCCAGCCATGATTGAGAAGGATGTATGTTTATCAGATAGGGAGGGATTAGGCGTGTACAGAGGCATCAGGGGAGCAAACCTGATTAAACCTGCTTGGTCTGTTCAAAGATGTATGAGGAAGGTCTGCAGGGCTTGGGGCAAGAGTTTATTTTCATCAGTTCAGCCTTAAATGCCAACTCAAGATCAGCTCACAGTTGCCCAGCAAGTTCAGGAGGAGTAATCATATTAAGTCCAACAGCATGCAGGGCTTTCTCTCTATAGTGGTGGTGAGAATCTGTTTTAAAAGTGTTTTGTAAGAGACATGCTGTAAACCTCTGTTGGTGAAATGAGTTGCCATGTGCTCAGCCCTGCCTGTGTGTTTCAAAATATGTAAGCAAGTTCTTGAATCAATGTGAGGAACTGCATGCTTTCCTGACCGGAGAGGTACAGAGCTTTGACTGAAAGAAACCTCCAGTAGAGGCTTGAGGACTAATATATGTGGATGCTGTGTGAGAAAGTTCAGCTGATCCTTACTGTAGTGACAAGAGATACAGAAGACAAAAGAAAAAAATTGGAAACAGCTAAATCCATTGAGTTAAAAGAGCAGTGGAGTTACAGTGAGATGTAAGAAGTCATGTCAGCAGTTTAAAATGAGGGTATCGTCTGAATCCAAACTGCTTATTCCAGAGGTCCTGGTTTCACTGTTGTACCAGCAGAGTTAAAAAACAAAGGTTGGCAAACCTGAGGGAAGAGCTAACGCAGCAAGATACTATTAGAGTTCAGCTGTGCAATGGACTAAATTTAATAAGCTCAATCCAAGTGTCTCTCCATCATTATAGAAAAATAACCCTTTTGAAATCTGGAGACTGAAGGTTTTTCTAGAAAGGTTAACCCAGAAAACAGACATCATACCCATATTCTGCTACACAGAATCACTGGAATATGCAGTCAGTATCATGTCATGGCTTCTGTATAAACATACATGAATTCACACAGCTAAATCTACCCCAAGAATTCTGTATAATGTGCAAGATGAATTATGGCAGAACTTTTATTTGCCTCCAGAATGCTGTACCAGAGCAATGACAAGCTGCTCTAGTGAGTCCATTCTCACTGTTTATTATTTGCATAGTGTAACAGAATCCTTGCTGCTATTTACAAGGAAATAGCAGTAAAATATTTTGTTTACATAAAAACAAGGCCTTTGACATTTCATTTTTTAAAGTTATGCTGCCATAATATTTTTTCTGTTTATAATCCAGATGTCCACCTTTGGGGTTATGATTCTTGCAATGAGTTTAAAGAAAAAGATAAGCAGATCAGCAGTGTAAATCTTACATTAAAGTGTAAATCCTACATTAGACAACAATATAACCTACTTATAAACCTTTCATTTACATAACAGTGGATCAAATTCCTGCCAATACTTCGGCAGTTTCTCTTATCACAGTCGTTATACCCTGCTTTGTCTTATAAATTTTTGCCCTAAATCAAACGATAAAAGAATATAATCCCAGTGGAATCTTTTGGAAAATGATAGAGGGACAAATACAGAAGTTCTGTCACAGCTGGGAGCCAGCACAGGCCACCAGGCAACATCAAGTGCCGAAAAATGGATTTGTCCACCTAGCAGAATAATAAGCAGAGTATACAAGACTCTGAAGGTGGAAGGTGATGTTCCATGAGAAGTATAATTTGAGGAGAAAATGAGGTCAGGAGATTTGGCAGCTGCTTACAGAGAATCTGTTAAAAGTAGAGGCATAGAGATTGCAATGCAGAGCAAGGGCTGAAGTAAAACAGCCATGCAGGTGGAGCTGTCAGTTCTTCCAAAACTTCAAAATCTAATACCATACATAAATCAAAATCTGTGGACAAGCACAGAATTTTGCTGATATATTATAAGGAGAGAATTGATGCACCACTCAGCTGAGAGAAAGCTATTGACTAACGACTCCAAGACTTTGTAATGCCTATTTTGCTCTTTGTTCACTAGAAGGGTCAACCATGATAAAAGTAGCAAAGAGCTGGAAATTCTTACCAAGTGACAGAACAAAGAGATTAGGCCTTGCTTAGGTGAGTTAAATGACCTGAGATCAGTGAAGCTGATGGAATTCACCTCACACTGTTCAGGAGAAAACTGAAGTATTTCCACAGTTGTAAATAACTATCTTTAAGAATTGTGTGGAAGAGGTAAAGTTTTAAAAGACTGAAAAGGCAAGAATACAGCTATCTTTAAATGTACCAAGAAAGAGGAGGTGCATAATTATGGCCCAATCAATTTAAATACAATTCTCAAACAAATAAAGGAAGTAAATAGAACATAAGAAAGAAATGGGTTATAGGCATAAGGATTAATTAAAAAAAAGTCATTCCAAACAAACCTCATTTCCTCTTATAAAAGGATAACAGGTCTTGGGAATACAGCTTGGCATGAGCAAAGTTTTTAGTATGTTATATGACAGGGAAAAAAGTCAAAAGCAAACTAGGAAATGCAGTTTAGACTAAACTTATATAAGGTAAGGTTTTATGGAAATAGCAAAAGAAACATTTTTCAGTCTCTCAGTTAAACATTATCAAAGTAGAAGACTGCATTTACTGCAGATATACAGGTGGTCTCTCCTGGCAGAAGTCCTGTTCCAGAATTTAATTAAAAGGCTGGAATAGATGTTGGAATAGACACTATACTAATGAAACCTGACAATCTGACAAAGTTGAAAAGGGCTGCAAGCACGTTAGAGGACAGGCTTGGAAATCAAAATGATCTTGACAAATCGAAGCTCCAGTTTGAAAAATATGGTGCTATTCAACAGGGACTGCACAATACAGTTCTAAGTTGGAAAACACTGCAGAAATCAAGGATGGAACAAGTGGTGTGGGAGCAGTCCAGTTAAAGGATTGGGTGTAACAAGATGCCATTGCACTAGTATTTCAGTTCTGATGAGATGTAGAAGCAGATCATCACTTTTCAAGCTTTACTTTATACCCAGAGAGCTCATGGAACACATGAAAGTAGATTCCTTTTCACAAAAGCTCAGATAGAAGACATGTTTTAGAAGGACCCAAGCACACTGCAGCTGCTAGAAGGCACACAGGTTGCAGTGCTAGGCTAGAGTTAGTCCAAGGTGGAAATCTCTGACACATGGATAGTGCAAAAATCATGAGCTCAGCACCACCTGTTGCACTCCACACCACGGTTCTTGTTGCCCCACACTACTTGTTAAAGCACTCATCACCTTAATGCATCACAAGCTGACTATGAATCAGCTGTGTTGTGACTAAGACAAAGGTGACAGCAGGATCACGTGTGATCTGTGAGGCAAGTTAAGCAATCCTTCTAGTATCTGGTAAGATGGCTGCAAGAGTACTGCGTTCAGTTTTAGTGACATACTTTTAATTAACAATTGGAGCAGTTTAGCCTAGAAAGATCAGAAGAAAGCCATGAGGAAGATTGTCACTCTCAGAAGCACAAGTTGCAGGGAAAGATTTGGAACTGTTTTATCTAGAGAAGAAAAGGGTGAAATGGTAACAGCTTTCATGTCCAACAAAGGCTGCTGCAAAGAGAAGGGGGGATAAATTGACAGCTGTGTCTACTGTGGGGGAGGCAATACAGATTGCTAATAGGAAAATCTGCCTAATAGAAGGGCTGAGAAAGCAGTGAGCCAGGAAAACTTCAGCATCCACAACACAGGAAGACTTTACAAACAGGTTAGACAAGCATCTGTCAAATTTGGTTTAAACACAGCTCATTCTGCCTCAGGAAGAGAGATGGACTGGATAATCCCTTGAGATCACTACCAGAGCTATTTGTTTTGCTTCTTTTTCAAATGTAAATAGTAAAATTACTCTTTCCTGCTCCTTTCATCTCGTTTTTCTAACTTTTGAATCATTCCACTGATCTTCCATCTGCATTTCAAATTACATCTTTCTGATCTTTCCATTATCCATCCCAATCTATGTCTTGATCTCATCTCTGCCTTCCTGATTTTGGCACTCTACTTCATCTGTGGAGTTGCTTCTGCTAGGATCCCTTCTTTGCCCAAGTGCCAAGCAATGTGCCTGTCTTAATTCAATTGCCTACACAATCAAAGCATTTGGCTTTGATTAACTGCTTAACTAAACATTATATCTTCATTCACTTCCCCTAAGTGTTTCTGCAATGGGTAAAAATGACAGTGTTGTAGTTTGTTAGGTTCTTTTTTTCTTTCAGCACCTCCTTTTATGATTACTGACCATTTGGTGTACAAGAACACAGCAACACTGCAGAGGAGAAAGAATCCATTTAACCATTGCAGAAGCTTACATGGTTTACCTTTTAAATAACAAAAGGAATCGCTAGTGCTCTAATGTTAGAGGAATGGATATAAGCAAAAACATTATGTGTGGATAAAAAGCTCTATGGCTGTTTCTGAGTTAATCTACAGCTACTTATGTGAAAGAACAGACAGTGGTTACTGCATGTTTCTTTGCTGGTATTTCTGCTCTCCTCTGGTGCTTTGAGAGCACTCAGCATAACCCATGGGCATGGAGCAGAGCCCCACTGCCACAGCTGCCTCTGGGCTGAGCTCCCAGTTATCACACAAGCCTTGTGTCCCTTGTGAGACACTTCTGCTTCCCATCTTTCACACTGACGTATGACAATAAAACACATTGTCCTATAGAAAATTACTATCCTTTTGCATTGGAGCTATCACTGTCATGAATCTGGGTGTCCATTCTTTAGACTTTACAATCACACAGTTGCCTTAGATGCTGCATTTTCTTCAACACACACAGCAACTCTCTATATGCTTGCAACTTACTGCCTGAGTTAACCTCCAGAAGTTCACTGGCAAGCCCAAAATCTTCTTTCAGTTTATTAACAGCCAGCTGGCACAAAGGCACGATGAATGAAAGGAAAAGTAGGATTCTATGAAGAAAATTACCTTAATTTCTGTCTTTATTAAAAGGAGCCACAGTCCAGAAGGCCTGGGATTTAAAAGCAAACTTACCTTTTCTTAAATGTGATTTTCAGAAGTAGCAGATGCACTATTAAATTACTATCAGCTTTACAATATACTTAATTTATTAAAAAGTTCATTGGTGAACAGTTTGTTTCTAATATATAATATGTGCCATCAAAAGAGCTATGGCCATCTCTATTAGGTAATTATTAAAAATAAAAAGTAAATTCTGCTTACTTTATTCAAACAAATTGTGTCTCTTCTTAAAAATTGTATTAAGCTACATTAGACCACCAATACTAAAGAAAACCTTAACTCCCTTCAGCTGTCTATGTCTTCTACATTCCCTTTACATCTTAGTACTTCAAGAAACTGCATTTAGAAAAAAAAATGTTCCTTCCATTAATTTTTTCTTTTCAGCTCCTTCTTTTTCTCCTCTCTGGCAAAATGAGTTCAGTGTTCCCTAGCAAATGAGGTGTTCAGTATAAGTGAGCAGTGGAAGCACTTCAAAGACTTATTTCTTGCTGGTGAATCCATTCCAATATTAAATATTTTGATAAGCTCAAGCAAAACATAACATGATTGATCTACCAAATATGTTACCTGATAACATCAATTTGAGTTTTGGGGGGGGTGGGGGTCCAGTCTTACTTTGGAGAGGAGAATGATTTGCATAGTTCACTCAGGAATAACTTAAGGATTTCTTGAGGACAAACACAGATGTTTTCAACTGGATGATTGGGTGTTAGATAAAAGTTTTACTTTTAATTTTAGATAGGATCCTACTTTGTTAAATAGAAAAATTAAGAAAGGAAAGTTGAGCCTTATTAGGTATTGAGCTGGACCATTTATTATTATTACATAAACAACTCTTCTGTATTTTTTGAAATACAGACCATCCCCAAAAAGGGAATTTAAAGCTGTAGTCACATTAGAGCCTCGTTGGACATTATTAAGAAGATTATCAAAGAATGATTTTTAAATATGTCAAAGGACTTTGTAATTTTATGCACGTTTCAGAGTCCACAAATATTCAGGACATATTCAGATGGGAACCTATGAGGATCTATTTTCATTTTCAGTGTGCTACTCGATGTGTACATGCATAGCTGGGACTGCAGTTTCAGTAGAGCCAGGGTGAAATCCTTGCTGTGCTGCAAAGCCTAAAAAGGTAGTTTGTACTTTGAACACAAAGCTGTGTTCAAGCCACACTCCAGTGTGTAGATACTCAGGCATTTTCTGCCTGAATCCACACCTTCCCCTAATGACCAAAAGCAGCTCTGTTGGCAGCTCTCTAAATGACAGACTCCCACAGCTCATTGCATGAATGCTGCTGAGCAGACCCGGATGCCAACTGAGGGCTACATAGCTACACACAGAGGTACTACAAACCAAAATCTTCATTTATGATTCTCAGAGTAAGCATTTATGTGTCCATCTCACTAGCAAGGCTTACACCCTACAGGTTAGGCCACGGATGTTTGTATCCTTGACTTATGTCTAGGTTGTGGCAGCATAGGGGGAAGTTCAGGCTTGATTTTTTTATTCACCAAATATATGCAAGGTTTGGGTTAAACAATTTAAAATCATGTCAGATTGTTAAAAAGAAAAAACTGTTCTGGCTAGAGAAAATCACAAAAGAAAGTGAAGAACATCATCTTGGGGATTTTAAATGGCAGTATGTTTAAATTGCAGCATTCTGAATGGTGCTTCACAGAAGAACGTATGCAAAAGGTTCATAAATAGCAGGAGCAAAGCAGTTGTTTTGCATTTAGCTAACAATTTCATGAATTTCTTTCCTACAAATTGGAATATCTGTTATTCCCACAGCTCTAATTAAGACAGTTACCTGTAATACAGTGAAAAACTAGAATCAGGGCTCCTGCAAATTAAACTGCTGCTCTAAGCACCAAACTTATGGCCAGTTCAAGAGAGGGGTCTCTTAGGGTCTCTTCTTGGAGCTCTTATCTGAGTTCACCTTTTGTAAAGGGAAAACAGCATGTGGACCTACTGCAAGACCTTTGGATCAGACCTTTTTGATTCTTTATTTGTATCATGGGTCTCACTCTGCAAGTGCAGAACATACAGACTGCTATTGCAATGGATAATACATTAAAGACTTGGAATCTGCCAGGTACAGTGATAAAGATAGATAAAAATTTCAAAGAGAATTTTATTATACATAATACATAAATCTGTGTTCAACATGAAATATTCCAAGTCCACTGTCCAAATGCTTCATAGAACATTCTTTAGAAAATTGTAAAACAACAATAAAACAAACTGGCACTGACTAGTTGCATTAAGGAAATATTAAGGACAACAGGTAGTTTTATAGCTACCTTTTATAGCATCTCTCATTCAAGTATTCTAAAAAACACCTTTCAGGTTTTAATATGATTAGAAACAGAGTCCTTCTAAATGTTTTTCCATAGCATATGTAAGCAGAAATTACTCTGAAATGTGCGCTACCCTTACTCTCTTGTGCTCCAATGTCTTTTCCTCCTGTTTTCCCTTTGAGAGAGGAA
Organism: Pyrocephalus nanus; assembly: GCA_038380795.1. NCBI lineage: Eukaryota > Metazoa > Chordata > Aves > Passeriformes > Tyrannidae > Pyrocephalus > Pyrocephalus nanus. The sequence continues at coordinate 50,151,413 of CM076266.1, forward strand.
AACTGCAATAGTTCAGCTGAATGTTAAAATCCATAAAATGGATTGAAAAGAGGGTGCCATATGAGAGATGGAGAAGTGAGTATTCAGGCCATTATTTAAAAAACTGTACAGAAATCTTCTGAGTATGTATTCAGAAGAGTGTGCAGGAATCATATTAAGCAGCAAGAAAACTCTTAGATTTCTGAGAGCTGTACATCCACAGTGGATACTAGCCTTTCATTTTCCAGAGATTCATGTTTTGTTTAGCTTGTTCCTATTACTTTTTTTTTTTTTAACAGATGAATACAAATCCTTCCAACGTGATGGCCTTGGCTCCTAACACTTCTAACAAAAGAGAAACAGTGTGCATATTTGGAACTGGTGATTTTGGACGAGCTCTGGGGCATAAAATGATTCAGTGTGGCTATCCTGTGGTGTATGGAAGTCGGAGCACCCAGATATCAAACCTGATTCCCAAGGATGCAGAGGTGTTGAGCCACGCAGAGGCAGCACAGAAAGCTGCCATCATCATTATAGCAATCCAGAGGCAACATTACAACTTCCTTACACCCCTAGCAGAAATTCTCCGTGGAAAAGTCGTGGTGGACATAAGCAACAACTTAAAATTAAACCAGTATCCTGAATCCAATGCAGAGTACCTTGCTCAGCTGCTGCCAGGAGCCAGGGTTGTGAAAGCCTTTAACACCGTATCAGCCTGGGCCTTGCAGTCGGGCGCGTTGGATGCAAGCCGGCAGGTAGGTCTGAGCTACAGGGATTTCCTTTGTCATAGTTATTCATTGAATGACTTCTTATTAGCCAGACAAAATACACAGGGGACATAGGAATCAGAGAGGGTTGAAATGGTATTTTCTCTATAATCCCCCATTTCAAAATAATTTGAGCTAAAATTTCCTTTGGGTTTGTAATATGGCATGACAAGGAATATCAATAGCTTGCCTCTGAACTCAGTGTTTAGAGACATGAGACAAGCAAGGACAGAAAGACGGCGGAGCTACAAAGAGAGAAATAGCAAATCAGGAGGACGTGAGGGTTGTATCAGTTGTTCATAGGGGTTGTAAAATTAAACAGAAAGGAGATAGAAGGAATACAATGAAGCAAGAATAAAATGAAAAAAGTAAAAACAAGGAGGCAAGGCATATGATAGGCCAATGAGTATGGGCAACAGAAGTGAGCTAGAAGATGAATAAATTACTAAAATTTTCTGAATTAGAATCTATCACCACCTAAGTTTAACACATCAGTGTGTGCAAACCATTTCAACCTGCTCCTTAACCACAGGCCAGCAAGCACAGAGCTGCACATAGGAAGAAAAACGGCAGCTTATTTGAAGAAAAAATCATTTACTATTACTGTGTTTTCTGCCACTTTGAGGGACAGTGCTCTTGTACAATGCATGAAATCACCCAGCTATTCAAACCATTACTAGCTTTGCTTTCTGCTGCCAGATAAATGGTTTTGGCTAAACCAAAGGTCAAATATTCTATGCAAAGACTTGTACTAGGCATGTTATACATAATTGTTTCCAGATATAAAATTTTGCCACTTGAAACAATATCCTTCCCCAAACTAAAAAATCATATTTGAAATTCTTGGACTGGTTGGCCAAATGTACCTATAGGCTACTTTTTGCTCTTTATTAATTAAGGTAAGCAGGGAAGCCAACAAGCAGCCTAGGAGGCTTGTGCTCATTGTCCATATCCAGGACTGGGATGGCAGTAGAGAATGTCACAAAAATCTCTCAAAATAAAACTTCTGTTTGTTTTTGGCTGCAGGTGTTTGTTTGTGGAGATGACATGGAAGCTAAACAAATGGTGATGAATATTGTTCGTGCACTGGGTCTCACTCCACTAGATCAGGGATCCCTCTTGGCTGCTCAGGAAATAGAAAATTACCCTCTGCAGCTCTTTCCAACGTGGAAGTTTCCCATCTTTTTGTCCCTTGGCCTAACTGCATTCTTCTTCTTCTACTGTTTGGCTCTTGATGTAATTTACACTTATGTATATGAAAAAAATAACTTTTCATTTTTTATTGCACTTACCATTCCAAATCGGATCTGCCCTGTAATGGCACTCACTCTTCTTGGCTTGGTTTATCTTCCTGGTGTACTTGCTGCAATTATTCAGTTATATAGAGGTACCAAATACCGCCGTTTTCCAGACTGGCTGGACAAATGGATGCTGTGTAGGAAACAACTTGGACTAATAGCCTTGGCATTTGCTTCTTTGCATGCTGTGTTCACTCTTGTTAGTCCAATTCGCTCCTTCGTAAAATGGAGAACCAGCAAAGCAATCATCTCCCAGGTGAGTTTTGTTCCCTGCCCTATGTCTTTCTTCTGGCCTTGTTATAAATACTGCCTCCTATCTTGAGCTTCAGAAATCCATGTGGACAGCCTAGCGATCTTTACAATATGGTAATATTCCTAGTTAGTTTCTATGTTCCTTTTAATCGCTGGTATATCTAAAGTTTATCTGTATTATGTTGAGCTGAGGGGATTTCTGGCCCCAGTCTTATTCCTAGATAGTTGACATATTAATAAAATAGTCAGGGAAAATGTAAATGTTAAGAGTACTTTAAAGAAGCATATTTCCCTATTTCTCCATATACCTTTAAGAATAGAATATATTTTTACTTTCTGATTTTACTTAACAAGAAAGGATCACATATCTGTCCTCAAGGGTAGGTATACAGAAATGTAAAACTTGTACCACAATTACAGGTATATGGAAACCACATGTAATATAATGCCTTCTTCTTGACCAATGATTTTCAGAGAGTTAATATATAACATTTATCTCCTAGTTATCTTAAAGAATGGTTTTTTCTGCTTATTGATCCTAAAACTGCTATCACTAAAATATACCTGGTCTTCTTTTCTTCAGGCACTGAACAATAAAACAGAACCACTTGACACCACTAATGCCTGGCTTAGTGACTCTTACTTGGCTTTGGGAATTTTAGGGTTTTTTTTCTTTGTTCTTGTGGGAATAACCTCCTTGCCTTCAGTCAGCAACAGTGTCAACTGGCGAGAATTTCGATTTGTACAGGTAAGAAGTTTATAAGTTCCTTATAAACTGTATACTAGAGACTTATAGCTTTCCTCCACTATTATCTCCAAATGTGATGTGTGTACTCTCCATGATCAGACAGTGAAAAAAAATCCACACGGCCATAGAGCTTACCTGTAGAAACTCACAACTGCTCTGATGACTGCTCATAGAGCAACTGGGATTACTGCATAAACAAGAGAAAGTTGGGAAGATGTGAGCTCCAAAATGACTAACAATGAGCTGACTTTGACATCAAATTCCACAATTCCACTAAGTAGCAAAATAATTTAGCCATTTATTGGGATAATTTTGTTGGTTTACAAGATAATTCGGTTAAAATGGATTTGAAAAATTACTTTATAACTCGAATCCTCTCAGTGCCAAGCATGTAAAGAGAATCTGCAATTTCCGCAGAGTGTAAAAACTGATGTGCCCATAAACAGGCTGCCCTCACTATAATTTCAGCTGTCCTTTATGAGGAAGTTTGGTGCAAGCTGCCATGCCTCTGCAGGAGCTGAGCTGGATGGGAGGGGGGGCAAGTGAAGGGGAAATTACTATCAATGAATGTTTTATCAAGCAAAAAACTTGCACAGTATGGTACTTCTGGATGAGTAGCACTAGAGCATAAAAAATCTTGGATCTCTCCACTAAATGTCAGCACTTTCTCTGCTTTTTCACAAATATGACAGCTACTAGGGAATATGTGTGAGCCAGGAAAAATTATCATGGATATTGACAGAGAAGAAGAACAAACTTTGTTTCCCCTATATCCACTTGAATTAATCTTTATTAAAAACAATAATAGCCTTTATATAATACAGTTTCATTTCACCAGTCCCCAAATTGGCACATTCCATAAATCTTACTGTGTTCTTAAATTGCATTTGTTCTGTTTTAATTTACTGTTTTAACCTCCACTTCTTTCTTTCTTTCCTTCATTTTCTCCTAGTCCAAACTGGGATATGTGACACTGATTTTGTGTACTGCGCACACGCTGGTTTACGGTGGAAAATGGTTCCTGAGCCCATCAGCATACAGATGGTATCTTCCAAACATCTATATGCTTTCTCTCGTTGTGCCATGTACTGTACTGGTTGTCAAATTTGTGCTGATATTTCCTTGTGTGGACAAACCTCTCACACAAATTCGACAGGGATGTGAGAGAAATCCCAAATACTCGGAACAATCAAATTACATTAAAAACAAGTCCGCTGTATAATTAGACTAAACTGTATCATCAAAATATATATCTCTATCTAGAGAGGGAGAGAAAAAGTTGAAAAACTGGCCAGGCCCTGTGTAAGTTACCCCAATGACAAGCTTAAAATACAAATCAAATGAGGCAATTGATTTTCTACACCCCAGGCAGCCTTTCACACAGGTGCAGGCCCTCTTTTCTGCTCTATATATTCCTCCTTGCCTGTTTACCCTCCATTTCTAAGAAGAGTATGTGAGACGTAAGTGGTGATCCCTGTCCCTCCTCTGTAGTTCCAAACCTGCTCCAGAGCTGGGCAGATCCACAGTGACCTTTGCTGTTAGACAGCGTCTGCTCCCATTCCCTATCCTGCCTTTTGGGACTCAGGTCTTACATGCACCTTCACACATCCACAGAGATCCATATACACACCTGCATGTGTTTCCCCACATTTCCCTGTTTCCACCCCCAGCATCCACCAGTACATCCACCTCTTCCTCCTAGCATTAGTTTATCCTCCATTAACATCTGATCCAAAGAGATCTATGTTCATACCTTAGAAATAGTTGAGCAAGATTTGTTTAGTTTATGTACAATGACATTCAAAGGGTATGGGTCAAGGACTGCTGAATCTTTGCTTGTACATCCGTACCACAAATTCATGGGCAAGGGGAAGGAGGAAAGATTAAAAAGGCAGAGAGATATGAGAAGTGCTCACAAGCTCACGCTTCTCAAGTATAGGTAAAAAATGATCTGTGATCTTTTATGTAAGCAGTGAGTTGTAAGGAAAGAAACTGAAGGAAAATCCTTTCTGTATGAGGGGGTTGTATTATACATCATAGTTATATCTCATGAAGATAATATTGTTGGTATTTAAAAAAATAAATCTTTGGATGTTATATTACAAATATTCTATGAAAATACACATATTTTAAAGACAATAAAGATTTTTTTTTTTTACACTGTTGAGCTTTGTTATCATTTCTGGAACCCCTTTTGCTGTGATGCAGCTGCTGGTGTGCTCAGTTGCACAAAGATTTTGGAAAGCCTCAGGACAAAGAATAAAATGGGATCCTGCCTTCAGCCAGCTGCCTGGACTCACTTTCCCCGATCTTTGCTTCTTGGGTGCTCAGCTGATCTTTGCTTAGTCAACTAAGTGGGCTGAGGATGTTGTGGAAAAACAGGATCCAGCTGGGATGGTAACCTCCTCTTAAACTACAAACAGAGGATCCAACGGTGTCCTTTGGATTGGATAATAAAGAAAATGCAAAATGTGTTTGTTTTTATAGGAAGATAATTGCTAACTGTTCTTCTACTTTTCTGTTGTTCTCCTCCCTGTCCATACAAAGAATACTGACACATATGAAAGTATGAGCATGCTTACTAGTACAGATAACTGTGCTTTAAAAGAAGCATTATCAAGCAGCTTAAAAAAAATAATAAAAAAACCCGACACAAACAAACAAACACACTAACTAACAAACCTATCTGAATGATACTTCTCCAATCATTTCTCAACAGTAGAGTCTTTCATTCTAGATACACATCCCCTTTTCAGGTGATCCTCTGGCCCAGAAAGAATCTGTTCTTAATACCCAAAAGAATGGTAAAGGAGTTTGGGAAATCAGCAAGTGATGGAGCCAGATTTCTTAGAAATAATTCTGGCACCAAGTACTCTCACTAAATACCACTGGTCCATATGTTATACTTGTCCTAAACTGATATGCATGTATTGATACAAGTCTTTACAGAAGTTTTCCTTGACCTGTGCCATGATGGAGTAGTACTACATTTCAAATTTCCTTCAATGATTTTCCACATTAATCTTACAGAATCATTTCCTGCAGAAGGGATCAGGTATAGCTCAAAGGGCCTAATGACAACACTGTTGTGAGGATGCCTGTAACACCTTTAGAGCTTCCCAGAGAAGGGAGGGGTAGAAGCAGCAGAGAGAAGGAAAACAAGACAACAAGAGAGAATTTGTGTATGTATACAGGTGAAAGAGAAAGGGACAGACAGAGCAGAAAATAAGTAGCAGTAGCCTTAGTTAATATGCTCTAGATTTGCCATTTTGGGGGCAAATTCTAGTCTCAGTGAGTTACTTGATATTTATATTATTATGAGTAACAACAGTTCCAAGGGGCTGACACATACTGGGGTTTTATATCAGTTTTTAAAGGATCTATTTTTGGGGTTCAGCCTATCTAAACCTGATCCAAAACGTAGCCTTCCTCTCCCACAGTTCAGTCAGTGGGTTGGAGTTTAAACTGCAACAGCCATGGCAAGTCCCACCCATTTAAAAGCTATGCTCTGCATCTTTTCTCTCCAGTGAGCAGGCTCTTGCATGTCTGAGTGTCTTGCGTTAAGGAGAACCACAGGCCCAACCAGGTCATCTTTACCCTCACTGAGAACCAGAGCAAAGTAACACTGGACTGAGTGAACACTGCCTTGTACACTCACTGACATCTAAACCACAGTCTCCGACACCCACAGGACTGTCACTCTTGCACGAAAGACATTCTTTGGGGATGGATATCTCATTGCTTTGCTAAGTGAGATGTACTGGATGTACCGAGTTATACTGGAAGTGCTAAGTGGCTGGGTATAATTTGCAATTTGCTGTTTGCTCGAAGGATAAAGTGCCAATATCTGCTGTGTACAAACTGAGGAGGCAATGCTGTTTGCTTACACGGGGTGTGTGCAGCAGCTCCCAGGAGAAGATCCAGAGCCCTCACATCTGAACTCAGCAGCACGTGCTTTGTTGACTTAGGTAGGTAATAGGTCAGATCCTCATCAGCACTTGTTTTTCCTGACAGAGTGAAGGATTTCATATCCTGTTATTCTTGGGCAGCTGGGGAGTATTTGTTTTAAAAATTTACATATTTACTTCTTGAACAGGGTAGAGAAAATCAATTCCTTCAGTAACCGTACATGACAATTAAAGTATTCACTGGCAGTATTTTGAAAAATATAACCAGTGCCTCAAAAACTGTTGGTAGCTTGTATACATTTCTCATGGTTCAGCTCTTGGTATTTTTTTTTCTTTTATGTACTGACAAAGCATGGTCGAAAAGGAGATCAGAAGGACCATAAAAGGAATTTTAAAAAAGATGTTTTCCATATGGTACCCAAAAGCCATGAAGACCTTTTATGACCATATATATATATATATATATATATATACACACACATATAATGCCATTCTAAGAATTACTGCAGGAATAAAGCATTGATTATCAGATCCACTTCTAAATCAGTCAACACTTGGAAAATAAAAATTACAGCTTTTTAAATAAGTGGTCACGTGGATATTGTCACAATAATAATTAAGTTTTGATTTCATTGCATAAAAAAGTTTTATTCTGATGCACCACTGCATAGTGGGATAGACAACATAGCGTGTAAACCTCAACATCCTTCATGATACAGCTAACTTCACTTTCTTTGCCTTTTTGTTATACCCAGGGAATATCTATTGCAACCAAAATGTTCACTTATTATTGAATTAATTAGACTTGCTTGAAAAAGAATGGGATGTCAGATACATGCTGGCCTCAGGGGATGGAGCTGACACCATCTGACTGACACAGCTGACACTGCTGGAACCTGAACCACTGAGATCTGAGCAATCCCCTTTAGTTCCACCACACTGCACTGCAAGTCCTGAGATCTGCAACTTATTTTTGCTCTGCAGCATGACCTTCTGTCAGGCTTCTCTGCCTTATCTAACAGTCACCTCTCACTCCAAGACATGAGGCTTCATGACCCAGTCTACAAAGCTCCTTTTTTGCCGTATGTCAGGTCTTTGTAGCTTGCTCTTGTAACCTCCTCAGACACAAGATTTTACAAGAGCATCTTTTGTTTCAAACACTGGTTTGAGCATGTTGGATTCACTAGTCCAAAAAAAGAACTAGTGAATAGTATGAACACTTGCAGTAGCTACGTAACTAATGTTCGGCTGCTCTTCCGTACTGCAATTAACGTATTTAGTAAGCATCCAGTTTTCCCATAAGAGGGTAAATATGGCTTTTTCCAAACACTATGGAAGTTTTTCTCTCCTGAAGATATTTTTTTCTTTTCTCTGTATTACATATTTTGTTGTGGATCTCCATTTCTATCACTAATTCCTGACCTTAACATGAAAGGTTCAAAGAAGTTGACATTCATCAAGATGTAATTTTTTTATCTATCACCATGAAAAAACTGCACATCTCTTATTCTTGCACATTGTGTTAATTGAATGTTCTTGAACCTACAAATACAGAATAGACATAAATATTAGCTCTGACAAGACTGGACCCCAACACATTATTTTATTACAAGGAACCTCAGTGCTACAAGAAAAACACACTGCAGGACCTTGAGAGGACATGCACAAACCTCAGAGAACTGCATAAAACTTCGCTAATGCCTCCAAATGCTGCAAACCTGAAGGGGTGGTAATATTTGTTCATATGGCTTCACAGCACCCTTTATTCCTGTCTTTGTTTTTGCTTCCACATCCAGATTTGCTTATTATTTGAAATACAGCCCCTTATTGTGCTTACTTATCTTTGCACTTGCTCAGATTTAAACTAGGAAAAGCTTAACTGCTATCAGTAGTCTCAAGCTATTAAACATCAGTGCATGGGCCTTTCCTAGTTTATTACCCATTAATTTTTTTTGTCCCCAGTTTTATGGAAGATGGTAAAGAGTAGTCTTTATAATTCTTTCTTTAGAGGCTTCAGAAAGAGATAAATGAAAAATGAAAAAACATCAAGGCATAGTAATATGCTAATCATTACAGCACACAAGTAGTTGAACACCAACAGACCAAACCAGAATGTCCCAAAAAAGGCATGTTTGGGACACATTATCTATGGTAGAGTGTCGGCATCGAAGGACAAAGGTATTTTTAACGAAATATTCTGGAGAAAAGTATATGGAAAAAAAGTAAAAAAATTTATTAGAATGAGGAAGTGAGAGAGAAGGAAAGAAAAAGGAGGAAGACAAAGCTGGTTTTCTTCTTTTCTACTGGCTCCATGACAGAAAATCTCATGCATTTTTGATTGCATGGTACCAATTATTTCAGCACCTTATAAAGAATTAAAGGATGAGTTTGACCTTGGCAGCCCTGGAGTTCGAATTATCCTTTAGAATCCCTCCATAGGCTTCTCTCCCCAGTCAAATGGGTACAAATCTGCTTCTCACCCTTTACAACAACCTTTCCAAAGATGGTTGCCACTCCACCCCACACCACTCACTGTTGAGCAGCAGCAGCAAACCCAGGTGTGCATCAGGCACAGGACTTGTATGTCTCAGTATTGAATATGGTTGGAAAATCAGTTTCCTTGGGGTAAAAGAATCAGGAGAAGTGCCATTGTCCAACTCTCCCAGATCAGGATGGAGGCTGCTTAATGGACTGCTCTGTTTCAGGGTGGGACACCATCATCTTCATTTTATCAATAAAGAAGTAAAATCTTCAGAATCTCACCAAAGAAAGGGTAAACCATTAAGAAAGCATGAAAATTTGAATTAAAGAAAAGCCTACAGTATTCGATGAAGAAGACAAGTGAGACCTGGACAGGGTGAGCCAGAACCTGAAGAGGCAGCTGGAAGGGTAGTCCTTTCCCCTTTCCACTTGTCTAGAGATGAACCTGAGCTTTGGGAGCCCAGGAAAGGACAGATGCAGTATCCCTGTCCCTGAAAACCAGCCCAGGCAATCACAGGAGATGGGTGCAGAAACAAATGCAGGGAATTATTTTAAATACATACAGGATTATAGTTTGTTTTGCTTGTAGCTTCTGGTTTCCAATCTCATAAGCAAAGATTGAAAATCAAATCCCATCTTTAATTGGATTGGTCTAAACGTCAAGCCTCAAATCATATGACAGAAACTCCAGTCTGGTTTTACTACCAAGCCTGCCTGGACATTGTTGAGATAAATAAACCCAACAACTTAGGATACCAAATCTTGACAGGGCCTGAGGGATATCCCCTGTCCAGTTACAGAAGTCTGAGAAGGGTGAAGGGGCTGACTTGGAACAATACCAAATACACAAGCATCACTGGATAACTTCTAACATCTCTTCTTCAAACACAAACCCATGTTTCCCGGCAAAGCTGTCTTCCTTGTCTTTTCCAAAGAAGCTGACACTTAGATTCACACTTAACTGTCATCACAGACATATCCCAAGTTTCTTTAATGATCCCTGTGTCAGTGACTCATAAAACATCACACAGGAAGTCAGAGGCAAGAAGAGGAATTGGATGCAGGTTTCCTGGAGCTAAGGATAGTTCTCTAATTACGAGGAGCTTTAGAGATTAGAAAGCCAGAAGGCAACCTTGTGATTAGCTATTCTCTCTTCCTGCAGAACATGAGCTGCAGACACTGCCTAAATTAATTCCTTTCTGAATTATCAGGAGTTGTCATATTTTTCGGTTCACAGACCTGCTACAAATTTTCCAACAGTAATACAGATTGCTGTAAAGTTTAAGCTTCCTGACAACGTGTAGTTTTATCCTAGCTACCATTTGTTATTGCTGGCAGGTAATCCATTAAAACAGGCTGCATTAGAGATATTCTGAAAGAACTGCTGAACTTGATTTAAACGTTAGAGAGCTCACCACAACTTTTGGCAAATTATTTTGACAGCTGATTACCCTCACTTCAATATACAGCCTGGATTTTTTTTAACTGTAGTATTCAGTCAACATAACTTATGATTTCCATGACTTATCTGAAGTATCCAGAATGGTGGCAATATATGGAACATACAGATTACTCCAGAGAGGAAGCCCAGCTATAAGAAGAAAAAGTGTAATATATAGATGCAAATATAGATATAGAGGAATATAAATCCTACTGGTCCTACTGCATATGTGGAAATTCAACCACACACTAAAACTTCTTGGTGATGACAATGAAAAATTTGAGGTATTTCCAACTGCAACTTTTTATTTTAAAATTTAAAAATAACCTAATAAAGTAAAAAACTAAAAATATTAACAGCCACCGTGAACAATTTAAAACTTGACCATAATTTCACCAGCCCCCTCCCCCTACAAACAAATGCTAATAAATGTTTGTTAATAGCACTGTGAAAACAAGCAAGGATGTTATTTGCAGGATTACAGTTTTTGTAACCTACTCTGGTAAATTCATATGGAGAACAACTACCACACAAGCTGGTTTTCAGGGAGTTTCTCAGGACTTAGTGGCAGACCTACTGTTACACATAAGAAGTCTCAACAAGCATAAAATCACTGCTGAGGAAATGTGCAAACTATATTACCCTGGAAATCCTCATGCACAATGAGGACAGAGACAGATGGAAGCAATTCAATGGACAGTGCATTTTCAGCCATAGCCCCATCAAATCCAGCTCTGAGGAAAGTAACTATAGAAGAAAAAAGACTGAGACTCCATGTCACACTTCCAGCCCAAGGAGATGTAGCCTGGAAAGCACCTGCTGAAAACCATTCACAGAGGGCCTATAGAAAGGGTTATGAATCATGTTCAAAAATTCTAAGGGGGCAGGAAAAAGAGGACAGGAGAAAGATCTAGCATGCTTTTGTGATTTTCAAATGCACAGAGAAGAGAAATGACTCAACTGCTCTTGAGTGGCTGTATATTGTTTCACACTCTGAAAGGGACAATGAAGACTCTGGAAAAAACTCCATTACACCAAAAATGGTGTCAGAATGTGGAAAAATTACTTGCACTTACAGACTACAGGAATTTGATTGGTTAATTTCACACACACACAAAAAAATTAGAGGTGAATGCAATAAAAAGTACCCACGTCACTTTTCTACTTACGAGATGTCATAATCCAGTAACTAGAGAAGTGAGAGAAAGTAGATTGTCTCTTCTACGAAACAGAAGAAAAAAATCTATACAAATATACGCAGCTCCAGGATTGTTTAACAGAGCAGTGGATATGAGAGAAGCATACAGGGAGTATCACACAAGCTTCAGATAAAACCAAAGGTGTTCTTGGGCAGCTTTGGCTTGGTTTAAACTTGAAACTTTACTTAAATCACTCTGCCCAGAGGCTGAGAGCAAAGAAACTTGATCATTTCTTCCCAAGTCTAGGTATTTGACATTTGATGCTGCTGTACTTACTTTTAAAGAACACACATAAGAAAATATATGGCTTGCTTACAACTTCCCTTTCTAAAAAAGAGAACATGAAGAGTAATAAGCTGTAAATGCTTGGGGTTAGGAGAAGTATTAGAATCATTAGAGAGACAAAACACCAATATCAAATATCATTATCCCAGCATGAGAAAGATATAACAAAAAAAAATCTCAGAGATAAAGGTATACAAATTACAATAAAAGCCTTCTGGATGTGCCCTGAAGAAAAAAAAAATTGAAAAAAGTCATACATCCTTATGTATCAGGTGAGTATTCTTTAGAATGGGTGGATTCTCTCTTACAAACATCAGGTCAAGCATAGATGCTTTAGTCAAGCTTAAGTCACCAAGCTTAGCATATGGACAACAGCATTAAATTAAATGTTAATTGCCTGCGTAATGCCAAAGGTTACACTACATCACAAAATCCTTTTTGTTCTCTAAATTATGGGAATGAGTGTATGAATGCTACCACCTGCATAACTTTCATTTATTCTTCTGAGATTTCTTAAAAACAGACAATTGAAAAAATGCTCATGCTGTTTCGTCTTCTTTCCCCACACAGTTATGAGGAAAAAAAAAGTGAAGAGTTTCCTAAGTAGGTCATCTAGCACAAGCACAGAGCATGTGTAAATAAAAAGCCATGGATTTTCCCCTTAGCTTTCTGGAGAGAAGTTTCAGTGATCAGTCCAAACACTTTTTCTGTCAGAGAGGTGCCAGGAAAAACAGTAAGAATAAATTCAGCAGAAAATACAATAGCAATAACTTCCTAAGTAGGGTTCTTTAGGTTTTAGAAAATATACAGTAATAAAATAGACTAATTAAATTCAATCTGTTACATATGACATGAAAAGCAAGCTGAAAAGGGATCACAGTACTAGAAATAGGTGTAGTGCTAATAATGTACTCTGGGAATGTGCCATAAATCCCCACCTTGGACATAATAAACGCTTAAATAAGATTACATCTGCTGAATATTCATGCTGTCCTTAGTTGAATTATAGAAGTACTATCTAAAGATTTTACAAATTAAATAAATGGAAAGACTCCCGGGGGTGAGAGGGGGGGGGAAAGCCTTGTCTACAAGGAGATGAAGAGTTGTTCAAATACACACGGAACTAGAGGCATCTGACCACTCTTGACACCCTCAGCTCTAACTACTGCAGCAGAAGAAAATCAAGTACCTCTCTTTGGGTGCAAAGTACTCATACCTAATGTATATCTGCACTGAAGATAACTTTTAAAACCAGCTCTTTCAGCCAGGATAAGGACATCCCTTAACATGCCTCCATGTTATGTTCCAGAGGGAAAAGGGCAGTTTCTTTAGCTTTCTGACTGGTTTTATTCACGAGAGAAACAAAATAAAGCACTTAATCCATATTCATTCTCCATCCCTCCTCTCCCTGCGCTCAAAAATCTCCAGAAGAAGCAGATTTATTTACCACTCAGATAAAAAAACTTGGCTACTTCTACAAGCATGACTATAGATACTTGTGACCTCTGCTCCCAGGTAGGTTTTCAGCAAAGAGCTTCATAAGATTGATTCAGTCTTTACAACTACTGCAAGTTCCTGTGCAAAATAGGACTATTTGAGTATAACTCACTAGGCCCACTATCAGAGAAGAACTGTGGCTCCTTAAATCCAAGATAAGGGTGGTCATGAGCTGTCACAAAACCATCTTATGTGCCAGAACTACTATGCAGTTGGCTCTGCCCTGAATACATATTTGTGGTTTTATCAGACCATATCTTTTAGGGGTTTTTCCCAGTTTCAATATTTTCATTAGCCTCCATGCTAAAACATGAAGAGCGCACTAGTTTTGACCAAATTTTTGAAATATGAATGTAAAATATATATGTGAAAGTCTGCCAGTTCTTTACGGTGTTAGATGTGGAGGCATTGTACTTAAGCTAAATTATCAGAAAGGCATGATTAGATATTCGCTAGTACAAAAGATGATGAGAAACAACTGGAATGAACAAAGACACAAAACCTATGGATGAAAGCAGAAACAGAAGAGGATGGGAACATCCTTTAGTTGTATAAATACCCTAGTTCAGAAGAGTGAGGAGATGACTGTGCTTATCCAGACTGGGTTCCCACATCTGATAGCAGCTCCAAAATTCAGAGCGTTTTTTTAATGTTTACTGCCACCAACCAATTGCTCTAACTTTTGATTAAATAAAATTCAAATTAAATCAGAAAGCTTTGCTGTAAACTTGCAGAGTGCTACTAGACAGCTCAAGGCCAATTCATTCCTGACTGTAACACATAACACTGTAACACAGATGGAAAACACCAAGTGATTATTAACATCTGCAAAGATTCCTGGAACAGGTCTATTATAAAAAAGTAAATATTGTTCTTAATGACATTATGCAGTTATCAGAACAACAAAAAAGTAATGTTCTGTAGCTTTTTTAAATTGGAGAATCCTAAACATTTTGGAGCACAGAGTACAGCAACTGACAGCCCATCTGGTCTCTTTATCCTTTTGCTTTCTCATAAGCCTTGTGCATAGTTTCAAACAACATACGTGGATGTTTTTATTAAGAGGTGATGCAGAACCTGTATTTTATTTCCCTGAAAATTCTAATAATTTTACTGAAAGAATAAGCAATAATGACCTATGATATACATATTAGCAATGTATGAAATGATTCAGCTACAAAACGACTGGACAAGAAAGAAGCAATGATACTGATCATGACCTCATTTGTAGATAGAACTCACTCTTTATAGGTGAACAAAAAGATTCTTAACCCCAACATAGGGAGAAGAAATGTTTCCTGATTCATATAAAATATGGCAAAATAGAATACCTTAAGTGGCAGATTTATGGCTAATTTTAGCAATTACACTGCTTAACCAATCTAGTTATTTAGAACTATCATATCCAAACATTCACATATGTAAATGATATGTACATATCCAAACATCAGAATGGATTTCCAAAAATACATGCAGAAGCCTACGTTAAGTTTTTCTCAATAGGAAAAACCTATATATAAACTCCTAAATCACTGATTGATATTTAAAAAGGGAGTTTGGCACATTCCTTTTGGCTCAGTAATGTTACAGCTCCTATTAGAGATCATCCCCAAGAATTTGCAGCAGGTACTTGAGGTTTATCTAGCTAAGTTCTGTTTCTACCTTTGGCAGAACTTACATCTTTATATAGTAAAAAACAGGTAAAGGTTACGAAGCCATCAAGCAAGGGCTGATGTGCCTGTATTAGAAGTACCAGTGTGACATCTGGTGGGCACTTTTTGAGACAGCAATAGGCTTTTTAGCAACTTATAAAGGTCGTGAGAAATTAAACAAAAGGAGAAAAAAAGTTAATACGAGGAACAAGAAAAACAGCATGGACTATACGTGTGAGAAAAACATATTTACAAAAGCCACAGCTGGAGGAAGAAATTTTGTGTTCACTGGTTTTGCTTTCAGGGTGTACCAAGCATGATAAAATTTTGTGATAGGAACTGCAAATACATCTCATGTCGGCCACTTGGGGATGTGTGTGGCAAGACTTGAGACATTTCCAACACACACCCCATGCTGTAATAGAAGCATTAACCGAAACAGGCACTGAGGGGAGACATCATGATCGGGAAAGGGACTTCTCCCCACAGGGTGTGGCACATCTCTTTCACTCCCAGTGTGTTGAAACTTGTGATTCCCCCAAATGCTAAAAGCTCCATTACATCATCGGTGGTAGTGGGGCACAGAAAGAAACAAGTAAATAAAACCCAAACTTCATTTTCCTGAAGTTGTTTATTTGCATTGCACTTCTGCTGTATGACTCACATGCAAACCAGCCCAAGACATTTCCCCAGTAATTTGACCAGTAATTGATAATGAAAATTACAGATCAAGCAAGAGAAAATGAATTCTGGTAGCACTGGAGTAATGTCAACTCAGTTCGAGCACTAGACATGGAGAAAATAAACACTATCTGCCTAGATTCTCAAGAAATCTAAAAGGTAAAAATGAAAGCCCAAATGTACATCAGGCACCTAACAGGTGACAATCATAGAATTCAGACACCTGAAACACCATTTCTATATTCTGCATGCTGTTTTTCTGTCCAGAAGTACTGTCCCATGCCTGACTAACCAGCTAGGAGCTAATTTCTCACCTATACCAGAGGTGTAGAGCATAATTCCTAAATCCTCTGACTGGATCACTTGGCACAACTAAGTTCACTGCAAAACAATGTGGGTAGGACAGCAAGCACAATGCCCTTTTTTTTTTTTCAATTTGCATAAATAACTCGTAATGCTGAGGGGTTCATCCACCAAGTCGCAGAAATTACTTTCAGGCTACCTAAAAACAAGCCGTCCTTCAAAATCCTAGCTCAAGGGAATTTTGTAAAACAATATGTTTCAGCTCACATGTGCCATTGAGCAACTGGAAATTTAATAAAGAGAACAAACAAGTAAGATCATTTCACTTCATCCCACAGATTATGCATTTCAGACCTGGCCTTCTGGACTATTTGTCCATTTTTTCATTAGGTTTTTAATTACATCATTCAGAAAATAGGGAGTGGAACCAGGAATACCCCTTTTGTAGCTGGATACACATGACACTCTTCAAAAGAATAAGGGTTCACAGCACTTTCTTTCCATATGCATCTGAGAGTTTTACAGAATGATGCTTATTCTCCAGCCAGTACAGATGAATCCTAGACTTTCAGAAGGTAAAGTAGCATAATATATATTCTAATTCTTATCAGAACATAGATGCTGACACATACGATTGCAAAAAGTAGTGTACAGAGGAAATCAGATGCCTTATTGCTGAACTTGTTTTGTGCTGCAATCATTTATATACAGTTCATTTCATATTCTGGCTTCTGCCTGGCAAAATCAGAGACCTGGATCTTGATCCCACATTATTCAATCAAAGTATTAAAGGAGCATGCATGACCTGCTTTAGTTGCATCAATCTGCTTTAAATTATCCAAGCTTTTGGTATTGAAAATGTTGAAATATGGATAGTAAAGAAAAAAAGATCAGTTGTAAAGGGATATGCTAAGTAAGGAGTATTGTAAATGTCTTTTCCAAGTCACAGGCATGTATCACTGTTATAAGCAGACATCTTTATATTGTAATTACAACTTTGGTTAAAGATCATCTTGGGAAAGAACCATCCGACAGCAACATACCAGATCTAAGAAATTATTGTTGTTACTGAAAAACTGCATTTCAGATTTTGTTCTGTAAAGAACTCATGCCTGGGGAATGCACAAACTTTTGTATTTATAATGAAATGGGTGCGGTAAATTGTGTTATTGTACTGTATTGAATAAATGCTGACCATTAGTCCCAAAATCTCAATATCAAAACTTCACTAACTGTACCATCCACAGTTAAAGTTCTCTTGTCTTGGGCCTTCAGTAATACTCTTGCTGATGAAGAATTTCCCCAATTTTGAACACAGAGGAAACAAAGAAGGGAATTACTATGGATTAAGGAAGTTCGTCACCACTTAACCATCCTCTAAAGAAGCGGAAGCTGGGAGAGAAAAGGAAAACAGATAAGGTTGCAGAAGAATTGAGGTAGCTCAAATGGGATGATTAAAATCTATAGAAAATTTTGATCAACATACTCTCTTTACCTATAAAGTGTCGGGAATGCCTTTCCTCTGTCCCCTATCCTTTCATTCACATTATGTGATGAATCCAACATAAAACTTGACTATTAAAGAAAATCTCGTGTAGAGTAACTGGCTGCAGAACTGAGCATAAAGAAAATGAAAGGGTGGTGTCAAAGAGAAGAAGAAGCAGCAGAACAGTGGAGCACCATTCCTTCTGGACTGGACACCAAGTGAGGCATTATATTAACAATGTCTGGTCTGTACTATATTTACTATATTTACTTTTACTATATTTACTTTTACACTGTTTAAATTTATGCCTCTTCTCAAGTTATTGCAATTAAAAGAGTAAGAAGATTATTTCTTGTCTTTCTTTAAGCAGTATGCCAGGAAAGCATGACACCTCAGAATGCCAGCACCAAGCTCCCAGACACTACACCAGATGGGAATTAACTGGCAGCATGATGTAGCCCAAAGCTTTCAGGTTCAGGGTGACCAAACTTCCATGCCATGTGTGAGCTCTTGTCAAGGTTAAATGGACCCAGACTCAGAAGGACAGAAGTAGAGAAGATGGGCAAGTAGAAAGTGTGTGACTTGTTGTGGGTTTATGGTAGTCTTTGTTCCCTGTGAGGAAGTGTGGCACATACAATGAATGTGACTTGTAACCAGAGTTAAAGGCAGTAATGCCACAACTGTAGTGCCAATTTTTCTTCTTAAAGAAAATTTCTTAAATTTCTTCTTAAAATCCTATTACAAAAAATCCAGCAAAAGCTATGGAATGGGAAACTGCATGTAATTTTCACTTTCTAAATAAAATTATTTTACTTAGGTGTTCTCTTAGGAAAATATACTAAATTATCTCAAAAAAAAACAAAATAAAACAAAAACCAAACCCCCAAAAAATCCAAAAAGCAAAAATCCACAAGACAATAGTACTAGCTTTACTTCAATTTTCCCACTAGAGGGATTACATGTTCTTTGAGATAAGCAAAATCAGAAGACATTTATTCTACACAGATTTCTTACTGGTGTATTTCCAATACGATGATCTTATCATAACTTAAAAGGTTAACACAGCTCAGCAGCCCTTCAGAAAGCAAGTGTGTACTCATTAATCTTCTCAAACACCCTTCCTTTGCAGCCTTCTTTTTCCTCAGATAAGGAATAAACAAATGCATCAGTACGAACAAAATGCCTACCTGATAATCCACATAAAATACATCCCTGTCTCCTAGCTCTTTTTTTTCATGTATGTTTAAATACAAATAATGTTGCAAATGCCAACTACTGAGTGCAGTGCATTTGGGCCCCCTGCTACAAAAAAAAAAAAAGACATTGAGGTCCTGGAGCATGTCCAGAGAAGGGCAACAAAGCTGGTGAAGGGTCTGGAGCACAAGGCTTGTGAGGAGAGGCTGAGGGAGCTTGGGGTGTTTAGCCTGAAGAAAAGGAGGCTGAGGGGGGACCTCATCCCTCTCTACAACTACCTGAAAGGAGGTTGGAGTGATGTTGGAGTCAGTTTCTTCTAGCAGATAGGATGAGAGGAAATGATCTCAGGTTGTGTCAGGGGAGGTTTAGGTTCACTGAAGCAGTTGTTGAGCACTGGAACAGGTTGCCCAAAAAAGTATTTGAGTCACCATCCTGGGGAGTATTTAAAAGACACGTAGAAGTGGCACTGAGGGACATGGTTTAGTGGTGGGCTTGGCCATGTTGGGTTAGTTGTTGGACTCAGTGTTCCTAGAGAGCTTTTCCAAAGTTAACAATTCTTCGATTCAGCGATTACCAGGAATCTCAGTAGAAGTGCTGCAAATGGAGGAGTACCAGGTATTTATGCTGAGTTAAAGCAAGAAAAAAACCCCACCCCAAATTATGAACCACATCTTCTTTTTCTACACAGCTACAGTTGTATATTTTAGTATCTTTATCTACCCACTGGTCTGAATCTTATCTGTTTTTTTCTCACTGAAGCAGTTAAAGTCATTTCTATTATCTTTAAGCTACTGGCAATACATACAAACTTTTTGATGTTTTGCTTATCAGTGTATAACTCTTCAAATCTTATCACTTATATTCTTTGCCACTTATTTTCAATCTTTCCACTCTTTAATATTTTTTATCACAGTTCTTAGGTCCTATTTTAATTAGGAAGGCTTCTTGCCCAGACATTAATATATGTACTCTAACAAAGTTCAGCCCAGAGCCTCCAATACCCTGCACTGCACGTGATTAAGGCTGGTAAAACTATTTGAGCACTGCATAGTTTGATATCAGCAGACACTTAGTCAAATACTCTTGTGAGATATGCATTTCTTAAGCCAAAAAGCTAGCCAGGTTCTTGACTTTGTTTCTCAGCTGCCCTGAAAAGATAGGCTTCATCTATGCTATCCTGCGTGATGAAGGTATTAAATAATGCTTTGTCTCTTTCATTTGGCAACTCTATTGATTATTAAATTTCAAAGAACATCACAGTACCTGTTTTCATGTCACTGGCAACTGTTAACAGTTAAAGTATAGTTGGTGCTTAAATAATCATATATATGCCATACAGAGATTGTCTGAAAGTTGTTTACTGGATCACTTAGAAGCTGAGAAGGGTGACTCACTTTTAATGAAAAGTTTACTATAAATAAGCATGATCTAATTAATAAGGTCCTGCTCAAGTTTATAAATTTCTTCAGAAACTATGTTAATAAACAGAAAATAAAATGTTATTTTTATTATTCAAAATTCTTACAGTAGACCATTTACCCTTCCAGGTCTCTATCTGTAGATTTGTTTCAGTCATACAGACTCTAGAAACTCACTTCTCATCCTTTTGAGACTCCCTCTCACCATGAGGGAGTTCTAACGTTTTGCAAACACGCAGACCAGCCCAGACCAAGCTGAGGCCATCTCAGCTTGGTCAGTAGGATCAAACCACGGGCTGTATCCGGTTCCTCCGTCTGGGAGGAGAATATTGAATCAAAGCTGGGTGTCCTTCAGCTTCACTCCTTCAGAGTAGCCCCTGATTGAAGACAAAAGGCCTCCCTTGCTCCAGTGGCACACTAGCATTCCCCCAGTTCCTGCTGAATTTGGACGCACAGACCCAAAAGAACTCCCGTTTTGTGTCTTTGGGAACAAGGACAGGCGCTCAGAATTTGATGAGAAAGCTGCGGTACTAAAACAGAAAATGTAAGGCTGCGTTCTTTAATACACGTGATATACATTCACGAAGTACTGAGCTTTGTGGCCTTCTGGTAAATCACGAATGGGTGACTTTAATCTGACATCAGCTCAGCCGATTCACCAGTGAGCCCGTTCAGAGGTTCCCCGGTGCCTTAGCGGGGAGCAGCCGACCCAGAGCAGCGCTGTCCCCGCGGTGTGCCAGGGACCGCTCCCACCCCCGCTGCCCGCGGCCGCTGGCTCCGTGCCGCAGCCTCCTCAGCCTCCTCCTCCTCCTCCTCAGCGGAGCCGAGGTGTCCACGGGCGTGCCCTCCCGCGTGTGTCCCTCCGCTGGTGTCCGGGAGCCGCAGGCGGCCTGGACCCGCTCCGCTTCGCCAGCTCCGGCGCCCTCTGCACTCCCCGCCCGCATTCAGCCGCGACGGACCCGCCCGTCCCAAGGGACCCACACCCCGTCCCGCTGGCGAACGCCGGGAGGAGCCGCTCCTCCTCCCGGCACGGGCGGGCCCGAGGCAGCACTGCGGGCAGGAAATGCCGCCTCGGGGCGGGCGGCCTGTACCACCACGATGGAGGGGGGAAGGCTAGAGGGGGGAGATTGGACGGCGTGGTCCCTCGGCTCCCGACGGCACAGCCTCAGTGACTGGAGGCCGCCGTTTTCCCCGCACGATCCGCAGCTTCTGGCTCCGGCCCTTTCCGGAGCCCGCAGCCCGCCGGTGTCCCCCCCTGGCTGGACGGGTGGTTGCGGCCGGGCGCGGCCGTAGCCGTAGCCGGGGCAGGGCCGGTGCTGGTGCCAGGCGAAGATGGCGTTCCCCGGGCAGCCCGCGCCCGGCGGCGGCTTCTACCAGGGCGGGGTGAGCGGGCACTGTCCGGCCTCAGGGGGGAGGCGGCTGTCCGCCCTCAGGGAGGAGGCGGCTGTCCGGCCTCTCGGGGGAGGCGGCTGTCCGGCCTCAGGGGGGAAGCAGCTGTCCGGCCTCAGGGGAGAGGCAGCTGTCCGGCCTCAGGGGGGATGTGACTGTCCGGTCCAAGGGGGGATGTGGCTGTCTGGCCTGAGGGGGATGTGGCTGTCTGGCCTGAGGGGGATGTGGCTGTCTGGCCTGAGGGGGATGTGGCTCTCTGGCCTGAGGGGGATGTGGCTCTCTGGCCTGAGGGGGGATGTGCCTGTGGCCCAAGGGGAAGCTGTGAGAGCCGTGTGAGGCGGGATCTGCCCACTCTCCGGCCGCCGGTCCCGCCGGGAGGTGCCGCAGGCGCCAGCTCGGGGCTGTGCCCTCGAGAATGGGAAGGGAGACAGGACACACCCGGCACCTGCTGCCGAGGGACGAAAGTCAGTGCCGGGAATGTCATTCCGTGATTTTCAATTAACAGTCAATTTTACTTAAAGCTTTGCACACTTAATGCATATTCTTCCAAGTATTTTCCCTAGAGATCTGCCTTGCTCAGCATCTCTGAAGTGGAAAGAAAAATCTGCCGTGCCTTAATCTTTCTTAAGCACCCCATTTTCTGAGAGTAGTACACTAAAATTAAACCTTTATGAGATACACTGGGCTGTACCTAGATCAGTGGATTGCTCCTGTGCAGTGTTCTACACTGATCTGCTTACATTACAATAAATTAGTATATCAATGCTAAAATTGAGGTTTGTGATTTTTTTCGTAAGGAGTTTCCTTTTTGATTGGTTTATATTTTTTATCATAGTGTGTATAAAAAATATAAGTCGAAAAGTACAGATTCTTAACTGAATCACTGATTTAAAATTACTTTTCTTCTTGATTACTATAGTATGGAGGAGCTCCAGGAGGACCAGCATTCCCTGGACAAGCTCAGGATCCTTTGTATGGTTATTTTGCTGCAGTAGGAGGGCAGGTAAACTTCTAAAATGTTATTTGCTCCTTGATTTTTTTTGGGGGGGAATACTTTCTACATTAGCCTCTGGAAAGAGGAATGACCAATATTTGCAGTGAGAAAAACTATTATTTCAAATTTAAAAATAAATAAAATCATAATTGTTTTACTTAGTCTGTTTGCTGTATGTAGATGTGTGTCACTTTACAGTATAGCTGTATGCACACAGGAACTCTGCAGCTTCCATAATGCTGTTAGTTTTTATATTATGTGTGTAAATACATGCATATATACATGAACATAAGTTTGTTTGACAATGTTTCCTATATAGGTTTATACAGGGTCTATATAGATGCATGAAATGTAACTGAATCTTGGCTGAGCTCTGGGCTGGTCAATGCTGTCAGATTCAGGAGAAAGAAACCAGAAACAATGGAAAGCATGGGCTATGGAGATGGTCTGGCTAAGAGCAGGAAATGCTAATAGAAAAGAGGTCATTAAATGATCTTAATAGACTTGCAAATGGAAAAGCAGTCCTGAGTTGTGCCAATATCTGGGTTTACTGGTAGCGTAGAGTGATTATACTTTAGAGGAAAGGCATTTACAACTTTCTTCTTTTCTTCCCTATCATTCTGCACTGCATTTTTAATTTCTTTCCTGTAATTCTGTGGCATGTATATTGGTTTTGTATGGTTATGTACCTTACTAGATAAGTAAGATAAATGCTACTTTAACTATATTACAAAGTCTAGGAGCAATTAAGTCAGGTTTATTGAGCTGAGATTCTGTCTTTGTTGGCCATATATATAGCTGTTCACTGCACACTTGCAGGATGTGTGCAGGTCTAAAATTCAACTTCTGGGTCTGTTATCCACAGGCAGACATAACCACAGCATGAAAGTTTGAATTCAGCAATATTAACTGATGTTCAAATTCCCACTGTAATTTGGGCTAGTTTTGTTCCTTGTGTTAATTCTTTTGAGTTAATAATGGATCTCACAGACTATATCTTCTGTATATCTGCTTATGAAAATATCTAGACTGTGTGTTTTTGTAGTAAAGGAGAACACTGAAATGACCTGTGGGTAGTGAGGCCTCTCTGGGAAGGTGGAGCCCAAGCTGAGTCCTGCTGAATGTGCTGACAAATTGCCTGCCAGCTGAGATGCCTCTGCATGCAGGTGCCACCTGGATGTGTGCCAGGAGTCAGCAGTGGAGCCAGTAGCCGACACTAAAAAGGTGGATAAGCTCTTAGTGTAAAGAGAAAGGGAGGGAGCAGCAAACAGGATGTGGAGCTGTGGAGAAGAGGTGGCAGGAACTGGACGTCAGCAAAATATATTCCATTCCCAGGCTTCTCAAGTGAAGCCTGGCTACTGAAAGCTAGGAAACCAGGGGATTGATGGGTATGATCAAGTTAGCACTTAAGGATACTGAAGTTAGTCCTCTGAAATTCTTTATATTTGTAGAAATCATTCCTTACGGAAATAAACTGAGTAGCTTTTGAAATGTTATCCTTGGAATTGGAGGTGTCAGTTTTAGAGAGCAGTGGCAGTGCAGAAGTAAAAACCTGTAAGGAGACAGTGAAATAGAACAGATAAATTATCTGTGCCATCTGTGCAACTCTGAAAAAGTCACATCTCAGTTTTCCATACGTACTCACTGTAGAATTAGTAGGTTTTGATTATGGTTTGCTGCTCTCTGTGTTGTTTTTTATGCCTATATAATATATAATGGTATCTCTGAGCTTTATTTGATGTAGTTTACAACAGAGATCTTGTCTTTGATTTGATTAATTAGTTTACTTTGTTTACAGAAGAAAATCAAAAGTATTACTTCAAATCTTCATTCAATTTAATCGAGTCTGTAGGGAGTAATAATTATATTTTTTTTTTTGTCTGTCTGCAAAGCCCATATGCCTTGTCTAGTTTAACTACTTATGTTCTACTTAAGAAATGCCAGGGATGTTTTTGGTAATGATAATTTTGGTTACAGATCATGCTTGTCTGTCTTCCTCTATATTAAAGTTATTCAGATCCTACCTTTGCTTCAGAAGGTATAAAGCCTTTGAAGAGATTTGCTACTTAATATTCCTGGCTATATATCTATTTTCCCCCCCCGTGAACATAAAGTATTAAATACATCTATATTATTAGACTATGGAATAGATTGGAAGCAGTTTTGGGTTCAGGTTCCATTTACTTGACATGGAATCAAAACATTGTTGCTCTTTTTTCAGACGTTGTCAAATATTAACATAGGAACTACTACTTGTCCTATAAATAATGATACTTCATTTCTGAAAGCTATCTGGCTGTGTTGTTTTCACCATGCCACTTCGTAGCATAGCTCTGCTCTTATAAAAAAATAAAAATAAATTAAAAAAAAAAAAAGCTTAGTAGATTTAAAAGCATCAGGAAAATGCTGAAGCAAATAAATTTGTTTCAAATACAAAGTAATTCTCTTTTCAATATTAATGCTTTAGAGAAGGGGCAAAATTTTTATATCTACAGCTATAATGTTCCATTTCTGTATGAGGTTAAATTAAACTCTCTCTGAACTCAACTTCACATTGGGTGCAGAGGAATAAAACCTAGAATTCCAGCTTGACTTTTGGCAGATCATTGTTTTCCATGAATTGGCAGTTGTTTTTTTCTATTTGGCCTTGAGCAGGATGTTTTGAAAGTGCACCTTTTTCCAAACCATGGAGATAGGTATCTATTCTGGCTTTGTTTTGTTTTTCTTTCAAAGTTCTTTGTTTTCTGCTTTTGTTTGTTCTGATAGCAACTGACTATTTGGAAAAAAAAGCCCAGATCTTTTTCTTTAGATTTGTCAGTCTTAAAGCTGTCTTGAGAAGAGGTTAGGTATCTGGATTCCTTTTTAAAGGGTAACTAATGTAATGCTACTGGAAAGGGAGTGGGTACTGGGAATAACCAGAGGGGAAAAGGAATTAAAACAATAGCTGATACATCTTCTGTTATCGAAAGGATGGACAAATAGATGCTGATGAGCTACAGAGATGTCTCACGCAGTCAGGGATTGCAGGAGCGTATAAACGTAAGTTAATGATTTAAATAAACAAGCAAATCTAAGGCATAATAATTCTTCTGCCTTTTACTAGAAAATGCTTGTAGTTGTGCCTTCTGCAAAGCTGTTTTTTTTCTTTGCATGGTAAATGGGTTTTCCTTTCATATGGACAACCTGGCAACATAAATTCTCTCTATTCAGTTCTGTGCACATAAGACTCCCCTTCTCAGCATCTTTAGTTCACCACTGCTGGGCTGTGGAGTGGGAGAAGTGTTTGTTTTGTAATGGTCAGACAGTTCTTAAAAAGGTGCTTTGCTTTGGTTTAAATGGAGCTTTAATATTGACCAAAATCTGTGGCAGGACTCCTCTGTCGGGATACCTCCTGTTCAGTTGACAAAATCAAGCTTCTGTGAGTGCAACTGGCTTGCTCAGACTGTGTCTATGGTGGAATATAAATGACCACTTTGACTGAACCACAAAACTGTTATGCATGTAACATATGCATATGTTATATAGTATATAGTAGATATGCATATGTTATATAGTATATAGTAGATATAAACTTGAATTAAATATAACTTGAATTGCTTCCAGATTGCCTATTAGCAGTTTTTTCTAAAAAGTAATGGCTTTTACTTGAATCAAAATATGGTATGGCCGTATACAGGGGAACCAATTATAGAATACTTTATACATTAAATATACTATCAGCATATAATTTAAATATATAATAAATTTAAAATGTTACATTTGGACAAAACTGAAAAGTGTGCTTTTAACATAATTTATTTTTCCTTTTTTTAATTTTAACAGCTTTCAACTTAGAGACTTGTAGACTTATGATCTCAATGCTGGACGTATCCTTTACTATGAAATGTAAACATTTTTGCATTACATAAGCAAAGATGAGAGGGTGCCAGAAATTTGGGAAATGCTTGCCTTTACTTGATAAGTCTTGTGATTGTAATGATTGGGGAGCTTCTATTCTTACTGATAATAAAGGATGAAGAAATAATAATAGAAGAGGCTCTCAGTGACTGATCTTACAAGTGGTATTCCTCTAAGCCTGGGGAACTGTTTCTCCACTGAATGTATGAAGAGTCAGCTCTGGTGGCTCAGAATAGAGGTTTGTGCAAATCACTTACTGTGCTTTTTAAATAGGACAGCTTTCCAACCCTTCCAGATTAATTTTAAACATTTTTACTACACAGCCTGAATAAGCAATCTAAGTTCCCCTAATTATTGTTCCTTAAATCAATCAGTTTTGAGTATTTAATGGAAGGTGGTAGGAACTATGGAAGACTTAGGTGTACTGTGTAAGGTATACCTTGTAGTTTTTTTAGCCAAAACTTAAATTGTCATGTTTGAATGTTTTGCTGCTTTAAAAGAAGAAATGAGTCTTTCGTAAAAAAAAAAAAGCAGAAATGAAACTGGAAGGGTTCTTAGCTCACCTTGAACAAATTACCTAGAATATGAGAGAACTGATATTATTATTATAACTTATTTTTAATTTGGCATCTGTTTTTATTTCAGATGTGTATTTTATTGGTTGCAGTTATATACCAGCAGGTTAAAGAGAAGTGTGTGAACCAAGTTAAATTCAGAAAGACTGAATAGCTTTAGCAGGTTTCAGTGGGGAGAGGAGGTTCTCTGACCTTTGGATTTGGGCAGTAGTATGATCTCCATTTGTTTTGGGGTTGCTTTAGTTAGTTTTCTCCCAGAAGAAATGAATAATAGCGAAATGATATTAATATTGGCCTTGAAGTAAGAGTTTTTAACTACAGAGAGATGGCTTTGTTTGTTTATTAAGAAGTGTTTTTCTTAGCTTTGAATTCAGAGGGATATGTCTGGCACACTGGGATTTAATGAGTTTAAAGAACTCTGGGCTGTGGTCAATGGCTGGAAGCAACATTTTGTAACTTTTGATAGCGATGGAAGTGGCACAGTGGATCGTCAAGAACTGGAGAAAGCCTTGATGAATATGGGTAACTTGTGAAATATTCTTGCTTCTGACAGTACTTACACCATTTCCCAGTACCAGTTATCACCCTGCAGTAACTGGCATGATATTTACAATGAAAAATGTGTTGGACTCTGTTAATTTACCTGTGTTTTCAAATTAGGACTTTTTATTTTCAAATAGGATTTAGATTGAGCCCACAGGCTGTGTCAGCAATCACAAAGCGATACAGCACTCACGGAAAGATTGCATTTGATGATTACATTGCCTGCTGTGTGAAACTCCGAGCTCTCACTGGTATGCTGGATTATAGCCTTGTTACTATCACTCCCATAATATGGTTTTATTTAATAAAATCTGATTGCTCACTTATCTCAAGTTCAACTTTTGTGTACTGCAAAATAGGTTTATTTCAATAGTCCACAGGCAGAACTGGAACAGTTCTTACTACAGATAAAGATTTTTTAAATTCCAGTGGAAAAAAAGGACTTAAAACTAATGCAGGGTTTAGTCCAGAGACTAGAAGAGTTATGTTATCAAAATTGGGAAATTGTGTTTATTAACAGAATGTAAAGGGTTGTATATCATAAATACAAACATTTAGAATGGGAATGAATTGCAGTGTTCTTTATTGGTTCTCATTCATGTGACTTCATGGGAATTTTAGAAAACTACTATACATTTTTTAAAAATTTATTAACTGTAATTCTTCTTACCTGGTTTCTATTTTCTTATTGCATTTTTGCAGAATGCTTTAGAAGAAGGGATACAACTCAACAAGGCTTTGTGAATTTCCAGTATGATGATGTAAGTGAATTTTCAGGAATACATTAAAATTTCCAGGGTAAAACTTAAACCAGAAGACAATCAGTAATGATTTGAGTTTGTGCCTATCTTCTTTACACTTTTCTACTTAGTGTAGAGAAGAGACACTTAGAGCCCAGAAGTTCTGGGGCTTGTTGAGTACTGTCTCAAAAAGTTTTCATGTATTTTATCTCTAAAACGCTGTTGTGCACTTTTGTCTGGACTTCTTACCAGCCTGGTTCAAGAAGATCCAAGAAGCTACATCAATTGATAGCATCACTTTCTGTGACTTTTTTTTCCATTTTTTTATTTTCAGGCTTGGTAGGCATTTTTCCCAGGAAGGGTTGGCAGAGGTCTCATGGGGACAGACACAAATCACACATTCAGGCTTGTGGTTATTGGCCTCCTGGCCGCATTTGTGCAGGAAAAGGAGAAAACGAGATTCACATCTTCCTGGGTTTTGGGGTGGGCTTTTTTTCCTTGGCATTTTTTTTTTGGGGGGTGGGGGAAGGAGGCATTTGTTGGGTTTTATTTTTGTTATCATTAAGGAGATGCTTTGTTTTAATTAACTATTTACTGATTTTCATACTTAAAGTTTTTTTGTTGTTGTGGGCTGAATTTCTTTACGGAAAAGTGTAGTGACAATGAGTATTGTAGGAGAAAAAGTGAAAACTTGTTCTTTGTCTTACACCTAATAAGTGGGTTTTCTCTTTTCAGTTCATACAGTGTGTTATGAGCATCTGATTCAAAAGGAAGCAAGCCATGGATGATCATGATTTAACATTCCAGTTTGTGTTTTGCTTTGCCAACTCTTCCAATGATTGTGTATCTCAGGATTGGAAATTGCATATTTTATGAAGTACCGCTTTACACACTTTTTTTTAGTCTTGATAATGAATATGAACTACTCATGTACTGTTGTCTATAACTTCCAACCTGTGATTATTAAAGATGCTTTTATTTTTATAAACTTGCAATTCACTATATATAACTCAGATCATGCAAATGGTAAGATTTTTTGTAATGTGTTTACCTTTTTCCCATGATGCACTAAAACAAGTTTCTGGAGTGCAACTTACCTTTTCTGTCTTAAACAGTAACGTGTATGACTTAAGATGATGACTTCTTTTGTCTCTGATGGTATAAGACAGATGCACAAACTGAAAGAGCTTTTGGAATGCTCATTTTACACTGGTCTGTTAGAACATCAGTGCTTATTTTGTCAGCTATTTTCAAGACAAAGTTTGTGACACCATGCAATGTGTGAGAGTACCTGTTGGAACTTCTTGTAAGCAGGGATGCAACAAAACATAGCAGAGAACTCTTCTAGCTGCATGCTCTGGTATAGGGGCTTTTGTTACTGTAAGATTCTTCCTCTGTGTCACTATATAAAATACTTATAAACATCCAAAAGTTGTTCCATGTCAGTTTGTACATCAACTTTCCCTTTTAACAATTAACTTCTAAGCTGACAGACTTCAGTTATGTGTTAATGAATGTTTCTATCTCCTTCCCTTTAAACCCTAACAAGTAGGGTTTGCCTCAGTATGCCACCTAATGTACAAGGGCCTAAACCCACTTCAAAAAAATCCTTGCCGATTAGTCTTTCAGATCACAGCAGTAGCATGCCCATGAAAGCAGATACAGAAAGACATACAACAAAAGTAATCCTCAGAGCAGAAATCATGCTTGAAGATATATTTTTATACCCTACCTTGCTAAGAATGCTATAAAATTCAGGTCTCCAGTCTCTGGGCTATAAATTCAAAGCGGGCTGGTCTCGCCTAAAGAAGCAACTCATACTTCCTACTTAAATTTAGAATCCCTTGGATCTTGCTTCTAGTTTCATTTCAGGAGCTAGTTCTCTTTCTGCACAGACAGCATTATACTTTCACATTCTGATAACTGCACATTGTCCCGTTGCACATAAAGTTGGGAAACAGACAGAATGCTACAGAAAACATTTCTGATGTAATGACCAAAATCCATAAAGCTTCCTCCAAGTCAAGTAGCCAAACATCAGTTTTGCTGCAGTCCAAAATGCTGACAGCTGACGAGGTTAGTAAGAGTATAAACCAAAGGCTCTTCTTCCTCTAGGGACTTGATTAGACCATTTTGCATAAATACAGTGTTCATCATTACACTGTTCATTTTACCCTAAAAACGACGAGGTATCATTACCAAAACACTAATTACTCACACAACTTTTCTCTACCTCTGCTTAGCGGTGTTTCTGGTCTAATAGGGTTTTGCTGGGATACAATTAATTTTCTTTATGGCAGCCCATAGGCTCTATGTTTTATATTTTTAACTACTCAGCATCAGTAGCACGGCAGCGTTTTCAGCTGTTGCTGGGCAGTGGTTGCACAGCTTCAGGATCTTCTCAGTTTCTCACTCTGCAACCACAGTGAGCAGGCTGAGGGTGGGAGGGAATGGGGTGGGGAGAGCTGACCCAAATGGGCCAAAGCACTCAAGGCCTAACGACCCAAGACTCAAGTCTTTCTCAGTTTATTTTAGCACCAGCCAGCTACTGGGCAGGGAAATGCTGCAAGAAAACAGTGTGATCCAATAGGGTTTTCTTCAGTGATCTTTGTAAACACAAACCAGAGGAAACTGGAAAACAAATTGTTCCAAAACCAGGAGAAAACTGAATATACAAGTTACAAGGTTGAATATACAAGTTACCTGTTTCAGAGAAACAGTTATCTCAAACTCAGAATTAAGGGTTTCTCTTTCCCACAAGGCACATTGGGAAGGATGCTTGATACCAAGAGGGGTGATTGCTCTTTACCTCTGTGCAGACCATTGGGAATAGTTTCAAATGGATATTTTTTCTAGGTTGCCTTCAAACATGCAAACTAAGGAACAGTAATTTTAGATTTGCTTTGAGAAAAGTAAGCCCCCTAAGATAAAGATTTGAGAAGCCCACAGGATCATATTCAACCCTGGAATTTAAAAAAATAACATCTGTATTCTACTATTAGTCTCTTCCTGTGCAAGCATCATTTTTTTTTTACAGAGACCTATAAATCAAAAAGTGCTAAATACAAGGACTTAGAAGAACAAAATACACATAACAATCTTTGTCATTGAAAATCACTTTACTGATGTTACAATATGTTAGTAACACTGAAAACCACAGGCATTTGTATTAAATACTCTCATAGAAGTGGATAGTGTGACGCTGTTATTATTAAAAGTGAACAGGAATTTAGAACCCCAAATTACAATGATCTGATTTTATAAAAAGCAACATTTTGTTTAGCTACATGAAAGCCAGATTCATTCAACAGCCCAATGCCTGTAATGTTTATGACAAAAATATCACACTCAAAGCTAGAAAGTTGTAAATTGCAATGCTTCGATTTGGTGTTTGTCAAAATCTTATGCTTCTATTACCTCAGATATGATTTTACAGGATTTTAACTAGCAAAGACAACGATATGGCGCAGATTGTTGCTTTTGCCAATACTAGCCCAGCCACAGTGGTGAAACACGATTCTCCTTGCCTCTCTCAATAAGGGCTAGTATGAGTGAAAAAATAGCTTATTTTTTTACAGCAATGCCCACGTTAAGCAATAGCACAAAATGAAGATGGCAGAGTCAGTTGGTGTATACCACCCCAAAAGCTTTGCTGAAAGGACCGGTCATACCATAAATAGTGTTTTCTCCAGCAGATTAAAAATTCTGTAACGCTTCGCTATTCTGAAAAAAATATTTTGCATTTATGCAATGATAAAAATAAGTACTGTATTCTATATAAAACATTACCTGTTGTAATATAGTTTTACCCTTAAGAAAAGAAAAATCAGGTTATATATTCACAGTTTGAATATATTCTGAACTGTATTTCCAAGCATAAAATATGCAGTCTACACAGGCAATGAACAGGAGTTCTTGTACCACTGATCAAAATAAATCAGCATTTACTGTTATACAGAGCCTTACAATATTGCATGGTTATCTGTTCGCAGCACTATACTTACAAGGTCATCAGGCCTATATACAGAATTTCTAACATGGTTGTAAAAATATACTCTCCATGCTAAAGTTAGAATATATTAGGTCTTAAGGCCTCATGTTGATTTTTTTAACAAAAACTTATTTTTTTTTTTTACTCAGAGGAATACAGAAACAGAAAAAAAACTTTGTTCCTTTGACATTTTATACTTTAGCAATTAAAAATAGTGTACTTCTCCCTTAGAGAAGGTTTCTTTTTAACTGGTCTGTGCTTATTTTCCCAAATTTTCCTCATCTCATTCTGAGTTATACTGCAACTGCAGCTTGTCTTAAGTAGCACAACTTTTTAAACAGTTTAAAGCTGGCTTAGCTGAAGTGATTTTGATATTGGTGTAGACTGGATTTTAGAGAACTAAAACTGCCATACCTGGTTAGGTGAGTCAATTTTGAAGCCAGGTACGGAGTCTCAAGGGTGAGCAAATTACCACATTTCTGTGTTCTGAACTTACTTTTACTGATTGTTTTGGTTACTTGGCTGAGATAACATTAATGTTGACTGTTGCAGTGCCTTCTCTAAATAGTTGCAGAAAATGGTTGTGGAACGACAAGATACCACATGCTGAATGCATAAGCTGCTGTTTCCAAAGCTTTAGTTTACATCAGCATCCATACTTGAGGCACCAGAAATGGTTTTCATAAGCTGACTCAGAAAACACGTCAAAGGAGTTTCTTAGTGTAGATGATAAGAAACTATTAACTCCTTTCCTGTTCTGGTGAAATCACACTTGAGAGACCTATCTATATTGCAGCTATCAGTTTCACTGCTTCCTTTTTTCCTGCTCTATTAGGATAATAGTTAGACACACACAGGAACCTTACCCCACCATGTAGTCATGGGGTGACAACCTGCACATATGTGTGCAGATTATATAAATTTGTCTTCAGGAAATGTGATCAAAGTCAAATCCCATATTGCCAATAAATGTCATATGATTTGGAAGCCATGCAAAAAATAGGTCAGCTCAGTAGTCTGATGGATAATCCATTCTGGGAATAAAAATCTTCAGCAGAGACCAAAACGCTCAAGTTCTGTAAAAATGAGGCAAACAACTAGAGAAAGAAATTAATGATCTTCAGACTTGGAGCAAGAGAAACAGGAAACAGCTCAACTTTTAGGTTCACAGACTTGGTGATTAAAGGGGCTTAGCCTTCAACAATGGTAGAAGGTGAGAAAGACATAGGATGGCTGAGCCACCAAGTGGTTTTACCAGTTGTCGTGGTTTAACCCCAGCCAGTAATTAGGCCCTACACAGCCGCTCACTCACCTCCTGCCCCCAGTGGGATGGGGGTAAGAGTGAGAAAACTCGTGGGGTATCATAAGAACAGTTTAATAATTGAAATTAAATAACAGTAGTAGTAGTAGTAAAAAAAAAAAAAAAAAAAAAAAAAAAAAAAAAGGGAATTAACTGAGAGAGAAATAAAACCCAAGAAAGACAAGTGATGCAAATTAAAAGAATTGCTCACCACCAACAAACCAATGCCCAGCCAGTCCCTGAACTGTGGTTCCTCACTGCCAACCTTCCCCTAGTTTATTGTTGAGCATGGTGCCATCTGGTATAGAATATTCCTTGGATCAGGTAGGTCACTGTCCCAGCTGTGTCCCCTCCCATCTTGTGCACCCCCAGCCCATTTGCTGTTGGGGCAGTGTGAGGAGCAAAAAAGGCATTGGCTCTGTGCAAGCACTGCTCAGCAATAACTAACAAATTCCCCATGTTATCAACAGTTTTCAGCACAAATTCAAACCAGAGCCCCATACCAGCTACTGTGAAGAAAATTAACTCTATCCCAGGCAAAACAAGCACACCAGTGCAAATTGCACATGAGACATGAGGTGCCATCACATACACTGTAGCAAGAGCAAAAGAATCATAGAATCATAGAATGATTTGGGCTGAAAGGGACCTTAAATATCATCTTAGTTCCAACCCCTCCTGCCAGGGCAGGGACACCTTCCACTAGACCAGGTTGCTCACAGCTCCATTCAACCTAACATTGAAAAATTCAAGGAATGGGGCATCCACAACTTCTCTGGGCAACCTGTTCCAGTGTCCCACCACACTCACAGTAAAGCATTTCTTCCTAATAAGGTGACCAACTTAGCAGCTTTTTGATCTCAGCCAACTCATACAAGAGGAAATTAGTGGATAAATCATTAATGAAAATGCTTTTCAGTAGGATTGGAAAGGGGAAGGAAGAGAACAGGAGCTTGATGAGTTTTACACTGGACTTCAATTACTTTGCTTACAATGGCTATGTATGGGATTCAATGACAGAGCAAGTCTTAAGGGCTAACTTGTTATCATTTGGGATTATGGAGTCTCATCCTTCTTTCACATTACATCATATCCTATTCATTAACCAATTCATTAATAAAATTACTGCAAATTTGGTCAGAATCTCTAGTATATACATGTCTATAGTAGTGTATGTACCCATTCTTTGCTCTGATTTTGAAGAGTTGTCACATAAGTGTTGACAAGACCAATCAGTCCAAATCAACAACAGGGATTTGAGTAAGAGGATTTCAGTACACTAGCTATTGACACAATTGCTTTCTGATTTTAATTCAGGCTATAGCTCAAGGGCCCACTTGTTCATTAGCACAATCAAAATTATTTCATGAGCACATCAGTTTAGCAGATTCAACATCTCATAAATCAGGAACTCTTAAATCATTGGGAGGAAGCCATCTTCAAAGTAAAGTCACACTTCAAATCAGATAACTGGCAAGTAGTGACTTAAGTTCATGACTTAAGCTAAGACAGGCTGTACAAAATTAACAATCTCCTTGAATCTACTTACTTAGATATAACAAAACTATCTGTAAATTATCAGTCACAACCATTTCTGGTATATTGCCTGAAATTACTGAAGTTTTTGATTTAACAAATACAGAAATTAGCAGGAAAACTTCTACTTGTTAGACTGTGGCATCATTGCACAGCATTATTATTCAGATATGATCTCCACTTTCCAGTCTCCATCAGTTAGTCATACTAATTTTATTATAAATTACACAAGATTCTTCTCCCACAGTGAAATACATAAAGCCAACTATAACTCCTCCTGCAGGTCCTATGCTCATATGAACAATTATTTCTATTTGAGAAGAACTGATAACATCCCCACTTCAACAAGCATCTGCAGTGTAGCTGGCAATAACTTTTCCATTTATTAAAATTAAAATAAAACAATAAAAGCATGAGTCTCAATGAGCCAAAATGACTGAGCTATCTTAGTGACAAGTACTCTAGTCTGGATGAGGTATTATGCGGCAAGTTTATATTGCTATTGCCAGTGTAACTAACTATAGTAGACAAAAATATTTGCAATCTTCAAGGTTATTAATCTGGCAGCTTTCCAACACACTACATTTCAGAAGTAGGAAATGACAGATTTTAAGCAAACAACTTCTGTCTCCAACCTCCACTAGCTTGGGAGGCTCACACAGCCCTGCCAGTTCAGGTTTTGTGCAATGACAAGGTCTCCCAAGTTACCAACTTGATGAAAAATTCTCTGCAGGAGAATTTTGCAAAAAACCAAGTCCTGTGATATTGTCA
Source organism: Pyrocephalus nanus (assembly GCA_038380795.1). Classification (NCBI taxonomy): domain Eukaryota; kingdom Metazoa; phylum Chordata; class Aves; order Passeriformes; family Tyrannidae; genus Pyrocephalus; species Pyrocephalus nanus. The sequence goes on from CM076266.1 coordinate 50,187,738, forward strand.
CTCTAGACCAAAGGGAAAGTCAATATTTATTTAACTTAAACTTAGTGCTCATAACTAGACTTCCAGTCACTACATATTTCCAAATCTGAAGGTGACTCTTAAAGGTACACACATAACTGTATCATCATATGCTACAAACAAATTATACCAAAACAAAAGAGAAGCTGGAAGTACATACTACATTGAAAATACAGTCAGGAGAGCCATTTGTTTGCAAAACAAGAAGCTATGAACATTGCACAAAGAGCCAGTATGTTATATCCAGTTCTGTCTGCCAAATCTTCCTGCTCCTTGGTAAGGCAAAATGGAAAGGGAAGAGTAAACAGTGGTAAACCTAAGATAAGCACAGAAATCTGACAGAATTATTCAAATTAACACACCAGTTTGCATTAAAAGGCACATGATGAACAGTCCAGTTATTGAAGACAAGATATGAATATGTGAGGGAAAACTAGCTTCCAGGGAACAGAGTAACGCAGCGGCTATTGGGTTAGCATAATATCCTAATGTGGGTGAACTTGAGGGTCCTGCTCAAAGTCCAGTGAAATCAATAAAAGACATACTGATTTCAAGTTACTACGGCTGAGACCCTAATTTCATGAGCTACATGCTACCAACTATCTTTAATCCAATTATCCACATTCAAAGTAAATCTTTGCAAAAATACTCTTCAGTGTTGATGGATATTTACCTTTCCTAAAAGTGCAGAACCTTTTCCTAAAAGCAATTGCAAGTGACTGGCTCCTTCCAGATGGTCTGTCTGCACCCACTTGCGCTCACTTACATTTGTCTTTTTCCAAAATACTTACCAGAACCTGTCAGCTGTGAAGGAAAATCATTTGAACACCAAAGCCAATATTTTGTCATAATCCAACATACAGCCTAATCATAAAATATAGTGCTTCTAAAAATCTTACATACTTTACAGTTGCTGACATCTTTAAACATTTCTTACTTTAATCTTACATATATCTAACTTTACTGAGAGACATAAAAGTTAAAAAAAATATATTAAAAGGCTGCAAGTGTTGGGTTCACTTATTAAAGGAAATACATGAAGGAGGTAGAAGATTCAGAAACACCATAGATGTTCCCATTACAATAATATCTAATTGATCATACGGCTGTTGGGCAAGCTATTCACAGAGTCAGGTGTTTTATTCTGCAATGGTACTACCCAAAGCTAAGAATTGGTCAATTTTGGAAAGCCAGAGAATTATACATTGATTTAATATGGTCCAGTTTCCAGTTCCTTTACTAACTGAAAATTCCCAAACAGAAGATATTTGTTTTACAACAAAATTTAGAAGTCTCAGATGTTAGAAATATAGCCATCCACTGACACAGGAGATTAACATCTCCATGGTAAAGGTTTCTCCCTCCCCCCCGGCCCCGTTCTTTTTAGGCTAAACTCACTTGTACTCAGTTTAATGCCCTAAAAAATTTCAAGAGGTCTTCAGGGGCAGCAAGCATTGTATTCAAGCGCATAGTAAAGGTGATTCTAGTAACGAAAAAAATTAAAAGACAGCAATGAAACTGGCCACTTGCCCAGCACTGTTATTATCTAGTGCAGTGAAATCCTTATGCTTCTCATAAGCTATGCCTTGCCATCTAATACAGTGTCTGAAATGCTCTATCAAAAATACACAGCAACTCTCACCAGACAGACTTCACATCACCACATCCTGAACTGACTACTTAGAAGTATTCCCAAATGTCCAGTAAGTTTGGGTTGCACATGACTTAAAAGACTATATTGTCTGTTGAATCATTCTTGATTACACCTGTGAGAGGATACAGTGGCCATCTCACTGAACAATGGATTTTGGCTGGTTCCTCTTATGATGATTTAAGACAAAGTGCTGCTGTACTGGTTTCTGCAGTCTACTGTACAATTGAGATTGTCAAGACAGTATAAGATGCTTAAAAATAGTATAGATTTTGGTCAAACACCAGTTTCTGAGAGACACGGATTTACAGTACTGTACTTTCAGTATTTCCAAAGATGTCTGCTCATAATGTTAGAAAATCTGAAGTGTGATGATGTTAGTCATGACTGTTTCTTTAGGCATTTGGCAAAATACACTTACGTATAACAGCTATTTTTGACATTATCAAATGTTTACATATATACAATCTGTATACTGAGATTATAAACATGTAAGGTAAAAAAAAAATATGATCCTTGTTTGTTTGACATTTGTGTCAAATAGTTGCCTTTCAAAGCTTGAAATCCTGTCACAAAAAAAATCCTATATTTCTTACTCCTGCATGCTAATCTCTACTACAGTATGTTGTTTATCCCTTACATGTGGAAAGTAAAGAACACAAGGTTCATGCATACAGCTTACAAGTTTACATCGTCTGGGCTCTCCGGGAGGCACATTCCCAGTTCCATTTTGGTCTGACTTGGGACTGCAACAAACCAGGGAAAAACCTCTCTTATGCAGGACTGGCAAATGAACTGCAGTTGGGATTCTAGGTAAGTGTATCTGTCATCATGCGGCATAGCCCTGTCACATCCGGGCTAATTATCCTCTATTAATTGTTATGATTTTGGTTGTTCATCAAATCCGTAAAATACTAGTCAACAAAAAATAAAGAAAAAAAAAAAGATTGTTTTTTCTCTTCCAGATGAGAGGAAGTTCTCACTGTGATCATGAGCATCTCTGTTGATCTTTCAAATTGTCTGAAGAGCAGATGAATGTGCAATGACTCAGTGATCCTGAGTTTCTATAAAATCCAAAGTAAACAGTTCTGATGTGACCCCAGGAAGACAGTGCAGCTAGATGGACGTCTCCCATAGCTGGAGAGGGGGAAAAGGAACACAAACACATTGAACACCAGGATAAAACAGGCTGTTACCCAAACAGTGCAAGGAGCTTGCTTGGGGAACTGCATTTAAATCTCTTGGGTTACCAAGGCTATGCTCTTGGTCTCCTCCCAGCCTCTGGTGGGTATCTATTCAGACCACAAAGTCAGTGGACAATCTCAAGCATTTCAGCATGTCTTGCACTTGGCATAGTAAATGTCCATGGCTGGGAGTGCAAACTGTTTGAAGGGAAAATGTCAGTGCAGCATCAAACTTTGTACTAGACAGCTTTTACCTTACTGTTACACTAACTAATACTAGTGTAGACATAATTTCCCATTCTTTTCTGCCTAACTCTGCTCAGAACAGCTTGACTTTCTGCTGTGGGTTTGAGCTGCTGCCAAAGCAGCTCCAGGGCTGAGACACATCATAAAGCCCAGCCTCCAAGCTGTGCTGAGAGACCCTGGGCTGCACCTCACACACTTTCTCTTCTGAGCAGCACTGGAGGCAGCACTTTTCAGATTCCCTCAGCGGCACTCCACTCCTTTTTTTCTTGACAAAGAGGACAGAGGACAATGATAAGCATCAGCAACATGAACCAAAGGTATTACAAGTAAAACTTCTAAAGCAAATTTCAGGGCTTTTTTCCTTATTCAAATACCTGCTATGTCTGAATTTGAACACAAAGGAAGCAAGATCTAGCACTGCCTTTTGGAGCAGCTGGAAATGTCTCTACATGGAGAGATTCACCCATCACACATTCCAGCGGTTCCTGCTCACCCTGGGGGTTCAGGGTGGGCTCAGGTTGTAGCAGCGAAGTCCATCCAGGTCTGCAAGGGCTTGGTGCAAGTCCTCCACATGCTACATTAACAGGAACTTTGGTTTTTTTTTATAAAGCTGGAAAGCAGCTATCCCCTGAGCCAGAATAAGAGTTGCTGGGAGAAGGGGAAAGGAAGGAAAGCCAGACACACCACTTGCTCCAGGGCTGCCTGTCCTCCACACCCCAAAGGCTGCCCCAGACATTCTCTCAGCTTGAAATAATTAAAAAAGTGAAATCTGGGCTTCAGGGCAGGTTTAAGAGCAACCTGAACAGCTCTTTGTAAACAGCCACCGAGGCTGTCCTAATGACTGCCAGAGGCTCAGCCTTCAGCAGCTTCAGAACTTCAGGGTGGAAATGAAATGCCACTCCTGCTCTCACTTCTGGTCACAGGTGTTGGTCTGCTCACTTTCCTTTAAAAAACTACCAGTAAATCAAGTCACCGATGAAATGGAGAGAGAAGAGAGATACATACCCTGGCACTTTGCCTGTTGGCTTTTTTCTCTTCATCAGGAAGTGGTGGCATCGGATAAGGGTATTTTCTGCTGGAAGCAATTGATCCAGTGGATGAAGATGGAGACTTTGCAGGAGACAGTGTCCTGAGATGTTGAAACACACAAAATAAGTGCGATGCTTTTGCACTCAAGCACTGCAACAGCAACTGCCATTACTCTGAAGCTTGGTTCAGAACCAAGTATTCAGCTTATTATTGTCTCAATCAGGGGGATAAAATTGCTTGATCAGAAGTCTAATAATTTTATTATATGAATAAAGATATTTATAGATTTCAGGAACACTGGAAGAAAAAATAAAATCTGCTAATTCTTATTAGAATTGTATTGCATAACAAAAAGGATTTCTTAAACTGTTTTATACAGTACTGTAATTATTCATTATAAAATTAATAAAACAAATCTGTAATTGAATAAATACAGAACTAAAATATAAACATGGCATTATAAGGCCTAAATAGAAACAGTAATTGTATAAATAAAATCTGAACATCTTCTGCCAGTGACTAAATGGTAATTTCAGCATCTTTATAGATGTATTACACATCTCCTATATTGATACAAACATAGCAAATCTATTATTTTTATAACACATTAAATTACACAAATGCATGCATTTAGAGGCCAAACTGTTAGTTGTGAAGTAACAAAGGCATATACAAAGTGCTAATAACAAATTATTATACATGCAAGCATCATACAGTGCATATTGTTCCAGCCAAAGAAAGAGTCAGATGAGAATATACAAAAATGGACTGATTAGTCAATGGCAATCAGCATTTCTGTACAAGGTGAGTAGAGTAAGCAGGAGCAAGTAAATGTTTGTATCACATGAAAGGCATTCTTTTCATGTCAATAAAGCAGCAGCACATTATTGACTGAAATTTTATACCCAAGAAAAACTCTTATGCTTCTGTTTTGAGATTCTGCACTTTTCCCACTTATGAGGGTCCTATCTAAATGAGAGGCTCTAAATCTGGGCAGAATAAAAGAGAAAAAAATCCTCAAAGTTGAAAAATTGAGCTACCTTGGCCTCTTTGTTCTCCTATGCAGACCAAGGAAGGCCTCACACTAGTGCAGGCATATCATCCAGACCCTCCCTGAACACCACTGCCTACTGTCTTCTGAGTTTAATGCATCCCTGAAGATGGAAGGTTTCCCTCAGTCCCTACAGACAGGTCTTCCAAGCCCCTCTAATGTAGAAAGGGGTTGCAGTGTGCTGTGCAGCTGTAGAACCCAGTGATGAGCACTGTTGCCAACATCACTGATTCCAAGGAACTACAGGAGCAACCCTTGGCAGATAGCCCCACATGCCTGGCTCTGGGATGTAAAGGATCAGGTCCTTTCATCTAGAGAGGACTACAGACAAGGCAGGGACTCTTTTATGTTTGAAATTGTTTTGTATCTCTAAGTGAAATTTATTTACTTTTAACTACTTGTATTTTTCATTCTGGACTAGTGTATCATTTGGTTGTGTCTGCAGCTCCCTACAACAGCACACTCTCTTGCCTCCCATACAAACAATGACTGATGGTAGCCACGAGCAACGAGGTGTCAATGGAAATTAAATGGTGAGAGCTCTCCAGTCTGGCTCATGATCCTCTAATGACTCCTGTGGTAGCCTCTGAGTTCAACAGCACTTAAAAGATTTGAGCTGGTACAATTATCCAAACATGGAAGTGTACATCTTCACTATATGCACTTTGATCACCCATTAAGATGAAGTGGACATACATTCATGTTTTCAGGAAAAAAAACTTGAAAGAGTTACTGCAGCATAAAACAAGGTTTTCATATGTCCAGCATCACGGATCTGGGCACCAAACTGTGCATGCAATAAAACAGGTTAATTTAAATTAAAAGAAAAAATAAAATAAAAAAAAAAAAACCCAGGGAAACATTCTCAACAGTGTCCTGCTGTTCACTACCCATACAAGTCCTCTCATCTCTATCCACATTTGGATTAATAAAAATCGCTGATAAACTATTGATGGATCTAGAATTTAAAAATTAAGGAGAAAAGGAAGTGGGGGGGGATAAGGAGGGCATATTTTATGTATTATTAGTAATCCAATTATCCACAGTTGCAGTAGATTTTAAAATTTTCATATTCAAATTTATAAAAATGCACTTTAAGATTAGAAACAAGGAACTGGTGTTGTGAGACGTGACTTGGCAAGCCCTATCAGAAAGATGTTTATAATAGTACCACAGACAGGAGGTGGCACGAAGAATGAAGGAATCTTCATCTCTTGGACCACAACCAGGCCCAAAATCACCTTCTGCACGCCACAGGTTCTTTGTGTCTTAAACACAGTAAGAGAAGGCCACAGTGAGAGGAAAAGCTATGGACAATCTACCCGTCCATCAGTCTGAGCGGGTGATCCTGGAAGGAGCAATAACCCCCCAAGGATGGGGCATCTTGAACATTTTTCTTTGCACAAACAGGTCCTCTGACCAGGATCTCTAACTGAGCCTTTAGCCAGGCAGCTTTGCACCATAACCCAAACACAATGCTGTCTTCTCAAAAGATTGTGAAGGCCAGACCTCCAGCGTGGCTTCCTAAATGTCCTTCTTCTCAAACCCCCCTGGCACTGCCTGCTCAGCTGTGGTTTGCCATGTGTAACTGATGTGCACTTTGCTGTTCACTGCACCTACAAAGCTACAGCCCAATACATCCAGAATGCAGTTGCACACTTACAGAAATGATCTCGCCCTCCCTTCACAGGGCCTCACCACTTATTTTTGCTACAGTTATGAGTTATTACATTGTCATCTTTAGTGCCCGCTACTGTGAACATAAAGGACTCAAAAGTATGCTCACAGATCTTGCAATGTGATAAACCTAGTTGTTTGGGGTGGTTTTGATCACCTTTCAGGTTAAGCCCTGCAATTGTGTATGTGCTGTGTATCCCAGATTTACATATACTTTAAATGAGAAAGAGCCAGTCATGACCTTTCTCATTTACAGGATGGAGAGACAGCATTCAGGGACACTTGCAGGTAATGCTGGGGTTAAAGGTAGGCAAAACTTGGCAGTTTTGGTCAAGGGTGGGATCAATTTAGCTTTCCCTAGGGTTTTAGTTCTCCTGCAATCAAATCCATTAGCTTTCATGCCAAATATTGCCTCCAGCTAAAACTTATACAAGAAACCAGTACACGCCACAACAGAGACTCAAAGGTTTTACTGCCACCCCCAAATGAAGCCATGCACATCAACGTGCTACAAAACAAATCTAATTTCTGAACAGAAAGCAAGATGCAGTAGCTGCTTTGTGTCCGTCTTTCTGTCCTGGAAGTTGAAACTAAGAGTGTGGGGAGACCACTCTGTGATTCACAACAAAACACTGTGGCAGCAGGAAGACATCCTGCAGCCATAGGCTGCCTGCTCTGCCTCTCTTCACCTAAACAGGGAATGTTGGCCCACAAGAAACAGTGCGAAACATTTGCAATTTTGAGTGATCTTATAGCTGAACTCAAGGCAGGTGGCCCTGACAGATATAAAATGTTCATAAACTGCGATTGATTCTCTTTCGCAGACTGAAATACTTCAGTGAAATTCAATTAGTATTCAACCTGGTGAAAGCATTTCAAGCCCAAATATAGATACTATCAGCCTAACCTGACCTTTGCTGCCATGGGTTCAGCTCTTGGTAGGACATCAGCCTTAATTATCCTACATTGGGAAGTTAGGATCTTCTAGAAACACTGGTGTGGCTAAATGTTTTAAATTAAGTTCCTTTTAAAAGCCACAGATGTGCACAGAGTTCCTCAGAAAGAGCAGCAGCAGAGGGGAGAGAAGGCTCAGGGGTGGCAGAAGAAGAAACAACAGCTATGGCTTGAGCCATCACCTTGAGCATTGCACATCAATGCCCCAGAAGCAGACATTCACATGCTTTAATGAACTCTTCTCCCTAACTTTTGAAATGAAGTCTGGATCCTACTGACATCAATAGGCACTTTTTCACTGTCTGCCAACAAAGCCATTTTGCTTTGGTTGTAATAGGGAAAAGTTTTGTGGTTTTTTTTTTTCTTTAAGCAGAGTCTAGAGCTGTCTTGGCAAGAGAAGGGTAGATATTGGCTGGTCACAGCTCTGGCCTCAGCTGGATGATCACAGAGGAAGGCAATGTTGCTGAGGAGGAGCTGAGAAAAAATCAAGTACACAAAAGAACATTAAAATAGGAGGGAAACAGCAGCCTGCTGTCTCCTGCCTTCCATGCCCCTTCTCAGTGCCCTTCTGAGTCTCTATCAAAAAAACCCAAATCATTTCCTTGTAAACTATTTTTACATTTAAGCAACTCTAATAAAATATAAGTTACTGTAAATATTTGCATTAAATAAAATGTAAGCAGCTAAGTGCTTCAGAAGGTGCCTTCTTTTTTGTTTATAATTATCTACAGAAATGCCACATTTGGAGATTCTGGCAGTTTATGTTCTGTTACCATCATGGTCCCCAAGTCTTTCAAGATTCAATGAGAATTCTGAGTAATCCTTAACCACATTTCACAAGGCCAGCCTGTGCAGTGGCCACTGTTATTGTCAATAATAAGAATAAGCAGTAGTAGCACATTCATAAAATAACATCCCTTGCAGCAAAGCCAAAATCAGGGAAAGGCTTCCTACCTGTGTTTACTGAAGGGGTTACAAGCCTATAGCCTGGCACGAGCATTTCTCAGATTGTAGTGTGGCCTGGTGTGAGGATGGGGGATACACCACCACACATGCAAAATTAAAACCCAGACTGGTCTTTGAGCAGGAAAATGGGATTTTTCTTCACAGATCTTATTGTCTTACAGATAGGAATCCCACACCTAGGAGTTTTCTGGCATCAGAGACACCAGCTACTATTTTTATTATCATTAATAAAAAGTAATTATATAGAAATACCCATTGGACTTGTAGACTAGGAAAGAAAACCTAGGGCATCAGATGTTATAAAGAAAAATTCTGATTTATAAAGGTTTTTTTAAGCAGATGCAGAAAATATTTCTAATGACTAATATCTACATTTCCTGAAAATCTGCAATATTCCTAGGAATTGTAAGAAGTGTTTTTGTCTTTTCTCATTCTACTTCAACTCGTCCTACAGCAGCAAAAGTCATAACATATTATGACTAAAACTATAGGAAAACAAACAAACCAGCAATGATAATTTGAGAACTCCTTTGAAAGAACAGAGAAATCAAAGACAATTAAAAAAAATATTACTCAGCCAATCACCTGGTGTAAATGTCTTATTATGGGGCTGTGACTCCTAAAATATGGAGCTGAACAGTCTGACTTTAGCTTGACTTTCTGGTTTATCAAGCAAGATTTTTGTTTTGTTTGTTTGCAAATAACTATACAGGCTCAGGCTCAAAACACAGCCACAGGATATTCTGACCCAGCGTTCTTCGGACTTTTTTACTGTCAATGCTATGATTAAGCAAAACTGCACCTGAGTTTTAGGGAGAAAAAGTTCAGTTCAACCTCTCATAAACCCATGGCAACTCGTCTCAGGAGAGCTGATCCTTTGCCTTCCATAATGTGCCCATAAAATACTTCCCCATGATTTCCTCACTTAATTAGGACATACAGGTTTCTAAATTTATTCTAGTTGCTTTCTCATTTCTAAAGCTAACTGCTACAGGCAGTGATTAGTAAGCTTCTATGGTGTAAAATTTTTAATTTATGTTTCATCTCTGCTGATATACAGCCTTTAAAACTCACATGGGTCAGCTTAATCCTCATCTACATGCCAAAGATGCTTGGTTTATCAGATACAATTAGAAATGTGACTCATTCAGTGTAACAGCTAAAGACTCTCAGGGGCAGGGTACATTCTAATCAATTTAATCTAGTTACTAAATCGTGATATACTGATATTGAAAGATGAAAATTGTAAGTGTGCACACAAGATTTTAAGCCTGTTTAACTAAACTGTTTAAAGTAACCTATTTTCAACTAGTGCTATCTTCATATTCCATCAATGTCTTTGCTTATTGTGACCACAGGGCATCTGATACAAAAACCCTGAAAGATAAATATGGGATTACATTATGGTGGAGAACTCTTGACTTTGCCTGAACAATAAATCATATTTTTATGAAAAGGTTTGCTAATAAAATCAGATCTCATTTCTCATGTGAATTTGCCTAATTTCACCTTCCAGTGACCTTAGGTCCATTTGCTAATCTAAAGGACCTACCACAAAGATTTTGCTCCGTATGAAGCTTTGAGGACTTCGTGATGAAGTAAATGTTCAGTTGCTCCATTAAACTAAACAGCTTGAGGCCCTGCAGTCCTCTCTATGGTTTCTCTGGGCTGAAACCTCTCCAGTTCTAGAGCATGCTTGATGAACTGTAGACACCAGCACCTGACCCTGTATCTCTGCTAAAATGACCAGACCCACAAAGCTTCCTGCCTGAATGTCCAATCACCAACACAGAGATGTGGCTGATACCGATGGGCACAATCACAATCTCCCATAAGCCTTGGGTTCTTGCATCAGGGATCTTTACTCCCCGTTCAGGACCCAGATCAGGACTGAGAGGCTTGAGTTCACTCATTTTCCCTATTCACTGGAAAGCTTTTCTGAGGCTTACTCTGTGATTTACAAGGTGTTGAAAGCAAACACAAATGGTTTTAAAAAGCAACCATTTTATGGTCTTTTAAGAGTTTGGAACATTTTTAGTTCTAAAAATTACTAAATTCCTACCCTGATGTTTGATGTCTGCCACTGTTACTATTGGAAAAAGAGTTTCATTAGTATCTTGTGATACAACTTCATGACATTGTTTTCCCAAATGCACACTGGACATATTTAGTATATGTTTCTGTCCTTTTGCATTATTATTAGGTCTACCTGTGTAGCAAAATTATTAAGATTCTATTTACTTGTTCTTACCATTCTTCAATGTTTTGGCTAAAGATTTTGTTTGCTACTCTCTTTTCTTTGTGTTTCTACAATTCTTTCAGCTTCATCTTTGATATGTCAGCTTAGAGCTTCCTGGATTTCATTCATGTTTTATGTTATTTGTCTTAAATTGCCTTCCATTCTCTCCTAAGTTATCTGATCTTTTCAGCTGATGCAGAGATCTGTCATTCTGTCTAGGCTGTGGGACAGTATCTTTTGGGAATCTACTGCAATGTTCTTAGTCTCCAGATTTGTGTCCAACAGGGAGGCCAGCCTCATGCGTGCTTCTTCTCTTTAACTTGCAATGTATAAAATAATACACACTTTTCCCTTTCAAAAACAAGTGATATTTTTGACTGAACCCTACCTCACTTGTAACAGATTCATTAGCAGTTGGATAATTAGAGCACAGAGTATATTCTCATACATTTAGCTTTCCAATTACAATATATAAATCTGTAGGCTGAGAGTAAAATACTACTACTTTTTATTCTTTTTTTCATTTAAATTTTGGTATGCACTATATAAGACAGTGGGTAGAGTCAATGTGTTATGAAACCACTTGCTTCAGTAAATTAACATTCTATTTAAGTTAATACTACTTTATTAGTGATAAATATGTCTCATGCCCATAAAACACTACTTGGCATAAAATGATGCAAAAGCTACTACAAGCTATAGATGATGGTGGGAACGCATGCACTACACACACCCTTTTCAATGGCTTCATTAAAACATTCAGAAAAAGAACTGTAAATTGCACATGAAGCCAAAAACAGACATCAAAATGCAGCAAAAGAAGAGGGGCCCTTTGCACCTACAGTAACTTGTATTGATTTATACAAGGTAGGAGTCCCAAGATATTTGTATATGCTGGAACAGCTCTTAAAAATGAGAATTATAGAATTAATTTACAAAATACCTAAAGTATGGTCCTTCAGTGTTTTTATTCACATCTTCTACCCACTTAGCTACATTATATTCTCTTTTGAACCATGGGTTTAAATACCTGCAGAAAGCAATGGAAGGAACAGAGAAAGCAGAAGAACAAGAATAGAAAATCTGAGAACACACAGCACAAGCTTAGCAAGGATGTCTTCATCCCCAAAATGCAACTGAATACGGCAAATAAATCAGAATGGATGTTGGGTGAGGACTAGGCAACGTGTACAACTGCATGAGAAAATCTGGCCTACAACAAGATTCATATGTTTGATAATCTGGAAATTCTTTGGGATACACCATTCACTTAAGGGTAAAATTCACTCCTATGCAGAAGGCCAGCATTAAGCTCATGGTTTAACTTCCCGTCATGATCTCAGAATAAGGATGAAGGGGCATTTTGGCTCCAATCATGCAGTTTGCTTGTTAAAGACACACTTTTGCACCCATCTAAAACAAAGCACAAGATAATTGCTAAATGAGCACAGAATCTTCGGCTTGACCCTTTCTACAGGAATGAATTTCAGCCTCAGTTTGTTAAAAGGCTTGAATTGTTTGCCACTACAGTGACAATTTTTACACTTTTATGCAAACAACCCTATGATTTTTCAGTGTTCATTTAATTTGGTAGGATCACAAGAAGCTTTAATGGAGGTGGGCTGCAGAGTTATCTCACATTTTACAGAAGCACTCTTGACACCAAAACCACACTTTATAGGAAAAAAAGTCTGAGCTGCATACTCATATTAGGTACACGAAAATAATGAAATAAAGATGATGTGTAATTATCTGACAGCAAATTACTAGGGAAGAAGAAAATTTTTTTTGTAATAAATTTTTTCCAGTAACAAGATTAGCAAATTCCTCCCCCTCTGTCATGTTAAGAAAAAAGGGCAATGCAGAAACAGAAGTCTGCATCCAATTTATTCTTGTTATATACAAATGGCAACAGTTAAATGATTATTTGTGATCCCCACCTTTATATAACAGAGACTAGCACAGTGAAATAGGAAACAAATTGTAACCAGAGAAAAAAGGAAAGAAAATTCTTCTTTAAGTTATTGTTGCTATTTCTGGTCCAGTTCTTGTCACCCTTATTTGTGAGATTCACTCCAATGACCTCCCACATGGGAACAGGCCTCACCAAGGGATTGCTCAGATGAATAAAATTGGGCCAAATCATGTCGTTCAACCCCCACCATATTTCAAACCATGTTGATAACAAAAGCAGCAGCACTTTTTCAACTTCTTTTGCTCCTTTTTTGTTCTGGAACATCTCCTCCCCGCCCTGCGCAAGCACAGCCACAGCTCTCAGAAAGTACTCGCCCTCAGCCACAAGTGCTTCTAAGTAGCTTCCTCAGCTTGCTTATTTATCAGGAATAGGGAGTGCTTTATGCTTTCCAGCTTGGGATCTTAAGAGAAAAGAAATGTCAAAAGTGGTGGCGCAGCAAAACAGACGAGCCACAATTGAAGCAACAGGGCAATGCCAGCGTCACCAGGAACTAATGAACTTCTGCTTTGACTTTAATTGCACATTTTCTTGTACTCGCTGCAATACTTTTGACTTGAAGTTTTTCATTTGAAAGGGTCTTTTGGTAACCATGAAACACTCCCAATCTGGCTTCCTGTATTAGAAAACAAAGTGTAATGTGGTATCAAAGCATGCAATTGTTGCACAACCATGTTGCAGGGTTTCCTGGGTCTGGGTATATTCCAGACCACCATTCACCACCTCAATCCATCTGTTACAGAAAGGTTAAACTTGAGTTACTGCAGACCACTACACAATACCATTAGAAAGCTCTCAGGCTGATCTTTCCAGCCACGTGTTCATTAGCAATGGCCAGAATCTGCATTTCCTTTCAGTGAGAAATTCTGCTTTAAAACAAGGTGTCCTTACACGTAAGCCTACAGCTAGACTGACAGCTCAGTTTGGCTTGTAGCGCAACATGCAACAAGGCAAAAGACCTGGGCTCAAGAGTATTCGTACTCCTCAGGCCGGTGAGGAGGAAGGTTAGCTAGCGCTGCATCAGCAGGAGCACCTCCAAGCAGTCACGGTGTTTTGCCACAGTGAAACTATTGTATACTGAGGGAAAGGACTTTTCACGGGATAAAATGGCAGCCCAGAATGCAGGGGCAGGTGAGACTGACCTGTGATCCAGACTCCCTGTTTGGGGGTGGTCAGAACCCCCTGAGCTTATGCCTTGGGCAGGGGTTTGGTGGGCGAGAGAAAGCCCAGGCTCAGATGCATGGGTTACTCGGCTGCAAAAAGACAATATATAATAGAAAGTCTAAACCAAAGATGTTTGTATCAGTTATAACAACGAGGAAGACAAATGCTTATAGGAAAAGCCGTGCAAACTAGCAAAGGTCTGAATCGCTATCTGTTCCCTGGAACCTGTTTTAACACAAGCTCCCAATTAAACTATCAACTTATTCAAAAACTCTCATTATCATTCCTGAACAATTCTAATTGATTGTAATAGAGAACTCTTTATCAGGCTATTTCATCAACCATGTTTCTGAAAAAGCATTTAGCCTGTTGGCATTCCGTCTATGTGTAATGAACTATCTGCCTTTAGTAAAGAACAATAATTTCATTTTAAAACATCTAGAAACAGTTAAAAATGCCTCAAAATACCTTTAGTAGTCTCCATTGATCTCTACACTTAGCATAAGCCTTGTTCATGTATGTTATGTCCAAGGGTCACGCAAAGTTGTGAGCTGCACTTTTTTCAGGAGCTGCCCAAAATGCTTGCAAACCTCCCACCAGTGCTGCTTGTGAGGGCTGCAGAGCTCAAACCTTTCTCAATGTTTAAGAAATTTTGCTTCTGTGATTAATGGCACGAGTCTCTGATGCTTGGCTGTATACAAAAACCCCCCTGTGCATAATATATGTAGTTATTGCAGACTTATGCATACATCAAATATTTTTGCAGGCAACTGCACTAGTGAGCCCCTGCTAAAAAAAGAAATTGAATTCTGCACAAGGTATGGCACAAATGAACCCGATTTTTAGTTCTAACTACACTCTATTAACAGGAGACCAACAATGTTATCCCTCTTCTTCCATTCAGCAAGTATGCCTCATTGGACTTCTAGGGGCCCCACTGCCAAATACTGCTTCAGAAAAGATTTCAATATTATTCTATATTTCCCAGAGAAGGTAGGAAGGTACATATGTCTGGGAATAGCCTCCATGTATTCTGAGGCATCCTCAAAGCAGCTGGCATCGCTTTTTTTTCCTTAAATGAGAAAATGCTGGCCACAGTTAGATCATTCTCAGTCAATTTTCTCTGCTTGCAAAGGAAGCTATCCCTCTAACCAGAGTCACCATGTGCCCTTGGCAACTCTCTCCATTTCATACTGATGTGGCACAGCATGTGGATCATTCAGTGGGAGCTCTCTCTCCAAGTGGTGACAGGTCTGCCAAGGAGACTCGGACAAGCCATGTGAGTGCAGTCCAGGATAGACCCCA
Organism: Pyrocephalus nanus; assembly: GCA_038380795.1. NCBI lineage: Eukaryota > Metazoa > Chordata > Aves > Passeriformes > Tyrannidae > Pyrocephalus > Pyrocephalus nanus. The sequence continues at coordinate 50,203,194 of CM076266.1, forward strand.
TCAGGAGAAAGAGTGTTTTCCTGCCTGGCAGGTCCCTCCCAGGAACACACACACTGTGCTTCATCCCCAACAGGCTGCTGCATGGCCATTGGGAAGTACAAGCCTCCTCTCTCTAGCTCAGGGCTGCTGCTGGGCTGAGGGACCATAACAAGCATCAAGAAGGAAAGCAGAGGATTAGGTGAAAAATCAAGGGCACCTTTAAAAGAGGAAAAAAATTTACAGGGAAAAATATTTCCAACTCATAATATCTCTGTCTGCCCACTTATTTAGTGCTCCAAAGTTCTCAGAGCATATCTCATTTGTGTTCTTGGCAGTTTGGTCAGACTAATTTTGGTTTCATCAAACTGTCTCATGCAAGGAGAAATGAAAACGAGCAAAAAAATATCTCAGTAAGAGTTTATCAGCACAAAGACCAAGAGCATAGAGACTCTTGATAGATAAACTCCTCCAAGGGCTAAAATTTCTGGTTCTGTGTTGCCATTTTCACCATGCAATGTTATAACTGCAATATGAATCAAAGTATTATTTCTGTATCTTGTAACACACGGTCTTCTCTTTGAACCTTTCTGAGCCTACTCACCTCAAGACAGTGCACTGCAGGTAAAAGAAAAGTTTCATAACAAATTCAAACTCCCCAAACCAAAGAAAGCGGGGCCCAGAGAGAAGTTAGCATGATTAGTTTCCAGCAGGGTTGGTATCAAGCCCATCTGCCCATAGAGGTGCAAAGTTAGTACTCAAGATATGGGGAAGGGCAGTGTCATTGCCAACATGGTCAAAGAAGGGGCCATTCCTGTGTGGCATAAGTGCCGTAAGAGCAGGCCAGGACTTGACAAGCCCAGAGATTATATTTCCAGCCATTCACCATTCATTCACAAAAGGGGCCTGAACCAGGCTTAAGCACATTAGAAAGGTTCTTTCCCTTTGGGGAGCACTGCACACGTGGGCTCTTCAGTAAATGTAACCAATAAATCAATAAGCAAGCAACTCTAAGCCATACTGGAAAAGTTTGGGGGTCAGTCACTTGGTAAGGACTTCAATTACCCACCTATTGCAGGGCTTACTCAAGACTGACTGTTTCAGGCTTACAACGAAAAACTTCAAGGTACTCTCAAAGAAGACAGATGCCTCTCCTAAAACCTCCAGGAAGGTACACAGAGATACACATCTCTAACTGCAGTGGCCCAACCCAAGGTGTAGAAAAGGGTAGGAAACAGGTTATCAGAAACTCAGTATTGAACCAGGATACACTCAGCAATGGCAGTTTACTGTAGACAAAAGCCTGCAGTGATGGTGCGGGCTGCCACCATCACTGGGAATTGCTATAGGAACGACTGTGAGGAAGCCTACATAAAAAAGAAAATTCATAGTTAATTTTTAAAGAATAAATAAAAAGATGTCAAAATACATTAGCCGAACCATTTACCAGATTATCAGTCAGCAATCAGAATGGGCCAGAGAGCAAAAATGCAGCTGTCTACTTTTCAGTACTCTTAATCTCCATCTACAAAACACAAATATGAAAACTGTACTTTTTGGCTTTGCTTTTGTAAGTTCAGACTTACTCAGTTGAATTAGACCGTGGCCTAAATCTTTTGCCTCTGACTTTCTTTCTGTTTCCTCCTATATTACCTGAAAGAAATCAAAGGATAAAGACAGAGAGTAAAACAACTTGAAACTCACCTGCATCCCATGCCAAACTGTATATTCTTTTTGCATCCATAGCAAAAGAGTTGTTACCTCAATAGCTTTAACCATTTAAATGTCACAGGTCAGTCCCTCTCGATTTACCTCAGACTCTTAGGTGAGCTTTCTCTACTTTTTGCTGCAAACATGCAGAGCAAAAAATTCCTTAATTTCAGCTTTCATTTGACAAAATCACTACACTTCAAGAAACCCACTAAATGCTGCCTGATAAAATCACAGAATCTGGCAAGACTGAATAGACTTCTTTTTCTTCTTCATGTTAGCTCACACTGGAGGAATGGGAGAAATTAAATGTAATTTCTACATGACAAAGCACTGTGCAAAAAAAAGGCACTTGTGTAGGGTGCTGTTAAATCCTAATTCCAGGTTAATAACAATCAGCACAATTTTAAGGAGTCATGCTGCTGTCTCATGATCAGCTAAACTTCCAGCAGAGCAGCAATGGTCCATAGGCTGGTTTCCACTGTGGTCAGCACAGTGGTTCACACTTACCTTGCCAAGAATTACTCCTAGGCCTCCCATTTTCACAAATGTCTGAAATATGTTTTGTGTCTGGGATCCTTTCACTCCAGGAATGAGATAATCCATTTGACCTGGAATAGGAGGGCTCAGATGCGGTTATTGTTAAGGGTATTGTCTCACATCATGTTAACTCAGTGGTTCAGTAACATTCCCAAGGCCAGTGACAAAACACAGCCTAAGGTCTGTCTGCACTAGCAGAGCCTCCAGGATTTCTGATTAAACCCTGCAGTTACGCTTTGCAGTTGTCTCTGAAGTGTGCCCACGTTCAAGAGCTAGGCTTCAGCAGTGCTTTCTCACTTGTTGTCTGTGGAATGCACAAACACCAGCACACACCAAATTTCCTTTGGATTTGCAGCTCTGCCCCAGCTCCTAGATGGAAGATGCTCTTCCAACTGTGTTCATCTCAAGGTTTTTTTATCTTGCAGTCAAGCATATCCCACTTGATGGCTGCCTACTCCCTCCTTGCGCTCCTGCAGGAAAGCTTGGACAGCTTACCTCACCCCACTGCTACCAGTCTCGGGGGCTCAGGAGTCTGTGATAAGTATCCTCCCCCCCCGAGCTGGTAGTGCCAGGGGAGAGAGAACTCTGCCTCATTTTGGATAATTTTTAATTTTTATAATATTTTATTAGTCAATCGCTGCAGTGTATACTTCCAATGCTAAACTCAAAGCCAAAAACAGTCTTAATATCAAGGTGCTCGGTGCAAACTGAAGTTTTTGTTTCCTCTTGTATTCCCTCTAAGAGCCAGAGATGCGTGTTGGCGATGTCCAACCTGTGCGGTTTTGCAATAGGCTCCCTCTTGTTGAACTAGAGCTGCTGCTCAGCTGTTTGCCATGAGATCTACAATTATTTCCAAAAGAGAACAGGAAGTTGAAAAATTCACAATAGATGGCTTACTTATTACAAAGAAGTTTTGTTTAAAGGAACTATTTCTGTAGTTTTTAAGTCTGGATACTCTTGCATTTTTCAGTCTCTGTTTTCCTCGGAGGGCAGGCATCTGAGAGATGCTCATCAGTTTCCAAAAAAACAGGCTAATCACAGCCACAGTGAAGTACACTCAGGGTTTCATTAATTGAAACTTAATTACAGCATGAAAGGTCTGAGAACCAACAGATCCTCTGACAGATTTTTAAACATTTTCTCCCCCTCATAGTCTATTCTCAGGTTCAGGAATATCTTGCTATATACTGCTTTTGGTGTTTGCTATTTCATAACAGCAAGAGTTATCATAAAGTTATGTCTTAATCCTTGAAAACCCTCTGAATCCAAATAATATTTCATAGTGCTTTCCAGCATGGAGAAGCCCAGACAGCTAATGGCCCAGCCACTCTAACATCTCCCAGGAGATGCCATCCATATCGGCACACAGAGCAAATCAAAACCAGCTCAGAAGGTAGGAAATAGCACTCTGGGCATTAAAATGGAAGGACTATGTCAGCTGTATCACAATGTCAATGGAATATTTGTCAGACTTACTTTTCCAGACTTGACAGTGGCACAACATACCTGAACTGGTGGTGGGGAACAACAAAACTCTCTAGTACAGACAGACCTTAGAATCCATTGGCTTTTTGGAACAGTTAATAAACAGAGACATATGAAATAAATGAAGAATGAAAAGAAACACAGATACTGAATGAAAGAAGAAACACATTAAGTTACTATTATTTGAACCTGATACACAAAACTATGAAAACTTGCTTTCTCAAGACTTTCTTCAAAATTTTATCAAATGAAAAAAATTCTCCAACACAAACAGTGATTCATTTAAGATTAATGTTTGTTTCCTGAAAAAAACAATAATGTATCACCCACACATCTAAAAACTGAATTTAAAAATTAGAAATCATTAATTAATCACTACTAGAGTTTTCCTAATAACATATTCATTAGAACAAACTGAATGAAGTTGCAATAGGATCAAGTGGCTATGCCAAAGCAGCAATTGTGTCCCTTCCATATGTTCCTCTTTACTTTCATTGAAATAACAGCAAAGAAAACAGCTTCATCAACTGCACAGTTATAGGCTGCTTAGTGAGACAAAAATTGAGAATTGCAGTTTTCCTATGAAGCAGTTCAGGAGTGTCAATTCCTCCTAGGACACAGTGCTTCTCACAAATTGTTTTACAGCATTAGCTGGAGATTTTCATAATTACAGGATCTCTAAATGCAGAGGGATGGGGAGCATCATGACCTTAGCAAATACAAATGACTCTCAATGCTTTTCAATGAATTCTTCATTTTAAAACTTAGGGAGTTTTAAGTAACTGTAACAATAACAGAATTAGTGAAATCAGATCAAGGACAAAATCTGATTCTCTCATGATAACAAACCGAAAACTACAGAAAGTCTTTGTAGAATTATCTTCTAAAATAACACTTGGTGACCACTTAGTATACTAGTCTACTAAGTGGAATAAAATGCAAGCACTATCACCTTTAATAAGAGACAGTAGAAGTCTAGGTCAACACAGTGAATTAATGACACTGACAAATAAAGATATAAAAATAACATTTATATTTAACATTTTATGTTTATAACCATTATTGAAGCAAGACAGTGTTCCTTTCCTTTGATTACATGACCATGAGTAAAAAAGTTGTGGATTTTTTATTTAATTTTTTTTTCAGCCAGCAATTATTTTTACAGTCTAGTTGAAAATAATTCTCAAGGTAGGAAGATGATGAAAATTTGATTAAACAAAAATTTGTTCACAATGCAAAACTTCTTTATTCTGGCCTAATCATAATAATTAGTAGCTCAGGACATTAGAGAAAAAAATCAGTAATCAAAGCAAAAAGGATGCTATTTCAAACACTCCACAAAGAAAGAAGAAAGAATCAAACCTGCTGCAAAACAATGAAATGTTCTGACTAATGGAATAATGGGTGATGGAACAGGTAGAAATCTGAAAATGCGACAGAAAAGCAGACCTCTTCTTAGAACTAGATGCAGAGTTTGTGCTGACTCCAGGAGGCATGTCGCTATAAAAAGAGTCGGCCTCTCCCGGCTTTTTTACATAATCTCCCTGGGGTATTTGTCTAAAGTATAATAAATATTGTAGAGTCAGAAAACATGACAGGAACTGGCACACACACAAACATGCATGAACATTAGTTTAAAAGAAAGAGGTAAGGATAGCAATCCTTGAGGAAACCTGTTAACCACACACAATAAGGCTACTAATACATAATGCAACCATCCGAGAGAAAACTATCACGCGCTTCTGTTAAGTGCAGAAAAGTGGATTATGTGGTTTTGATAAGGGAAAACAAGGAGCATTTCACATGTAAACCCTGATCACAAATTTCAAAGTGAACAGTTTGTGTTTTGTTTCTTGAGACACTGGATAACTAGTTCAGACATCTCAAATGGCTCATCATGCTGGTTGCAAAAAACACTCCAAGATGCAGCACCAGTACTGAGCCTGAGCTGAATGCATGCCTGCATCAAAAAGGAATTCAAGAAAAGCAAATGTTTTTTCCTTCTCAGGTTTTTTCCATTCAACTTTTGCGATGACTATTGATCTCAAGAATAGCAACCTGCTGAGTTGTTTAAACCTCAGGAGGATAAAAACCTCCAGTTTTTTTAACTGATTTCTTGTGCAGGGGAACTAACACCAGTGTCAGAGATTCTCACCTACTCCTGATTACCACAGTAGACTCAATCCGCCAAGACACACAAAAATAATGTCACACGTATCTGATAGCAGGCTATCCTTTTCCAGTATGAGAGGCTTGGTTATGGTGCATAAAACTATCTATGCATCAGAAAGTTCTAATCAAGTTATGTAACATTTTTGTAGTTGGTGAATTCAACGCCAGCTGAAAACACCTGCCATACAAATATTCCAGTTATAGTTCCATTACGTTAAAAAATCCTCCCAAGTACAAGTAGCTACTCTGAAAGTTGGCTATTTCATAGTATCATCAACTTAAGCATCTATTCAGCCTTGCACTTTCCAAGGCCGTTTTGTTTCAGTCTGCCCCTATTAAGATGCACATTTATTGGGTTGATTCACATTCAGATTGTATCCAACTACAGACCAGAACTGCAATCTCTCCATTCCATATCTGAATTTCTAATGCTCCTAAAATATTTCAAGTATATAACTACATGGCACATAAATCATTAGTATAATGCAATACTTCCACACTCCATCTTCTAACACCTTTCAAGTTTTATTTCTCATCCCATTCTTCAGCTGGTACATGGATGTGTTTAGAGTTGGCTCAGTGTGGGCAGCTCTGCTCCCCAGGGTTCCTCTAGCAAACTGCTCTCTTGCTACTCCATCAGAAATAACTTCTCCCATATAGCTGTGCCCTCTACAGCCACACTATCCCAGCTGGCAGAATCCTTGCTAATTGGCTCTTCTTGCTACTTTCAGTTTACTTGCTTCAGTTGCTTACTGCTACCAAGTATCATTCCTTATGTAATGCTCAAAAATATCATAATGGCTTGTTTTCCTCTTCACTTATGGACTAATCATAAACAACTAAAAAAAAAAAAAAAAAAAAAAAAGAGACAGCAGGGACAATCTGGTACTTATCCGAAATTATCAAAATTATTCTATTTAGAAGTCAGCCTTCAGAACTTCATTTTCTGCATGAAGGAAATTTAGTTACTGAGTATCTCCATCTTTAAAGTGACAGAGCCCTCCATTACCTTCAGAAGCCTCAGTTTATGCTGGTTTCCACTCTGCCCATGCTCACTGACACAGCAGACTGAGTATGCAGACTGACTGCATACTTACAGCTCTCTGACCATAAACTAATTTCTGGAGATAGGGATTTATGAAAAATTCTCTAATATTCCAAGGCAAACATACAGGGGTGGTCTCCTTCTCTGCTCTGAGGTTTTGTCTGCTCTGTTGTCAGCCAATACTGAAACATCCACAGTAGAGCGACCTGATGGTCATGTTAATCTGCTCTTAGAGAGATATATCACACTCCACTAAGCAGCACCAAACCCTTAAAGTCTGCCATCCTTGTGCCGGGTGGCACTTCCTACCCACCAGCCTCTGCATAAGGCTTGGCTTCAATAGCTTTGCCCTTTTCCTGTTACTGTACCTTTCACCAATCTGACCTTGTAGCATACAACCACTTGGCAGTGCTTTTCTGCTTTCACAAGTATTTTGAGCCTGGCAGAGAAAGCGCTACACAAGGAGAAATGGAGAACAAGCACAACGGGTAGCAGCAACAAACAAAGCAGCAGCTCGGACCAGGAGGCAATGGTACAGGCAGAAAACAGGGGAATTTGAGAAACCCTCTTATCTTTGGTGGACTGGGAGAGGAAGGAGCCAGCTCCTTCCCAGAAGACCCATCTGCCAGGCAGATGGCTGATCATAGGGAGGTGGTCTTCCAGGAGCCAAACACAAGTCACTAGGAACAGTTTGGGTTTTTGCACAAGCTTGAAATGATGAAAGCTCAGCCCTGTGCTGAAGACAGTACCATGCTTTAGCTACAACATCAACCGAACAGGGGGACGGGAAAGAATGGGCTCTTCATTCACATAGCAAGTTAACTGCATTGTATTTTTAACTGCAAAGAAGCTCCAGTAATGAATTTGTCTCAAAAGGCTCCTGAACATCATGTTAATATTAATTATTCAATTCCTAGAATTGAACACTCCTCCCAAGAACACTTTCATCTCTAAAAGCCAATTTTCAGTCTCGCTTATTGGAAATATTCTCCTGTTTTACTAAATAAAATAGTCTATTGCAGAAGTAAACAGTATTTTTGCTACTGAGTCCAGTGAAATCAGGATTTGAAGCAATTTATTTATAGAATAAATACAAATTTCATATGCTCAAATATTATTTCAAATATGATAATTCATCACTATATTTTCTTTAAAGCATGTATATGAACAAGAGTAAAAAAAAGCTATTTTCAGAGCTTTCTAAGATACATTCCATTACTTTTATCACATACCTCTGTCTTCTGTAGTTTCTTTCCATATAAAGAGAAGAGAAAGAAGGAAGAATGAGTTATTAGTATACAGGTCAGTAAGAGAAAAAAAAATGTAAAAAGAAGAGCAATGTATACAAAATGAAATTTTAGTTCAAAATATTTCTACAAAAACACTTCTCAAATAAACATACCTAAAAAGCTATTAAATCAGAATAACCTAGAAAAATCATGATGATGGCCAAAGTCAGTGCTGAGTTGGAGATGCAGTTCATGAAGGGTTTAAGTCTATCTATTGTGAAGCGGCTAGTGAAAAGTGCACTCTTGCCCTCCATCTCCAAAAACTAATCCTACTGGCTAGATGTGATCTCAAACTGAGCCCTTAGCTTTTGGACTTTTACACGAAAGAGAAGTCCAGATTTTCAGATGCTGTCAGAAACCAAGAGTAATATACAAAGACAGCATAACCTACCTTTCTACTATCCTAATCTTCATGTTTTTTTCCAAATGCTTGTTTCCTCACCTATATCTGAGCTGTCCTCAGCCTACCACAGTCTAACAGATCAGCAGGGGATGTGCCAGTTTGTTATGCCAAACCACTGGGGCCACGTCCCAGCTGCAGCACTGTCTGCAGTTGAACCTGCCCTGCGCTCCAAGCACACCAGACCCAGAGAGGAAGGACCTCAAGAGCCACTCTCACCCAAACAGATGATAAAGTCAGTACCTTGAATTTTTTTTATTACAAGCAAAGAATCATAAATCCCTCTATTTTTAGAAAAAATCGACAAAAGAAGAAAAACCGAAAAAGACCACTCAGGGTGCCATAATGGATTTTTCCTCTCAGTGAGCACTGACAGCTCTACACCAGGAGAGAACTTTCTCTTTATTTGCAAATTACAGATTTTTCTGACCAAAAAATGTGCCTGAATAAATTTCAGCTTAAAGTGACTAAATTAAACATCTGTTTAAGGAAGTATATGGTTAAATGCTTTACTGAAAGCTAATCTTGTTAAATTGACTTCATTTTAAGGAAAAATTGATAATTGAATCAGACTCCATTCTTTGTATTTCCTTTGTCAGATACAGTAAAATCATAATCTGATCGTTTACCAAAAAAAAAAAAAAAACACACAAAAAAACAAACAAACAAACAAAAAACCCTCTACAAAAATGCCAAAATGAACAATAAATTTCAAACATGGATCAAGCTCTCCAAAACTACATACAAATCTAAGACGTGCTTGAAAAATATTAGTACTATAAAATGCCCCTGTATAAATATTATTGAAGTAGGATTTTTTTAAATTGTTATTTTCATAACACAATTGGCTATCAGATGAAATAAACACATTTATTAACTGTATTAGGAACAAAACTTACTTACTTGTAACCCCAACCAGTTATTCCTAAAACGATAGCCAACACTAAAATGGTGCCAGCAATAGCCCCTATTATTATATTTGTGCTAACCACACCTGGAAACACAAGAAAGAGGAAAAAATATACAGTGTTTTAGGAGAAGAATACACAAAACCAGTAAATGCACCATCTTTCAAAAACCTGCTTGAACAACTTGCACTAGGCTGATTAATTGTAAGCAGTGACATAATCTTGAAGTATAGCATGGACATAAAAGATCACCTGTAAATCAAGCTTTGACCTCTGTGTCTAATCCCTTAACTGAACACTTGCTACATGGGAAAGTCATGTCAGGTATATCAATACAACGTTATCAATATTAAACTGCTGTGGCTTACATACTTACAACCTGCCTGGCAAATACATGCTTACATTGCAATAAAAGTGACTGTTTGGTTTTGTTCAAATAGCTGAGTAAATTAACCAAAAGACATATTCTGAAAGATGGCAAACTGTCCCCCCTACAAGGATTTATAATGCCAAACATTTACATGCTCTTTTTTCCACAATATATCTTCCTCTTGTACACAAGCCTAAAGCCAAATAATGTAAAAGCCAAAAATTTGCGTGCCAACACGCTGCACACTGGCCACATAATAAAAAATTTACACTACAAATAAAAACCAACATAACATGGCCTTTCCCTCTGGATATGAAAAGCCCCATAACTTTTCTCCTTGTCCTGACCCACTAATACATGTAATAAGGCCACTCAGATGTTTGGCATAGGCAAGGTAGAACCACACGCACTGGTACAAGTTCCAAAAGGTGTGCTTGTGATCAGCACCATTCACATCCAAACCCAGGTCTGAGGCCTCATTTACAGACGCTGAGTGTTTCTGCTGTGGGAGGAAGAGAGAGGAACAAGGCTCCTAATGGTGCAGCATGTTGTATGCTAACTGAAAGAGCTAGGAGACCTAGTTCTGCTTAACGGACCTTCCTCAAATCCAACATTTTTCAGTTATCAGTAAAAGTTATAACAACATACCTTTATTGATGGCATCTTTATCAAAAAAGAGATCATCTTTGATGCGAGAACTGCAGTCATCTCCTCCCCAGAATCGGTCACAGACACACTTTATCTCATTGCTACAAACCTGCAGCCAGAAAAAAAATCAGAAAATTAATCCATTCCTGTAATTAATACCTAAAGTATAGGTACAGTGATAAAGCACTATTTTGACTGCCTGCAAAATTTTACCAAAAAAATTTTAATATATAGTGATTTTAATTTATGTATTAGATATAAATGTATTAAACGTACTATTACATTTTATATAAATAGAAGTAATACGTATTAAGTACATTCATATCATTTAACATAATCTATATTTAATAAAGTCATTTATAATTGCTTTGGGAGACTCTGACTTCAAGGACTTTTTTTTTACAAAATATGATGAAGTGGTTGATTTCAGATTAAAAAGGGAGCTTTAATACAGTGTACAAGACAAAAGACATTATGAGAGAACAACTCCTTTGATTTCATCTTGGCCATAGGGACCCTTGGACACTGTTTCAAACTGTGAGGGACACAAGGACTTGCCAGGGCCATAGCAAAGCCACAGGCTGTGCACCAAGCAGAGCAGCTACCACTAGCCAAAAGCCAGTTCATTGCCCTCTCCTCCAGAGCAAAGCAACTCTCAGCCAACAAAATCCAACAATTTATGAGCCATCTTGGCTGTTGACACAATAAGGAGGTAATTAAAAAGAATATCTGGAAAAACAGAGAATCAAGTTTCTCAATTCAGAAAATCTTTGTATTTATTCTCCACTACATTTCCAGAGGAAATATCAATCAAGTTAGCAAAAGTGATAGCAAAAACACTGATTGATAAAATTTTTTGTAAAATTAGTACGTATATACTCACATACATACACATTAAGATGCCTAGACAGGAATGCATTATGTTTACTTATGTGCCTCCTTTCTTTTTCTTTTTGAAAAACTTTTCTGGCATAAGGACTTCTAGAGTCATACTGCTGGCTTCCTGAAAACTCTGTACAGGCTAGTATGCTACACAATGCCAGGTACTCAGCAAAAACATTAAAAGGGATTGAAGAGTACAAGAACATACACCATGTCCTGAGCAAATCTGGCTGTCTGTAGTGCCTGGGCAGGTGCTGAAGTTGAAGGCCTCAGTGGGGAGGCAGCGATGGTCAAGGCACACCATGTTCGGCCCACACGGTGTCCCGTTCTCTACGTAGCCCAGGTCCGTCTCCTCATCAAGCTTCACATGGCCACCACTGCAAGACAACCAAGAGGACATTGGAGATTTGTGCTGTGATTAGATGGGACTACTTGAGAAACTGGGTTCTGGGCTGCTGCCTTGATTTCTATCTCTATTTTCTACACACAGGACCAGGTAAGACTAAGTATTGGTTTAAGTTATCTTACTGTCCATAACATGAAACAAAGCAAAACATTGTATATCTAATCAAACAAATGTAATGGTGAAAGCAAAGACCATTTTTCCTGTAAAAGAGCTAGAATTAGATAAAACAGTTTACTTGTTTAGGACTTTATTTCATCTTACAGCTCTACGAAACTATGAAAACATACAATGTCTATAATTGGGATTCATCTAACATATAGCAACAAATTAGGCTGCCACTTAGCTTTGGCAGTGCAGGCATATATCTAAATATTTTGGGTACATTAAGTACTTTTACAAATACTAAAGAATGTAAAATCAAAGGGCCTGACAAGACCATTACATCTCTATGGGCAAAATTAACTACTGAACAGAAGGGACTGCAAAACAGCTGCACACCCCATATGCAGTTAATTTCCTGAAGCTTAACAAAGGTTCAAATGGAATAGTAGTTATGTGTTAATAGGGAAAAAACTTCACAGAAATAGTTTTTCTGCACTAAGGAATGAGAAAGCTGCTTTACTATGCAAGATGGATATTAATTTTTCTGTTTTCAGGATTTCCAAATACCTGCAATTGTAGACTCTTCCAAAGTGCAAGATTGATGTTGTGATTTCACCATCAAGTTCTCCAAGTCTGGGCACACTGGATATATTTGAGCACAGAAGGTATCCACAAAGCACATCCCTGCATTGAGAGAATAAAAAGATACTCATAAAAAATAAAAATCAATTAAAATGGACAATCAAAAATACAAGGCTTTCTTCACTTTCTTGGTTACATATTTGTTATTTCTTTTTTCTCCTACTGACAATAACTCCCATAAATAATGTGATTCCAAAGAAAATTTTTCTCCTTGAGCTTAGATTGGGAAAAATCTTTATTTTATTATGCACTATCAAAAACACTCTGAGTAATAGCAAGCAGGAAGCTGTCAAGAACAAACCACTGATTTACTATCCTATTAAACTGATTAAACTATCAAACTGATTTACTATCCTATTTAAATGCAGTAACTGGTCCATGGAGGAGCAACAGTAAATACTGATTTTAAATAAACTCTCATATGACACATATGTAAGGGAACTACAGACATGAAGTTTAATTCAACTGTTAAAGGGACTTTATTTCTCATGTGTGGAGACTTTTGCACTATCAGAATAGTAGGGTCTGGCATCTCACATATTACTGAATATTTTTTACTTATGAATTTGTAATGGAACAGGAGTAAGGTTAGCAAATTTGCACAGAAAGGTGGGAAAAGACATCAATTCACCATCAGGCATAACTAGAATTCAAATAGCACTGGCAGAATGAAGAAATCTGAAAAAGCAGTTTTATAAGGACTGGTGAGAGGTTCAGAAACAATCAATTGCATAAGTATAGAATGTGAAACAATGGTTCAGGCAACAACCTGCAGGAAAATATTTGGAAAGTTACGATGAAAAGCGAACACAACTTAGCAATGCAATAGCACAGCATAAAAAGTGACCACACCAAGACATGAAACCACAGGCTACTAGCTTCCTCACTACTAAGCCTCACTGAGAGTACTAGGACCACTTTGGGTTCAAGTTCTCCCAAGCTCAGATGGTGCTCTCTTGTCAGAGGTCATCTCTTCTCTACACTCTGCTTCCTCCAGGATTTCTTGCACAAAGGTCCGCAGAAGGCGGCCAGGAGAAGTCTGATAAATACAGAGGCTTTTTGAGCCTCTTCATACCAGCTAAAGAAATGGATCAGGGATCAAAAAACTCATACTAATTGTTTTCTAAAAGGATCAACTTACTGTTTATTGCACTGAATCCAGGACTCCTTGTCTCTTCCACAGTTTCCTTTCTCAGTTCCTTCAATGTTCAGCTTCTCATAGCAGTACCTGTCAGCAGCCGTCACTTCTAAAAACAGAAACAAATCTCTTCTAAGATGATGACAGTTTATTGGTCAAAAATGTCCAGAAGACACTGAAATTAATAAATGAAGCCTAACAGAGCGAGCCTAATGAGCCTAAACGAAAGAGTATAGACTCCCTAGAGGATTATTAATGAGAACTTAAATTTCAAACTTCAGGGTAAACACCAGTAAGCTAACAAACACTACAGATAGAGCTGAAAAAGAGGATGGAAAGACAAAATGAAGGGGGGAGAGTGGGAGGGACATACAGTTCTAGATGTTTTCAATGGTTCTCAATATGTCTCTTCTGTAATTTTTTCTAGCTATAATACTCTTTCAAGCCACATGAATTACAACCAACATAGAAACAGTAACATTCACTCACTTTCACCCCAGATATATTTACATTGCCGGTCCCTGGTTTTACATCTTCCTCCAAAGCAAATACCCTAAAAAGAAAGAAAAAAATACTGAAAAGGTTTCAAATCACTAGATTTTCCAAAACGTGTATTTTATACTATCCAGATTTGTCACATGCTTTCTACTGAGGTAGCTAATATGTAATTCTACCTCTTTTTCATTCAAAATATGACTAGCTCATGAATGTTAGCAGAACTGTCCCAGGTGACTTCCAAAGATATTAAAATAAAATCTATAAAAAGTCATTTACAACAGCAGAAAGAACGTAAAACAAACTGAAGTGCTAATTACCTGTTTGTTATCACATGAATAACCATCCATTTTATGAATATTAGGAGAACACTACAGAAATATAAAATAAGCAATAGATCATAGATTAGACAAGCATAAAAGCCAAGTATACAACAAAAGTAATATGAAAAATTATTTCAGTATCATGCTGGTTTTTTCAATATCAACAGGTTTAACACAATTTTTATAGACCTTACTATACAAAACAGTAACATTCAGGAACATTCATAGAGATTGTAACAAAACAGTAACATTCATAGTGATTGCGAGACTACATGTGGGATTTTTAATCCTTGGATAGAAGACACAAAAATCACCTGACTAGAATTTCCTGTGCAGTTCTCTGCAATATCACAATCATTCACCGCTTCTCGACACAGAACTCCTTTAGGTTCAAACTGGAACAAAATAGGACAGAAAATTATTGTCTTCATTTCTCCGTATCTTGCCTTAAATGCAATGTTTCCTTATAGCTTTATCTCAAATAAAAATGGGAAATATTCATGTGCTAGCTGAAGTAGAAAGACTTTCCTTTCTGTGGTGTGATTGCTGCACCACTCAAGCCATTTACTGGTACAAGTGATACCACTCTCTGAGGCACCCCCTCCCAAGTGCTTCAAGTGTGGGACCAAGCAGGAGAAGTGCTCTCCTGGGGCACAGAACCCCTGGGATTTATCAAACCAATACCACAGTGGTTTGCAGCATTATCCTGACCAGGTCATTGTGCCTTTCTATGACTATTTTACTCTTCTTCACAATATAGAAATAGTGATCCCGATCTTCTCTGTAGGGGTGGGGAATACCGCAGAGCTCCATGGATGAACACTTTGGTTATCATAACCCCCCACTGTTGTTGTAGAATGGAAACTATTACTAAATGTACTGAATTCTGTACAGTTGGACACAATTTTCCAAGTGACCATATTTCTTTCAGTGTGCTAAGTCCCAAGACCCGGAAAAGCAGGAAGAGATCCCATTTGTGGCAATTGTTAGGGCTTCTGGTCATGGACATACTACAGATGCCTTATTTTTTCCTGAAAGTTTCCTTAACTCTGTGATACCCAGTTCATTTTGCAGCTCTGTGAGTTTTCCTTTTTTTTTTTTTGGATCTGCACACATATACATTTTGGTGGAGAAAACTGATACTCTACAGCTGGTGCCAAGGGGCACATTCAGTGGAAGAGCTAGACTAGGGTACTTCATGGGCCTTCAGCTTCCTTTTCCTACCAGTCTCTGCAAAAACGCAGACAAGAATGTTGTCAGAGACATTATAGGATGCTGGGAAGTACACTCATCATGTTTTGTTTGCAATCTGTCCTTCAGTCCTGCTTTCAGGCAGGGTATTACAGGGGAAGGTAACTCCAAGTTTGGGAACTGTTATATATGGTCTTTTGAGTTGTCCTGATTAGCACCTCCTGTTCTGCAAAATTCTACTTTTCTGTTCACTTGCTCACTCTTGCACTCTGTATCTAGATAAAACCTTGTTTTCTTTGCAAAAATAAGATAGGTATGTAGAAGCTTAGTTTTGTTCTGATAGTCTTTAATGTACTGCCTATGTGACTTAGATTCTTGAACAAAATTCACCCACACTGGCAATCTGCTGATTTTTTTTTTTTTTTTTTTTAGCATTAAAAAAAGGAATGTGCTAAGGGAAATGTGATCTGTTCCAGCATAATCCGTGCTTTTTCTTTTTTTAACATTAGGATGAACAAAAAGTCAAGAATGTGCTCCACAGTTATTACTAATGATCCTCCCAAGGAAATGAAACCATCAAATGTGCACAGACAAAGATAAAAATATCACACATAGTACACCAGAGTTTTAATTACATTAATACTAATTATCATTATTAATAAATGAGTATAAACAACTATTTGAAGTCATATTTAGCTGGGCTTCCTTACAACCAAGATCTGGTTAAACCTCCTTTTACTATTTACTGATATATCAGGAAGAATACCTTACAGTTTACAAAGGGCTTGGTTCCCTTTACTCAACGGGATTTCAGTCAATCCAAACATAAGGAGACATAGGTAGACCAAACTGAAATGGAATTCATGTGTCTTTTAGATGAACCCTTCTGAACAATTCTGCTAGCTGTGCTTTTGGTTTTGTTACTGTATCCTTTTCTCAGACCCTCTGTGGTACAATTTTCCCATTCAGTCTCATGGGGCAAATCCAGAGCAGCATGTATGGCATTGGAATGGCACAAAACTTATCTGAAACTTGAAGGATTTAATTTACCTCTGCATTTGATGACAGTCCCTGGCCCAAGAAGCCAAGCCTAAAAGACAGAGTATAGCCCCAGACAAATCAGATTTCAGCCAATTTTAAAAGGCAAGCTTTTAGAAGGTTGATCACAAGGTCTGGAAGGGAAAACACGTGCTGTGGTGCCTGTAGCCGCCTGGATGCTTTCCCATCAGGATGCTGCAGTGAAGGTCACTGCCCTTACCCGGCACTTCCGACAGCAAAGCCCGTTGCTGCACTGGGAACCCGCTGTCAGGGTGCAAGTGTTGCAGCACTCTCCTCCTTCGCTGGCACACTCCTGAGGAACACACACACTTATAACAGAATACATGGGAAAAGCACATGAGCCCCAAGCTCTCTTAGTACTTCTCATCTTAGCATGCTACCTGAATGGATTTTTAATAATAATCAGGCTTTTAGGCACCTGGAAGAAGAAATAGGCATGCACTTGTGGGGCATGAAACTGCTGTTTCCTATGCAATATAAAAAAGAATTTTTCTAACTTCATATTGTCAATCATTAAATACTGACATTTTAGCACTGGCCAGAGTCATGTTCATATCTAGGAAAATACTTTCTTTAACATCTTTGAAGGCCTGATTCTGCACAGGAAGATATTACCATTACTATTGTTATTCTTCAGAATTTATGTGATGATAAAATAAAAAAGCTGACCCACATGGTGTTAAACATGATAGAAAATGTAAGAAATCATGAATTCTTTGGCACAGGACCTTTGCATTGCTTGTCTTCCCCCACTTATTGTTAATGGCAGCAACAGGCAGCACCAAGTCTTGGAGAATCAAGTTGCTAGTTTAAAAAGCATTGCACTTACCGCTATTGTCCCACAGTCACATTCTTCTCCATCTTCCACAAAGCCATTGCCACATTCTGGAGGATCCAGGAGCTGCAGGGCAAATTCAGAAATCAAAGGGCATGTCTCTCCTGAGGGAATCATTGTCATATTTACTCTGTGCAACATGGCTTTTTACCTAGCACTCTAAATTTATTAACTGAAAAAACAGTATCCAGTCTGAAACAGACTAAAAGGACACAACTGAGGTGTACAAAGAATGAAAACTGCTTCAAATTAATTCAGCGATACTGCCCAGTAACACAGTAACTTCTGTGTATAAGTCTCAGTTTTACAGCAAATTCAGTTTGAGCAGAAGTTACAATGAAAATCAAAAGATGTGACAATAAAAGAAGACAATTAAAACAATATGATGCTTTCATAATCTTCAGTGGCTGCAATTGCTGTTGTTCTGAAATTCAAGTGATGGGGGCTCAAAGGTTAAAGCCTGCACTGTAAGCTCAGAAGAAAACCCACAAAAATTTCTCCTTTGGTAGTAGGTGGCTTAGAAAGGCACAGAAAGTCAAGAGGCTGGGTTTCTTTGTCAGCTTTTATTGTAGCTGGACTTTTCTTTCCCTTTTTCTCTACCACAGTTGGGAACTTGCAGCAGTTTTCTATAAGCATGTATCACATAAGGGAGATGAGGAAGTATAGCTGGTGAGACTTCCTCCCTTTCCTTTCAGTCTTTCCACTGAACTGTAACTTAAAATATCTAAATCTGTATACTTGTGTGCTAACTCTCTTCTAATGAACACTTAGACACTTAAATTCTGTTCTTTCCAGTTTCAATAAAATTACAACACATAATTTTTCTAAAAGAAAACAAATAAGAAGGCATATAAGTGTGTCACCAGATTAAAATTTTGCAAATTGTCCTCTAAGTTCTCCAATTAAAATAGGATCATTCCAAAAACCACTCTACTTAGGAGCCATCTGCACAAGTACATCATTCATGGTGTAGAGTGCATTTCTCTCCACCTGCTGCCTCTCTGTCGGTAGCCCACAGGATGGAGCATCACCCCGCACATTTCACTGTGCCACAAACCACAGCCTGGCACAGGCTGATGTGCTATTATTAGACCCCCTATTGAAATGGAAATTTGACTGCAGCATGAAGAAATTCTACATGCATATATAGAATTTAACATAAAACATATGCAAGCAATTATCTTTTAGAGTTACTAAAGAGTTGTTAAAACTGTTTGTTTCCTATGTATTTTTCCAGACATCTTAACTTCTTCCTTATCTCTAGGTGGGCTGCACAACAGAGACAAGGAGACTGCAGTAACAGAGCATCCTGCCTTGAAAAGGCCTTGAGGGGAAGCCGTATGAGGAGTGGCTGAGGTCACTTGGTCTGTTCAAGCCTGGAGAAGAGGAGACTGAGAGGATACCACATTGCAGTTACAACTTCCTTGTGAGGGGAAGAGGAGGGACAGGCACTGATCTCTTCTCTGTGGTGACCGGTGACAAGATCTAAAGAAAGGGCCTGAAGTTGTGTCAGGGGAGGTTTCGGTTGGATCTTGGAAAAAGGTTCTTCACTCAGAGGGTGGCTGGGCACTGGAACAGACTCCACAGGGCAGTCATCACAGCACCAAGCCTGACAGAGTTCAGGAAGTGCTTGGATGATACTCTCAGGCACATGGTATGACTCTTGGGATCATGGTATGGCTCCTGTGCAGGGCTAAGGGTTGGACTCGATTATCCTTCCAACTAGGCATAATCTGTGATTCTGTGAAAATATTGGGCTGATTTGCTACAGTATATAGGGACAGCTAAGTATGAAATTGAACAAAAAAAAAAACACATTAAGAGCAAATTGCATATCTTTTCCCCAAATTTATATTATTCATCCATTCATTTGAGAAGCACATATGTTCAATCTGCTTCAGCAGCCACTGATGTAATTTTTGGGATTGTAACTGATTTAACAGTGGAGCACTGTCAAACACTGCATCTTGTCACATCAGCTTTCCTTTATGTTGTAATTCCTGAAAAGCAAAAGTAAGTTTGTGTTTCACCACCCTTACTAGGAAATACGTCTTTGACAGCTTTGTGAATTAGACAGACATTCATTGACAACACCTTTAAACAAACCCAACCACAACATATAAAAAAGTCTGAATCACCATGGCTTCCACATCTAACTTCCACATTTTTGCATGCCATTAGAAATAAATTGTAAATACTGTCAAACTAAACTGGAGCAGGGCAATTGTTTTTGGGTTTTTTTTTTTCAAATGACAGACTAAATCACTAAATAATCACTAAAACAAGATCACAGAATCATAGAAGCAACCAGGATGGAAAAGACCACTGAGATCACCAAGTCAAACTCTTGATCCAACACTACCGTGGTTACTAGACCATGGTATTAAGTGCCACATCCAGTCTCATCTTAAAAACCTCCAGGGATGGTGAATCCACCATCTCCCTGGGCAGTTCATTCCAATGTCTGATCACTCTCTCTGTAAAAAATTTCCTCCTAATATCCAACCTAGACCTCCCCTGGCAGAGCTTAAGCCCATGCCCTCTTGTCCTACTGCTGATTGCCTGGGAGAAGAGAACAACCCCCACCTGGCTACAGCCTCCTCTCAGGTAGTTGTAGAGAGTGATGAGGTCTCCCCTGAGCCTCCTCTTCTCCAGACTAAACAACCCCAGCTCCCTCAGCCTCTTCTCATAGGACTTGTGCTTGGGATCAAGTGAGACACATTACACTATGTAAACAATTCACTCAGCAAAGAAATAAAACCACCAGTATTTCTCTCCACCCTTAACAAACTTTTAAAATGCAGCTACATTCCAAATTAGAAATCTTACATCTTATTAATGAATTACAGTGCTTTCTCTCCGCTTTTAGTAACACATTATTCCATGAAAAGAGACCTTTAGGAGAAAAGCAGGCTCAGCTTGTCCAGATTTGATGCCTTCTCTTTCCCTTTCTAACATTTATTGAAACTCTGTGGTTGTCAAAGAATGCACTTTTTCTCAGGTGCACCCAAAGGAACGTGCATCACTCCTGAACTGACTTTTTTCTCTTTTACATCTATGACCACCTCAATTATCAAGTCTTTTTTCCACACTTTCTCCCTTAGCCTCTTTCCTCTGCTTGTTGAAAGACAGCCATTAAGTCGAGGTTAACATTAATTATATATAGAAAAGAGTCAAGACCATTATCCTGCTTGCTTCACATTTCAACACGTGCTTCAGTAAACAGAGCAGGAATAAACTGAAACACTGCTGCAAATCCTCCATTGCAGAAGCCCTTGCATCTTGGCTGGAGTTTCTTTAGCCTTGCTTTGTATTTACCTCCCTTAAATGTCTGGTGGTAGGGCAATGCACCCCCTGCAGAGGCTACAGAAGTCATGTCTTCATTTTGCGATGTGAAATGAAAACGATCCTACTTCAGCCTCCAGAGATTTGTACCAAAAGACATTCAATGCAAATTAGAACTCAAGCTGTGCAAAAGTTAACC
Source organism: Pyrocephalus nanus (assembly GCA_038380795.1). Classification (NCBI taxonomy): domain Eukaryota; kingdom Metazoa; phylum Chordata; class Aves; order Passeriformes; family Tyrannidae; genus Pyrocephalus; species Pyrocephalus nanus. Next base: position 50,224,294 of record CM076266.1, read on the forward strand.
AAGACACTTGAAGCCTCAGTAAATATAATCAGTTGTAAAATATAACATAATACAATACAATAATATAATACAAATATATAATACAAAAATGTATTGTATTTACAATATTCAGAACAAATTGCATGAGGGATGATTCTAGATCAAAGGCTGTGGGAACTGTTCGACATGAAACCACTTTATTAAAATGTATTTAAATATAATTTCTAAACTACTATGAACTAAAATAATCTACTTAGATCCACATGTTGCCACAATAGTTAGAACTTAGAAAAAAATCCAGAAATATAGAAATTACAGGTGTTTTTTTCCAACATTATCATTTTCATTTTTTTTGTTTCATCTAAATTAGCAATAGAATAGAAATAATACTCAACAATAAGGTAATGCTTACTTTGGTTGGTTTATTGAAAAGGCAGGCGCCACCTCCATTGTTTAAAAATTCATGATACTCTTCAATATCACACTCAGAGAACTTGCTTGGAAGATAGTACCTGACAGAAATAAGGTAGCAAGATTACTTTCTCTAGTGCTTTTCACACTGTATTTTCCTTTTTCAAAATAGGAAAAATATAATTTTATACTTTAGAAAAAGTATAAAAGCACGCTGTTCAGAATCAAAGTGACTCTTTGTAAGTCAATCTAATTGGAAATCCTTTCAGTTAATAACAAGGAAATTTCAACAATGACACAGAGCTCATGGAAAATGAGAGCTTTAGAACATTTCACTAAACTTTTACATGTCAAACACCACAAGTCTTATTGTTCAGTGTGTAGTTCTCACAAGTGTGACTTGTTCCACTAACAGGCCTGATCTCAGAAATATATTTATTTCCCATACATACTGCAAGAGACAAAGACTGATCCTACTTTGTTTCCCTCTTAGAGGAAATTGCTCTCCTGGCCCACAGAATTTTCATATAATAGCATTATGCCCTTTTAAACATGCTTCTAACAAACACCACCTAACATTTCAGCTTCCCCCTATCATGTGTCCCACTCAGTAAATTTCAAATGAGTACAGAGCACCAGCCTGAGGCACAATGTCCCACCTAAAAACCATATGAATCTTTGTATGGATCCTTTCCACATGGAAATAAGTTTTCTCAAAGCAACTTCAGTGATCTTTATATTCAGGTGAGTAGTCATGAAAGTACTTATGCTTCAAGCAGATTGTGTAGTCTCAAAGGGCTTTCCTCTATCAGCTCATCACAGGATAAAAAAAGTATTAGCCAAAGTGTTACCCTGCATTGCCAGGAGTGATAACTGGCCCTTTCCAATTTCTACTGTTTATAACTTAGGTCTAAACACTACAGAGATTGTGGAATTCACAAACATTTATCAGTAAACTAGATAAATAAAAGGCTTTTTTTTGTCCCTAATTATTTGAAAGGTTTGAACTTCAGATAAAGAATTTTAAGGCCCTTAGATAAGAAAACACTTTTGTAAGAATCAATAATGCTTCTCTGGTTTGACTTTTAATATACTAAAAATCAGAAAAATCCTACCTAATATGTATACCAAGGTGAAAAATGTACACATTCACACTTTCAAAGAGCTTTGAACAAAATACACTTCTTTGTTCAAAATTTTTCTGACCACAAAGCCATTGTGAAAATTTGCAGATCCACTTGAAATGAACTAAAAAACTTGGAGCACTGTCTAAATCTAAAACTAGACTACAGTTTAACTCGTTCACATGATAAAAGGCAAGCCTGTAATAAAAATTAAGGCCTGTATACACGTTAGAAGGCATCAAGTTTCAATCAGTAGCAAAAATTTGCTGATTTACTAGTTCTTAGACAAAATCTCTCCAGGGACATTAAATGTGGGTATAAGCACACTCAGCTCCAGAGGGGGGTGTTTTTTTCTGACAATATCACACAACTTGAGGGATAAAAAAATGATAGATATAGATGAAAGATTCCAACAGAAACACTAAAAATGAGACATACTTCAGAAATCTGATTATAGTATCTCAAGAATGTGTCGTTGTTTGTTCCCACAACTCCATAGCAAACTTGCAGGAGAAAAGAAGCTACACATGCTTCTGCTTCTTTGGAATAACCTAGTTTGACTGTTGAGCCCTGTGCTTTGAAAGTTAAATCAGCATTCACCAAAAATTCTCATATATCCTCTCATTAAGTCACTTATTCTCACATTTCTTTGAAGGTATCTAAGGTATATAGCTAATACCTTATTTTCTGAAAAATGAATCACCACAAATATTCTGCAGAACCACCAAAAGCAAACATTTTCACACCTTTCCTTTATGTCACTTTATGAAGCACATGAATTTCCTCTAGTGAAATGCCTTACCCCATATCTCCCATTATGCATCCAGACCACATGTCCTCACACTTACACTCACCTGACAAAAAAAGATAAAGTCAAAAGTTACACCTTGAGTCTTGTGAGTCCAAAATAACAAACTTCTTGTCACAAAAAACATACTGAACTCAATTCCATTTCATGTTTCAATACAAGTTGAAAATAATAATTTGGTTTTTTGTAGCACACCTTAGTGTAAGCGTATCAGTACACACTGCCAAACTTTTTCTAAAAACTATAAATGATTCTATGCAATCCTGAGCTTCGAAAATATGTCCTGTTTTAATTTCCCTCTCTTAAAGCAAAGTTAAGGGAAACTGCAGTGTCAGCCTTCAGCACCTGCAAATCATGAGCCAGCTCTCCCATCTTCTCCTGCATGATGATATTCAATTCCCAAATTTTCAGAGTAAAAAAATAATAATCATTTTAACCCTTCTATCTTTTAGTTCTCTTCTTTGACTAGACTTATGTGACTGGGGAAATCTTCACTTAAAAAAAAAGCTCTAATAATAAAGCAGATAAAAAAAGCATAAAACAGTTAGTAAACACAAGGCAATACAACAGGATCCATCAGCTTCTTCCTCTGCTCTCCCTCCCTTCGCCATGCAACTCCCTGGGTGGCAGAGGGCAGTCCTAGCTTCTGCCCTGCCAGTCTGCCTGGGATCACTTTGCTTTGGTCTCACTCCTCCCCTTTCAATACTGTGCCTTGTTTCTGTTTCAGTAGAAGTGTTTTGTACATACGTGTTTTCTAACTTGCCTTACTGTACACATGAACGTCAGTTTATTGCTTCCATTTTAAAAGTACAGTTAGAAAGGAAATGAGGCTCTGTCCATCAGGTGCATTCTCCCCTCTCCTGACCAAAACAGTGTCCTGCCTCCCTCGGCCATAGAGGAAGGGAATCACCACTGTTACAATTTTCACTTTTACCCTGCCCCTATATCAGCTCAAAAATATGCAGGTGGGAAATGAATGCTGAACATGTCTGTAGCATAGAACATCCGCCCTACATTTCTGAGTATTTTTAAAATTAGAATTACATAATCTGCAAAATCCTTTAAATGCAGATGTGTATCTACATTATATACTTTCTTTACAATGTCTGTAAACAAAATCCACCTAAGCAGAGATCTATTACTCAAATAGTAATTCATCTTTTTTCAAATTGTAATTTATCTTTTTTAAGCCATGTAAGTACATATGATCCAATAAGTAAACACTCCAATTCATCATCTAAATTGTTTCAAAACTGTATTTTTATTTTAATCATATCAAGGCAAGGATTTAATATAATATGGAAGGAGGAAGGGTGAAGTGCTTGTTGTGGGCAGGATGGCGAAGATCTCAATTAAAGCATTGCATATAAACAGGGGTTACTAAGTTGAATACCAAGGTTACAGCAGAGAAATGGTAGCAGTGGGGCAGCAAATACAAGGTATTTGTGTAATCCACAAGAAGAACTGGGCATTTGGGAAATCTACAAGAAGAAATCTATCAAGGAAAAGAGAAAAAGTTATATTGTCAAACTATTCCACGTAACAGTATTAAGCTTACTCCTCATCATTCCCAGGTCTAATAATGCATGTTTCCACCTTTGTGCTGTAAGACAGCAGCCGTTTGGTCTGTGGATGGAACACCAATCTCCCTGAAATGAATGGAAGTGGCAGATATCTTTATGGTTTGTTATGAATGAAACACTGACACCACTGCTGCCAGGAATTACGAGCAGCGGAATATTGCAGCATTTAAATAGTGGAATTTAATGATATCAAGAATCAGAAAATATGCCTAGCTGGAAGGCAGCCACAAGGATCATCTAGTCTAACCCTAAGCCCTGCACAGGACCATCCTCAAGAGTCACACCCTATGCCTGAGAGTATGGTCCAAACTCTTCCTGAACTCTGTAAGGCTTGGTGCTGTGACCACTGCCCTGGGGAGTCTGTTCCAGTGCCCAACCACTCTCTGGGTGAAGAACCTTTTTCTAAGATCCAACCGAAACCTCCCCTGACACAATTTCAGGCCCTTCCTTTAGATCTTGTCACTAGGGCAGTCAGTGCCTGCCCCTCCTCTTCCCCTCATGAGGAAGTTGTAACTGCAACGAGGTCTCCCCTCAGTTTCCTCTTCTCTAGACTAAACAGAACAAGTGCCCTCAGCTGCTCCTCATACGGCTTCCCTTCAAGGCCCTTCACCATCTTCGTTGTCCTCCTTTGGACACTCTCTAACAGCTTAATATCTCTTTATATTGCAGTGCCCCAAACTACACACAGTTTCAAGGTGAGGCTGCTCCAGCGCAGAGAAGAGCAGGACAATTCCCTCCCTTGACTGGCTGGTGATGCTTTGCCTGATGCCCCCCAGGACTTGGTGGGCTCTCCTGGCTGCCAGGGCATGGCTGACTCATATTCAACTTGCTGTCGACCAGGACCCCCAGGTCCTTTTCTGTGGCACTGCTTTCCAGCATCTCATTCCCCAGTCTGTACGAACATCCAGGGTTGCCCGATTCCATGTGTGGAATCTGGCACTTTCCATTGTTGAACTTCATATGGTTGATGATTGTTCAGTCCTCTAATTTGTTGAGGTCTCTCTGTAGGGCCTCCCTGCCTTAAGGGGAGTCAAAAGCTCCTCTGAGTTTTGTGTCATCTGCAAACTTGTCTTGGTATCCCTTCCAGTCCTGCATCCAAGTCATTTAGGATGGGGCTCTGTGGAACCTCACCAGTGACAGGTCACCAGTCTGATATTCCCCATTCAATATTACCTCCTATGCTCAACCCATGAGCCAATTGCTCACCCACTGCATGATGTGTTTATCCAGCTGTATGCTGGGCATTTTGTCTAGAAGAATACTGTGAGAGACAGTATCAAAGGTTTTACTGAAATCCAAAAAGATTACATCAACTCGCTTCCCTTGCTCAACTAGGTGGGTTACCTTGTCATAAAAAGAAATCAGGTTTGATAAGCAGGACTCTCCTCTCATGAAGCCATGCTGGCAGTGATCATGTCTGCCCCTTCTCATGTTATTACAAGAAATAAAAACATTTCAACATTGTGAGAAACAGAAGGAAGAAACACATGTCAGAGAGATACTGACAAGATCCTCCACATTTTAAGATTTTTTTTTCTTGAGACAGAGTGAAAAAACAAATAACCTTACCACTTATAATTTTTCTTCTGTCTGAGAAAATGCCAATGTTTTGGGCCAAGGTCTGCGCCAGGGTAACTGCCATCAAGTCTGGTTTTCCAAACTGAAAGAAATAAGCAAGGTAGGAAAAGTAATCAGTTACATACAGGTATCTCAGATTCAAGTGAAGCTTTTCTCACTTCAAAGCAGTAAGAGCCAAAATCACATGCACAATGTTAAGCATTCTTACTTTAGGGTAGCTAGATAATGGAATAGCGAGGAAAACTAAACACTGGCTTATGGACAAGTTAAGTAAGAGAGTGTCTGTTTATTTCTTGCCATTGTGGCTGCAAATATGAACGACAGGATATTGCAGAACTTGCTGAAAAGTGCATTTAAATCTATATCTAACTTTATTCACTCATCACTCTTCATTGAGATGTCCCTTCTCTAGAGCTGCACTAAAATTCTGAATCAGCAAAGAAAGAGAAAAATATTTTGAGGAACATGTCTGCACTGATAAATCCTTAACAGATAAATTTCCACCACATTTTGCTCACAGCAGTATCCCCACCTACCTCATTCACACCTCCGCCTTTAAGCAAGGAGCAGATTCCACCAGTGTGGGCTATACCACTTCGACTGCTCTGAAATCGACTCCCCCTTTGACAGAAAGGAAAAGAAAAGGAAGTTTACCCTGACCAGTCATGAGTTTTGCATCTATCTATTCAAGTATCTACCCTTCTGATTTCCAAATGAGAAGCTGGCATTTGCAAATGCTGGTTGCCACCACTACGCTGCAAACTGTGCAAAAACAAAATGGGAAAAACAGATAACCACTCACAAACCTCACATGACAAATTATCTCCAGAAAAGTTATACCATCTTGCCTCCTCCTTCTCAGAATACTGGATACAAGAAAGCATAACAAGAAAGGGACTATTTTGCCAAATCACCTGGTTCTCACCAGCCTTTTGTTTCTTGACATACTACTGCACCGAGTGACTTCTGCTGGCACATGCTACAGGCAGAATGCAGGAGAGGCCATTATGCTGCCAAATGATGGGGGACTAGAAAAATGGCACTGTCTAATTGGGCAATGCTGACGGTAAAACTGGTAGGGAGATGCATTAGTGGAAGATGCAGAAGTAGGTGAAAATTCCCTGGAACTACAGCCCGTCTCATCCAAGGAAAAGTTGCACTCCAAGTCTAAATCTAATTGCCTCTTTGGTGCTGACCACGTCAGCATGAATGACTGCCAGTTACAGGAGACAAAATATACTCTGCTTCACTTGAGAGTACTGATCTGTCTGAGCCCTGGAAAGTTATTTTTCCCAGAAAAATAAGAAAAACATCAAGAAGCAATACAATGGGCTAACTGTGCTGAAGGTGAAAGTACATTTGTAACCACTGTACCATCACACCAGCTAACTTCATCTCCCAGCTTAGCCATGTCTCACTCAAAGACCCAGTTTCAGAAACTATTTCTAAACAATCTATGAATGCAATACCTCAAACATCATTGGTAGTGGTGCTATAGATAGCACTAGAATTAGCATTACGGGCCAAATCAGGCTCTCTTCTGTGGTAGTCAATCCACACAGGTTCACAAGAACAAAATTTCCCCCAAAAGACCTTATAATGTACCAGAGAATATACATGAAGGATGTGAGAAAACCTGATTCCCACTTAACAGATAAAGATCTGAGCCACAGGGAAACCAAAATCTGCAAGCACCACTTGCAGATCTTACTAGCTTTCTTCATGGCAGAAATCAATGACAGTAATTGAGCATGTGCAAAAATTCTGAGAGGGTGGATACTGGGCTTGGATATCCTAAAACCATACCATGACCATAGCCATGTAAAAGTGAGGTTTTAGGTCAAGTTTATTCATATAGGATTCTAAAATAGTCATTTGGCCTGTTTGTTGTGCAGCAAAAATCTCAGTCATGAACCTCTCCTCTATTTTTGTAGATACATTTTATTATATCAATCTTATTTCCAAAACAATTAAGATATTTAGAGAAAATAACATTCCTCTCATTCTTCTTATAGCTCAAATATTTTGGGAGAACAAACTGTTTGGAGGATCTGAAACACTTCAGTAATCCTGCAGCATGCAGGTCATTCAGTAAAGCAAAGCAAGCCATAGCGCGCTTACGCAGGAAACCTCACTGGTTTCAAAACTAATATTCTGCTTTTAAATAATATAAATGGGTCATCCATGCTCTGCTGCTGAAGAAGCCAGCCAGAAGACTCCGACCCTCCAGGTTTCTGCTCTTGTGGATAGGCAATTGCACAGAATAACAAAGAATTACAGCACATGCAGCTCAGTCTTAGTACGTTAAAACTAAAATGAGAGTCAAATCTCTAGTCGCATTGGCAGGCAATTTGTGCGTTATCTTTTCCCCATCTCCCCACCCAAAAAATTTTTTTCTGAATTATTGTGGATTACACACACAACAGAATGGAGATGCACGAGCCACTTGTGAGAATCAACCCCCAAGGAAAGAAAAAACCCAGTAATAAAACATCACACGAGGTTACGTACGAAAAAAGGTGAACTGCGTCACTTTTCTCTCTGATAAAATCCCTTCTATATTTCATAAACTCACGTAGGGTCACCAAGGGATTTTCAGATATGGTGAACTTGTTATCAGTAGCCCAGGTTTCCATGGCAACCAATACTATCCTGGTGTTAAGTTGTTCTTTATATATCTAGTACATTAACAGAATGAACAAATACATTATGTCAAATAGAACAAAGGCGAGTTTTACCCTTTTTTGCAGTAGCTTGCATTTTTACATAACGAAGTAATTAGCTTCTTCTAGCACAATTTAGTTTCTCTCAGGTGATTTTATCTTCCTTAAAACCAACAAATATGACAACAAAGTAAAATCTAAATTTTAGGCACAATTCTTCAATCAGCTCTCTTAGTCTGCAAAAAGATCCCTTGTAAGTCCTACACAGGCAGAGGAGCACAGAAGAAAGATATGACTTTTGAAAAATTATTACAGAACCATTTCAAATACTACAAAGATTTGGAATTAATGGGTCTTTTATAAATCCAGCTCACACCAATGACACACAAGGGCTCTCTTATACTGAACAGTGATCTATAAAACCATGTTTTTTACTGTTGTACACCTCTAAAGGAGTATTTAACCTTATGCTGGCTGAATCAGGAAAAAGAGGCCATCCTTTCAATGCTGGGGGTTAACACTGCACACCAAATACTTTCAAGCACTTTTTCTAGTAGTACTTTTGTTTTTCTAGCAATACTTTAGTGGTGTGAGGTACAAGAGCCAGCATCTCATCCAATTTATTGTCATAAACATAATCTACACAGCCCACCTATACATTCCCATTCTAACTCATTTACTCAGATGCACTTTTTCCGGAGAATTTTAGTGCATTCTTATTTCAGATTGTCTTTTGGATTTCAAGTTGTCAGCATAGGGATCTTGTGTTAAAAATTGTCATATCTAAGGCGCTCTTTAATACCCAGGCTCAAGAGGCTGATCCAGCAGGATACTTAAACATTTGAAGCCTCAAGAAGTCTCTAATGCTTTATGTTATACAAAGGCTTTATAGGTGGCTGACTGTGGTTCTACATGAAAAATTGTGATCTTCACATACATTATTATTGGTATATCATGAACCGATAACTCCTGCATATATCTGCAGGAGAATCATATGACTCATCACACACATAAAAGAACATGTAGTGGAGTGATACTTACTAAATCTGCCATGTTCACAACTGATTTAGCATAGCTGTTAGTATGGCCGACTGACAAGCGGTGCTTTTTGCACTGCGAAACAAACACAGACAAGTTACATGTGCAGAATTCAGAAATACAAGCTCCATTTCCAAAAAAGAATAAAGTAAAAAGCAACTATGTCAACAGTAAAACCCCTGTGCAAAGTTTGGTCTCCTGTGCTAATGTGATGACAATAAGCGATGCTGGAAAATTGCTCAGAAATTCAAATTACTGGTATACTTTACAACAGCTGTTGTGAGGATCTATTCATTCCTGTTTGGCAAGTACTCTAGACCTTTACTGGGAAATGCTATAAGAACCATAACATATTGTTACTCTTCTTATCTTTATGGTTTGCAATTTTAAAGCCCATCACACATGCCAATGCAGAAATTTGAAAAAAAAACTTCTCTAGTTGAGACTCCTTTAGAGGTGTTAAGGTGTTAAGTCTCAATTTGCAATTAAAAACTCAAACTTTAGGATACTTAAAGACACTGGAGACCTACTGAAATATTTTCAGTATAATAATTTATAAGCCCATTTGCGTTTTAAAAGCTTTATTCCCCAGTTGGAAGCAATGGTTGGACAAGCAGTTGAGAGGGCAGACAGGCAGGCACTGCACCCCTCGCAGTGGTGAGCAGCCCAGGGGGACTGGTGGGATGTAGCCAGTTCCCTGGATTAGAGGAGGAAGCACAGATTTCATTGTGCCCTCTGGGAATGCCTGGTGAGGGTGAATGGCAAAAGTAGCTCAAACTCTTTAGGGTGTCAGCCCCACACTGAGTGCACCTGGAGTGAGGCATCGACTGACACACAGAGGGTCATCTAAATACACATGTGCACCAGCCCAGGCCACGGGGCGATGGACAACCCCGGAGCCGACAACAATACTTCCTTCTCCCATGAGGAAATTATTTGGCTTCTTCAGTCATGGATATTCACTGGCATTTGCTTCAGAGAATAAACTCCTAAGTGGACTGACTCTTGCAGTAGCTGTAATTAACCAAAATCAGGAAACATGGTCCTTGGAATAAATCTTCCCGAACAGATAAGGTAAAAATTCTTGCTTCATGTCTTTATACATTCCTTGTATACTCTGATGTCTATTTTTGCCAATTTGGGTATTGTTTGAGAGAACTGTTGCACATTAAAGAAAGAGTAGATAAAATGTATAGAAATATTTTGATTTTTAAAGCCATAAAGGACCATAACATCATCTAATGTCACCAGTTGGATGGACACCACCAGTCTGAACTTTTATGCAGTTTCTTCAAGATGGGATTCTATTGTTTGTGTTTGACACTACCTTTGAAGACTGCAAGGGATGAAGAATTCACCATTTCCTTTGATATTTTCTTCATTAATTATTAATCATCTTCACTGACATAAATCTGTGCCTTTTCCCGCTTCAGTGAGCCTGTTTCTTCTTCAATACACTAATCTTTATGATGTCTCTTTCCACTACATTAAAAAGCCTATTTATGTTCTCCCTGAGAAAGTATACAAGCTTAACAAAATAATTTTTTCTTTACTGATTTGGATGTATCAAAAAAATGCAGTCACTATTAATTTCCCCATCGTCAACAGCTGCTGCACAACTGCAATAACTGCACTATTGACTGCTGAGTGGCTGTAACTAAGACAAGTGTTCAAGAAAGACAGAAAGAAAAGTATCAGCTTAAGTCACACTGATATTACTTTATGATCCTATTTTCTGATACTCAGGCCTAGTTGCATTCCCTGTGTAATTACCTTGCCAAAATTCAGAAACAACTTCATCAATGGTGAATGAAACTAGAATCTTTTTTATTAAGGACATACTGAATGTAATCTGGCCATATATTGTTCTTAATTGTTATCTCTCATGGAACAATTAACTATGATGCTAATTATAACTGTAAGATGGTTAAGTGTGTCAGTCTTACCATTAGATGATCATTTACAATCATTAACTCAATGTATTTTGTTTCTTCTTCAACTTTACGTGGAATCTGACGAACCTACCAAGAGAATATAACTCTAAGATTAGAGTCTTACAATACAGAAAGAGTGTAACAGGTACCAAACGCCTGCACTTCGTGGCTCCCCCACTTTAACAGACAAGGAATGAACTCTCAGTTTAGAATACTTATTTTAAATCAAAATAAAGTGAGCTACTTACCCCCATTGTAACATAAAAAAACAACATATTTCATTAATGGGACTTTCTGATAAAAATCTATACTCAAAATGAGAGAAAACAGGTTTTCATTTGCAATTCAGCAGTATTTAACAATTTAATAACTCTTTAGGTAAGCAATATCTAAGAGAACGCACCAGTGTTTAGCCCAGAGTAGATACCTCTTTTTGTAACAGCTGTATTGATATAGAGACCTCATGCCAAACCAGCACAAGAAGTAGAACTCCATGTGGGCAAATTAACTCAGCAGACATGAAACAAACTTGATGGCATATTACTTATAAACAAGCATATTGGCACATACCTGCCTTTTCCTTCTTTTGTGTCTTGGCCTTACAATAAAATTCTGTGATGTAGAATTCATCTGCCAAAACTCTAAGCAGAAAACACAGACAAATACATTGAATATTTACAGGAATATATTCCAACAATTAGCGACCCTGATGCCACATGACCATAGTATGGCATTCTTCAGCACGTCAGATGTGGCAACAACTCATTTTTTAAAGTTTCCAACCAAAAGGGAGGCAACGTTACAGATGCTTCGCAGTAACAGGGCTCTTATTAAAAACTCTACTAGTTATAATCTGGGTCTATTGAAACAGATGATTTGTGGGTGTCACACTTCTGAAAGCACAGCAGATGTTCTATGCCAAAACTTCACCAACACTGGGCATGAAATATTATTAGCGCAGTGCTTCTATGGAGTGAATCACATTTTCAGGAATTCAGCAGCCATTGACAGAGTTCTTGCAATAGCTACCTAAATTAATAAGAAGAGCATGGAAGGCAGAATTAATGCTTTAAGACGATTATATTCACAAAGCAAAATATGTCAGAGTTGGGAGAAACCTTATAAGATTTGGCAATGCTCACTTATCAATACAGTATTCCTCCCTGCTAATCCCACTGTGTCTTTAATTTCTTAAACCTCTAATCATATGCACCAAGTAGTTTATTCTGTTGCCAAATCCCTTTCACCAAATCTATTACTAGCCACTCATGGAAAAGGACATATTATAAATTAAGCAGAAGACAATACTTGTTCTCACCCTTTTAAATGTCCAAGAAGTATTTTTCCATCATTAATCTTAGATTCATAGTCGCTGCCTCTCTTTCCCTATACAAATCTCTTTCCTTATCTTGTAAAAACGTGTTTGCTATTCCCATAACCCCAAGAAGATCCTTCTTTGGGACATGTAAATTAAATGTTTGCAGTTGCTTCATTTGCAATATTTCTTTTTCCTTTTACTGCCTTCCCTCCTTTGTGCTTTCTGCAGCTATAGATATCCTTTCAGTTTCCAGGAACCGAAAAATGCTTTCAGTATTCCAGAATGATTTTACCAGTCATGCAAAAAAGTAGGTAGTACTATAGGAGCTGTGTAAATTAAGGGACTTCCACTTCACATTCCTTTGTACACAACTTATGGTTGCATTACAAAATCCTGAACAGTTAAATTTCACTGATAAGGCAGGAAAGTTTCTCACAGCTCTGCTTCCCACTTATACATCAATTGTGTGATTTCTGCATGAGGTTTAAAAATTAGGTTAAAAATAATGCTGACAGAATTTGACAGGGCTACCATATCAGCAAAATCTTAAAACACAAAGCTCAATTGCCCATCTGAAAATGCATTGCCTGAAAAGCAGGTCTAAATATTAATCTTAACCAGGAGTCACTAGTTATTAATAAAACAAACTAGGAAAGCAAAGCATGATTAACTAGTACTGTCTTGGCTAAATCTTGGGGATTATACTGTCATTTTGGTATGTGAAGTTATCTTTTTATGGAGTGACCTGAACAATCATAGGCCCTCTGCTTAAAAATATTTACTGTTACACCAGTGCACTGGAGCACTTCCTTTACAAAAAAAGAACAAAAATAAATTAAATCACACCAGAGGCTCCCTATTTATAGCTTAAAGACTTGCAGACTCTTGAGTTTGCAATGGTGAGAAACTAAATTACAATTACTAAATTACAACTTTCTTACAATGTTGTTTTTATTATACTTTACGTATGTTAATTAATTTAGCATGAGTTCTAGTGCCACACAACTGGATCTTAACCTGTCATTTTTGGTTTAATAACATGAGTAATGAAACTGGTAAAAATAACACTTTTCAACCAATGAAAAAAATAATTTACAATACATATACAGGGTCTCAGATTACCAGCAAATGTGATTGTTTTACCACCATCAGAAGTCAGTCATCTCCAGAGGGAAATGATGCAGCCATTAATGTTAACACATTAACACACATTAACACTGTGTTATAATTCACAAGCTGGATGAATTCACACATTCATTGGTGCATTTCCAGCCAATGGCATTCAGGCAACAGAACATGGACCAGCAAAATCACAGAAAGCCTAACAGATATTTTGATGGGAGTAGTTTACCTTAAAAAACTGTAATGAGGATTCACAGTCATAGAATCTTTTCGGCTAGAAAAGACTGCTAAAATCATTGAATCCAACCATAAACCAAACACTGCCAAGTCCAACTAAACCATGCCCCTAAGGGTCACATCTACACATTTTCCAAGTGATCTCAAAAAAAAAAAAAAAAAAAAAAGGGACATCTGTTACACATTATTTCAAAAGCAGAACCTTCAGTACCAAAGTGTTATCTAAGGCCCATATCTAAGTCTGCACAGGTTGTGGGAAAAAATAGTCTAATAAACAAAGTCAAATGCTCTAAGATGCCAAGTCATCCATCCAAGCTTTCCTTATATAAAGTCCTACTACCCCTCAGATCATTGCAAAGTACTGTACAATAAATTCTTTTGTGCAATGCCTTGATTTTTTTTCTATTACACAAGGAGCAAAAGAATGTAAAAAGTACATTGCTATCAATGATAGCAATACCGAATTATAACAGGGTGTGCTTTTACTGTCACTATAGCGAATAATCCCTATTACTTGAATATTTTTCCCTTTCAAACATCAATATTGGAGCTGAAGATACATCCAGTTTATTCCTAATGCAGTGCTTACTGGAAATCTTACCTTATATAAACATTCTTTTAAAGATAAGAGGAAAGTTTTGGCATCAAGGAAGATTTCCTTAGGCTGGTCAAATTGATAAATTACAAGAGCAATAGGGAATGTAAGAAATATTGATGACATATCCTAGCACAATGTTTGCTACTAGTAATAATAATTCTCCTGTAGTACTTTTAAAAAAATAACAATACTACTAGCGATTAATTGCAAATATTATTTAAAGAAAAAAAAAGACAAGTCAAGACAACACTCAGCACTCTTCAGTACTGGAAGGGAAGACGCAGGACTGCAGAGACACTGGTGGGGCTCTCGTCCTCTGGAGCTGTGGCTATGCAAGGAGGATGACTTAAAGAGAGATAAATTGAATAAACACTGACAAAGAAAAATTGTGGGCTTCTTAATGAGGATGTATTATAACTATGGAAACTTTCACTACAAACCTCAGAAACACCTTTTCAAACAATTTGACAAAAGCAAGTGTGGGCAAGTGGGAAAGTAGACTGTGAGTTAATTTCTCCGTACATGGTATCCTAAACATAAAGATTCATTCTTCAGAATCAAAATTAGGCAAGCCAGTTGTAGCAATTTCCCTTGGCTTTTTCCTCACTATCTCTCTGAATTACTCTCCTGAAGAAATTAGTCTAGAGGTGGTTTCTACTAAAACATCAGTGTTTATGAAGAAAAGTTTTACTTATCTAGGATATATATTGTAGAGTAGGAAAACACATCTGTGATATTGGCAAATCCTTGGCAGAACGGGGATATAAATACTGCAATTTTAGCTTCAATTAACATGCCAACTTCTCAGATGAAAACTCATTTTTTTTAAAAAGCCCTTCTCCGTCCACACAGAATGTGAAAGGTTTGTGGGCATTCATCACTACAAGCACTTGAAACCATTTCTGCCTCCAAATTCATTTGCACTGAAATGCATGGCCCTCATTAGAGCCAGTACTGTGAAAGATGCCGATTGGACTGGAGGTGAGAGAGTCACTGAACAGCAATGACATTTGGCAAGTTCTTGTCTCCCATGCTTATGCTCACACCATGGTACTTGCCCTGTATCTCAAAACAGGAAAAATTCATGAAGATTCATCAACCATTGGCAATGTAGGGCTTATTTTTATCATCTTTAGCCTACCTCAATCCTTTCCTCTCTACAACTACTAGCACATAATGCAGTCCATACACCACATGATTTTTTTAAGAGAAACATGAAGTTCTAGAAGTTTCATTCACTGGACTCAGGGTTCTTTCAGCACTTCAGGTTCTTTGCCAATGCTTTCACTGTTTCAAAATCTTTTTTTTCAGTGCCTCTTTACTTAATTAAGGAAAAGAAGATACAAAGAAACAATATACTATCAGAAGATGATCTATCAAATACAATTAACAAATCTGGCCTTAGACTAAAACATTTATAAGTCATGAATAGTAAAAGCTCATACCAGATGGCAGGTCGTCAGAAGGAAACTCAAACAACTTGGATTTGTAAACAGAGTGGAAATGGAAGTCATCCTGTAACAGTAAATAATTGCAAGAATTAAACTGGGAAAAACTAATCCATCTCATGAGCCTTAAACAGACAATTCCAAAGGTTCTTGTTATCTAACACACGTACCAGAGCACATGCAAGTGTACCCAACTGTAATATGATTGCTAACATCACAGTTAATCATCTTTCACTGGAAATATCTGAGTACATCAGAGTGGCTGATGCTTAGAGCTAGGCTTAAGAGACAGATATATATACACCACCACCTAATTTTTGTCAGTGATGATGGAACCTTCCATATGAGGTAAATGAGTGGAGAATGAGGGTATGACCCTTTGGTCCCACAGTCTTACGCCTACCCTGTACCCATGGATGACTGTAGTCAACAAACACAGCAGGACTACTGTAAGTTCTACTTACATCTGAAGTGTAGTTCTCATCTGGCTCAATAAGGTAAGTATGATTTCCATCATAGAACATCCCACTGTCAAGAGCAGGAAAGGTAAATACGGTTTACTAAACAAATACTGGTGCAACATGGAATTAAGTTTAAGAAGTTCATATACTTTAAAAATTCAAATATTTAGAAAAGGAAGCAGTTAAAACCGGTTTCAGGAACTGAACGCAATTTCAGATCAATCTTTTGTTTTTTCACTTCATAAAGAAAGATTTTCTCCTGTGGTGTAACAGACTGTTCTTTCTTCCACAAACCTTCTCTACAACATATATAAACACCAAAAAATGGACTAATTTAGTTAACTGAAAATCCAGTTCAAAGTCCCCACTCCCACGCAAAAGTTATCTACCTGCAACAGATAAGTAAAGGACCCGTCTTTATGAACATGCATATTTGGAACATAAGCATTGCTTTCCTCAAATAAAAATGTTATTTAATGGAATTAACCTTAGGCTTTAATGGTTTTTATTAACTCTTTCCTCAGCATTTCATTTAAAGATCCGTGTTGATACTGGTATTACACTGTAAGAGCATAAAATCAAAAGGTATTTCTTATATCACTACCACTATGATCTTCAAGCAAATCAGCTAATTTTTTAAAAATTTTGCCTTTATTTCAGTGGCATACACACATGGTTGGGATTAGGCTGTATCAGCATGTCCCTTTCAGAGGGCCACTACTAAGGCTTGGCCATAAATATGAACTGTGAACTCGACACATAGCACACAACAGCAGCATGAAAGCAAGATTATTTATTTATTTGCATTAATCTTAAAACCAAAATAAACACTGAATTGTAAACAACAAAATTAAATACTTCTCTTTTCTCTTATGCAGCAGGTTTTCCTAATCAGCAAAATTGACATTCACAGAAGTATCTTGGGTTATCGACTTTATAACACACATCTGCATCAGCGTGAGTAATTTCTAAAATGTAAAGCTGTTTCACCATTCAAATTACCTGTGCCTATTATTTAGAAACAAATACTGTTTACACAGCTCAAGTGAAATATTCTAGCACCTGCTGAAGCTTCTTTGCTTGGGAATAAGGTGAGGTTGGGGAATACCTTGTAGATTTTTATTAGGCAAAACTTCCTTCAAATTGCAATTTTAGTTAAGCACAGTCTGCAAGTCCATCAGCAAACAGCTTCTTGTGAGACTGTTGCACCCAGCAGCACTGACCTCTGATTAAGTAATTTAACAGTGACAATAATAATAGTCACATTTGATCTATAGATCTGGCTTGTCCTCTCGAAGTGTTCATGGCTCTTTTCCAAACAATTTCAACAGGCCAGTGTGCTGTAAATAATCCACACGCTCATGGATGTGTTAGAGAGAAAGCAACATCAAAACATGGGCCATTTCAAAAACCTACATTTTGATGATGTATAGCCTTCAAACAATCAAACTTGTAGCCATGAAAGTCAAATTTGCAGCAGTAACGGCAGTTTTAACATTCACCACCAGCCGGCAGCAAAATCCCAGACCTGCCTGCTGCCTGTGCCCTCTCCTCCAAACCCAGGGCTGCCTGACTATAGCTTATTTATATCCCAGCAACCGCCGTGTTTTGCATTCAAAGTCTTTTTTGTGTTAACCCATACGAAACCGTGGTTACTGCACATCCCACGGAAAACAACAGCAAAAATCCAAACAAAATGGCTCTCTGGAAGTTAAGGTTGCAAAGGTGCCTTTGTCATTAGCAAAGTCATTAGGAAGAGAAGACATTCACAATTGTAACTATTGTCAGCCAGTCATCCGACTAATTTAACTAATAAAAGGAAGTACACAAAACAGACATTACCAACAGAAGAACTTAAAATTTATGATTAAAAAACCCCAACGTTGTTTCACATGAATGAAAAATTCTGCTGTTACCAGATGAGATCTAGAGATACTAATAAGCAAGAGGGGAGACTGGCACGAACTTAGAGAATATGAAGCTTGTTATTCTATTAAAGGCATCTATTCTGTCTTATGCACTTCTTAAAATTCATGAAAGCAATGCCCTGTATACCTTATTAGAAGACAACCCTTCCCAGAGTCCCTTATTCCAGCGAGGTGCTTCAAACGGTGGTTGAAGCAAAGGAGCTCTGATTGCCAGTGTGAGTTTCTAGTAACTACTTATAATTAAATTTTACTGTGTAGGAACTAGTTGTAATGACAGAAATGCAATATCAGAGAATGTGAGTTTATCACAGCTCAGGAAAGCATTACTTTCTCACACTGGATGCTCGAATTACCAGCCTACTAGAGAAAAATTGTGTGAAGGATAACTCTGCTGAAACTTTATCATAACAGGAAAACATGGCGGGGGGGAGGGAAGATACCTCTCAAGAGAGAGCTGAATGATACAGTTAAAAACATGCATCATTTTTGATGCATCATTTTGACTAATTTGAATATCAGGCCATTTAAGAATACAGAGCAGCAGGATGGTCAGTCTTAAGAATAAACCCACAAAAAGAGGGCAGGGAAGGACAGATGCAGGCTCTCCTTCCTTCCTTCCTGCTTTTTCTCCTAGGAGTTAGCAGGGGCCAAGACCTAATGTATCACTGCTAATGGAAGCCATGCAGCGGCTCAGGATGCATTAGGATGCTACTATTTTTAGTCTCACTGTCCATACTGAAACTGGGCTCAAGTTTCTTGAGCTGCACAGCTGTAAATCAGGTAAGTGCCAGGATGCAAGCCTTCTGCATGCATTCTCGCCCTTCCTAACAAAGAATATACAAGTATAAATATACTATTAAATAACAGTACTTAAATATATGTACTTATATGGCCAATACCAGAACTACAGACGAGCTGGAGATAAACAACGGGCTGAAGATTTCCATCAGCTAAACCCCTTTTCTGCTCACATAACCTCCACACAGCTTCACTTGCTGTCGTGACTTTTCAAGCTGATCTCAGTATCAAAAGTGCTGAAATCCTGTAATTCCCAGATGCAACAGGCACTGAAGTTGCGTGGTTGCTCTGAAAACCTGACTAGCATCATTCAATAGTACCAAAAGTAGACAAGTCCAAATCAAAGACACAGCTTCATGTAACCTTCAGATGACAGATGCTTTAATTATATTATCAGTAAAATTATGAAATTCAAAGCAAAATTATTGCACCATTTTATATCTTTTCTTCTAGATTTTTCAAGATTTTACTATATCAAAGGTATTATTCCATGCACACAACTTAAGGCCAGCAATTCTGTTAAAAAAAAAAAAAAAGGATAGTACAAAATAAACTCTAAATTGACATTTTCTTTGTAAAGAGATTAGAAAAGAAATATAATATATAGCATTGTAGCAAAAAGAAAATAACAAAATTTACAAATGGTACACTGGTGTTGTTTTTATTCTTGTAGAATAGGATGTTTTCAGCTACTTCTACTCTGTCTCTAATAAATTATCTTAAAATAATACCTGGCCACTGCCATAAGTACTCAGTTCGGAAAAAAAAAAAAAAAAAGGACATTCTGAAGATTGTTGAGTATTAATATTGGTGACAAAATAATAGGAAAATAAATAGCATTCATTTTACTATATACATATATTATTTTACCATAAATAACTTTATTTTCCTTAAAGGAGTAATAAACAAAGGCCAGTAAAACCAAAAAAGAGACTTACTGTAATCCATGGCATGTTGACAAGGCAACAAATGATACAGGATTTCCTCGAATTTTTCCCTGATAATAGCAATGTTCTCCTCCCTGAAATTAGAAATTGAGACTGTAAATCTGCAGGACATCCCACAGTATCACACACCATACTGTCAAACACTGTTTTTCCATAAACACATATCCAAGACATTCACTTGACAAAAGGAACAGACTATCATTCACAAGGGTGTTCATCCCATCTCCTTTTAGCCATGCTTTGGTACTTAGACAAACACCATCCTAACACTCTACACCGAATGGAGATATTTTCAGTGTGAAATCCCTGACACCCTGAGACAGATTTTAGAGATAAATAACTCCAGAAGTGCTCATCTTTCTTCACTGACTAGGAAGAGCTGGAAGTAGGGGGCTTAGGCTCAGCATCTGCTCTGCACATGGCTACATCAGACAAGATGAACTCTCCTCTGAGGGTAAGGCAATTTCCTTCTTCTGAGGAGAAAGGCATTTTATCAAATAATAATCAGAGAGTCTCAGAATATGTCGAGTTGGAAGGAATCCACAAGGATCGAGTCCAACCTCAGCCCTGCACAGGACCATCCCCAAGAGTCACACCATGTGCCTGAGAGGATCATCCAAACACTTCTTGAACTCTGTCAGGCTTAGTGCTGTGACCACTTCCCTGGGGATCCTGTTCCAGTGCCCAACCACCTCTGGGTGAAGAATCTTTTTCTAATATCCAATCTAAACCTCCCCTTACACAACTTTAAGCCATTCTCCTGGGTCCTGTGACTGGTCACCACAGAGATCAATGTTTGCTCCTTCTCTTTCTCTCATGAGGAAGTTATGCTTCATTAAAAAAGGAGCAAATCAGAAGTAGTCACTCAGGCAACAAAAATAATGGAAAATCTAAGTGTAACTAAACAGTGAAGAAATACAACGAAAATTATTATTTGCCTCTTCTGCAAGTAAAATATACACCTTTCAAATCAAATCCAGCAGACCCTATCCAAAAAATCCTCCCTAGTTTCACTGATAGGGATGTAAGTTCTACTGCACATGCACCAAATCTGTTCAGTATTGAATCATGTCAATACTTGTATGCAGAATTAGAAAAAAAATCCAAACTTCCCTTAAATTCTCACTGTCACTCTACCCTTCAGAAGAACTTACCTATTACCAAATTCAGCTATGTTGTAATGCACTAATCTTGGTTAAAGGACTACGGAGATTTTCAGTGTGCCTTTTTTTTTAATAGTATTTCTTTGCAAATACTTGTTTCAGCAAATGTGTGAATAATCTACCTAGCCTAATGTACCCAGCCATGTGAATATTTATGTCCATTTACTGCAAGGAGGGAAAGGCATTACAATTACAGCTTTTTCAGAAGCCAGCAGTCACTTGCATGATGCATAGCACAGTCATTTTAGACATCTGACATTAAATGCTCTTGGGAAAAAATTCAAGATGAGGCAAAAGGCAAGAAAATACATAGAATATGTTGTTAGTTTTGTATTTTGACCGGGAAATACTGTTGTTTTCTACAAGATGTGCAAACTATTTTTGAAAGCAGCTACAAAGTATTGATGCCTCTGGTTTGAGGTGCTCTCCTTAAGAGAGTACAGGAGCTTGTTTATAAGCATGGCTGCTTACAGGGAAAGAGACTTGATATCAACTTGATCACTGGAAATTTTTAGTTCCTCTTCAGAATCTTCTCTGGAGGGTCCATGCATGCCATGCTGCTGCTGGACCCCAAAGCACCAACGCAGGGCACCTGGGGCAGCAACAGCAGCAGCGCTGCAGAGAAATGCAACACCTGACCCGACAGATTATGAGTGACACTATTTGAGGCTTGTGGCTTCACTCAGCAAGAGATTCCCTGTGGCATAGCTTCTGTTACAAGTGTTACACTTCCCCCCCCCCTCCCCCCCCCGTTTCATTCCATGTCATTATTTCCTCTCTTTTACAGACCACTTTTTCCTTCCACTTGCTGCAGTGACTGCAGCTACCTCCACTGCCCATCTATCTCGGCATCTTTGCCTTTGGTACAGACACAGAACACCTTCACCAAACTGACCTGTATAGTAACCACCATGATGCCCATCATGGACATCTCTCTGCTCAGATGTCTGAAAGAAAACTGGTGCCACACAGGTAATGTTCTGTCTCATGTTGGTGAGTTCTGGGGCTGACCAGGCTACAGTGGGGTGTCTGGCAGAAGGTGTAAAACCCACCACTCTCGGACCAGCATTTCTCAGGACTAACAAGGATTTGGGACACAGAACAATTACCATTGAAAAGGCGGTGGTTTGAATTTCTGCTTTGCACTCACATGCATTTCAGCCACCAACATCCCAAGTTACATTTGATTTCAGACCCTACATTGTTTTTGCTGAAAGCTTGGCTCCTTTTCCTTTTCTCCATTTTATTCTCCTTTTTTACATCTATTTATTTCTATATCTTAGCTACTTAAAGCTCTCTTTATTTGAGATTTTCTTTCTTTCAATCCGTAGAGTGTTGCCCACTACAGAATCATGAGACTGCTTAAGGCTTTCAGGGCTTTTTGGAATATGTGAATAAGAAGTAAACAAAGAGAAACTCCAATAAGCAAATAACAAAACTAATAATCAAATTATGTGGATGTTTTAAAACCTTATGAGTAATAAAATACTCTCTAAAGAGAATTTTTGCAGCAGTATTCCTGTAAAAGATATAACTGGAATAAGTGCATGAATATGGGAATAATGTTGAAAAGACTATCAGTAGGGAGTTGTACAGAGTTCTAGCTGTGGAAGGAATTTGGAGTAATTACACAAATTGGTTTGTTCCCAGAAAATGTAGTTAATATGTACCAGAAATAGAATCTCAGGCTCCATTAGTTTGCAAAACCATGTCTTTGCAAACAGGAGGAGCATTTTTTCATACTAAGAATCCAGTCTGTGGCTCAAAAGTGTGTTTTGATCTTCTTAATGAGAATCAAATAAATGCCCCATGACAGTACCTCCAAATTAATACATTCTGTAATAAATTCATGGGAAAAAATTTACAAATACAGATCTACAAAAGAGAAATATAAGGAAAACATTTCTAAATTCTTGCCTGGGAAAAATTTAACTCAGACACACACCTTCTATTGAATAAAATCAATTCAATTCAACTCATTGAGCTACTAAAGTTCTTGGTGGTTCTGGTGGAGAGAGAAACACAGCTGTGATCTCGGGCTCAGGGACCAACTCTTATCACTACAAAACATTCATTTCTATCTACTGTAATCTAGGGGATATTTTTTATGTATGTACTTATGTTCCTATCACCATAATGTAAGTCCCTTCAAACCAGTTAATAAAATCAACTGCAGTGAATAAAATTTAATTTTATTTATTCAAATGAAAATAGGGTTTTTTTTCAAGTACTTAATGCATTAGTGGTGTGTTGGTTTCTTTCTGAAGACAACTCTTCAGCATGAGAAACCGTGCTGTCAGGATACTCCAAAGTGAAGTTCTGAGGCTTTTTATAATCTCAGCAAGAAAGTAAGAGGTGATGCAGTGACATCAGGTGGCACAAGCACTGGAAGGCTCTGGGAACAGTGATTACTTAGCACTCCTTACCATGTATCAAGTGGATAAAACATGCCAGTAACGTGTGGCATGTGGTGGAAAGGGTGTAAATTGTATATTATCTATTTGGAAGACTCATTTTCAACAGTTCACAAAATCTGTGAAGAGAGAAGCACTTCAAGCTACAGATTCTGAGACTGGAAGTGTTCAAGAAACCACAGGATGTGGAACTTAGTGCTATGGTTTTATTGGCATGGTGGTGTTTGGCCAAAGGTTGGATCCAATGAACTTGGAGGTTGTGTTGATGATTCTATGGGTCTGTACTGAGAGTTAGGGACTCTACAGGTCAATGTTTTCTTTAGGGCACATGCAACTTTGGACAAGAAGTTTATTGTCACTGCTTCCCTGTACTGCTGAGGCTGAAATTATGTTGGGTTTGACAGGTACTAAAGCTCTTTTATAGCAGGTGCTGTAGTAAAATACACTGTACTAGAGGAGGAATCATAGTATATGGGACATCTAAGACCACTAAAGAACTAAATGTAATCATTATATCTCTCTTTTTTTCCTCTACTCTTGGAAACACTCCCTAAGGATTGGAGTTGTCTCTCTTCTCTATTGGTATCTGTAGCAGTGAGATAGAAGCTGAAAAAAAACAAATCTTTTTTTTTTTTTTCCCTAAAAATATTCTGGCCCCATATGAAAATTAAAACTTCCCCCTGAGGGAAGAGTTGAAATTACCATCAACAGCAGTTCAGTCCAGAACATCAAGGGTGTGAAGAGCTACTGGCTTCCTGTAGCTATTAGAGTGTCTCTCTGCTCTCTCAAAAGCAGGCAATAATTGCCCATCTCAGCAAATCAAACCTCCACACCAGCCTTTGTGAGCTACCAGGGAATGGTTTAGTGTAAGATAAGGGGAAATCAGACCGCTCTTCTAACATATGCCAGCCATAAGTGTGAGCGGCACATTTACCCATTTCTGCTCTAAAATTGAACCTGGCCAGTATGGAGTGTGGGAGGAAATTAGGCTAAATGTCATCTCCTACGAGACAAGGTCAGCCTGGTGACAATGCCTGTGACATAAACCTGCAACTCACACAGGCACACACTCACACCATATCCACGGGCACACTAATGCTACAGCAGAGAGTTCAACATTTTTGCCCCCACAAGGTGCTCAGCCACTGTTCGTGTTGTGGTTTGCATCACACAAGGCAAATTTTCTGCCAATGCCAGTGGCACTCTCGTCCATTTCCTTGGATCAGTAAGTTATCCTTCCCTCATGAAACTTCTCAGGCTTATCGGTCACATCCAAGGGCAATACAAAATATACAGTTGTTTAACAAGGAGTCTATTGAATTGGAGAGATAAAAATGTAATAATATCCTACAAAAAAAATAAAAGAAAAAAATCAGAATGATCTCAGGGTCGATTAAAACAAATTAATCTTTATGATAGTCGTCACTTTGTGATATAATCTTCATCCTGAATTAGGGGTATTTGCCCTGAGAACTGCTGCAGCTCGTTGCCAATAAGATGCAACTTTTTTGCCCATGCCAGCACAAGTTTCCCTGCAGCCTGTGGGGCAGGTAATGTGCCAAAGATTATAAAAAATGAGAAGACATAGATGTTAGCAACAGAGGTAAAATCTGTACCCATTTTTATCCTTTAAGATAGTTTGTCCCTAATCAGAGAGGCACCAGCTGCTGAGTAGACACAAAAGAAATGAAAAACACATTAACCAATACTCATAATAAGGGAGGAAATAAGTAAAGTAAAAGATCAGCCATGACATGCAGTAATCGTGGCATTTCACTCTTTTCTGCAGTCACAGCGGAGAAAGCATCTGCTGACCATACACTGACAGTGTTTGCTATTCGTCTCAGAGACACTGTGACCTTCCCAGGGGAGGAAAATAAGGATGCACATTCATCTGCTTTTGAATCAGATCTTCAAGTAAGCCGTTTTCTGCCATTAGGAGAGGTGATGGCCAGTAAAAGTCATGCTACACTCTGGTACTTCCTTCTTCTACATATTCCTATTGTAACATTCATTAATCCAAAGGAAAAGAGATTGCTGGTCTAGTTCAAATCCTAGTAATACATCTCCCTCTTTCCTTACAGCAGAAAGCTCCCAAAAGGCCAGCTAAGGCTCAAGACACTATTCCATGAAGTGCCAGATAACGAGTAGCTTTTAAGAGCTACCTGTTGTGGGGCCACTACTTGCCAAACTGCATAACTAAGACTGCATGAACAATAGCAACAAGAGAAGAAAATGCACACTTGCTCCTGACTACTGCAGCAGAACATGACTTGTTAGGGATGGGTTTCTATTTGTAAATAGAAAAGTCAAAACGGCACTTGGACCTGGGTAACTGCTATGAGAGAAAACATTTTTTTCATTGACATGTGATTCAGTAATTGGTGGGGTGCCAGCTCTGGGGCTCTGCTGTCCTGCAGCAAAGCCCTGGGCTTAGCTCTTAAGCAGTTCAGTAACAACTCCAGGGATCCTGGCACCACCTCTTTGCAGAGTAGGTGTCTGGACCTTCCTATGCTGTACTACAGATGCCTGAAAGCCAAACGTTTCAAAAATGTGAAGGATGCTCTCCCTCTGTAGGAAGATGGCTATCACAAGTACTCACATAACTCAGAGCCAACAAGCTGTAGTCACATTAGGTTATAACGCTGTTTCAAATTCTGAAATCACAGATATGGATTCCAAAATTAGGATAAAGCATCACCGCTTTCAAGTCTTCCCCACAAAATGCCCATATTTAAAGACTGTTGCCAGCGCTCTTAACAAACAGGGACACACATGTATGTGACAGGATCCTGCACACAGGCGACTCACTCCAACTGCTGTCAGTGACTCACAGTAGGTGCTTTCAGCAGATGGCACAACATATCAGCCCAGCTTCCCAGTTCAGAGGCCAAATGAGGCTTCTGTTTACTGCCCAGTAGCTATGACAGAAGATGCTCTACGAACATAGCTGCAGGGTGTGGACAGAGAGCTCATGCCAGCACAACACCATCTGGTCTGGAAGCTGCCTTGGCATCTGCTTGGGAAACAGCCTCTTGACTTGCCTTGCCTTACCTTGGCATAAGAGAAAATTATTTTAATTATCATCTGCCAGACAAAGATGAGGCAGAGGAGAACAGGTTACCTCTTTCTGCCTACTCTGTTGTTATGTTTAAGTCAGCTCTTGTAGCAGTGCCTAGTGTCTCTTAGTCATGGTGTCAAGTCATTTTAATGACAGGCATTTTGCCCCATTCCTGCATGCCTGTTCCAGGGAAATGGAAGTCATCATTTTAAGGGACAGTATGAAAATTCTTTAAAATCTACCCATACTAATCTGTCTCATCCCGTCATCAGCCTACCCCAAGTCTGAAGCCAAGTTATAAGCATGTGAGTTACAAGATTGCTATAAACACAACATAACATGTGCATGGATACCAATCAGTCAGCAGAAAATAATGTTTTGAGGAAAATGGAGAAAAATACCACACCTTATTGACTCATTATTTCTAAATAACAGGAAGTTCTCTTTAAGTGAAAATTCAGAGAGCTTGTGACTGTGTCTAGAAACATTAACCTACTGTATATAATACAGTGCCAGGATGGTATCCATAGGGAACAACAGATGTGTCAAGGCTAAGCTATTTACAGAAGTCAAGATGAAGAAAGTAAAGATGTCAAGCTAAAACACACTGAAGTCTTGCATGGAAGCACTCCTTCAGAAGTACAGCAGCTTCTGTTTGCTTAGCTTAATTCCCCCTCAAAGGGATTAAGTTAAACCCAAAAAGATACTTTTATTTTTTAGTAAGAGCATCTACAAAGTGATTATAAGTTCTTTAATGTTATAGCAGTAATTCATTTCTCTTAGTTACACTCAGTCATTGCATGGTCTGAGATTACCGAACATTTGGTTGCTACCACCTTCTGGTTATGTATGCTGTATGTTGTGGCTCATGGAAAATAACTCATGAGGAGCACAAAGTCTGACAAGACTTTTCAGCAAATTTAAGCTGCCCTCCTTCTGGGGCATGTGAAGACTGCAGCAGAGTACACAAAAGGTGACTCCTGATGGTCACAAACTCTTTCGACATCTCACTTCAGCAGAATCAGGACTTCATCACTGGAGCCCACATCCACAGTGAGACACACTTTTTAAGCTCTCGAAGACTCCCACTTTCTGACAATTTTTTCCCCTCCAGGACTAGCTAAACCCACTGGATTATTTTCTTTTTTTGTCACAAAGAAAAAGGAGACAAGATAATTAAACCTGCAAAATCCTACACGAATCATGATCAGAGATTCATTCTAGTGTAGTATATGCAAAAACATGACCTGGGAATGACTCCTAATATGGAAAGCTGCCACTTCTAATTTTCTTCTTCTTGGTAGCAGAATGTATGCATAAAGTAAGCTAGTATTAGCAGGGAGATAATCAGATATAAAAAATGTTACTGCAAATGTACATTAAAAGTGCCAGCCTGCAGGATCATTAGGTCAGGCAAATGCATTATATACAAGGGCTGATTATCTTGCCCTGTTATTCCACAGAGGATACTATATTTTACTAAACCCCAAAGGGTTTCATAATTCAAGCAATGCTAAAACAGGAAAGTGAGATATTTCTCAATGCCTATCAACTCAGTGTGACAGCATGACACTGCTGAAAAAGAAAGATTCACAGAGCAACCAAAACCACACAAAAATTCAAAAATTGTGTCAGTTCTTCATCAAGGCTCATACAGTAACATTAATTCCAGTCAAAACCCACAGGAAGCAATTTGATCGGTATACTCTAGGACCACAGTTCTCTTCCATCCTGTCATTCCCTGTTCCGCTACTACACTCTGATCTTCTTCTTGTGGAATTTTCAATTTATGAACTTCCATCATACAGTAAAAATACCTACAATTTGTGTAAGAAGTTGCCAATTTTTTTATCCCATTTTTATTTACTTCATTGGTCAAAAATAGCCATTTCTCCAGCTGATCCATCTGTGCACTGTAATGCTGGTAAATTGCTTTAATCAACAAATACTTTTTAACTCATTAATGAAAATATTTGATGAGAGCGCTCTGAATATCAACCTTGCAGGAACCCCAAGCTAAACTGTGTCAGATGTACAGACTCCCTGTCAGCTCTTCTTCAGTTAGTTTACTGCTATCACTAAAAAGTAGATTATGGCCTAGATTTGTTATAATAATTTGCCATGAGGCAAACAAAGCTCTGTTGAGGGAGTAAAGGAGAGAAGATCTGGTGACATTATGGGAACCCACATGCAAAATCTTCTCTCAAACAAGCTAGAGAGTAATTTTTCTAATACTAACAGCCTCTCTAGTCTCTGGACACAGACAAAAAAGCTCTACCAGAAATAGGCATATATAATTCCTGCATTATTTATGATTTGTTAATTTTCAGTTTATTTTTTCCCTCAGGGGCTCATCACCAGGTTGTGCAAGTTCCAGGTACATGCACACACAGCTCCTCACCAGCCCCAGGCTCCAGTCTCCCAGAGCAGAGTCTTCCTGAGCTCCCCTCCCACTCCCTCCCGCCAGCCCAGCTCTCCCTCTTTCTTCAGGAGAAAATGTAACCCGCGTACAGAAAAGCACATTTAGCATACAGGCTTTTCTGGCAACTGACACACCTTCCTCTTTGGTTACAAAATGGTGAGTTACCCAAAGCTGAAGATAAAGTGAAGAGACTCTTTTATGGAGCTCAAACAGTGGATGCCCTAATTGGAAGATGCTGGTAGAAGCACCTTGCTATAAGACTGGAAACATAGCAGCCAGTAATTAAAACGACCTGCTCACAGGTTCAGTATTTATTCTGGCTGCACCACAAATTATTGTAGACTTATGATCAGTCTCCATGTACCTGTGGAGAAACAATGAAATGCTGGAATGCTGCTCTGGATAGGGTCTCAGCAAACACAGGCACTAAGATGAGATTCACACACATACTGCTCTCAGCCAAGGAACTGTACCTCAACAACTCTATGAGCAGATCAGATCTGAAGGAGAAAGTTTAGCTGAAAAATTATTATTCACCATGTCAAGGGTACCCAAACCCCTCCACCCTTTCAAGATTTTAATATTTTTCTCCCTTCTATATTATTTTCCTAAAAAAGGGCACGTAAAGAGCTCTTCAAATACACATCACGGCACATACAAGCTGAGGCTTTAAGACAATGAAGAACAGTCATTTTCCCCTCTTGTGCAGAGGCATCAAAATAGCTGTATACTACAGTCACAGGCATCTTACACACAGTACTAGCCAAATAATGCACATAACCAAATTACTATTTTTGCAAACTACCAGTTCTGCTTTGCTGTGCAGCATTAGAATGCATTTGCCCCAACCACCCCTGCCAGAGCACAAGACCACACTGTGGCACCCCAGCTCAACAGGACAGCCGTGGGGACTTTGAAGAAAGGCCACTGGGCACTGTCCTGCCCATACGGGCTGAGCACCTCGGGGACCAGCAACACAGCTCAGCTCAGCATGGGACACAAAGCTACAAGGCAATCTTTAGCCACAAGACAAGTCTGGCCAAAGCTTCTCTGCAAACAGTACAATAGAGAAAAGCAGTGCCTAGCATTTAATATGTCTCCATTTACGTTGTTCAGTGTTATTGTGAGTATGAACATGCTGCGAGACAGAAGCAAAAAGCAGTGTTCTTCAATGCTGTATGCACTCTGGGTGTAATTTTGTGCCCATAATATATACACTGTGTTTACACCACCACACTAAAGAATTTTAGGCTTTAAGGATTGCCTATGAAATATAGTTCCCTCTAGTTATGTTTAAATCTGCCATCAAGAATTTCTGGTATTTACCTACCACAAGTCTACCTGTGCAAGTTCTCTGACTGGAGATATGAATTATTTTCATTGCTTATTTTGTTCCAGAAAGCTATTTTCTAAGAATTCATAGAATTGTCCAATGGTTTGGGGAAATACAAGAAGAAACATCTATTTCTACACACCCTGAAGAGGAAAACTGAAACATTTTATATGAGAAAATATCACTGAATAGATATCAGTTGTTTTTTCTGAGGGAGAAAAATGCAGCAATGTGAATTACTCAGCACTATAGCTGTTTTTTGCCTTTCATCTCACTGACAGCATCAGTGACAGAATGATAACCAAAAAAAAAAAAAAAAGAGAGAGAGAGGGAGAGAGATAAAAGGACACAGAGATATACTGCAACAACATTAGGTATACACAGGTTGAGTATTGATGTGCTGTGAGCATAGGATGATCTGGAATGACACAATCAGGAAAAGGCAATGCCAAGAAGGGTTTTTCTCTTTCTTATTAATTGATTATTCTCTTTGCTACCAGAGGAAATTTAGGCCAACATCACTGCTTTTCTAGCAGTTAGAGACATGATGTACAGTAAAGGAGGGTGTGGGGGGAAACACTGAAATAATTCAAACATTTTTTTCTTAGGCATGGCACATTGCTGCTGGTTTAAAAAGAATGTCATAGGTGCTGCCTAATTGTGCCAAATTAACAAGGGCATCTCACAGAGAAGCTTCTGCTCTGCAGCAACTAAATGCTGGCACCCTGCAAAAGCATGTGTAACATGTTCCACCTTCACAATGGTCTAATGTATTAATGAATTATGCAGAAATCAAATGTAATGCAACTTTCTCTTATGATAAAAAGGTATGTTAAAGTGGGGACACTTCTCCCTATGAAAATCCCTTTGCTACCTCAAAGCAGCATTTTTTTTATGATCTGAATGTTTCTCCCTTTCCCTGCCCCCCCCCTCCTCTCTGAAGCATCCTCAGTAATGGCAGAAGATCCATATGTATTTTACAGCACAGGAAGTTTTACTGGGAAGCAAGGAGAGGGGGAGGAGTGGTAGAAGTAGTTATCAACTCCACATCACATATGAGCCAAGGCAGGCATCCACTCCCCAGACACATTCATGCCTGTAACATTCCCAAACTGCTGAGTGTATGTACAGCTGCCTTCACATAGCGATTCAAAGCTCCCGACTTCTCCCATGTTGCTGATGGCACTGACGATCCATGTGTTTGTGCAGTCTTCCTGCACAGAGAAATGCGAGTGGAAATATGTACGAATTTTAAAATACACCTTTCTGTAGCCAGTAAGAAGGTCAAGAACAGAGGAGGCCGTTTTGCTGTATAAACAGGCTTGCTCAAAGCCTGCAGCTGGCAGTGGATGGCAGATGGACATTTTCTTTCTGTCACCGTTTCTCCCACCAAAGCAGCAAGAGAGATGTTGCCAGGCCGCCTCTGTCTCTGCCTACGGCCCAAGACAAATCGCACAGAGGTGGGTGAAGAGCAGCATGTTGAAGCAACTGATAGAAACCTGGTTCCTTTCTGAAATACCTCTTCTGCCTCTGCTTAAGAATATGCTGCACAGCAGAGTGCATATTTTGCAATTTATTTATAAGTTGCACCCTTTTACTAGCTATTTTTAAATAAGTATCTAAGCAAACTGCACAATCCCTAAAATCTAGTACAATAATTATGTTACCAGTTATGGTAAACAATTTCTTGTATAGTGACTTAGCATCTTCCAGAAATGGAAGATAGTAAGTCATTATAATGAAAATGTCTTTTATTTGCAGCAAGATTTTCAAAACATTTGATGTAAAACCAGAGCTCAGTTTCTCAAATGCAAAATACATACTGCCAGGCTTTTCAGAAACTATTCAGCAGACAAACGAAGCTCTCTAATGCACTCACAGGTGGCTCTAAAAAATAATGGTCAGAAAGTATCAGATTTATTTTTAAACAGCTATTGAGTACTGAAATCAGCTTCACTCTGGAGCTGGTATCAAAATGTACTTGGTAGCTTGCACTCTTCCAAAAATCTTTCAGTATCTCAACTTTTCTGAAAATGTTCCCATGGCTGGGGCCAACAGGCTCTTTTGACATTTTGTCACAGCAGCTGCTTCCCTCTCCTCCAGTCCCATACACTTGGGTGCAAAAAAATAAGCAAAAAATTTACATCCTCCTTCCTAGCATGCTTCCATTGGAGTGCTGCCTGCAGAAATCCTGGAGCAGTGGAAGACGAGAGGGCAGAAGAGACCTCCTGTATGGCCCATCCAACCCTGCAACCCTGCCCATGGGTATGCAAGGCATGAGGCAACATGGAGAGGGAACACACCACTTGAGCAGCAACCCTTCTCCTTTACAGTACAGTCTCATGCCTCTTTCACTCCCAGTTCAGCTTATCTCGAGTATCAAGCTCCATGCAGCAATGGTTCTCTGCTTAAAGCAGATTGGAGAGTACTAAGCAAGGCAGTGATAGCCATCCCTGAAGGAATACCACGACCCTGCATGGCAGCTAACTGAAGAGGAAATAATCTCTGGGACCCTGGAAACTGGGAGCTGTTTTGCCCGGATCATTTTATGACCCTTCCTCCAAAAGGCCTGATCCATCCTGTCTCTGCCCTGTGTAATTAAACAATACTTGGATGCAAAGAGCCACTGATTTCAAACATTTCCTTGTTTGATTAAGGCTTGCTCATCATAAACAGATTTGTCCTAATTCAGTGACAGCACCTGGATAGATTAACTTAGACAACTTGAATATATACCTTGATGCAGACAAATGGATTGTTTTGTTCTTATTAATATCGGCTATTATCTTTATTTCTGCTTTGACTCATATTCTGAATCTCAGTCAAGACTTCTTGACTGCAGAGCACAGCTGACTGAGAAATTAGTCTTTATAATTTAATGGAACACCTATGTGTTTGCCTCAGTCTGGTAATGCATGCAGACTATTATCTCTGATAATAGTAAAAGAGCAGACTTCACATTCGCAAATGACAGAAGGGAGTAAACCAAAGGATATCTTTAGCTACTCAGTGGCTAAAGGACTACTTTGCCCATTTCCACTTTCACACTGCAGAGGTTAATGCATTTGTTTCAGAGTATTTAGGTGATCTCAGATCTAGTAAAGCACTCTGGGGGATTTAAAAAAAAAAAAAAAAATTTACATTTTGAAAACAAACTTTGAACAAAAGTTTATCTGATATTTACCTCAAAGCGAAATTTAAAGAGTTTTCATTATGCACAGCATAAAATACATTTGTGCACATTTTATGTAATCTACAGCAATTTTATAGCTGACATCTACAAAACAAGTCCTAACAAACAGAAGGTCCTCAAGAAAAATCTCCCATGTTACATACATATAAGAAAACACTTCTGCAAAGGCTGTGGGACATTTCACAGAAGAAAATTGCAACAAATAGGATCTTGTAGTCATCATGACAACAAACATATACAGAAAGAAACCCATGACTAGATATTTGAAAATACTATACCATAAATCTCGCCATTCTCAAATTCACGAAGAAGCTCATAACCAATAAACTTGGGCATTAGTACAAAGTGGAAAGGCTAGCTACCAAATCAAAAGGATTTTCTTCAATAGGCATCAACGGTAAAGTATATTTATTACTAAAAAGAACTATTATATATACATTTTTCATAGATACCATTTTGATATGAACATTAATATACTAAATTTGCCAGTGACATTTATTTGCCTTGTTTGAAAGTCAGAGGTTAGAAAACATGAAACATGCTTGCCTCAGAAGAGTAGAACAAATTCCTTGAAAAATCAGATCTCTCTTCTTTCACAAAAACAGGTGAGTTTGCATTAACATCAAAAGCCAAGCAAATTAAAAACGCAATGCATAAAAAGGAAATTCTTACTTTAACTTCCACTGTCTTCCCACCTTGCTCGATATGCCTCTCAAGATATTCAGAAGACAGCAGGTCACTGCAAGAAGAAGAGAAAAAGAACCATAAGCCTTGTGCATGTGTTCTTGCACTCCCTCTCAGCAAGCACTGATTAAACATTTACATTTGAAAAGGGCAAAACCTGCAGGATACTTTTCCTAAAATGTTCATAAAAATCACTGAAACAACCACCTCCAATGGAGTTACACAGTTCATGGGATACATTGATTTTTATTACCAGAAGGTGGGACAAGGAAAACTTAGGGGGAGATTTTTCATGGAAGCTTCAAAACCAGCCACTGATACTGATTTTAATTCAAGAGGCTTTCCTATTTGCTGCTAAAACTGAACAGTACAGAAGTTAAGTGGATTTTTAAAAAAAAAAGAAAAAAGCAGAAGGATGAAAAACCATCAGGAGTGACTCCAACTCAGTCTGAGGGAAAGTGGAGGCTGAGCTGCAGGCTCCTAAGGACACAATGGCACAATAATAAAATGACCTTGTAACACCAATTCAGTGAGCTCAGGTCCACACTTAACAGCAAAGCCATCGGCTGTGGGAGCTGCAGCCCAGGCAGGCTCACAGTGCAGGTGTGAAGGCTGTGATGGGGCCCCTGGGGCAGGGCCTGTCCCAAGGAATCCCCACCACCACTCTCCCTGGGAGCCCTGCAGCTTTAGCAATGCTAGAGGAAAAAGCTCTGGGCAAGAGCAATCCCAGCCTTCAAGTATACAAGGATTTGGAACGAACACTGAAGATAAAAAACAATCAGACCCGGGGCACACATATATAAATTAAATGCAGGTTGTATTTACTAAGGCACTTCAGTACAAAAACAGTCAAATCCTCTCCCTCATAATTATCTTCTAGCCAAGCAAATTACAGAATCACAGAATGGATACGGTTAGAAGGGACCACATCATCTGCATCGTAAGTTTCACTAAGCATTTCCAAAGACTGCAAAATTTTACTGAGATTAAATCAGTATAAACACTTGACAATGTCCCACCTCAGTAGTG
Organism: Pyrocephalus nanus; assembly: GCA_038380795.1. Lineage (NCBI taxonomy): Eukaryota > Metazoa > Chordata > Aves > Passeriformes > Tyrannidae > Pyrocephalus > Pyrocephalus nanus. Next base: position 50,259,568 of record CM076266.1, read on the forward strand.
ATTAAACTGAAAAAGATGAAGAATTGGTACAGAACACCTGAGAAGAGGCAGGTTGACTGCTGGGACAAAAGGCAATAAGTAGAGACCCCCTTGGCAGAAGAAGCAAAATTGAAAATCTCTCCTTTAAACCAGCAAAACACCCAGGCTAGAAGTGAACTGACCTGCTGAGAGAGGGCAGGAACAGCAGAGGGGCACCCAGGGCAGCAGCTGATCACCATTGCAGAGCTTCGCTCTGGCCAAACAGGGAGCAGGACCATGGACTTCGTTGCTCACAGAGACATTGGTGACAGCCATGAGTGAGCCACAAGCAGGACAAGGTTGGCAGTATGGGTCCTCCCATATTAGCCCTAAAAGCTGCCAGCTTGGTATTTGCATTAATACCCCAGGCACAAATCCCAGAAGGGTTCCAATGAAATATGCTGATAATGTTGAATTGGAAAGCATGAAGAATAAAGAAGATCAAAAAAACTCCCATAGGAAAGACCTGGGTGATCTTAAGCACTGGATATTAGAAATAAGATCAAATTCAATTATACAAACAGCAAATTTATGCACTTAAGGGATGGAGGGAATTTCCATCATGTTGTTTTGGAAGGTCTGGTTTATAAGGAAGAGAGACATGACCGCACTTGTTTCTGGCAAAATGATTTGCCAGATCAATAAATAGGGTGTCTTCCTGAAAAACACAGCTGTCATCCCAGAATACATCAAAGAAGATGTATTTCCAGTCAGACTGAGGTAAGATTAATACCACTGCCCAAAGGAGAACTCTTTTCAAATACTGCAGACAGGTACTGGACAGCTTTGTTTACAAAGTTCCATTACCTGGCAGCACAGAGAGGCTCCTGAAGCCTAGCAAAAAATTGAATTGTGATGGAATGAGAATGCACCAGAGTCTATACACCAAAACATAAAGGCAGACAATTAGGCTATAGAAGATACTGGCAGAACCTCAAATGTACAAGGTTTGTCAATGAGTCAATGGAAACTGGATGTTAAAAAAGAAAAAAAAATCAAAAACAACAAACAAAAAACCCCACTTTGTATCTGAGTGTGAGCAACAGCAGCAACAAAAAGAGGAATGCTAACAAATTTCTGAATGGTGGCATCCACGGGACAACTGTTTGCTCAGTCACAGTGAATTCACAGCTGGTTGCTGCTGAAAGCAGAAAGTCTCAGTGCCCCCTCAGGAGCAAGCACTGAACCTACTCTGTGTCAGCACAAGTACTCATCAAAACACTCTGGGTGTCAGAACTAACACTCACCAAAATACTCTTCGTGTCAGCTCTGGCACAAGTCAAGGTACATTTGGGAGGGTTCAACAAACCCATGTTTTTGTTGCATTAATTGATTGAAGTCCTTTGAGAAGAGGTGCAATAAGCTCTAGAGCTGACACAAGGGAGGGAATGTATCTGAGCAGATGCCAGTAAGGGTGGAAGAAAGAGTGAGTGGTCACTGCAGAACCAGTGTGATCAACTGCCCCAGATTTGCCCTCTAGGACCCCTTTAATTCTGGTCAGGCCTGTATACCTATATTGATGCTTTGCACAGCCGCCTGCAGATGACCCATTCTTGAGATGCTATTGACTTACTGATTACAATACTCTAAATCCTCTTAGAAGTGAATATTAAATATTTAGGATACTCATTCCCTGGGGGAAGCTCAAAGACTTCTATAAGGTCTTGTATGCCTTTTCCAGATTTAGAAATTTAGACAGATGTTCTCTTAAAATGTATTTAGTTCGGTTTGCTGAAGTTAGATATATAGTTTCCCAGCATTCACTATACTTTCTTTCAGCAGAAGTTTATGCTTCCACAGACTTACTACAGCCTCCTTTATAGCTTAGGGCTCTACCTTTACTCTTGTATTTCTGGGGGACTCAGTTTAACTAAGGCTGTTGTCCTTATCTGATGGCCATAAAGGGTTTTGTGCCAAGGAAGATGTGAGAGATTATAAAATGTTAAATGTATAATATTAAAGTAAGTATACAGTACAAAAGACAGAGCTTAACTCAGACTTTCATAGCTGTGTTTGGAAAGACGATAAGGAGAAACACAGGGTCTGCTCCTGTGCGTCTGACAAAATTACTGCTTTTTAACAGATACTGCTGTTAATGTTTTTATGTTCTGGAAGATCATATGTTATGTTCTCAAAGATCTGGATATTGTGTCTGCAATGAGAAAACAAAGAGATTGATCATTCTCTGCCTTGTACAACACAAGAACTACGAGGTAACAGAAAAGATCAGTAAACTCAGAACTAAAAAAAAAGAATCTTTTCTGGCACAGTCACCAGTTACAATGTGCCAGTTAAAGACACTTTTAAAGCCTATCCCAAGTAACACAGCAGGATACGTCCAAGAATATTTTACAACCTCATGCCACAGGAAAGAATGGATGTTAGAGGTCCAAGCTGGGAATGGACTAGTTAGTGGACATAACTGGGAGCTGCCAAATGCACAAAAACCGCACCTGACTCAAAGTCTTGGAAAAGGACTCCAGGGAAGCCTCATACAAACTTGTTCTGCTCTTCCACTTCTCCCTCAGCTCAAGGCTACTGGGACAGGGTAGTTGGCCAAGCACCCCCTTGACCTAACCTGGACTGCTCTGCCTGCACCCTGAAGGGCTCTGTTTCTCCTACAGATTATACAGGGTCCCCTGGGATCCAGCTCCAGGGTTGCTGGTGGTCAGTCAGCTGCTCTTCTCCCTTGTGATGGACATACTCAGCTTGTTCAAATTGTGTTTATTTACAAAGTAGGCCAAGAAAAGAATTCCTAAACAGGTCCATCCATTTTTTTCCTCCTTCTTGGTCCTTACTTTCGAGGATAAAAGGGATGGAAACAGCTGGGGAGCCACTGGCACTCCCCCATCTCTTGAAGACTCTTGCAAGTGCCTTGATTCCCGAAATGAGCCTGTCTGGAAGGGAAACACCATGGGGTCACCTGCCTGCATAGCTCCTGGGGACCGAGTTAGGAGCTTACAAACAGACAATGGATCTGAATTAAAGACACTTTTAAAGCCTATCCTAAGTAACATGGCAGGATATGTCCGAGGATATTTTTTCAGTTTAAAAATCACAAATGAAGCCATATTATGATTTATTATTATGACTCACTGCACTGAAAATGTCATAAGAAAACACAACACTCTTGCAGATCCAATAATGCAATCAGTGCTATTACAAACTAAGCTACAACCTAATAATTATATACAATCCTAAAAACTCAGGCCAAAAGATATGCTTCTCTCATGAGATCACCTCATAGGTGGAGTCATGTTTTGTCTTCAGTACCAGTGAGGAACATAAGTGCATAGAATCATAGATTCAGATGGGTTGGAAAGGACCTCTGAGATCATCAAGTCCAACCCTTGATCCACTACCACCACAGTTACTAGGCTATGGACTTAAGTACCACTTTAAGACAAACAAAAAGCTAGATTAAAATACCTGTGAAACCTTATTAAAATTATTTAAGCAAGGTAAGACAGAGCAATCAGCATTAAAATAATATGCATTTCAACATAAATAAATAAACATATACTTCTCTATGGTAAATAAAATAGGAACAATTTAGTTGCCTCCCTGTCCTAAAAGTCACCTTTGTCAGCTTAAGTAGTAATTTTTGAATCAATTATAAATAAAATCTATGAAAAAAGAACAGATTCTGAAAAAAAAACCCAAAGAAACACCAGAGATGGAGAAAATTACAGAGAACAAAACATCAACACTATAAAAGACAATATTGCAGAATGAGATTTTCAGAAACATTTGCTGAGCCATTGATGTGAAAAGGCATGGCAAAAACCTGCATATGTTAAGACCTAAAACAAAAAGAAACATTTTACAGTAAAAAAAGCACATGTGATCTGTTGCTTTTATAAGGAAAAAAAAAGTTCCGCTAATAATGGTAATTCTGTTTTTAGAGGTCTGTTACTTTTTTAATGTACACAAATCAGGTAATGTAGTTCTGTTTTCAGCACCATCATTTCTTTGAGCATTATCTTAAGTCCATATGAGACAATCCATGAGTCCATTCCATACAGACCCAATAGCATAAGGGCCAGAACAAAAAATGAGCAAGCTCCTCTCTGCTCTTCCACGTCTCCCAAAGAGTCACAACAGTACACAAGAGGTAGAGGCTGGGGGGGACTTTTTGTTACAGAATAGAGCCCCAACTAAGGAAATTACCCTTATCCAAGATGATGCATATATATGCACTTAAATTGTGCCTTGAATTAACTGTAGCATTTGCATATGAGGTTTACCAAAATGAAGCTGGGATTGGGAACCCAGGGAAACAGATCAGCTTTGGAAATAGATGGGTTCCCCACCAGAAAGAGGATGCTTCAGGAAGAAAAAGAGGTTAAAAAAACGTGTTGTCAAGAGAAAAGAGGACAGAACAGGTAAAGTGTTTAAAGAAACAGAAATCAAAAACAGGAAATTACAAAGCACTTCTACTTGAAAGAAGAAAAAAGCAAGCAATAAAGATTTTTGAAAAAGGAAGAGGCTTGCATTTGACTTCGAAATGGATAAAAACCTGGGAATTATCCCTGAAAATTTAATAGAAACATTCACTTTTAAATACAGAAGGAAAACTCCTATCACCACCACCTGAATAAAAGTTAACTTTCCAGACTGAAAAGACTAACAGAAGAAAAGAAGCAGAAATTATAGGGACCTCTTTAGAGGCCACAGGAAGAATTACAAAGTCAAGAAAGGTAGAAATAAAGGGAGTTCATAATCATAGTATTAAAATGCACCTTTGTCAACATCAGTGTTATAAATGAGAGAAATGCCTGGCTTCATGATATCATTGCTGTCTCCTTGAACACCATAAGAATTCTTTATCATTTCTTCTGTTTGTTCAAACTGATTTCCGTCTCCACAACTCTCCATTATGTACACCTGAAATTTCAGATTAATATGATGATTTCAGATTAAATATGGTGCCAGACAAGGACATCAAATGAGAGATCTGAGGTAAGATGCATTACTGAAAAGGAAGAGAGGGTTTTAGTTGAAGTCAGCAGAAAGGTCTGAATGGGTCAAAAGCCAGCAGGAAATTATCAGCAGACATATGGAGACATTCAAAGGAAACTGTTTCAGGGAAATGATGGAGACACTGATTAGAGATTGATGCTATATCAACTGCACAACTAATGCTAACCCATGTTGCAGAGCAAGCTGTGAGAAAGAAGCCTCCTGCAATATCGTGCTTTAGAGGGCAGCAGTAAAAGGAATGGGCACTGTTTGAATGAGGAAACTTCCCATAAAATGAAATATTTTCCCCTGATGGTGTACATCCTATACCAAGTATTAACAGGACTAATAGATAAGGAAGGAGTGGCTAGGGGAGGTAATTTTTAGAATAGCCCATCTTGTACACCAGGAAAGACAAGGTATCTTGATTATCATGAAACAAGGACCAGGAAAGTGGAAGACTTGATGAGAGGGAACAGAATGGATCTTTGTTTCTGCCAGTCAGTAAGAGTATAAGGCAATTTGTATTACCTTGCATTACACTATGGTCCTAAAGCATTTTCAGTATCAGCCATGAGCTAACTACAGCAAGATAAACTTTAAAAAGCCTTTTAGCTGGCAGATTTCTGTATCTGACTACCTAGGACATTTTAATTCTCCTTTACCCTTATGCTTACCCCGAAACCTTCTCTCTGCTCACACATGATCTTTCTTTGCCCTTAGGAGGGATTATCTATCTCCATACTCCATGAACCAATCTGCTTTAATAGCCACAGCTCTAAAACTTTCATCTCCGCCTTCCCATCAAAAGAATTGCTGAATTCCTTTTTATGTGGATGGTTAATTTAATTAATGACTGTATCTGTTAAGTTAGCCAAATGGACTGATCAATCAGAATTAGATAGTTTCTTGTAGACACGGCAACAGTTTTCACAGTGCCTACTCAGAGGAAGAAAAAAACAACTGAGAAAAACAGAGCCAGTTTTTGTCTGCACAAATCGACATTTCACCCCTTTTTAAAATATTCTTACTGTGCTTTTCTGTCCTTGTTGCTGCTAATATGAAGGGGAGAAAGGAGAAAGTAATCTCTTAATATTTCTACTCCTAACAACTATTTAAGACCTTCTTCAAAAAGAAATTAGGGAGTTAGGAATGGGTTAAATCCTCAAGGGATTATACATAAATGCTAAGTCGTACCCAATCTCTGTCCCTTCCTGGAGCTCAATTTCACATTTCAGTAATAAACAATGATGCACAACTTGAATCTCTGCTGATGTTTCTTCCAAATACTAACATTTGCTCATTTTTTTCCTCTCCAGGACTTCTCTCTCAGATCCCTAATGCCATCTGACTTGAAAATGCACTTAGTCCCTTTATTCCTTAATAGCTAATTTGCCTGCAGGACACAATAGTAACTGCTCTGCACCCTACTGCAGACAGGCAACTGCAGAGCATCTCTGCAGCCCCGCACAGGGCCTCCACCTCTGGCATCAGAGAAGTCTCACAGCTCCGGCTTACAAACAGCATGTGTTTCATTTAGTGGACTGGCTTCATTTCTTGAGAGGAACAGGTTTAAGCAGGTTGAAGACATTCTTTCTTACTTTCTCCAAATTTCAATTACACATATGACTCCTATTACTAGCATAAAATAGGAGAGAGTACACAACAAAAGCTGCAAGTAAAACCTGTAAAGCAACAGAGTAGTTTCAAGGCTCAGGCTGGTGTGACCATATCCAGATGCTGGACATGCCTTGTGCACCTGAAGTACCTCCAGCAGGCATTCTCTGGTGACACTTTCCATCAACAGTTACTACATCATGAACTTTTTCCCTATATTTTAAGGAAATACAGCTCCCTACCCCAAGAAACTAAGAGTAAAACATAGCTCTCTGAAATCATAATTTCAGGTTCTATTTGTTTATTGCAACTTAAATATAAGCAATAATTTAATTATATTTCTTGCATCAATATTAGTATTTCCTAATAAAATCAAGGAAATTGATTAAGTAGCACCTGATGATATATAATGATGATATATAACGATAAATTATTTAAATAAGGCATTTTAAAGCATTTTGTGGTGCAAGCACTGCAAAGGGCACAAATTCAATACAGCGGTTAAAAACATGCTGCAACTGATGGGGGGAAGGTGATTACAGTCTTCTATTTAAGACAACAGGGAGATTAAATCTACTGCCCTGACAAGGAAGCTGCACACACGGAGTCACAGATTTTTCCCAATATCCATGGGAAGACACTGCTACTCAAGATGCCATAGTGATGAACTAGAGACTTTAACAAGAAGAAAGAGCAAACAGCAGCTGTTTGCAAGATTCTCGTCAGGCAGAGAGGTGAAGTGGGATTTTTTTGCTCTAAACTTCTGCTTTCACGGGCACAGTTGAAAGCAGTGTGGGCAAGGTTCACTTTGCTCCTTACCCAGTTTTCCATACAGTACTGATAGCAATGCAAGTATCCATAAAACCTCACTCTGGTTTTGCTGATGAATAATATACATCTGTGTGTCTTCAAGCCATTACTTTTTTTCTTATAGAAATTTCAGAAGGAGTCCTATTAAAATGAGGAGATATTTTCAGACCACGTTTATACTGTTACTACAAAGCAGTTTCCTCAATATCATTCTGTTCACACACTTTTTTCTTTAAAGACAGGATAAACATAGTTAATTTTAGTATTTGATTATTATAAATATTATTATAATTATAAATTAATAAAAAAGGGAAGAGAAATGCACACAAGAAGGACAGGCTACATATTTTCCTGCACAAACATACTACTGTGGTCTAATCCTAGTTTTTAATATGCTTCTTCATACACTCAAATTGTTTTATATTACATGGAAAATCACTTCGCAAGTAAACTCACTTGTGATTCAACCACATTTCAAGCCAATTCTCTGTGTATTGTCCACAAACGCTATATTAAAAGAGAAAAACAGAGAAACTAAATGCTTAAGTGTTATATATGGCACTCCTTCTACTTTGTGCTCTTAAATACAAACATATATTTTCTACAGGACACCTGTATCATTTAGTGAATGGACTTTACTTTTTTTTTTTTTTTATTTAGTAGCTTCCTTCAAGATTTAGCTTCAAATTTTAGTTAGTGTATGCACTTCTTGCCCTGAAGCAAATATAGAAATTATTCCTGCTCTTATGCACGTATCCATGATGCTCTCTCAAAGTACTCGCAAAACACAATTACTGAGTCCTCTGCATACTCTCCCCAAAAGAGTTCATATTAGCAGTTTCCCAGTAAGTATCTATTTGTTTTGGGTACCCAGTTTAAAACTTCACAGAGCCATATATTTTAGAAATATGGTGCCTTTTTCATTTTAACACATTCCAGATGTGTCCTGCCCTGTGTTGCAGTTTAGACTCAGGAGCTCTTGGAGCTCTTCAGAGCTGATCCCAAGAATCCTCCTCATGGAGTGCTCGAAGAACAAGAAACTGTCACTTAGAGCAAATAGAAGACTTCACAGTGGGGGATGTTTGTCCAGAACCATGAAGGAAATCCCTGTCAAAGCAACCAGGCATCACCACTTGCTTTGCACGTACACACCTTCCAACCCAGTAACAGGTAAACTGGGACTGTGGAGCAAACTACCTCATTGCCAGCACAGCCTTGACTCACTCCCAGATTATGGGCAACAAACAGCATATAGTTACAGAAATAAAATAAAAAATCTTAAGCTGTATAAAATAGCAATACAAATTACGTTCTGCTTCAGCTCCTGCCTGTTTCATCACCTCCTTCCAAAGTCCCAATTGTCATACTCACTTTCCTCTCCCTACTCCTCCTTTATTCCCCAGCCCACCACCCCCTCTTCTTGTCAACCAACATTTCCCTGCCACTGCTTCCCACTTCTGCATGATGCCAAGGAAGACTAGCAAGGGAAGTCAAGAGATATACAGTTATGCACTAACACTGAGCACACCCATCCTAAAATGTGCATCCTTAATGACAGCAAAGCTTTCCCCTGCTGTGCTGTCATTTCTTTTATAAGCACTTAACAAACACCCTCTTATGCTCATGGTTACCTGCTGTTAGAACTTTGCATTTTATCCTCAAATTTGAAAGGTTGCTCATGCCCCAAGAACATTTTATGTAGTCATCTCCAAGAATGGTAATTACTTCTGAACTGTATTATTTTATATAATTATAGAGTATTTGTATCTATGGATTGAAAAATTATAGAGAAGTTTGTTTTTGTTGTTAATCTAAGGAATGCATCAATTGTTCAAGTACTTCAGATGTTTCAGAAAAAAAGGATCAGAAAAAAAAGTTACCACTACTTTTATCTTTGTTCTCAATAGATGTGAACTTTAGAAAAGGGTATACCTGAAAATAGTTTCAATTCAAAACATAGCAAACTACTAGAAACTACTCTGATGAAGACAATATGCTAGAATTTCAAGAAGATAGAAATGGGCCTGAAACTCAGACATGGAAAGCCTGTTATTGGTAGAGAGGCTAAAGAATAATGAAAAACATTTACAATGAGAGCCAAATTAAAGAGCAAGAAACTGAAATTACCTGCTATAGCACCTTAATATCTCTATTTTGATAAAAAAGGTCTATTTTAATAGCACAGAACATTGTGTGGATCAGAAGCCAAAGGTCTCACATTTCATTAAGGATTGGGCCAGGATTTTAGTCTGAAACTACGCAAATAAATCAAATGGCACAATTAAGGGAGACAAGGAAAGGAGTCTCTTGATTCTTCAAGATTCTGCATTATTGGGAAAATATCTCAAAATATCCACACATAACAAATGACACAAAGGTTTGTGAAATAAAATTCATGGCTCATCTTAGAAATGAATAAAGAGTGGAAAGACAAGAGTCCCTTAACCACCAAATTCTCAGTAGCCAGATTCTGAGACAACACTAATCACATAACCACAGTCCAATGAATTATCACAGCTCCCTCAAACTTACAATCATCAGTCTTCATTTATCATATATAACTACAAGAGTACAGCTAGCTTCAGAGACAAAAGAAATCCATTTCCTAATGCTGTTCCAAGTCAAATTGTCTGGCTTGCCAGATGGCTCTGGCATTACTGATGACCCCAGCAGGTTTCTTTGCCTCCCTGTGTGTTACCTACCAGTAAATCATCCTCTCTAAACTTAAAAGGCTCTTCAATTTGGAGAAGAGAGGATGGGGTGAGGATGTGGGAATATGATAGAGGTTTACAATATCATGCAGACCATAGACAGAATTGATGCAAAGCTGTTATTCACCTAATTCCGCATTAGAAAAATAGGGAAGTACTTGAAGAAATTAGAAGACCAATTTAAAACAGATCAAAGAAAGTACTGTCACACAACAAGTTGTGAATCTCTTCAACATGTTGCCACAGGAGGCTGCACAGGCAGACAGTATCAGAAGGTATCTCAGAAAATGACTGGAAGCCACGAACGATGAGTTCATAAACAGGTACTCAAAGGCACACATAGAGATGTGCCTTCTGGCATTTCTAATCAAACTGTCATGCATGTTGTGGAGGGATGAGTGGAATGGACCCTGAGAATGGCCCTGTGCTCTTTCACTGCCAGTGCCAGGACAGATGGACCACTGGTACGATACAATTTCATTTCTTGTGTATTTAATCACTGTCACTGCCCCTTAGGGTAAAATGAATACATCAACTTGATATTTTAAAATTACCTTTCTATCCAAAGTCATTTTCTGAGAGTTCTTATAGAATTTGTGCTTATAGAATGCAAATTATTTTTTCACATATTAGCACAGGATCTTTTTTAAATATATGGTTCATATTCACATCATGTAACCTACAATAGGTGTACAGAGCAACAGTGGCCTGCAGCACCCTGCTAGCTGCATCCATTGCAGAGACTGCTCCACATCTGTAACTGGAGATCCATTTCTGAAAGTGCAGCTATGACAGTTTTCTATCTGCTGCTGCAGGGATAGGACTATGATTCCATTCATATCGACTATCCTACATCAAAACTCCTGCAGGTTCAAACATCTCCCTCTTTTATTATCATACGTGTCACATCCTTTCGGTAGGATGAATGTGATTATATGACTAGCTTCGTACTTCTATATACGAACTCCCTATCTTCACACTCCTCAAAGACAGCAAAACTCTATATTAAGGCAAATTACAATAAGCTATATATCCAATTTTTATAGGATATATTTTACATTTCTAGGAGGCATCTTTCAGCAATGCACTATGCATGATACATCCAATTTGCTTATTTGTTTTCTCTTGCTCCTTCACCTTTTTCTATCCCTTTATTCTCATCCTTCAGGTCATCCTCTCTTAAATCAGGACCTTGTCTGCCTTGGTTGCAGAATTGTCTGGAGAATTCTAGATCAAAATTGTTACAGTTACAAAATAGCAGAAAGCTCAAAAATAAGCCACCTGAAACATCTCACGATGCCACCTAAGCAATGGTTTAAATTTCAGAAGATACATATCCCACAATGAAAAAATTGGCAGGGTTAAAGCAGATCCAAGTATACTGAATTCTTCCCATAGAGCCTTAGATCTGAATCACCATCTCCTTATATCTCCAGAACACTTGCCACAACAACTTCTCTGAAGCAGTTTTATGGTGCCAGCAAAGACTCAAAATTTTGTTTTAGTTATAACGCAAATCCTTAAGACTATTTTGTCTTTTCCTGTGGCCTCTCATCTTTCAGCCGTGATGTGCCTGCAGACAGAAACATTAAATACCCATTTATAAAATGTGAATAGATTTCTAAGAAATATCTTATTTATTATCTATTAATTTTATCTATTTTTATCCTGACGTATTCTCTTTAGGATGAAAAGGGACCTTCAGAGTTGAGTGTGCCACCTCCAGTTACTATGTTTCAAAGAACTAACCTTTTCGTTCAGACGTTATTTACCTCCTTTTTTTTTTTTTTTTTTTTTTTTTTTCCCTAGGATATTTTCTGTACATGAGGCTGAGCACCTGGCATCTCAGATCTGCAGGACTCAAAGAAAGGTATTCTTTGCAATGTGGCAGCTCTCTGGCATTGAGCAGTTACATTTTGAACATGGTGTAGCAAAACACTACAGTCGTGCTGCAAAGTGCATCTTTCAGGAGGAGATGCAAGTATGCAATCAATTCCAGCAGATGCAGAAGTGAGCAGGAATATATTCTGCCATTCTGGTATATGTCTTGTTTTCCTTCAAAGGGCTCTAAATTAATGTCTTTCCAAACAACTAAATATAAGCAAGATGAAAACCTAAGTCTGTTTAGATGGAGTTAATTTTCATGAAGAAACTGCATAGCCTGCATGCTTGCCCACAAAAAAATAACGTCTAAAGGTGCAGAACAACTGCAGACTCCCTTAAATGCTATATAGCAGTGTGGTAGAAAGCCTCGAAAGAACAAAAGAACTGCCCTAAAGAGCACACAGTATAACATATTCCCCCTCAGAGCCTTTGACTCAGTCACTACTTTCATAGAGCATTTCATTGTAAGATAACCTCTGATAACCAGAAGTGCCACTGTTCCTCAGCAAAGGGATGGGGAATAACGACTACAATGTCACTTCTGAATGCCACTGTCCCTCTTGCAGTCTGCCCTTTTGCCCACCAGAACTGAGATGTGAAATACAGCTGACTGATGGGATCTGTGGCTGGGAGCACACTCAGCATCTGAGAGCTGTCCCATTGGCCAGGGACACAGTCACATGCAGATGGCTCTAGGTATGATCTGCATCTGAATGTAGAGCTAGTTAATGTAGTCTAATTAAAATTTTAATTCAGTGAATGATGAATCTGAATTTGACCAAGCACTTCTACAAGAAACCTACTTTCAAATCTGCTGTCATCTTTGCTTGGCATCTCAGTGATGTGCTTACACTGTTCTAACAAAAGAACTGCTCCAGCTCCTTACTTGTCCTCATCCTGAGCTAACCCGGTATCCTAAGGGAACCTCTGCAGCAGAACAAAGATATAGATGGACTTTTTAAAAGACAGAGGGAAATCATCCTTCCCCTTCTTCACTCTGTTGAGCCATAGGGAAACAGGACACCCCAATGGGAGTCTGGTCCCTATAGGATACCCCTCTCCACAGCTAGCAGAGAGAAAGACCAATTGCTCACAAAGGCAAGACTTCACCATCCCACCAGCCTCCTACCCCAACCACCCTCTGCTGGAGCCCACACTCTCCCTGTTAACTACAGAGATCCTCAGAGATTAGCCTCCTAATTTAAGTGCCTCTGAAAACCATGCAGGGGAACACCATGGGAATACAATCCAGCACCTCAGTGGAGAGTTCAAGAGCCTCTCACTTACAACAGGGCTCATCAGTTCTTAAGGAACATCATGTGTGGTTCTGCAAACTGATTTCAATAAATGGCACTACTGTTTATATCTACAGGTCACAATGACAAGTAAATGTTCAAGAAGGTATTCTCCTCTTCAGTACAAAAATATATGAGGATATTCTTATTATCATCCTTACTACATATTTCTAGAATCTTGCTCAATGCTTTAAATTATTTATGTTTCTAAAAATAATCCTCCTCACATGTCATGTGTTACTTATAATAAAAGCTAGATTTAAGACTCCAGTTCTACAGTGCAATGCATTTGATGAGCAATCATCAGGGAGGCTAATGTAGCTTGCAGAACAAGAAAAAGCCTTCCAAAAGCTCCACATAACATTGTAGAATTTAATGCTGAGGTAAACTATAAATTAAAGCTAACCAATCACCAAGGATGCTAATGGTTTTTAAGTTAGAAGACGTACAGGCTTATATAAATTTTTATACATCCAGACATTTTTCTCCCTCACAAAAATAGAGCCAGATATATTTACAATTATACAACCAAATAATCAATTCTGTAATGTTTTTCATGGGCATATTTTTAGTACATCTGCTAAACACTGCTAGTACAACTAAAATCTGCAGCATTCTATCTTAATATTTGGAGATAAGAATTAAACTGCAAGTTAGAAAAATAAATATATCTGTTTCTTAAATCACAGACATAAATGTTGATGAATACTTTCTTAAAGCTAATTGACTCTGCATATTGATATCAGTCTTTGGGAAGGGGTGACATAATCTCAAACATTGATTGCCATAAACAAAAATATGTAACTTTAAAAAAAGATAATTTAGAAGTAAAGTAACCAAGTTTAAGGAATGTCTTAACCAGAATAAATGCATTTTCCATTTACATTTGAGTTTTTTTAGAGACCAGCAATGTGTGGAGGTGGAAACAACTATGCTGTATTGCAGATAGAGAATTAGAATATATGAAAGACGGTAAGATGTCTGATACCTCAGATGCCCTGAAAACATATTTTTTTAATTAGTGCTGGCCAGGAATTTCCAATAAATGGTTTTTCACCAAAAAAAATATCAGAAATATAACAGTTTAAACATTTTTTTTCAAAAACACACCTCCATATAGCCAAAGAACTGAAAAACTCTTTACAGTCATATTCAAAGCCCTGACTTGCTTGATTTAGATCAAGTATAACTGAATCATCTGCAAAGAGTACCCTAATCATTGCTCTTCAGAGTACTCTTGGATTGGCATCAACTTCATAATTTCCACTCTGTGCCATACAAGTGATTCATTGGACCAAAGGAAGCAAAACCAACACTAAATGAAAAATGTTGACAAATCTGAGATAACAAAGGTTTTGGTTTAAGTCTGCTGGACCTACTATCAGTTCTTGCCCCTGTTTGTTCCCAAATTGCCATTTTCTCTCAAAAATGTGAGATATTTTGAGCAGCTGAGCATTCCTTATAAGAAAGAAGAGGAAATTAATATGCAGCATTTTTGAAAATCAGTTGATTTCTATTTAAACAACAGAATATGGATTGTGCACTTCAGACTGACATATCTGGCCAAAAATATATGAGGGTTAAAACATTCAAAATGAGAACAGAAATGTGTAAGGGAACCCTAGAGATATATCCGAGTTTCATGAAAACTGACTTCGTGGGAGAACACGGCTACACCAGTGGCAGATGGGTGATGTACTGCAGAACATCAATATCTGATATCTTCCAATATCAGTACCATCACCTTACACAGACTTCAGTCTTAGCACAAGTTTTGTATTTTGGGTTACAGTAGCAGAGCAAAGACCTGCTACACCTTTTGTATTACAAGAGGTGCATGTCATCACTGAAATCTACTGGCACTACACTTCCTTATGAAATATTTTTAAGGGAAACAAATTTTAAAAGAGCAGAACCCTTTTCTAAACACAACAGGCTTTCTTTTCATTGAGTTGCACAGTCTCTGAGGTATTGACAAATTTTCCATGGAGAATTCCAGCATTTTCAAAGCTCATTTCATTTTGATACAATACATCCTACAGCTTTTCATTGTGGAAGACATAAAAAAACCCATAGAAACTATCCAAATATATATGGGTTTGGTTTTAGTATTTAAATATTTGAGTTTAAAATCTCCTCAAATACAATTGAATTTAACACCAGAAACATGAACAAACTCCTGAAATGCATTGATACATTCTCTAAAAAAATCTTAATCCATACATACAAAATAGTAGAAAATTAACATTGATTAATAAAAATTAGAAAGAGCAGATGTGTTCTCCCTTAACTCAAGCATCCTTTCATACACTATTTCACTTTTTAACAGATTGCAGCATAAAATTCTCTTTAAAGTTAAATAATGCATTTGCAGAATTAATATATAATATCAGCTGGAAGCACACACTAAGGGAAATGTGAAGAGAGAAAACACTTTCATCTTAGAATAAGGTAATGGAGAAGCAGGAGATGAAGTAGCCCTATTCTAGATATTGTGAGCTGCTAGAGAAATTTTCTTAATACCCAGGATGATGATATTTCTCTGAGACATGAAGTTTGTACTTCAGTCCACGCAATCTGAGCATGCAAAAAGTGAAGGTGAACAATTCCCACTTAAATGAATGGGAGTCAAGGGCACTCAGTCCCTGAAAGACCTAATCCCTCTGAGATGAGGCATCACTCATGCCAGCCTAATTTCAGATTACAAGAACAGGTCTACAATCATACTTGGGTATACCCGCCTGAATCCATGTATTCATGGATTAGCTTCAGTCACAGAAAACGAAATGGAAGGTGACACTTATTCAGAAAATGGAGACTTAGATTTGCTACTCAAAAGCACTGGTGTGCAGTAGAGCATGGGAATTACTCCTTGCAGCTAGGCAGAACTCCAGCCTCACACTCAGCAAAAATGGTGGAGAAGGAACTACTGTTTATATTGGACAGCTATTATCTATACTTATTTATATGTATATATTTATTATGTTATTTATACTCCATTTATGCTAAAATAATACAGCATTACTTATACTATTACACCATCATCTCAGAAAGGAGACAAGAGGTGTAGAACTACAAATAAACTAAAACTGCAAAAGACTGGAGCAAAGAGCAAATCCCTTCAGTGCCCCAGAGGTGACTCCATTCCAATCTCCTCCCAGCTATGCCCTGAAGCCAAAGGAAGACACCTAAGATCAGCATTCTCCCTCCCCACTACATAACATGGTCCAAGTATTTAAAGGCTTTTACCCACAGTATGTTGATATAGTTCTGTCCAGTATCATAATTTTGTATCCCTGAAATTCTTTCTTTTTCCGGTTTATTTTAAAACACAGAAAGTACTATACAGTGAAAGCTCAGAAAGTTCTATTTTGTTACCATATTTTTCATGCCATAAATGGACCATAAATAGCACAAAAGCTTTACACTTGTATCAGTTTAATTCCATTCACTAGAGGTTATTCAACAAATTCCAGACCCCTTCGTCTAATAAGAAAGAGTGCATTAACATTTTTTTCCAAATAGGTTTTCTCCCCCAAGCAATTCCTTTTTTAATCTTCAAAGGCACTTAAATAAGAGAAACACCCCAAAATAGAATCTTATTCATCTTTCCTGAATGAGCAACTTGTTGTAATGCATTGGAAAACAATTCAAAATAAGCAATTATTCTTTACTACTTAGCCACTTGAGTCGCAGTAATTTTTTTAGGATACAAATACGTATTTTATCAGTGCTATTGACATGGGTTTAGAAAAGGACACTGAAAAAAATCATGAGTTACTATCCCAGACTTGCAAAATATCATTTCCAAAAGCACAATAACACTCTTGTTTCAAATTCAATCTTCTCAGAGTTATGCAGCAAAGAATCCTACCCTATGACTGAGGAGAACTCAGTGACTGGGTAACAACAACATACTAAATAGTGAATGAAACACAGAATGCAATATTTCATCCAGGGGAAAATAAAAAACTTGCAGGAAAAGAATACAACCAAAAGAATAATAAGGACAGGTGTAAGCTAGTTTGTTAAATCAAAATCTGAGAAAATGTAAATATGTTGTAAATTTTGTTGGTTTATTTAAGTCAAGACTTGAAAAGCTTTTGCAATATTTTTAAAGAATGTTTTTGTTTGCATTTCCACCCACTGTTACTGTTTCTCAGCCATCAAGAAAACAAAGAAACTTGCCAAAAAAAAGTCCAAACTTCATCAGTGTTGTTGGTTTTGTCAGAAAAATTAATAAATTAGGTAAAATTCTGGAAAAAATACACATTGTTCTTCTAATAGAAAATCATCTTATCTTTACAGTAATTATTTAGTTCTGATGAGAACACAGGTTTTCACTGGTAAGCCTACTGTAGAATTTCACTGCATAGTTCACACAACTCCAAAAACTAATAAGACAGAATTTCAATTGCAATTGTTGAGATTTTTAAACAGTTACGTTATAGATGTAAGATTTCTACCATGACCCGATCAGAGATGGCCAGAACTGTGAGGTGGATTTGAATAGAATGCTTTTGATTTAAAAAAATAAATACATCAAGAGTAGGTTTTATTTTAATCTAAATCAGAATAACAAACTTTTTGATCCATCTGTCATAAGAAAAACCAGTTATGTAATACCATCTATGTATATTCAGAAAGTGTGTGTAAAAAAAATCCCCCCAGCCCAATGAGACATTGCAGAACAGCACCACTGAAGATGCCAAAAGCAGAAGATGTGAGATGCCACACAGGTCTCTCCTTGGAGAATAATCAGGGCTGGGACACAGGCTCAAGCACGGGCACATGACCACACACTGCACTGTCTGCGGTGTTGTTTCATACACCATGCCCTGAGGCAGAAGTGTCCTGAAAATGGATACTGATGCCAGGAGGATGCAAGGTTTCCAAGCCTAGGAAGTGAGAACAGAGTGAAGATAGCCTTCCCAAAGATGCTATGGATAGTTTTCTCTCTTGGGAACATCCTCACAGACAAGGACTTCTCCAAGCATGAAGGCATCCACAATCTTCTAGCTTTCATGCATAGCCTGGCACTCTAAGACTAGAGACTGAGGGAAAGGATTTCTCATCGAGGTAATATTGGATTTTGGTCTTAAGCATCTTTTAAGGCATGAAAATTAACAAAATATCACAAATACCATATAACCCGAAGATATGGTTCACCTGAACAACTTTCAGTGCTCCGCTTGAAGCCAGGCAACATGGAAAAGCCAAAGCAGAGCATCAGTTCTGAATACAGGCCACTGGGCAGATACCATAACACTGTTCTGCGCCACCTCACCTGTAGCAACAAGCTTGAAGACAGAGGAAACAACTCTCTGAAAGAGTCCAACATGAGAAGAAAAGGGGCAGGCAAAAGAGAAGGAAAAGGAGAGGTTCTGGGAATAGCTGCAGACCAGCTGGGCATCTTAAAATACAGTCCTCAGCCAAAGCTGAATGAGAGGCACAGCAGGAAGGGCTGTCCTTAGGTCTTCAACGTGAGAAAAGACAACACACATGTGGCTCCCCATGAGACTATAAAAGGCAAAACCATCTACACCAACTGTTTGACGTTCCCATGTACACACAGGAGTATATATCAGTAAATACTCAGTGTAGATACATATGTGCAATGCTACAAAACCAGAGTACTACATATTTTTCAAGATGAAGTCAAATTGATCCCTTCTTCACAACCTCTTCCCTATTCCCTATTGTTACCATGTAAACAAAAAAATAAGTTCTCCAACTCTCCATTGATATTCACCCTGAAATACCTAGAGTTCTCCCCTTGACACTAAACCATGAGCAATATCCCGGAAAACTACATGTACTACATGCATCATTTTATGCTTAATTTTTCTAAATTAAACAGGTATCACAAATTTTCACCCCTGTCAGTGATACAAAAAGGGACTACAAATATTATTAAAAGCATTTTCCATGTTGGTATCACGTTGATGATTACTTTTACCTCTTACAATAGCTATGGCTAATATACTGGTACACCTTTTATTTCTTTACTATCAAGACATTAATGTCTTAAGAACTGATATTCATTAGTAAGCTTTCTCTTCTGAAGACAATCAATAGTAAAATCTTTATTACAGACTCTTGGAAATGTAAAGAAAGAGATAAAAAAGAACTCTTACAATGAAACAGTTACAATTTGCTAACCACTTCACCCAGAGTATCTCACAAAGTATTAAAATAATGTATCTGAAAACGAGCACAGAACTGTAATTTTTCAGACAACCAGAGTGCAAATTATTTCCAAATGTACTTTGGAAAAAAAACAAAGTGCTACTTTCCACTCATATGAATATTTATTACTGTCTACATGGTGGTGTAAAAGCATTTGACACAAGTGAAAGGGAATAAAATTACGTGACTGATACCAGATCCCTAAATACTCTACTTCTCCCTCTTTCCCCTTAAGATCATTGCAGTTCACTTTTAAGGATATAAAGACAAACAGGGATTACTGGAAACAGACCTTTCCCCTTCCCTTCAGTCAGAGGTCTCATTAGCAAAACTAGATCTGGGTGACACGAAAAAATTCAGCAGACCCAAATCCCCCGGTTACGCTCGTAATTTCACAGTCCTGCTCCATCTCTAACTTCACTGCTTGAGCCACTGCTGGGCTGCAACCCCCCAGCTCAGGCTCAGCAACTCTCCGAGGTTGCACGCAAGAAGAACCAAAATCAGTTCTGCAGTGTCTGCCTGCTGGCTCAGCTCACACACAAGTGCAGGCTCCGTGGCTTACACTGTCCTCATGGCCGCAGAGGTTACAAATCTGCGAGCTGCCAGGAAAATTAATCTGCCCAGCGGCTCAGTCTCTGCAACCTCTTTTTTCTTAGAGCAGTCAGGGACAGATAAATTGGTCTGGTGGTGACAATGTTCCCAGCCACCACTTTCCCTTGATTCTTCTCCGTGGATGCATGCCAGCTACATAGAGAAAGCGTGGCCACTGGAAGCCGGCCGCAAAAGCCATGTGGCCCTACCACCCCGTTAGCCATCTTTCCTGGGGCAGCCATTTACTGATTCACTTCTCACATGGATACACGAGCTGTGGTGGCTTGGCTGGCTGTGCATGGGATAGCCATTGAGCCCATGGACTACAGATCAGGTATTGCTTGGAAAAACAAGATTAGTTGCAGTTGCATAGCTCAGCTGAACCACTCACGCATACTATTCCCACAGGAAAAGGTTTTTCCTCACACTCCGTCTGACATAAAAAGGTGCTAAGGTACTTGCACAGCCGGATTGGACTGTGCTATGTCAAAACACACAGCCCACAGAGTGATGTACCTCTCCCAGCAGAGTGTTTATTCAGTTGTTTGGATTGGGAAGGCACTTTGTAAATGAAAAATCTCAGTTCAAAGACAGGAGATTTGATCTAAAAAAAGAATTTTGCAAAAGATGTCTGGAAACTGAAGAGACAAATGTGCTCTGTTCCTCTCAGAGACCCTCCTGGAAACAGTCTGGGTAGGATTTTCTGGGTTTTTTTAAGCTCATTTGTGTGTTTTTTTCCAGTACTATAAGTCTCTATTGTTAACTTATACATTATTTAAAAGATACTGAGTTTAAAAATAGCTCTAACCCGTCAAGGGAAAATGGAAAAAGCAGTGAGCTGAAAGCCACAGCATTTCTGCCACCGATTGTTTCAGCATGCAAGATATCACAGCTTTCTGCCATTTTCATTTCAATTTAGTAGCTGTCTTTGACATAAGCCCACCCATTTTCACCATCAAAGTATCTGAGGATAGCTCATTCCTGAAGGTGCATATTACAAGTCTCTGCACCACAGCAAATTGCTACCACACTAGGTCCTTCCACATTTATATACAGTTAAAGCCTTTGGGTTTGGAAGTATTGTGTCCAACCCCCAGGTTTTGAGTTCACTTATTAGATGAGCAGTTTACACTCTCTAATATGTTAAAGCTCACAACACCCTTTCAAATTACAGATTTCCTATTGTCCTTTCAAGTTACAGATTGTCTATTATCCTTTGACAGACACCGACCGAGTTACAGTGTGATGAAGTGATTTGCCTAAGACTGTAAATGAAGCAAAGGTAGATCAAGGGACTGCCCATTCCCAGGGGTATTTCTAGCTACTGGATCACCTTTGCTCTCCCTTCAATTGCAAGCAAACATATAGGATGGGTGGGCTACCAAGGCAGCTAAAACACAGTGACTGTACATTATAGGAACAGCTACCTGGGGCAGCAAGCCTTCCTCAGGCACTTGGGACAAAAAAGATAAATGGGACCAGAATCTGAACATCCTGGGCCATCAGGAAGGAATTAGAAGTATCTGAGGCCAATCTGAAAATCAACAGTGATCCTGACTCTTTATCACATATGTAAACTGAAGTCCAGAAGAAGACAGGCCTGGAAGTACTTAACAATCTTCTGTTTATAAAAGTCACAGCACTGAGCTCCACAACAACAGGGAAAGAGCAATCATGTCAAAACTATGTGCACACCAGAACTAGAGGACTGCTCCACACTCCAAGAGAACTATCTTAAGCATACATATGTTGATTTTAGTCCAAAACATTTTTCAGGAGTCTTGCTGCGTAGTGATCTTAGATGCAACATTATGTGGTGTCTGTGAATGTGTATTCCTGAAGAAAGGAGAAATAATAAAGGGAGGAGGGGGGTGTCGTGTAATAGAAGGGTTAGCTTTGTTCATAAAATCTTATGTGTATGAGGGAATAAGAAACTTTTGTTATAATTCATCGAGATAAGTTTCACAGACATCTTGCTAAACAAACAAGTGTCAGTATCAGTGGAATTCAACTGATAAGAACTACGGCTTTCATCCCTGACAAACTCCAGAAGGCAGATAACAACAAGCCATGCACTCGCAACCACAAAGCAGATTTAATTCAAAACCCGGGACTTGCAAATGTATAAAAAGAGACATTTGCTGCATTTTTATGTGTGTCTCGGGCCGAGAACTGACTCCCCAGACCACCCAGCACTGTTGTTGCTTTATTATCGCTTGCTTAATAAATATATCAATGTTTAATTGGAATTGAGTTGTCTAAATCTTATATCAATTTATAACAAAGTGGGCAGGAAGGGTTATCATATTTAAAATACAGCAGGTTGTTCACATCTCAAAATTCAACTTGCGATAGGAGTAATAGTTAGAACCTGTATGGACAATACCCTGTATCACAAAGGTACAATAAAACAAAGCTATCACTGTATAAATTAATCCATGGATAGCAACAAAACTGTTTTAACAGCTTAAAAACATATAAAAATAACCCCAAATGAACCCAAGACTGCCAAGGAAGAAACCCACACCATCACCACCAAGGTCCAGACAAAGACCTCGGGACAGTTCAAGAGAGGGTGGTGAGGAATAAAATGCTGGGGCTGCTGCTAAGATAATGACTTGATGTTTATGCACTGAGGAGAGTCTTAAGAGAGTCCTTTCCTTACACCAGTTTGCAAGCATGGAAGCTATCTCCCTGAAGTAAGGGGTGATTTGTTATACTAGTCAGCCCCTTGTTACAGAGGTACCCCCCAAGTTATGGGGGCAGCAGGAGTCAGTGCAAGAGCATGCAGTGAAAACACCATGAAACTTCTAAACTTAACAGTGGCTAAGGACAAAACAGAATAGAAAAAACAATGTTTCTGTATAAATATACCTATATTGCCACCTTGAAATCTCCTCTTTTTGAATACAGAAATATGTATTGCAGTATTTTAGAATGGTACGGGACCAAGGTCTGTAAAGACTGCAGTGGCCCCAGAGGGCAGCAGACACCATATGGTACCTACCTGCAAATTGATTTTGGGCTGCTGAAGAAAGGTACTGCTGATAAGATCTCTGCAGTGGAGATGACACCCAAAAAAATTACATTTAAAGCTACACAGTTCTAAGAGCTAAGAAAAAATATCATTCTTATTTAGAGCTGCTAGACACAACAGTACTACTAAACACACTAAGACAACACTGTAAAAACTTGTGCAAAAATACTCCAGAACTAAAACTAACAGCAAATTCATTAATTGCATTTGGTAATTGGTGGAAGAGAGAAGACTTTAAATGGGAAGAAAAAGCAGAGGAGAAAGTCACTGAGAGAGAATAGACACAGATGGAGGAGTAGCTCTGAGATAATGCCAGGAAAAGGAATAACACCTTAAAAATAAAATAAAAAGAGTAACTTTAAAACTTAAGAGAACATTAAAACTTTCCTCAAAGATTTCAGGCAGGACAAAAACCTCCACTGATTACTCAGATCCCTCTGTCTCCACCATGAAGACAGTTCAGTCTTTCCGACTGCAAACACAATCTGAAATTAATGTGCAATAAAGAAGTTGAGTGATCCAAATTTCCTGGCCCTGATGTCCTTCGCAAAACCAAACATATGTGAGAAGAGACAATGCAGCACGCAAGCTAAAACAATCAGGTAAAGTCCCAAACCAAGAGGGAGGAGAAGCATTGTTGAAAAAAAGTCAGTCGTGAGACTGCAAGAGCATTGTCATGCTGCTCTTGATGTCAAGCCAAGTTAAGTGTGGTATTCACACTAGAAGAGTTCAAAGGGGCACTGATAAAAATGCATCGAGTATTCCTGCATCAAGTATTCTCTTTACCATTGGAAAGTATCTAATTCTAGAGATCCATCACATTCAATATCATGCAGCTGAAGAAAAATTTATCACAAAGACAGTGTAGCTGGTAAAGTTAACAGCTGAAAAGTTAACAGCCATACTATTCCAAGTATGGCATGGGCCTGTTGATAAGTAGAAAATAGTGACTGCATTAAAAGCAAACACCCAGGCCCAGTGTGATCCCAGGAGGGCAATATGTATGTATTCACTCTCTCTCTCTCTCAATCTCTCTCTCAAAAAAAAAAAAAAAAAAAAACACCAACCAACCAACCAACCAACAAAAATCCACCAAAACAACAAAAACAAACAAACCCCAAAACAAAACAAAAACAATGAAATCATTTTGAATAATGACAAATTCAATCAATGGTAGCAAAACAGGTATAGAAAGGATGTAATGGAAGAAGCAATAGTGGTGACAAGTAAATCTTGTACTAAGTTACAGCAAGGACAGAAAAAGCGAGCAACCATTTTCTACACTTTTTGATATTTAGCAATACCAGAGTGAGAAGGAAGATGACAATATCAACACAGCAGCACCAGCTACCTCCCCTGCAGCAGAGGTGCACTGATGCTGAAAGAGATCAAAAGCTGTCTGGTATTTTGGCAACCAAACCTCCTTGAAGGACAATGGAAGAGTGAACTGAAAATTATAAGATCCTGTTCATTCAGATCTGGACACCAGCTAAAAAACAATGATGGTATTTTCCAAAAGTTGTTAAAACTGTCCTAGTTTCTTACTGGATGTTCAGCTTGAGACTTTCGGTGGGTTGGTATTATTTTAATACTGTTTTTTTCATATCTAAATTTTGTATAAAAAAATGTTAAAAAACATTTTGCAGTTAAAGAACTCCAATAAACCTGAAAATACTAAATTTGTGCTAATGAAAACTAGCTTTATACAAAGGGGACTGGACAGGACTACTCAATTTTGCAATAAAAAGAGAGGGCTTCTATGGATCCTTACTAAAAAGACAAAACTCAGTTTGAAAACACTTGTTAACAGATAATATTCAATCTCTCATTGATGGATATAGAATGAAAGTACAAACTATGGCATTCATGCACACTGCTAAAATCAGCCCTGGTACTATATTAAAATAATCTCATTATCCATTTATTATGCAAATTGGTAATATAACCATTTATACGAAAGTTACTAAACAGGGTCACAGTTTGAATAGTAGCAATTATTTCAGTGCATAGCTGATGTATTTGTAAGGAAAAGCAAAGCAAGAAAAACTCAGCAATTCATAAACAGTTTATCTGTTCACAACTTCTAATTTTATGCAACTTTTCTTAGTCACTAAACCAACAAATTCTTGTTGCTCTTCAGACTGATGCTGACACCAGCTCAAGCACTAAACAGCTACCACGGATAACTGAAGCATTTCTCTGTCTCAGTTCAGCATCTACCCAGTATAAACTCTCACACAATAAGACACCTAAGGAAACAAGACAGCTAGAAGACCTGTTTTAAAAATCCCTACTTAGGCTGATTTGCTGGAAAAAAAACCCTCAAATCAGGTTTCTCACATCCCGGGTCAACACTCTAACTACTGGACTTTTGGAAAGCTTTTGATTTCTTATACGTGCTCTACAACCATTAAGCCTGAAAGGCAAATTCTGCAGCCAATGACTCTGGACCCTGAGTTGCAGTGGTGAACTTGGTCTAAGTCCTACATTGGGCATTGGGAATTCTCCTTCCCATTAATGGGGAAACTTGTAGGAACATAGAAACATTTCTTACTCCAGCTTCAGTTTACTGACTGCTGCATCCCCAGCCTACCAGCAAGCAGGCAATCCTGCTTTTTTTTTACCCATTTACTGTAGCATACAAATACTATCAGAATCTGTTGGGAAATGCCCAACACAGCTTCAGCCTTTTAGTTTCTCCAGGGGGTTTCTCAGTCTATTGATTATTCCCAGCTCTAGCTTACTCTTTAACGGGCAATTTAAATTCCTTTGTCTCATGGCTCCTTTGTAGTGAACTGGAAGACTTTGGTCACCATATGGTCTAAGAGGAGGGGAAAGGATTCTTGATTTCTGATATGCTCTTCTGCGAGGTCTGCTGCTGACAGCTGAGAGTTACCTCCCCCAGGTTGGTGTTCTGCTGGTTCCCTTAAGTAACAACAGTAATCCACAGAAGAGGTTGTTAGCTACATTTGGAAACCCCAGGGAAAATGGGACTGCATAGTTACAATACATTAACGAGGTATAAAAATACAGCTTAAAAATTATACAAAACACACTGTCCCAATAAGCATATCTTTAGCAGTTTCTACAGACAGCTGGTGTTTAGGATCATTGTGCTCTGGTTAGTGTTAATTGTCCATGCAGACTTACAAAACTCTAAATGCTTTAGTCAGGTGGCAGCAGATTTCAGGGTCTGGGATCTCAAAGGTGCTCAGACATTGGTCTCTTATTCCCATTTAGTATTTAGTTCCTCCTGTTTGGCTTTCCAAGGTCAACTGAAAGAGACTTGTTAATAATTCTGGTGACTTTTGTACTTTGAAAAAAGGGAGATACGCATTCCTAGAATATAGAATGCACCAAAAAAGGTTTTAGGTCCAAGGCAAAGTTCTTTTTTTAGGATGTTTGCTTGCAGCTCCTGCTGAAGTCAACTGGAACTCTTAATGTTCACCCAAGGGCAAAATTTGACATATAACATTTATTTTATGCTATATACAAGTCTGAATAGAGATATATGAAATGCATAACTGAAAACTAGCTAATAGGTTTGGATAAAGCAAAAAACTGAAAGGCAGCAGTTGTCAGGGGCATGATTTAGTTTGCCACAGCCCTTGTGCAATTCTACTACCATCCTCTTTTTCTGCTGGGGTGACACAGCTGACACAAGAGTATTAATACATCTTTTGTTGTATTTTTGTTTGAATCACACACAGATTTCTGCCTAGAAATATTGAAGGACAAGTGGGCCAACAGTACAGAAAACAACTCATGACTTGGTCATTCCCCAGCCATTCCCCTGAATCCCACACAGTCAATTAGGTAACACCATGGTGATCTTCCTTCTCCCAGTGTGAGTAGGAAGGAGCTTATGTTATCAGCAACATGGGGCGTAGAGATTATATCCACAGTGATTTACAGTGACCTGCAAACCATTCTGAAAACAGCTTAAAGCTGCTTTCCATATAACAAAAATATTGAAAATGTCTATATTTTTTCCCTGTTGAAGGTCAGCTTTAATACTTTTCTTATTCCTGCTGGCACAGTAAAGCACCAGCATGTTGCTGCTTTAATTTCTCCAGAAGAGAAAGAGATACAGAGAAAATAAAATAAAAATAAAAAAAATAATAAAAAAAATCAATCATATTGCACTAAACTAATGCACTTAAAGGTGAAACCTTTCTTATTGCAGGCTCTGCAAGGACCAAGCAGTAATAGCCCTGTTTTTCTCATGTTCATTTTGTAAGAAATGAGAGTTGTTCTCAGGAATCTGCATGGACTGAAATCAAAATAAAAGCAGAGTATTTGATTTAAAAAAAAAATCCTTTAGAATCTATCT
The DNA here is from genome assembly GCA_038380795.1 of Pyrocephalus nanus. Taxonomy (NCBI): domain Eukaryota; kingdom Metazoa; phylum Chordata; class Aves; order Passeriformes; family Tyrannidae; genus Pyrocephalus; species Pyrocephalus nanus. Next base: position 50,287,015 of record CM076266.1, read on the forward strand.
GTGAAAGAAATAAAAGTAGTAAAGATCTCACTCCTCTGAAGTGGCCAAGTGCCTCTTGTTCAATCTACTCATTTGAGGTGGGGAGTGGGACAGAAATGGAAAGCAGGAAATTTGAAGGAAGCCTGCTAGGATGTAGGTATTCAAGTTCATCTCCCATTCGAGAAGCCAAGTCCAGAATCTACATAACCTACCTGCTCTAATGTCTGCACACTCAGACAACGTCTAGGCAACTCTATTGTAGGTAACAGCCTTTCTATGCTACTGCGAGGAACAGGAGCCATGCAGGAATTACTTAAAAGTCTTAATGAGCACCTACCTATGGAGAGGGAGTGCAGAAATACCACTCTGTGTTTATGTGTGTGTATGTATGTAGCTGTGTGTGTATGGGGGTGTGTATACACATAGGTTGATTAAAAACAAAGTACAGAGAAAGTTACTACAGTTAATAATACAATTCATTGTGCTATTTATGAAGAACTGTCAAATAATAAATATTTCTTTGGACTTTCTGACAGCCTCTACCAATTTCAACTAAATTGTGTAATTAGCTAATAGGGAAACTGTTCTGGTCTAATCCATTGGCCTTACACCATGCACCAACATGAAGGCTATCACAATTCAAAGATAAATACATATTAATACACTATCTAAATTTGCTCTATTTTTCTTTGATTGAAGATAGTTTTCTGTACAAACTCCAAAAAGTCAATAGAAACAGCAAGGGCTCTGTATCCCTGAAATTTAAGTTAGACTGCAGCTCAAGGGGACACACAGCAATGTTTTCTCCCTTGTCTGTACTTATATGAAAACTCTGTGTAAGTGGATGTTTATATGAGATTTTAAGGAAGGAGGAAAAGAAAGGAACAGTTAATGACAAACTCTTATTACTATATTTCAACAGTGAGTCCATCCAAGAACAAGAACCTGAGTAAGTTTACAAATAAAATAATTCAAATTTTAAAAGTTAACAGGTCACTTAGGAAGAAATGCATCGATATGTCAGTTAAATCTGGATTTAAACGACTGAAATGGCATCAGTCAGCAAACCTATATGCTTGGGCCTAAAGTGCTGGATTTCTGCTGTCCAGACAGAGCAGGACTGGGATTAAGGTGAACTCAAATAAGCTTCACAGCCCAAAACCCTTAAAAACATGTGCAAGAACCTGGTCATCAAGGGAAACTCAGAAATTCAGTTTCAGCTCCTAGTCTTTCAGATTCCCAGCTGCAAAATTATCTCAATCATACAAAAAACCCCATATTCAAGAGAAATGATGAATTGCATCTTTTGAATTCCCACAGTCTATCTTACAGACAGGAAAAGGAAAGAGCAAAACATGAGTAGAGTGTAGCTGCCTAATTCAAGAGGCAATATATTACATATTTGCAGGCCATTGGAAAATTATTATATCTATTTCTTTTGTAAAATTTCTAGCACACCAGAAATCCATTAGCAGTGGTGTTCTGGCAAACCACCAAAGAGAAATACATCCTCTTATACCAAAAAAGAAATAAAGATCACAGAATGATTATGGATAAGTAGAGGCTAAAGATCAGCAAGCTCACCCAGAAAATACATTGTAATGCAAGACTTAACAATTCTTCCAAAAAGAGAAAGACAAAGGAAACCCTCTAACTTTGCACCAAAGCAAAGGCTGTGCACATATAGATTAAAAGCTCCAGCCATCGTTTTTCATTAACACTGGAAATGTATTTATATTAATCTCTTTAGCTAGACTTGGCAGCTCTGTTACAGTATCATATTCAGCTCGATCTTGGTGTTTCCTTGCAATTTCAGAATTCATGACTTCCACTTACTGATGAGCACCTTTCCAGACTGAAATACACTAAACCAAATTTATTCCTTGTCTAACTTTTAGGAAGTTTCCTCTGTAATCAAATTGGACACTTGACATAGGCAGAAATGCATTAATAATCTGACACCTTGGGATTGATTACTGTCCCTTCAGTCATCAGGAGAATTCCTCTGCTTTTATAATAAAGCAAAAACAGAGGTGATGCTAAACATATGGCAACAAAAAAAAAAAAAAAAAAGCTTTCCATCCCTTCCTTTAGGAAGTGGAGTTACATCAGAATTTTCTTACTTATTTGCTCTGAAATCATGCATAACTCTATTACAGAAATATAATATCAAGCTCATTTTTTTTCCTTTTCTCTCATCATAACTTCATTGACCACTGTCTAAATTTGACAGACCAAATGGGAAGCGTGATTCATTATAAGAGCAATAATGAGCAGAGAGACAACGGTAATTTTACTGTCGCCACCAAGGCTGTCTCTGTGAAAGGAAGGTTGAATGGGTGTCAAGTGGATTACCACACTCACAGTCAGGAAAGGCACGGTTTTGCTCTAACTGAACTGCTTTATAGAGGAAAAATCATTGAGATGTATTTAGTTATCTCCACCACAATTTCGTCTCAGAACTCCCACTATGGTATATTTGATAACACTCAACTAAGGGCCTAAAATCTGTTCCACCCTCTGGACACGAATGTTTTCATTCTGTTCTTCTGAAGCAAATCTCACATCTTTGATATTCAGGCCAACCTCAGTAGGTCATCAGGAGGGGTTTTACTTTAGGAGATGAGTACATCCTGTACATTTGTAACTCTTCCTGCATGTTTATACTCTCCCAATAGATTCTTCAGCAAGAACATGGAAATCTGATAAGAAGTAAACAACACTGGACAAAAACAAATTCAACTATTATAAAGCTAGTTTTAAGTGGGTTTATTTCTTTGGAGAAAGAAGGGAAGAAGATCAAGAGAAAAAAAGTATTTTTTCTCAAATGACCTTTTATGTCTCAAAAAAGGGCAGAAGCCCAATTTAGATGAAATATCCCTTTTTTAGGTCATCTTTAATAAAAGTACAAGATGATTCTTCTCCTTCATCTCACTGTATATCACACAAGATGACAGCATTTTATTTCCTTTGGGATAGTGGAAATAAACTAAATGGAACAGAATAAGGACACATGATAAATACTCTCTCAACATTGTTTTGTCTTTTTTTTTCTTTTTTTAAGAAATAGAACTATTATCATACAACCAGTGCTTCAGTCAATTGATAAAGGGATCTTTTTTTGGCTTACATGAAGTTATTATTTATTTTATTATTATACAAGCAGATTCCATAATCCTTCATTAAAACACTTGAAAAGAAACAGAAAAGCTAAAAAAGGAGTTCTTTTCAATAATATACCAGAAAACAACCACACGCTTCAGTATTTCTGTTAGCATTATCAGACAACACATTTCATTAAACAACTTCTTAATATATTGGTGCAAAGTAAATTGTTAAATATTTTTCTAAAACACAGATTTTAATGACCTATTTGATTAGGTGTACAAGTAAGGTATCTCTCACTGTGTCATTCATCTACTACTATTTCATAATACAGCTTGGACAGTAAAGATCTAAAACTAAATAGAAAGCAATTAGGTATTTGAAGAATTTTAGAAACATAGTGAGTTCTGTTCAAATCAGAAGATTATTTAGAAGGAAAATTTATTATATAATTGAAAAAAAAAAGGGAAATAGATGGACCATTACAGAATAATCACAACAACAGTTGGTCACAAACTGTTAAGTCCAAAGGCCTGGAAAGTATCAAAGTCCAGCAGTTTGAATAAGGAAGGATCAGGTTATAGCCAAGCCAACTCTCATCAACAGTACAGAAACAGAGTATCTTTTAGTTATACACAAGAAGTGAGAGGTTTACCAGTAGGAAAGCTGTCTATCACAAGCCAGTCTACAATTCTAAAGCATCCTCCAGGGTGAAAACCATCTGATGAAAGGCCACGACCCTGACTCAGCCCATGGTGCTGTGGGGAGCAGTGGTACCAGCAGGATGAGTGAGAGGTACTTCTGCCTTCCCTGGCCACAGCACCCCTGACAACAGGGAAACAGGGCAATGAACTGGCTCAGTATTTCCTACCAGATTTGCATTTGATAATTGGTGCTCTGGGATTTCAAAAACCTGACTTTTGTGCATGTTTTGGAAGAGGAAAGAAGTCTCCCCATATGGAGGGGTTATTACACTGGATAATAACCTGCTGCTTCTCATGCTAAGACAGCCAGGAGGAGAATCAGAGCAACATGTATGAAGCCTTTCAAACCAAAGTGCAGAATTTGATTTGGTTGTGGTTTTCTTCAAGGAAACGCTTTCTGTACCGAGGCAACACAACTGTCTGTAAATGCAGTTTTACCCACTAGCAGGTCCCAACCAAATGAAAACAATTACATTAGAGACCACACCATACAGAAAGTCTGTCAAAAGAAGCCTGTTTCCAGCCACTGAGTGAGGAAACGTGATCACACCCATCTTGAATCTTACTAACAAAACACACTAAAAAATGATATATAAATTTCACATAACCACAGAAACAAATAGCTGCAGACTTCAAAGGTAGCACCTTATGTCTGTAATGTTGCAAAGCCAGCAAAAAAGTCCAATGCTTTGATGCAACAGAGTTCCTGTGCACAAGTTGAGCACTGTTACTTGCTGGCTAAGATGTTCCATATGTTAACAACATATTGTTTTAATACTGCCTGTTGATTCAGTTTCTGGACTAAACACACATTTCTCAGGAAGAACCACTATCCTGAGTAAAAAAGGGCTGAACAACCTATTCCTTGTGTAATGATCTTACAGAATTAAAGACCGTGAGTTTGCAGGCTGATGGTTTTCCAGCCATTCATTAGGTTGTCCCATTCTACACCAGAAAGCCCAATAGTTTTTATTTCTTTCATTCTCCATATCTTCATTCCTAGCTCCATGCATCACTTGACTCATTGTCTAGAAAAGGAAATTTCAATTCATTTCACTGCTTAGCTGAGGAAAGTGTTTGAGCCCCAAGCTAAACGGCCTGCAGCACTTCCTCTGTTTCTCTAAGTGCTATTTTTACAGAAGGTTACGATGCCAAAGGAGTTCTCAAGGAGAAAGTAAAAAACAGGGCAGAGTGGCTGGACAACACTAGGAGAGACATATGAAGGGAACTGTATCAGCAGGAAGGCTGCTGACTCAGGGAAGAGATGCCCTATAAATATAGGGCATAGTATAGAAAACCCCTGCTATTCACATTCCAATTCATGTGCTTTCCCCTGTTTACCATCCTCTCCCTATGCCTTACTCCAAGTAGTATTTATATGTAACAATTCATAGGGCCATAGTAGTGTTGTAGCAACAGTGGTCTAAGAATCTAATGACAGAAAGCAAGCAAGAGAAAGTAATCACTCCTATTAGACCAACTTGTATGGCTGTTGCTTGCTTTTGTAAACACAAACCCTATTCTAGCTGTTAAACCATAACCAAATAAAGAAATTACTGGAAAGGTCAAGGGGTTTTCTGTATTATTTACAGATGTGGCATTAACCTATACATAAACCAAACATTCAAGTAAAAACTCTGGTGCCTAAACTGATGTTAGCTTATAAGGATATAATTTCATTTCAACGGTAAATCCAGAAATTACACTTTGACTATTAGAGCCACTGTTTAAAGGCTAAATCAAAAATACAATTTTTCTTTAATATCTCTCATAATGGCTTATATGACTGTTAAAGTTACTGTCACTTGGAGATACCTGACACATAGAAGATAAATTCATAGGTGCTGAAACATGTTATTTGATTCTTCCCCTAGTTTAAGCCATTTTACTTAAAAGTTGAGGCAAAATATAGCACATGATTGATCTGCACATGATGCAGAGTTGAAGTATCTCTGTGTATGTGTGTGTGAAGTACATTTCTCCTAACTGACCTGGTAATCTAAGGTACATCATCAAGAAAGAAAAACATCATACTAAAAGAATGATAATATCTCTCCAGAATAATTAATAATTTTCTTCCTACACACACTCAAAAATATACAGTAACACATTTTCTATAATTATTTTTGTGTCCAAAAAAATCAGACCATGAAAAGGCAATTTACTCAGTGCTGATAATGCCACGTATTTTAATTACTCTGTTCTAAAACAACAAAAGCTGCTTCCAGTGAATGCTCTTACCTAAGCCCAGTAAAATATTCTTTATCACATTCATTGAGAGGAAAAAAAAGGACTGACCTTTTCAGAAACTTTTTTTAATGGGCCAGGAAGGTATCTTATGAATGAATGCAATGCAATTACAAAATCGGAAATAACAGATAAATTCAACAAGTTATCTTTTTCATTCTCATTTTAACCAAGATGCCAATTAAGCACTCACAGGAATTTTACAGACATCACTTTAATTTTTCATATCCAACTGAAATCAACAAACCTGTGTTGATTTCAATAGCCTTTACCAGTAGCTGGTACTAAATCAACAAATCTAGTGACAATAATAGAGAAAGAATCATAACAGAGACTTGGTAATCTAAAACTAAATTATAAAAAATAAAATGCAATTGAGTTATTAAAAGCAATTTACCCATTCAAGAGAAGTTTTAAGCATAACAGAACAGTTTACAAAAGAAACTGAAGGAAGGTAATAAACGTACCAAAAATCAACATAGGTTTATGGAAAATTTTTCCTATCAAATTACTCTGGTATTTTTCTTTCTTGTAATGTTGGTATTACAAATTCCATAGTAATAGTGATTATATAATAAGATCAAAGAATATAGTTCATATTTTCTAAATAGGAAATTCTAAGCTTGAAAGAAAGAAGTATTTAAAAAAAAATTACCCTGAGCAAATCCCGGGAACTATGTAAAGAAGGATATCAATTACAAATGTGAAACCTGTGCTACCTTTATACATGACACTATCAAAATGCAGTAGTGAATGTACAATTCAGCAAGGGTATACTGAGGTCATCAAAAAGGAACAGAAACTATTAAAGGCCTTAAAGGATGCCATTTTATCAACGATCCAGGAGCTCAGCCTTTGGAATATAACAAAAAGAAGGTTGATATACTATATATACCAAGGTGGGAGGAAAACTCAGTGTTGTAGAGCTTTTTTAAATTGAAACTATGGTTCCAACATTTAGCAATTAGGGCAATTAGCTATTCAAACAATTTATATTTTGACAAATCCTTAATTCCCGCACTTCTTCATCACAAAAATGAGAAAAAAAATCCCCAACAAAACACAAAAGGCAGGAATCCTTTACAATTATGCTGTACAGGTCTAACTGCATAATCCCAGCATTCTCTCCAGTCTCAGGATGTTTAGTGATATACTAGTAAAACCTTAAATTTTTGCCTTACCTTTCTTTGTCTTTGAGCCCAAACAGAACTAGTTGTCAGAAATCTCTGCAGAATTAGCATTTCTCATTAAGCATAAAAAAAAATAAGTCGTTCAAAATCAGTTTGTACAATATATGTTAGCAACATATGGAATAATTGCCTCCCAGCGAAAAAAATCAACCTCTGAAATTCAGCAACAATATAAATGAGAAAGTGTTTCCCAAGCCCTGTTTGCAACTATGGCCACATTAGTTTTTCCATCACAAACTAGTATAGGGAAAGAATGGCCTTGCAAAACAGGGCTGTGAAAGAACCATCCTGTTGGGTCAGCTGGGGTTCTGATCACAGAGCACATGATAAACACTATACAATAAATGATTCAAAGAAAGTGCAAAACATAATTCAAGATTTCATTCAGAATATAGACCTCAACCTAGTCTATATTGTGCTACATGTAAATTGATTATAAATATTAAAATTAAATATAAATATTACAATTAAATTTTCAGAGCACTCTCATATGGTAAAAAAGAACATTATTTTAAGTAAGAATCAATTACTAAAATGTGATTGTACCCAAGTGGGGCTCCTCAACCTGCACACACACAGCATGAACAAGAAAAGTGAATAGAGCTTGAATTCCCTTGATTCCAATAAATTCCAGGGAAAAATTGGGACTGTGTGCAGCCAAGATATTCATTAAAGTAACTAAAAGGGGACTGAGTTGGACTTTAGGGAGATGCAAAACAGATTAAAGGAAGTGCTGCTCTTCTTCAAGTTGGATCACTGAGCACACACAGTTACCCAGTTACCAGGCACCACCCCAAAAGTACCAGAGATGGTAAAGCACAGAATACCTTTAGAGCAGGAAAGGCAGATGGGTCCTCTCACACCCAGCAGCACAACCCAGCGGGTCACACCACGAGGAGTCCCTCAGCTGCACACCCGTCCTGCAGGCAGGAGGAGCGCAGGACTCACAGCGGCAGCACAGGAGAAAGACTCACCGAAAACTGCAATAGTCACAAATGGGGCAACTGCATTTTCTAAACCACTTGGGGAAATTAATCCTTTTGAATTCCACACAGCAAATGTTTACAATTTGGAGCAAATTTAGGAATATGTTTTTCATTTACAGCTTACATGACACATTGATATTAGTGTTGGAGACCATTTGCCAAGAGAAATTACAGGCGAGGTTTCAGCAGTTTGCCTCATGAAAATGCTGGCACTTGTCTGTCAGGCTGCCTTTTATTTTGCTTCTGTTTTCAGGATTTTTTGATGAAGTTTACAATCTGATTCTTTAAGGTTTGCAAGACTAGTTAAAAGACATTCCTAATAAATATTCCCCAGAAAGCATGAGGAATGCATCTGTATCCTTCTCAGCAGAAGCTGCAAAACATTCAGTGGCGAGGCAAAATAATTCAACTGCTGTAGTTCCAGGAACCTTCCAGTATCACTAACCAGAAATAATTTAAATTAAGACTGATATATATAAAAGATCTATTAATATTTTCGGAATAAGCTTTTTTGGTTTTGCCTACCTTTTGACAAACTAAGAGAAAAGGGTGTTTATTTTCCAAATAGAGAATAGAATGATTGCAGAGATTTTAAAATTTTTCTGATATTTAATTTTTCAGTCTTCTGAATTTAATTAATCATCACGGCCATAATTTATACACAGTGTTGGTACTCCTTTGGGACAGAGCCAGCTGTTCAATGGGAAGAGAAAATGTGTGAGCTCCCTAAAGTGGCAGTTTCTGACCACATCTTGCCCAGCCTACTACTTCTTTATAGATTACTTTCCACTAAAACATGGACCAGAGGAATTAAATTGGTGTTGCAAGAAGAGAAAGCAAGTTTTGATTATGCTTCATCCTAGTGGCTGAGCATCACCAGGAAGGACAGAGCAGTCCCAAAGCACTGAATATAAATTTCAAATCCTTATTTATGCTTGTGAACCTTCAGAGCACTTCTTCATCACCACAAACCTGAAGATCCCAGGCTAGGAACATGTTCACTCAAAAAAAAAAAAAAAAAAAACAAAACAAACAAACAAACAAAAAAAAAACAAACAAAAAACCCACCACATGATCAGGGAGAACTTTTGTTGTTATAGCACAAGAAGTACATGCAGGTAGCCAGATGCTTCAGGGAGCTTTCTGAAGGCCAAGCATCTCCTCACCCCACGGCGCTGGTGTCCACACAGCACCTCAGAAGTGACCACATTTCAAACTCATACGCAAGAAACACTCTCTCCTTGTCTCCATGATAGGAGACACTACAGCCCTTATATGAAGGTTGATGCTGCATCTTTCTTACCCATCATGGCTACCACAAAGTGAACTTGGGATGATCACCCAGAGCCTATCCACTCTCCAGACAAGCACAGATATTGCAGTTTTTCTGATTACCCATCTGGCAGCATGCCCCTTCCAAAACTAAGCCCATAACTACCGCTTGCTTTGGGCCATCATGCCATCAGGTCTTGGCTGCTTCACCTGCAGACAAACATGCCCCGGCCCAAGTCCCCTCAGACAGATCCACACGGGCTGCAGGGCCAAAAGGGCTTCAAAAGAGGCTTTTGGAAGCACGTCCCATTTCCTGATGAGCTCTGCTGTTTAATCACATAGTTAAAACTCAAGATAAGAGTGTAATTTAAGAAGAAATACTCTGCATGAAGAAAGAAATAGCCATTTGCTGAGCCATGGATGCCATGAAAGTACTAAAAATGTCAAGGAGAAGGAATTAAAAAAAGAAAATGAGGAAGCACACTTCATTGCTTTGTGACTCCTGCACCGGGTCAATGGCCAGTGCTGGACACATGTGGAGAGTGGGAAGGCTGTGAGCAGCACCTGCCTGCACTGCCCAGCCAGCCGGCCCCAGCTCTGCTGGTGCTGGAGGCAGCACCAACAAGGAACAGCCAGAGAAAACAGCTCCATTAGATGCAGCCCTGAACGCATAAGGATACCGAGGCAACGGATTCATAAACACACCGACGCAACTAATGCGTCCCTAACCTCTGCCTAAGGGATTGAACCTTCTTTAAAAATACAGCTGATTCGATCTGAAAGCTTCTTTGTAAATGCTTCAGCCAGTTGAACAGGCAAGAGAAGCTAAAAAGAAACACTGCATCTTAAGAAAAGCTCATTGTAGAGACACTATGGCAACTCATGGGAAAAAAGGAAGAGAAAATGAATGGTGACTTATGAGGAGAAAATACCACCATCAGTGGAAAAAAAAAAAAAAAGGAGACTACACTATAATTATAACAGCTTATTATTATTATTTATTATCATTCCAGATTATACTTCAGTGTCTTTCACATCTGCATTTAATGCAAAAAAAATGCGCATTCACAATGGGTTGAGATCCAAAGTGAGCAAGAGAAAGTATGCAGATTTCAGTGTTAAATTAAAACTACCACACTTTAATGCCAGTTGGAAATTTTTTTGTTTCCTTTCTCTCACTTGCATCCAGAACTTGCAGAACACTCCTATCCCAGGCCTCAGTTTTCTTGATGTCTAAAATGTCAGTGTAAGCTCTGCTTCTTTTTATTTCCCCGCCCACCCTGGGTATCTTCCCCCCTTGTTTCACTGCAGAAATCAGCCTTTGCTTACAGGCCACTCTTGTAAGAGATTGCAGAGGAAGGGACTAGGAAAGGAAAGTTGCTTCAACTAACACCCAGCTTCAACAGAATCATACAACATCCTGAGTTGCAGGGTATTCATTGGGATCATTGAGTCCAACTCCTGGACCTGCGCAGGACACCCCAAGAGTAGCACCATGTCCCTGAGAGCACTGTCCAAATGCTTCTTGAACTCTGTCAGACTTGGTGCTGAGACTGCTTCCTTGGAGGGCTTTTCACCCTCTGGGTGAAAAGCCCAACCTAAACCTCCCCTGACTCAGCTTCATGCCATTTCCTCAAGTCCTGTCACTGATCACCACAGAGAAGAGATCAGTGCCTGCCCCCTCCTCTTCCCCTCATGAAGAAATTGTAGACTGAAATGAGGTTTCCCCTCAGTCTCCTCTTCTCCAGGCTCAACAGACCAAGTGCCCTCAGCCACTTCCCTGTAAGGCTTCCCTTCCAGACCCTTCACCATCCCTGTGGCCCTCCTTTGGACGCCCTCTAATAGTTTAATGTCTTTTTTATATTGTGCACACAAAATTCAAGCTGAGGCCACACCAGTGGAGAGTAGGGCAGGACAATCACCTCTTTTGACAGGCTGGCAATGCTGTACTTAATAGTAGCATGTCCTTTGGTGCAGTGAAGAGATAAAACAGAGGGTATCAGGCAATGGGGGAAGGGGGACAAGTAGGAGACAGTGAACATTTTTGCCAGCCTGAACCGTCAGTGTACAGAAAGTTGCCAAGGAAAAGGTTGCAAGAAAAACAAGAATTTTGTGTGGTACCTATAGTGATGGAAAAGTGGACAACTATTCCTGATGTAAAGATAAGAGAAAGAAATATGTTACTCTGGAGAAGTAAGTAAGAACAGAAATGGAAAATACACAAACACAACAGAATTGAAAATACAAAAGGGTACACAACTGGGTATGCTATGAGATAACACAGGCAAATGCAGCAAGGAAACAGAGAATCTGTCAGATAAAAAGATGGATTTGAAGAGAATCGAGAAAATAACGCCCACACAGAAAGAAGCAAAAAAACAGAAAAACTATTTGTGGACAAGCATTAGGAGCTGGACATATTTTAGTTTCTGATTTTTTTTAAGCTCTTTGTTTGCTACTCTCTAATTTTTAACTTCATTTCCTCCATAATTTGGGGAACCACAAGTAGGAATAAACACTTTCACTGTGACTGACCACCACTGATATTGTAACTACAGATGATGCTCAGATGTATTCATATGCACAAGTCATATACACTAACCTTTAAACAACATGGAAACTGCAAGAAAGAAGACAGACAAAGGCTAGGAGAGTCTCTCCTTTCTGATAATCTATGTATTTCAAATTATTTCTCCCCTCTCTGTCCCCCATACCTCCTTCACCATTTTCCAAATGTGTATTACACATAAGAGCTAATTTTACCACAGGGGCCTACTTCAGCATGCTTTAGATATTAGCAAAGGTTCAGTTATAAATACTTTTCCAGAGGATAACTAAAATCTTGAAGCTTGCTGCTTACAAGAATTCAACAACTTTTTAACTATAAAGTTAGTGTGGTCTAAATTTGCAAACCACTTCTCAAAAAAAATTTGTGTTTTTTTCTCAGGTCCCTTAAAATATACACACAGAATATACTATGGAGAGTAAGAACTGCAAAGAAGAAAAATATTTACAATCTTCTGAATGAAGCAGATATTTTCACAGGAACAATAATTAAAAATACATTTTAAATGTTGGTCTGGCTTACACTTAGTTATTAAAATGCTAACAGCCACCAGTTTCCAGCAAATCCACCTTTTAATATCCAGGGGGGCTCTGAGTGAGAAATTTGCTTTTATGGTAAACTGAAAGAAGGCAAGGCCACACCTGGAGTTCTATGTCCCGTTCTGGGCTCCTCAGTACAAGAGAAATATGGAGCTCCTAAAGCAAGTCCAGCGGAGGACAACAAAGATTACTGAGGGACAGGAGCATCTCTCTTTTGAGGAAAGGCTGAGGGAGCTGGACTTGTTCAATCTCAAGCAGAGATGCCTGAGACAGGACCTCACCAATGCTTATAAGTATCTGAAGGGAGGGTGCCATGAGGATGGAGCCAGGTTCTGCTGGATGGTGCCAAGACACAAAGAGACAAAGACAAGGGACAAGGACAAGAGGCAATGGGCAGAAATGGATGCACAGGATGTTCCACCTGAACATAAGGAAGAATTTTTTTACTATGCGGGTGACTGAGCACTGGAACAGATTTTCCAGAGAGGTTGTGGAGTCTCCCTCACTGGAGATAGTCAAGAACCGTCTGGATGCAATTCTGTGCCATGGGCTCTACAATGACCCAGCTTGAGCAGGAAGGTTGGACCAGATGGCCCACTGTGTTCCCTTCCAACCTGACCCATCCTGTGATTCTGTGACTCTGTGAAATGAAATTATAATACTAAAATGCTAGTTACACCGCAATAGCTACTAAGGATCAACAATGGGAATATCAAAGCCTACAGTGGTACTCAACAAAATAACAGAAGAACTTAAACTATACTGCTGTAGATGACCTCAATACCTAAAACAGCATTTGTGTCATAACACAGCCTCTAACACCTCCACCGAAAAATTACATTTCACTGGCACCAGGTCTTGAACAAATGTAGAGTAAGATACGGTCATTACTTACTGGTTTAGTGTCACATCTAGGATGAAAGATGATCCAAAAGCATCAACCTGGAAGCTGGCTCGAGCAATGTGGGTAGACTGCAATACGGAAAAGACTGGAATTACTATTCAGCCACAACAAAACATATTGTACTGGTTTGTGAATGCAGAAACAAAATACATATATACTAAATAGATAGATGTTCCTTAACGTGACTCTGGACATCAACTGGCGGAGAACAGCTGAGATGTTACTGGTTTGGTCAGTCACATATACATTCACAATTCTCACCAACATTACCTGAAAGAAACTGTTCATTCAGACAAACTCTCATTTAGGACCATATAGTGAGGTGATAGCAGAGGGCTAAAATATGATTAGTTGCATTTTCTATAAAGCTCTGACTCACCACCCTGTAACCTATCTCCTCTAAAAGGCTCCCAAAACTCCAGGCTCCTGAACAGTCACTAAAACCAAAGAAAAATGGGTGGTAGAAACATCTTTCTTTTCTTTCTTTTCTTCCTTTCTTTGCCATATATTTTCCCCAAATTAATTCCTTTCACAGTCCTATAGAGGACAAACATGAGAATACTTTGTAACTCACGATCTATCAGAAACAGTGTTTTATTCTAATAGTAGTTGAAGAAAACACTCAGCTATTCAATAGAAACACACTTGTTTCTAGACCTGAAAACTTTCAAGAAACAGAATACTCATGTTACGTAGCTAATTAATAGGAAAAGCTACTTGCAGACATTTTGGAGGAATATCAACTTTGTTCTCATTTTCTTTCCATTGAAATCTGCACATTAAGATTTGAAGCATGTAGACAGAGGACTTAAGAGGAAACACTGAGGAACCACTTACAGCTCTAAACTACAGTTCTCCAAATAAATACAATACAGGATAGTACAACTGTAACAAATGATTTATTGAAAACTCTGGGAAACACAGGACAGGACGGGATAATGTGAATCATCAAATTCACTCCCTAAAACTACTGGCAGGCTTTCAATAGGCATTAAATCCAGAAGAGCTGAGAATATCAGCTTCCCTGGAAAGGAACAGCAGCAAAGAAACAGAAAGTCGACGGAATCATGACTTTTTTTGATTACTACGTTTTTTAGTTGCCCTATAACAAAATTTTCTTTTCATGTCTACATATATAAGCATGAGTACTAATAAATAAAGAAGACAACAACTATGAATACATTTCCACAAACATGATGAATGTTTTTTTAAAAAAAAAAAAAAAAAAATAAAGACAGCTTCTCTTAGTAGAGGACCCTCAGGCTGAGGGCCCTCTATAAGAATGCCTGGCTGTGTCACTGCAGTGGACATGCATGCAAAATTGCATGACAGAAAATCCACACATTTACATTACACTTCAGAAGGACAGAGTAAAACTGGAAAGCTTCTTAGAAAGTGCCTCAGTAGATCCAATTCAGTGTCAGATATCCTTTCGGCTATCCCCATTACACCTAACACAGGCCACAGATCTTTGCTAAGTGGTTCTTGTAATTTTTGGATGATTTAAGACCTTTTTTTTTTGCACAAATGTATAGTCTTTGACCAACTAACTGAATATAACATATAATTTAGCTTATCTGGGCAAATAATCTCAGTGATTAATTAGCATCAATATTAAAAGCCTACTTTCTATCCAAAAAAAGCTTAAAAATAATAAAAAAGCAAGCCAACAAACTAAAAAAGACACAGCCAGCTGGCAATGACAGACACCCACAGAATGTAGACACCCACAGCACGTACGGCACCCACATGTAGGACCATCATTTAGCTATTTCTGTCCTGCAGCAGCTATGCAACCACAAATACAGCAAAAACAACCATCAACAAATTATCACATTACCATTGTTGTTTCTTTTCTACCTCTCAGGCTGCAGAGTCTGCTTTGAATGATTTTAAAATTTCATCTTCTCTTGCTGGATGTGAATTTTTAAGCTGCTGCTCACAAATAGGATGTGACAGGCCAAGTATCAAATAGCATACAAGGAGCCAATGGTAGTTTTGTCATTCCCTTGTTCCACTGCGGCATATTTGCTAACCTTAACTAACCTTCATTTACCTACCTGCACTGCAACAACCGCTTTCTGATCAAAGGTGGAATGGCAGCACAGTTTGCTTATCATCTTTATATTATTAAATGGAAAGAATATTCTAAAGCACTTTATTATTTCTGTTTATTAACAGTATATGCCACCATTCAGATCTCTTTACACAGTATAACCAAGTCTTCCATATGACCATATGCTGGTACCAAAAGACAGTTAGTCAGTAAGAAAAGAAAAAGCCTAACATGGATTTCTAGATGTACATATACTAAATGTAGCATTTGGTATTAAAATGTATTCACCTCATAGACCATAAGAGCAAAAATGACTAGATTGTTTTGGCTTGTTTTTTAACCACTAGGTATATTGCACCATATTGATTTGGTCCGGGAGATTTCCGCTCTTGAACATGTCTCTAAGATAAAAAATTACAAGGCTAATGTATTTCTAAGGTGACCCTGGACCACAGTTACTCCCTGACAGAAACTGTTGATGTGGACTTAAGGGAGAAAATACCTCTCAATAAATTAATATGAAAAACATTACACAGATGTAACCATCTCCCAAGACTCGTGATGCAAACCCAGAAAGCTTACCATTAATTTTAAGCTCAAATGCAATAAAGTGTATCCCAAGGGTATTTCAAGCCTTCTGAGATACTAAAAGAATTTGGATAGCCTGACAAACCCAGCCCTTTCCAGAAACTGCAGTCCTTCCTTCAGCCCTGACATGTGTTTGTAAAGCACTGTCACACTGCACGCTGTGGGCTGCTGCCAAAAATGAGCAGTTCTGCCCCATCCTGGCCATGTGTTCCCACCTACTCCCCCTTGTCAGCTCATGTGACCAGCCACAAAGTCAGATCAGAATCAGAAAATTAATCACATGGAGTGGGTCCAATTTTTGTCAGACAAATAAGCTGATTCAAATAAACCATGAGGTAGATGCAATGCAAAGAGCTGGAGGGCACACCCAAGAGAGACTGAACAGGAAGACAGATTCCCCCTTTCAATGGCAGATAACAAATCTCATTCAGCATAAAAAAAACCCTATCCCTTAAGAGTTCCAGTCAGTACAGTTTTTAGGATAACAGTTCTTCTAAATATCTGGTTAAGAACCACAAAATAAAGGAATATATATTAAAAAGTCTTGGCTCTACCTGCCTGCTCAGTGAACAGGTAAAATGGCCAGCTGCAGAAGTTTACATTCATAGCCGTGTGTCAATAAAAGAACCCAAAGAAAAGAAATAAGTACTTTTCTATCTATACCACCTCATTCAAGCAAAAGTAACAAGAAAGATACCTGCAAAGGTTTCTCTACACCACTGAAGCAAGACAATCAATTATGTCATTCAGTTCTCAAACCAAGGAATTTTCTCAGAAACTTTGAGGCTTTTCCAACAACCATCAGCTTGACACATCAATGGCTGACAACTGAGTCATAAAAGGGGAGTTCTCAGAGACCAGAAGAGATGTACTCAATGCAGAGCATGAACAAGAGCCAGGAAAGGAGAAGCTAACAACTTAATGGAAGAGTGCAATGACATGCCTCCAGCACAATCAAAAAGTTCTGAAATTTTAATGTCATGCAAGTGAAGAAGGAAAATATCAATAACAACTCTGAAATTAGCTGCAGTACTTTCAGATGCAATTTCTAGTGGCACATAAAGTGTATTACCCTGCAAGCTCCTCCAGCAGAAAATACTAAGCATCCCATGCATCTAGTGCAACTATGCGAGAGTTAACTTCTGTTAAAGATTGTGAAGTTTAAGCATCTCAGCAAATGTCTGAAAGGAATCAAAAGTAAGTGGAGTGAAAAGGATTATTTCAACTCACTAAGCACAATGGTATTTTATCTAAAACAAAGATTAAAAGCTTGAATTCCAGAAAAACAAAAGTGGTACGCAAACCTTCCTGCCAAACCAAGAGCAATGTGATTTCAATTATTTTAAATCACCTGCTCCATGCCTCAGGGATCACTGCAGTAACAGAGGAGATGGACAATCAGTACCAAATACGACTACTTATTATTACAAAGAAACACAACTGAATAATGATGTCCCTTCAGTATTCTGGCTGAGGTTCAGCTTTCTCCAGAAACTGGCCCTGAAGAGCAAGCATCTTCAAACATGTGCATCAACTACATACAACCAACATACATCACTGCAGATCAACATCATTGCACTGCAGTGGAGGTAACCTTAAAGGTGTTTGGAAAATTTTCATTTCAAATAGGTCAAATAACTTAATCACCAGTGAAACACTTACAAGCTGCACACTTTCTTTAATAATCAAACTAACAAGAATTTTGAAAGGAAAAATTTAGAAATTTTCCTCACATTGTGTATAATTAGCTCAGTGTTGAAAGCAGCACAGTAACATGATGACTAATATATTTCCTCATAAAATAAGGAAAAATAATAAAAAACATATCATGATGCAATGTGCAGTTCCTCACAACGTTTCTTCCTTCAGAAATATCCTTAATAAAGCACTTAGATGCTTTTTAATAAGTTTTACTGGAAGAGATAACAATTTCCATCAAAAATGAATGAAGTCTTATGTAAAAAAAAAAAAAAGGAGAAAATCCTATTTATATGCTTGCCCTTTGATGTAAAGAATTTTATATTTACTACTATTTATAGCATTGTGGTTTCTAATTAAAAGATTCGGATCAAATTTGTAGACTTGAAAGAAAAGCACCAAGAGAATCAAGAGATAAAATAATACTGGATGATAGAGGAAGAGAACTTAGAAACTATGCGTTGGAGTTTGCAAGAACAATGGGGTTTTACAGCAGATATTTGGGGATTTAGTCACATTTACAAAATAATAGATTCCTTAGATATTAATTTAATTTCCCCCCTCTCTATTTCACAGAACAGAAATGTCAGCTTGCTAACAATCCTTTAAGTGTGCATGAAATAACTGTTTCTTGAGTTCAGTAAGGACACAGCTAAGCCAATAGGAAATCAAAATAAATATATTAATGAAATTAAATGGCAAACATACTAAAAATTTTATGCAGATTTACCTAAAAAAAAAAATTAACTGCTGGTTTGAAAACAATCATTACACTTAAATTTATACTAGAGTAGAGGAATACAGCACTAATTGGCACATGTACACACTATAAAAGGACAATTTTCATCCTCAGTTTTGTTGTAATAAATCCAGAGTTACAGAGTATACTGTTGCTGTATGTAAAGTAAGAATTTTTTTCAAAAACTGACTTTTTTACTTGTACTGGGAAGAAGAAAAAATTTAAAACTTTGCTCAAAGACAAAATTCAGAAATACACCTAGGTCTAATATTAAAAATAAATATCCAAAGTGAAAGATTCTTCTTTAAAATATACACAATAAAATATAGCTGCAACATGATTTCCTCAGGTCTTCTCTATTGGCATTTGCAAATATCTAATTTTAACCAAAAGTTCAGTGTCACTGAACTGGATCCACATATCATAGTATATAAAACAACTACAAAATCTCTTTTTTTTTACTTTCCCTGGCATTCTTACAATATTTATAGGCATTCACTTGCTGTATTAATAACCATTATTTTTCATTCTTCATGCAAACTCCCTCTTTTTATCCATTGCATAAATCTAAATATCTATGGGGCACGGGGGGGGGGGGGGGGGGGGGGGAACACAGTTTATTTAATGAAAAAAATGCAGAATAGAACCATGGTTTTTACAAAAGGCTTTTACAGCTGCCTCTTTGGGGCACATTTAGTAAACAAGTTATTTATTCTGAGAAAAAGCTAGAAATAAGAAAATATTTTAATAGGTTCACGTTCATTTTTTAATCCTGGTTCTCCCTGCCAAGTGAGGGTGGAGCAGAGGGAGCCCTAAACACCATCAGCTGCAGTGTAGTGCCAAAGTCCAGTCCACTGTGGTCGTAAATATGACCTAAAATAACTTTTCTCCATATAAATATCATAGTGTCAATGAACTCTAAGACAGAAGCAAGAACTACTTGTACCTCTAAAATGCCAGTAATTACTCTTCTCAACAGAAAAAAAAAAACAAAACCAACCAAACAAACAAACAAAAAAAAAAAATCCAAAAAACCTTTTTTGTTTATTTGTGTGTTTGAAAGCAAAGGCTGTTCGAATTTATTCAGTATAGTAGGGGCAGGGAACAGCACCAGGAAGAAAAGTCCCAAGCACAAACCAATGCAATGAATTGCAGGTGTCACTGCTGCAGAGTCAGTGCCTGGGCAGCAGCACAGATCCTTCTGAGGTCCTGCAGGTGTGTAATGCCAAGCTCCAGAGACTTCGCTGCATCTGCTCACACACCTCGACCCAGACCTCCACCCAGCACTCCAAAACTATGAGTATCTTTGAACAGTTACAACAAACTGACTAAAAAAATATAATTCTGATTTCCCCCTGAAAACTTCTCTTCTTGCTCTCCTTCCTCACCTCCACTTCACCTTTCTCAAAAATTCACACAAGGTTAAATGATGGAACAATGAAGACAGGAAAACTATCAGCCTGTCACTGATAGCAAATTTAGCGTGAGCTACCATTTGATCCCACAGATCTAACAGGACAAATTTAAGTAACTGAATGGGCAAGATGCTGCTTCCCAAGAGGCAATCGAACACTTGTCTCCAGCACCAGAAAAGCCCTGTGGCACCACATCTTACACTCATTGTGCTTTTAAGTATAGAGGATGATGTTAATTTGATTCTAAATTTTTGTTTATAACTTTTGATTTCCTAAGAGACTAATGGCTGCAAATCTTCATATCGCTGTGATAAACTGCAAGAACTTTTGGGAAGCTGTATTTATTTTTCCCCCTTCTTCTGGAAGGGAAGCATCAAAGATTCCTGTGTAAAAGGTTACATACAGCTAATGTGCAAGAGGTCTTATCACTACTGGAGCAAAAGCAGAAAAATTGGTGCCTGCTCAACCTTGTATTTTTAAAGTGCACTCAATAAGGTTTTTCATCAAATACTAATGACTAGGGGAAGTATGACCAAATAGGTTGTTATAAGTGTGATTATTCAAGTACAGGGTCACAAACAGAAAACAAACAAAAGTCATGAATTGAAACTTGCAAAGTTCAGAATCTTTTCCTGCAATAATTCATATAAAAACTTTGATAACTGGTTGGAGATCCCACCTGTAAAACCAAGTAAGGGAGCAAACAGAGACTCATCCTGTGACCCAGGAACACCACAGTTTCCACTGCCCTCCACGGCAACTGTGGCTTTCAGAGGGTCAAATCTAACAATAAAAGGAATGCAAGGTACAACAGCAGTAGTTCAATGTGTTCCATCTATCTCACTCAATAGCCCAGGACCTGATGGCACAATCAGATGGGGAAACTACTTCCTTGTGAAGAGAAACATGAGATCAGGTGAAAAGGACTTGAACAAGGACAATCTTTCCTCAGTGAAATACTCCTCTCCCAAAGATGCCTGGCACTTTCGGGTCAGCAGAACCCAAATGAGCCTCTAGTCGTGCACAGCTGCAGCGTGAGAGGCAAACAACCAACACACCACCCATCTGCAGGGGGAGAGAACACAAAACAAGGGCAGCAACGCACACGCCATAGGCAGCAATGGACCCATCTGGACCACTGTGTCATCTATCTACAGAAAGGGCTATTGTCTCAGGGACCTCATCTAGGCAAAAAGGAAAACTCAGTGGATCTAACAGGCAGGAGGAGTGAAGGCATTTCCTTTGCCAAAGCAGATGGTGCCTTGAGGTCATTTTTAGCTGCATGTTTTCCAAGCTCTGAAAGGAATCAATAATATTTCAAGGCTCCCCTTTCAGCACCTCTTGTTGGCTTCACAAATGAGGGAACAGAGTTCCACTGCCAGAGGAATCTACAAAACCCCTTCATTATGCCACCTTTATGTTACAAACTGACACCTACACTACTCTTTGACACTTAAAGCCTCCCAGCTTGGGTAATTTCTCCCATGAACAGCTCTGGACACCAGCAGAAAGTTTAGAACCATCTTGTCAGCATCGTGGGCTAAGAAGAGCTTGACAAAACTTGCAGACTGTTAGGCATGCCAATACATTGCTCAATCAATTCCACAGATAATACTTTTTAAATATGACTCACCCTCTACATTTAAGTATCAAATTCCTGCTTGAAGTTGAAAAGTGCAAGAAAAGCAAACTTCAAAACTCCTTTTCCTCTTGATACAGACTAGGAGATCAAAACAAATCAACATTTTCACTGTATATATTTTCTGAAACAACTGATGGATTTTTTTTATTCCCACAGAATTTCAGGGGTTGAAATACTCCAGGGAGACATTTCTAGAACAGAGTGTATTCCTACATACTATAGTCTCCTGGGCAATTTTTCAGCTGTAAGTCAGGGATGTAGCCTCCATACTCCCATACATCACACTTCCATAAAAAGGCATTTACCTTTTTCTAAACCTTGTAATAATACTTCATTCTGGAACATGTTTTTTCTAAAGCATGGTCACTTGCTACAGTTTTCTGGCCTGGCAACATCCACTTCATTAAAAAAAAAGAAAGATACAGTAGAATAAAATTTAGTAGAGGTAGACAAATCAGAGCTGGTCAAATTACTAGAATCACCAGATCTCACTGTATGATGGCAAATGCCCAGCAGCAATGACGTGCTTCTTTAACTTATTTTAACTGAATCCAATTTTCAAGCTGCACGCCTAATGACTTAGCAGTTAAACAGCTCTACGTCATTTGCCCCTTTCTCTGATTTCTACCTAATCAATCGTGTCTTTAGTTCATGTGACACTGGCTTTCCACTTGAACTTACCCAATCAGCAAACCCCCACCATGGGAGTGCATGCCACAGCTTGGTAGAACACATCCTGTCCATGTGCTCAGCACTCCCATGCAGCACTTCAGCCACCTTTGCTGCTCAATGCTCGACAGTAAAGTTTCTGGGAAAAAGAAAATCAGCCTTCCCTCACACAGTCCTTCCACCAAAGTATTAAAAGCTTGCACAGATGTAATCTTCTGTGTGCAAAGCTCTCATCTGCACTGAACATACCTCCATCTGAGGAGAAAGACGTTGTTCCACATCCATGCTTGGCTGTGGCTCAGCACAGCTGCCACTGCACAGTTCACCCCTGCAGCACTGATTTATCCTCCTCAGATTAATGCAACTATTGCAGTGGCTTCAGAGGAGTACTATGAGGGGGCATCTTCAGCTATGAAGAGCAAAATTTCATCTGACAGGCCTCTGTGATCCTACACATGTTCCAAAAGACATCTCTGGGGAACAATGTATCCATACAGTATTCAGGAGGCCACTGGCAAGCCAAAGGAAAGAAGATAACTAGAAGGGCTCTGAAGGATTTCTTGTCTGAAAGTTTTCCACAGACAATCATAGCAAATTCGACCTAAGATGAACTATGTGAGTCAAAACTAGAGAAAAGGGAGGCAGGTTGGGAATTGCAGTGATTTTTGGAGATGTTAAATACAGTAGTTTTGATTAACATGCAAGAAACCAACAATACGCTATTTCTAGAAAATAAAATACTGAAAAAATATTATATAGAGACAAAAACACTGAACCATTTCAGTAGATAAATGAGAAAGAGATATTGTGTAAGAAGACACCACAATCCTGTGTCCAAGACTGGTAAGCTTCATCCTCTAGTAGTACTGGACTTTACTCCCCACATCCACAGTTATCCAGATTGAGAGAACACACATGGATCTGGCCTGGCAACCTAATCCTCTGATAAAGACCAGTGAACTACTTCCCATGAAGCAGAAGGGCATTCTACCTGGGAGAAGCAACTTTGTCTCAAACACACAGGAGTGGAAGATAAAGAATCCTCTCAAGGTGGCTGCACTAAGTGGAAGGACCACAAAACCCAGCAGAGCTGATTTGGGAGGGAAAAGCACTGAAACAGCACTAGCCAGAAGGACCCATAAACTACAGACCTGAACCTTATCAGGCTTTTGAAGGTTTCATATAGTTCAATTGACCTTTAAGAAGCGTTTGACAGGATAACTGAGATAATGTTTTCACAAGCAGAGCCCTAAAAAAAGTCGTTAGTTTTGAATCACTTAAAGATTGGCATGATTATTGGAAAAAATACAAAAGGGACCTGGACTACCAGAAGGATAATATAATACCAGATCTACCATGACTGTGTAACACATATGTCCATAATGCTCTTGTGGAAAAAGTTTCAGAGTGAACGTTAATGTCACATGTAGTTTGACCATAATTTGGCTAAATCTCAGCAAAGTTTATCATGACATTACTTGGAATACAACACGGTTCTACACCATGAATATGTTATAGCTGATATAGCTGATTAGACACTGCAGGGGTCCTAGAACATGCACACTCCATGAAACAGTGGCAGAAAGAATATTTGGTTTGATCCTGCACTCAGGGGCACCAACACAGACCAGAAGTGAATACAGATACATTGATTACCAGAGCTAGAAAGCTCTATCAGACTTTGCAGTTACTGCACTGATCCTGGGAACAAGCAAATGTTGGGAAAATACTTTCTATACAAATTATTACATCTGAGCCTTTAAGATCCTGCTTGACTGTATATAAGCCTGTTTTATGTGATTAAGACATAGCTTTAGGAATATCTCTTTTTCAATGCTGCTATGGCACAAGCAAGAGACGATAACACAAAACAAAGACTTTCCATGCAGTCCTTTTATCCAAACTAGGATTTTCAAATATATCTATGTCTTTTTACCACCCCTCAAAATCTGAGTCCTGATACAATGTTTCTGCAACATGAACTCTGAAGCAGCAGCTACCAGAGGTTTGTTGACAGCTGATTTTTTGGACTTATGCATTTACTGTCATTACAAATCTCATTATCAAGCAGGAAAATACTTTCACTGAGCTTGCAAAGAAGGATAAATTAGGAATTTGAAATATTCTTTGCCTATAAAATACCAAAACACACTATGAGTATTTTATAAAAAGGTGTATCTGAAAGTCCCTCTTACATCCCTCTTATATTTGAGAAATCAAAGGACACTCTCAATGCCCTTGCATCATTCAAAAATCTATAGCAAAGTAGGGTTTTCAGGAAGGCCAGACCTCTCACAGGCATTCCAAGCGAGCGGGACGAATGACACATCAATATGATGCAAGTTCGAATCCAGCTTTATTTTCGGCAGGCTATACAATATATATCTTTTTGAGTCCCGTGCACGCGTTCACGCGTCCATCACGTTGCTATGAATGGTCAGTTCACCCTGTCCACGCGCCCCGAGTAGCCCCCTGATTGGCGGCTTAAAACCCAAATATTTACACCAAGGTCCCTGCTATCACTGTTGGCTCATCCTGCTTTGTGCTGACTCTGCATTCTTGTTCCCACGAGTTCTGTTGTTTATCTTTCTCCTTAACCTCCAACCTCTGCAGAGTTCAGGATTGTCAAGCAGGCTTGTCAAGCAGGCCCCAACACAGACCTGCACCAAAAGTACAGGTATTTTAACCATCATTTACATATTCATAAAGTATTGCTAAGTTGGTGAAGTATCTTACCCCTACATGAATATTGTAGAACTGTGTACAGTGAACATGCTGGAAAGTATCACACACACTTTGCCTAATGCCTTATAAACTTTAAGGGAAGAGTAAGAAGAGGCAACAAGGCAGGAAGAAAACCAAATTCAGCAATAAACCAAAAACATGTTATTACTCACTATGGCCCAGTTGAGCCTCCAGCCCTTTGGTTTTCTGATAGGATGATCAAAAACTGTGCCCAAATTTCTCCAAGAGACAACAGTCATTAGATTAAGTGAGCAGAATGTAATTTTTAAAATTGGACAATTTCTCATGACACTTCTGTTTTCAACAGTCAGCATCCATCCATCCCAAACTCTAGAGATGTTTTATAAGCCACTCAACAGTCAGCACTCACATTTTAACCAAAAAAAATTACTAGTTGGTGGAGCTACCCAACATAGTAACTTACAACAACAGAAGCTGACAGTATTAGAACAGAAAGCAAGAGTGTTTTAAACAAAGTCAGCGGTTTCAGAAGCAGCTATAAAGAACAGGGATATTCTGTTGAAGACTAGAGCAAGACGCCAAGAGTCAGAGAATCCAATAGCAAAGACTAGGCAACACCTGAATAACTAATGAAGATTTCAACTTTAAGTGTAAGCAGACCTATGCAAACTCAGCATGACAAAGCTTCACTGCAATTGATTATTAACAATAAGAAGTATTTAAGAAATCTGCAAGCCATGCTTCCAAATCGGTGTATGCAATTCTATCATTTGGTCACAAATAATTCAGAAATACAGGCTGTGGAAGGCGAATAAATTCTTTGCTAAAACCTACTGACTCACTCTGGACTACAAAAACATGTTCTTCTGTCTTAGACAGCTCAGTCCTGGAGCCCTTTCACACCAGGCTCCCTACAACCAGGTCAGCCCATTTACTCTCTAGGAAGGAGTCCAGCGTACCTTCATGACAACTGGCAATGAGCAAGTGAAAAACAGCCTGACAAACAGAAATTGCTATATTATGAATGCCTTGCACAAACAGTAGAAATGAGTGAATCTATGTCCATAGTAGGTCAGAACCTTGTTCCTGCTGAATATCATAGCAAATCTCACATATTTCCATATCAGCACCTAGATACATCAAAAATGGATAATGCAGTGACAGCCACAGGAGGAACAATATTGTCCCTCATACTGTGTGTGTAGACCTACTAGCACGACCATGAAGTGCTGCCTTAAAGAGAACTGGGATCCCTCACTGGTGTTAAGTGGCAATCTCCAGCTGAGAGCAAGATCACTTTCAAGTTATACCTAGGGTTCAGGGAAGGCATCTGTTAGGTGAAGGCATGTAGTGGTCTGGTACTCTAATCATCAGCTGGAAAATGAACCTCATCTTCCCAACAAGAACATCTGACCCACAGCAAACTACAAACAACACATACTTCTGTCTCCAGACACAGCTCAGTCATATTTTAACAAAAAACACATCTGCATAGTACTGACTAAAGGAGAATATTAAGAAACTTGTGGCTTCCCATGTGCCTATTACAATACCAAAATATGGCTCAAGGCACGGAGTTAAAAGGTTCCTTATAATGGTCCACAGTAGGATCTTTCCTTCTTTTAAACACAAAAATCCTAGCTTAGCCTGCACTGAATGCCCCTGACATAGAGGACTTTCATCTTCTAATAGGCTTATTTACGCAACTGTAAAGGAAGTGTCCATTGCTAAAATCCTGGATTGCATTAATAATTATATAATATTAGCATATTTTTAGATATATCTTATCTTGATTACTCTTTAGATTAAGTGCTGCTGTGCAGCTGCTAACAGGCCCCCTTTGGGGAACAGAGAAATTGAAACACAGGAGTGTCACAGATACTGGCAGTGACTCTATTCCGCAACGGAATTAACAGCAGAAACGCAAAGTCACAGGAATTCTCCAATATCTACTACATTCAAACATTAATGACACGAATATGTAATAGCCTACAACATTTGCCTTGTGCTGTGTTCTGAAGTCCAGTAATCTTTGACAACTACCACTGCGAGCACATTAATTTTTCTTAAGCAGTTACATTCTGGGCTTCTAGGATGAGTCCATAGACTATTTTCTTTATTATTTAATAGTAGAACATGCATGTAGAGAAGTCACTCAATATTTATGGCAATGGCCCAAAAACCCCAAAACAAACAAAACAAAAGAGGTTGCTAGAGAAAAACCTCAACAAATGATAAAAATAAACCATGCATTTTTAGAAATCCGCAATCCGAAGTCACTTCCCAGTCACTTCTGCCTTCAATTAGCTCCTTTCACCTCCTTTTATCGTATTACATTCCTCTGGCTCAACTCCATCATAAGCCTATTCTAAAACTCCTGATCTGCAAAGACCTCACTTTGCTTCTGTGTTCCCCTGCATGATCATCTTCTTCATTTCCCTTTGTGCAATTCCAAACTCAGGCTTGCACCCTTCTTGTACAGCTTCTGCCCTTTCTGCAGCTAAAGCTTTCATCCAGGAATTAAAGGAATCCGATCCGATTTAACACAACTTCCCTCTCTCCAGCTTATGTCTCTCTCTGCTTTTATCTTTATCCAATTCAAAACACAACTACGTTGTTTTACATCAATTCAACTACAGCTTTGTTGTCTACTCCTCTGACTGCACCCTCCCATTCAGGTATCTTTGTTTTTCTAGACATGTTTGTTTGTCCTTCACTCACTGGAGATTCTTCCTGAATGCTTCAGCCTCCTCCAAGAAGTATCCTCCTTAAACTAATCCAGAAGGCCCTTAGTTTTGGGTTGAAATCTCAATTCCAAACCATTTTTTCTAAATCTCATATATAGCTATTCAAAGACTACTAGCAATGGATAGAATAGGGCATGGAGACAGAATGGATTGAATCATAAAACAAAGTAACACATATGAAAATGTTATGGATGCAGAGGGAACCTCTGTTCCCCTACCCTTCATATGCCACTTATCTTGGACTGTTAACTCTTCAGGGCAGGTACGGGTGTCTCTTTGTACAAGAGCAGAATCCAGCATCTTTATGTGACTTTCACCACACACACAAAAGCAACCATAAAAGTTAACTCCATGAAGTCAGTCTGTAACTTTGATAAGCATTCTGGTAGAGATAAGAGTGTTGGAGTTTTTATAGGATGCTAGACTTCAGGAGTCAGGATATTAAATTACTCAACTGCAACAGTTAACACTAACACTACAAAAGTACCTTCCTAAATGCAGCTTCTACAAAACTTCATTTAAGCAAAGTCAGCCATGCTGCTGGTCCATTACCACCGAGCTGACTCAGATTTCTGGGCAAGGGATGCAGTATCCTGCAATTAGGATGTAACCATGCCCTGTGCCAGAATCACAGAAAATCAGTACCGCTCCACTTGGTTTGGCCTGCTCCGCAATTTTCTTCCTCCAATGCACTGCCAGGTACTGTATCCTTCAGTGAGTAACAACCACCAGATATCATGGGAGAGGCTGGAGATATTTTAAGCATCAGAGGGGAAACTTCTTGATCAGGAAGAAAAGTTGCAGTTGCACAAAGAGCTTTACACATTTCCATCAGAGCTTCTCCATATTTACATTGGTTTAGTGACGGGGCTGTTGTGAAATAAATGCATTTAACCCTTTTTAAACCATCTGTCTTACTTTTTTTTCTGCTTGGAGTGATATTCATACTAACAACTTAACTATGTGAGAATGACTTGAAAAGTTTTTATGAGCATAAGATTTGGTGAATAAAAGCTGAGACATTAAGAAAATAAACCCCATTAATTAGCAGTTTCTTCTGTAAGACCGGTATTTTAATCATAATACTAGAGCCAAATGCAACCATTACTATGTTTTAAACAGACATATCACAGTGTTTCAACTTGTGATCGTTTAGGGGCCTTCAAAGAATCCTGAAATGCCTATAGGACTTTTTTTTTTCTTTTTTTTTTAAACAAAGCATTACAGAACTTTAAGAATCCTATTTTATTGTACTATAAATATGGTCTTCACATCTGAAAAATATTTACATAGAATAAGTCACTTTCAGAGGCAAATAAATATGCTATGAAGAGCCTGCTTATTATTTAACTACACAAAAAGAATACAAGCTGTCAGTGCTTATACTTTATAGATTATAAAAAAAGAAATATGAGACAATTTTTTCACTGATTTTGTTACTTAAACACAAAGTAGTCAATTGGAAAAGGAAGAAATGAAGGCCTGCAACTCATCTTGGATGTCAACAGTTGCTTCAAATGCATAAATTTTATGTTCTTCAGTAACAGCAAAGACTCAATGTTTTTTTTTCCTTTAGATGTAACAGCCATGTACCCCCTCAAACATGATCGTTAGTGGTCATGATGAAAATCATTGTATTTTAATACAAATTGGGGTGCGTAATTGTTAAAAGTTAGAAGGATTGGTCTTCATACAACAGAAGTATGTTTTATAACATAAACAGTGCTAGGTTAATGGTTGGACTCGATGATCTTTGGTCTTTCCCAACCTGAACGATTCTATGACTCTATAGAATTTGTAAACATTCCCCGGTTTGGGTAGCAAGCAATGTTTACGTTAAATTGCTATGTTACGTTCGCATGTTATATTTCAAACAATTCCCCTCCGATTTCCAATTTCTATTTATAAAATCACATCTGAGTCCACAGAACACAAACCCACCCTGCCCCACGTTTCAGACAGAAGCTGAAATTAAGCCGCGGCGTTTTAAGTCCCCCTGTCGCAAAGGCACCGCAACTTTCATTTCGGGGCCCCCGGCCGCCGCAAGCAGCGGGCTGTGCCCGCCCGGGCCCCCGCTGACGACCGGGGGAGGGCAATGCCAGGCACGGGGACCATCTTAACTAATTCGGGCGCCCGCTGCGGTAGGACTGGCATTCCCAGCGCTTCTGCGGGAAATCGAGCAGCGCATCTCCCCGAGCATCGCAGTGCACTGAGCGTTATCCTTTAGCGGTACAAACACCCTTGCGGAGGGTGCGGCGAGGCTCCTCCGCACCGCCGTCCCTGCCGCGCCGGGCGCGGGCCCCTCTCCCCCGGCTCCCCCGGCCGTGCCCGGGCCCCTCTCCCCCGGTCCCCCTGCCGTGCCCGGGCTGCCCGCGGCTCCCCCGCCCGGCTCTCACCTGTGTCCGCGCCGCCTCGCTCCGCACCCGTGTGCTCAGCGCCGGCCACCGCGCCCCGCCGCCGCCTTCGCCGGAGACCAGCCGCAGGGGCCTGATGCTCTCCCGCTCCGCGAAGCGGCTCTCGCCCCGCCGCCCCGCTGCCGCCGGCTCGGAGCCTCCTGGGCAGGGGAGAGGCACCGTCACCCGGCTGCGCCCTCGCCCCCAGCGCAGGCTGTTGCGGGGGCTCCGTTTCCAGGGGGCTCCGCAGCAGCCTCGGCGCACCGTCCCCCCCTCCCCGCCGCCCCCGCCGCCCCCGCTCCGAGAGCGGCAGCGCTGCCCCGCGGCTCACCTGGGGCAGCCGGCAGGGCGCAGAGCGCCAGGGAGAGGAGGCAGGCGGCAGCCCGCATGGCGCTGCCCGCCGCCCCGCTCGCCGCCGTGTGCCGCCCCGGCTGCCGCCGCCGAGAGCCGCCGGCTCCGCGCCTGCACGGGCGGGGGGGCTGCGGGGCCGCGGGGCCGGGGCTGCTGAGCTCCGCCCCGCCGCCGCGCCGAGCCCCCTGCCAACGAAGGAGATGGCGAGAGCCGCCGAGCCTCCCCGCAGAGCCCGCTTGGAAGAGGGAAGTGCTGGGAAATGTAGTCGTTCGCCGGGTGTGAGGGAGCGGGGCGAGATCGCGGGGGAAGCCCCGGAGTGCGGGGAGCGCTGCAGGGATTCCGCAGCTCCCGCCCCGCGGGGCCGCCTCGCTACCGCACCGCCCCGGTTCCGCACTGCCCCGGGGTAAGGGAACCCCCACTGCAGAACTTGCCTCCGCTGGCAGCCCCACCTGCGGGTGAAGACGGGGGGGTCTCTGGGGGCACAGGCGGAGCATTTTCCCCCCCGCCCCCCCCTTTGGCCGTACTGCGGCCAGCCCCCTCCCCTTACGTGTTCATTTTCAGAGTAAACCTTCATTTCCTCATCTGTGACCTTTTTTCTTCCTTTCTTAAATTTCTACTCCCTCCCCGCTTTCATCACTGGACTAACAAAGAGAGAAGAAAAGGATTACAACGCAGCATCGTTTCTTTCACGCTACAACACGCTCTCCTGGACTAAGGAAGAGGCAGAAGTGTCAAGGAGTCTCCACGACGTCTGTTCCCCGAAACGCGAGGATTATTTTGCCTCAGCGGACGGATGGCTGCATCTGCAACCCAATTCTACACTCCCACCTACCGGGAAGCTGAGGGCAGCAGTGCTGCCTCTCGGTACTGCGTATCTCACCTTTCTTAATTAACTACGTTTCTTTCTGAAAATGGGACAAGGGTGGCTATTGCCTAAAGCGTTCCTTCCTCCGCCGTTTTCCGAAGGGGCGATAGCAGAACTGCCATGGCGCGCAGTTGAAGGGATTGGAAAGAGGAGGGGCAGATGCAGCTCGATACCGACCCAGGCAAGAGAATACGAGGTCAAACTACCCACTGCAAGGCTTGTACCAGTTGTAAGCACATAATAAAGGAGGAGGTGGCATCACGGTAAATGGTACTGAAAGCTGCTGCTCGTTGTAGACTCGAAGTTTAAAAGAATAAACAAACAAAATATTTCTTTTCATAATCTTAAAACCGTTATGCGGTTGCATATATTAATTGTATTGCTTGCACTGACAACAGCCAGAACACCCGGCACCTCCATTTCTGCTCTTGGGAGCGTTTCTGCCTGCCGGGGTGCCTTCCACGGGCTCCTCACTGGAGGGACCGCACTCCAGGCACAGCTTGGCTGCGGCCACCCGCCCCTCCCAGAGCTACCCGAAGGGGAAGGTCGGGGCTCCTGACAAGATTTCTCAGTAGGTCTTACCTTACTTACACGGATCATCTATTAAAAGAAGCCATTAGAGGACAGAAGAAGGAAATTCAGTTTCTCACAATTTGTTTCCATGATATGAAAACAGACAAAATGACAGTCCAACAAGCTGAGGATAGGAGCACAGTATTGCATCTGGAAATACATATTAACTTGGAGGAAAACGTTGCTAATAAGTTTTGTGCTGTAAAGTTTACACTACACTCATACACTACAAGCAAGATATATCCATGAAATCCTCAAGCAGTTACTGAAATTGTGCACAATTAGCTTATAACTCTGCTGTGGGCTGTCAAAAGGAGCATGGGTAGGGTGGGATATAGGCTTCGATATGGACTGGGATATGGACTGAGATAGAGACCGAGATATGGACTGGAATATTGACTGGGATATGGACTGGGATATGCACCGGGATATGAAACTGGATATGGACTGGGATATGGATTGGGATATGGTCCGGACTATGGACCGGGATATGGACCTGGATAAGGACTGGAATATAGACTGGGATATGGACAAGGATATAGACTGGGATATGGACTGGGATATGGACTGGGATATAGATTGGGATATGGACTAGGATATAGACATTGATATGGACTGGGATATGGACGGGGATATAGACAGGGATATAGACTGGGATATGGACCGGGATATGGACTGGGATATGGACCAGAATATGGACTGGGATATGGACTGGGATATAGATTGGGATATGGACTGGGATATAGACCCGGATATGGACTGGGATATGGACGGGGATATGAACCTGGATACGGATTGGGATATGAACCGGAATATGGACCGGGATATTGACCTGGATATGGACTGGGATATTGACCTGGATATGGACTGGAAAATAGAATGGGATATGGACGGGGATATGGACTGTGATATGGACTGGGATATGGACTGGGATATGGACTGAGATACGGAATGTGATATGGACTGGGATATGGACTGAGATATGGACTGTGATATGGACTGGGATATGGACTGGGATATGGACCGGGATATGGACCGGGATATGGACTGGGATATAGATTGGGATATGGATTGTGATACGGACTGGGATATGGATTGGGATATGGACTGGGATATGGACTGGGATACACTATGGGAAATGGACTGGGATATGGACCATGATATGAACTGGGATATAGACTGGGATATGGAACGGGATATAGACTGGAATATGGACTGGGATATGGACCGGGATATTGATCGGGATATGGACTGGGATATGGACCTGGATATCGACCGGGATATGGTCTGGGATATAGACCAGGATATGGACCAGGATATGGACCGTGATATGCACTGGGATATGGATTGGGATATGGACCGGGACATGGACCGGGATATGGACCCGGATACGGACTGGGATATGGACTGGGATATGGACTGGGATATGGACCGGATTATGGAATGGGAGATGGACCGGGATATGGACCGGGATATGGATTGGGATATGGATTGGGATACGGACTGGGATATGGATTGGGATGTGGACTGGGATATGGACTGGGATATAGACTGGGATATGGTCCGGATATGGACTGGGATATAGACCAGGATATGGACCGGGATATGGATTGGGATATGGATTGGGATATGGACGAGGATATAGACCAGGATATGGACTGGAATATGGATCGGGATATGGACTGTTATATGAACTGGGATATGGACTGGGATATGGACGCGGATATGGACCGGGATATGGACTGTTATATGGACCGTGATATGGACTGGGATATGGACTGTGATATAGATTAGGATATGGACTGGGATATGGACTGGGATATGGACTGGGATATCGCCTGGGATTTGGACCGGGATATTGACCGGGATATAGACAGGGATATGGACTGGGATATCGCCTGGGATTTGGACCGGGATATTGACCGGGATATAGACTGGGATATGGACTGGGATATGGACTGGGATATGGACCTAGATATGGACCGAGATATGGACCGGGATATAAACTGAGATATGGACCGGGATATGGACTGGGATATGGACTGGGATATGGACCGGGATATGGACTGGGATATGGACTGGAATATAGTTTGGGATATGGACTGGGATATAGACCCGGATATGGACTGGGATATGCACCGGGATATGAAACTGGATATGGACTGGGATATGGATTGGGATATGGTCCGGACTATGGACCGGGATATGGACCTGGATAAGGACTGGAATATAGACTGGGATATGGACAAGGATATAGACTGGGATATGGACTGGGATATGGACTGGGATATAGATTGGGATATGGACTAGGATATAGACATTGATATGGACTGGGATATGGACGGGGATATAGACAGGGATATAGACTGGGATATGGACCGGGATATGGACTGGGATATGGACCAGAATATGGACTGGGATATGGACTGGGATATAGATTGGGATATGGACTGGGATATAGACCCGGATATGGACTGGGATATGGACGGGGATATGAACCTGGATACGGATTGGGATATGAACCGGAATATGGACCGGGATATTGACCTGGATATGGACTGGGATATTGACCTGGATATGGACTGGAAAATAGAATGGGATATGGACGGGGATATGGACTGTGATATGGACTGGGATATGGACTGGGATATGGACTGAGATACGGAATGTGATATGGACTGGGATATGGACTGAGATATGGACTGTGATATGGACTGGGATATGGACTGGGATATGGACCGGGATATGGACCGGGATATGGACTGGGATATAGATTGGGATATGGATTGTGATACGGACTGGGATATGGATTGGGATATGGACTGGGATATGGACTGGGATACACTATGGGAAATGGACTGGGATATGGACCATGATATGAACTGGGATATAGACTGGGATATGGAACGGGATATAGACTGGAATATGGACTGGGATATGGACCGGGATATTGATCGGGATATGGACTGGGATATGGACCTGGATATCGACCGGGATATGGTCTGGGATATAGACCAGGATATGGACCAGGATATGGACCGTGATATGCACTGGGATATGGATTGGGATATGGACCGGGACATGGACCGGGATATGGACCCGGATACGGACTGGGATATGGACTGGGATATGGACTGGGATATGGACCGGATTATGGAATGGGAGATGGACCGGGATATGGACCGGGATATGGATTGGGATATGGATTGGGATACGGACTGGGATATGGATTGGGATGTGGACTGGGATATGGACTGGGATATAGACTGGGATATGGTCCGGATATGGACTGGGATATAGACCAGGATATGGACCGGGATATGGATTGGGATATGGATTGGGATATGGACGAGGATATAGACCAGGATATGGACTGGAATATGGATCGGGATATGGACTGTTATATGAACTGGGATATGGACTGGGATATGGACGCGGATATGGACCGGGATATGGACTGTTATATGGACCGTGATATGGACTGGGATATGGACTGTGATATAGATTAGGATATGGACTGGGATATGGACTGGGATATGGACTGGGATATCGCCTGGGATTTGGACCGGGATATTGACCGGGATATAGACTGGGATATGGACTGGGATATCGCCTGGGATTTGGACCGGGATATTGACCGGGATATAGACTGGGATATGGACTGGGATATGGACTGGGATATGGACCTAGATATGGACCGAGATATGGACCGGGATATAAACTGAGATATGGACCGGGATATGGACTGGGATATGGACTGGGATATGGACCGGGATATGGACTGGGATATGGATTGGGATATGGATTGGGATACGGACTGCGATATGGATCGGGATGTGGACTGGGATATGGACTGGGATATAGACTGGGATATGGTCCGGATATGGACTGGGATATACACCAGGATATGGACCGGGATATGGATTGGGATATGGATTGGGATATGGATTGGGATATGGACGAGGATATAGACCAGGATATGGACTAGGATATGGATCGGGATATGGACTGTTATATGAACTGGGATATGGACCAGGATATGAACTGGGATATAGACCGGGATAGGGACAGGGATATGGACTAGGATATGGCCTGGGATATGGACTGGGATATGGACTGGGATATGGATTAGGATATAGATTAGGATATGGACTGGGATATGGACTGGGATATGGACTGGGATATGGCCTGGGATTTGGACCGGGATATGGACTGGGATATAGATTGGGATATGGATTGTGATACGGACTGGGATATGGATTGGGATATGGACTGGGATATGGACTGGGATACACTATGGGAAATGGACTGGGATATGGACCGTGATATGAACTGGGATATAGATTGGGATATGGACCGGGATATAGACTGGAATATGGACTGGGATATGGACCGGGATATTGATCAGGATATGGACTGGGATATGGACCTGGATATCGACCGGGATATGGTCTGGGATATAGACGAGGATATGGACCAGGATATGGACCGTGATATGCACTGGGATATGGATTGGGATATGGACCGGGACATGGACCGGGATATGGACCCGGATACGGACTGGGATATGGACTGGGATATGGACCGGATTATGGAATGGGATATGGACCGGGATATGGATCGGGATATGGACCGGGATATGGATTGGGATATGGATTGGGATACGGACTGGGATATGGATTGGGATACGGACTGGGATATGGATTGGGATGTGGACTGGGATATGGACTGGGATATATACTGGGATATGGTCCGGATATGGACTGGGATATAGACCAGGATATGGACCGGGATATGGATTGGGATATGGACTAGGATATAGACCAGGATATGGACTGGGATATGGATCGGGATATGGACTGTTATATAAACTGGGATATGGACTGGGATATGGACGCGGATATGGACCGGGATATGGACTGTTATGTGGACCGTGATATGGACTGGGATATGGACTGGGATATAGATTAGGATACGGACTGGCATATGGACTGGGATATGGACTGGGATATCGCCTGGGATTTGGACCGGGATATTGACTGGGATATAGACTGGGATATGGACTGGGATATGGACCTAGATATGGACCAGGATATAAACTGAGATATGGACCGGGATATGGACTGGGATATGGACTGGGATATGGACCGGGATATGGACGCGGATATGGACCGGGATATGGATTGGGATACAGACTGGGATATGGATCGGGATGTGGACTGGGATATGGACTGGGATATAGACTGGGATATGGTCCGGATATGGACTGGGATATACACCAGGATATGGACCGGGATATGGATTGGGATATGGATTGGGATATGGACGAGGATATAGACCAGGATATGGACAAGGATATGGATTGGGATATGGACTGGGATATGGACTTGGATATGGACAAGGATATGGATTGGGATATGGACTGGGATATGGACTTGGATATGGACTTGGATATGGACTGGGATATGGACTGGGATATGGATTAGGATATAGATTAGGATATGGACTGGGATATGGCCTGGGATTTGGACCGGGATATGGACTGGGATATAGATTGGGATATTGACCGGAATATGGACTGGGAAATGGACCGGGATATGGACTTGGATATGGACTGGGATATGGATTGGGATATGGACTGGGATATGGACTGGGATATGGACCGGGATATGGACTTGGATATGGATTGGGATATGGACTGGGATATGGAACGGGATATAGATAGGGATTTGGATTGTATACACACCGGGATATGGATTGGTATATGGACTGGGATGTGGACCGGGATATTGACCGGGATATGAACTAGGATATGGACTGGGATATGGACGCGGATATGGACCGGGATATGGACTGTTATATGGACTGGGATATGGACTGGAATATGGACTGGGATGTCGCCTGGGATTTGGACCGGGATATTGACTGGGATATAGACTGGGATATGGACTAGGATATGGACTGGGATATGGACCTAGATATGGACCGAGATATGGACCGGGATATGGACCGGGATATAAACTGAGATATGGACCCTGATATGGACTGGGATATGGACCGGGATATGGACCGGGATATGAAAAGGGATATGGACCGGGATATGAAAAGGGATATGGACCGGGATATGGACTGGGATATAGACGGGGATATGGACTGGGAAATGGACCGGGATAGGGAGTTGGATATTGATTGGGGTATGGACCATAAAATGGACTGGGATTTGGACTGGGATATAGATTGGGATATGGACCGGGATACGGACTGGGATATGGACTGGGATATGGAGCGGGATAGGGACCGGGATATGGATTGGGATATGGACTGGGTTATGGGCTGGGTTATGGACTGGGATATGGACCGGGAAATGGATTGGGATATGGATAAGGATATGGACTGGGATATGAACTGGGATATAGATTGGGATATTTATTGGGATATAGACTGGGTTATGGACTGGCATATGGACTGGGAAATGGACGCAGAAATAGACTGGGATATGGACTGGGATATGGACTGGGAAATGGACGCAGATATGGACTGGGATATGGACTGGATTATGGACTGGGATATGGACGCGGATATGGACCGAGATATGGACTGTGATATGGAACGGGATATGGACCGTGATACGGACAGTGATATGAACTTGGATATGGACTGGAATATGGACTGGTATATGGACCAGGATATGGACTGGGATATTGCCTGGGATATAGATTGGGATATGGACTAGGATACAGACTTGGATATGGACTGGGATATAGACTGGGATATGGACTGGGATATAGACCAGAATATGGATTGTGATACGGACTGGGATATGGAGCGGCATATGGAACGGGATATGTACTGGTATAAAGACCAGGATATGGACCGGGTTATGGACTGGGATATAGATTGGGCTATGGATTGGGATACGGACTGGGATATGGACCAGGATACCAACTGGGATATGGACCGGGAAATGGACTGGCATATGGATCAGGATATGGACCGTGATATGGACTGGGATATGGATTGGGATATGGACCGGGATATGGGCTGGGATATGGACTGGGATAGAGATTGTGATATGGATTGGGATATGGATTGGGATACAAACTGGGATATGGATTGCGATATGGAGTGGGATATACACTGGGATATGGACCGGGATATGGACTGGGAAATGAACTGGCATATAGACCAGGATATGGACCGTGATATGGACTGGGATATAGATTGGGATATGGATTCGGATATGGACTGCGATATGGACCGGGATATGGACTGGCTTATGGACCGGGATATAGACCGGGATATTGAATGAAATATGGACCGGGATATGGACGGGGATATGGACCTTGACATGGACTGGGATATAGACTGGGATATGGACTGGGATATGGTTTGGGATATAGACTTGGATATGGACTTGGATATGGACTGGGATATAGACTGGGATATGTACTGGGATGTAGATTCGGGTATGGACTGGAATATAGACCGGGATATGGACCGGGATATGGACTGGGATATAGATTGGGATATGGACTGTGATATGGATCGGGATATGGACTGCGATATGGACAGGGTTATGGATTGGGATATGGATCCTGATATGGACCAGGATATGGTCGGGGATATGGATTATTCCCACTATATCCCGGTCCATATCCCCGTCCATATCCCAGTCTATATCTGCCCTATTGCCCTGTCCCAGTGCCCCCTTTCCCTGCCCCTTTGCCTGCCCTGTTCCCCCCCATTATTCCCTTTCCCTGCCCCATTGCCTTCCCTGTTCCCCCCCATTATCCCCTTTTCCTTCCCCATTGCCTGCTCTGTTCCACCCCATTATCCCATTTCCAGCGCAATTGACTGCCCTGTCTCCCCCCCCAGTGCCCCATTATCCTCTTTCCCAGCCCCATTGCCCTATCCCAGTGCCCACCCCGAGCCCGGGGTACCCCGTGCCCATTTTCCTGCCCTGTTTCCCCCCATTACCTCTTTTCCCAGCCCCATATCCCAGTCCATATCCCAGTCCATATCCTATTCCATATCCCCGTCCATATCCTGATCCATATCCCAATCCATAACCCTGTCCATATCGCAATCCATATCCCAGTCCATATCACAGTCTATATCCCAATCTATATCCCAGTCCATATCCCAGTACATATCCCAGTCTATATCCCAGTCCATATCCCAGTACATATCCCAGTCTATATCCCAGTCCATATCCAAGTCTCTATCCCAAACCATATCCAAGTCTATATCCCAAACCATATCCCAGTCCATATCCCAGTCTATATCGCAGTCCATGTCAAGGTCCATATCCCCGTCCATATCCCGGTCCATATTTCATTCAATATCCCGGTCTATATCCCGGTCCATATCCGAGTCCATATCCCGGTCTGTATCCCAGTCCATATCCCAGTCCATATCGGAATCCATATACCAGTCCATATCCCAGTCCATATCCTGGTCTATATCCCAGTCCATATCCCAATCTACATCCCAGTCCATAACCCAGTCCATATCCCAGTCCATATCCCGGTCTATAACCCGGTCCATATACCAGTCCATATCCCAGTCCATATCCCGATCCATATCCCAGTCCATATCCCAGTCCATATCCCAATCTATATCCCAGTCCATATCCCAGTCCATATCCTGGTCTATATCCCAGTCCATATCCCAATCTACATCCCAGTCCATAACCCAGTCCATATCCCAGTCCATATCCCGGTCTATAACCCAGTCCATACCCCACTCCATATCCCAGTCCATATCCCAGTCCATATCCCAGTCCATACCCCAGTCCATACCCCAGTCCATATCCCAGTCCATATCCCAGTCCATATCCCGATCCATATCCCGGTCTATATCCCAGTCCATATCCCTGTCTGTATCCCGGTCCATATCCCAGTCCATTTCCCAGTCCATATCCCGGTCCATATTTCAGTCAATATCCCGGTCCATATCCCGGTCCATATCCCGGTCCATATCCCGGTCCATATCCCGGTCCATATCCCGGTCCATATCCCGGTCCATATCCCGGTCCATATCCCAGTCCATATCCCGGTCCATATCTCGGTCCATATCTAGGTCCATATACCAGTACATATTCCAGTCTATATCCCAGTCAATATCCCGGTCCAAATCCCAGGCGATATCCCAGTCCATATACCAGTTCATATCACAGTCCATATCCCAGTCCATATCCTAATCTATATCCCAGTCCATATCACAGTTCATATAACAGTCCATATCCCAGTCCATATCCCAGTTCATATCCCAGTCCATATCCCAGTCCACATCCCAGTCCATATACCAATCCATACCCTAGTGTGTATACAATCCATATCCCTATCTATATCCCGGTCCATATCCCAGTCCATATCCCAGTCCATATCCCAGTCCATATCCCAGTCCATATCCCAATCCATATCCCGGTCCATTTCCCAGTCCATATTCCGGTCCATATCCCAATCTTTATCCCAGTCCATATTCCGGTCCAAATCCCAGGCCATATCCCAGTCCATATCCCAGTCCATATCCCAGTGTCGGGGTTGTGAACTAACTTGCCTCTCATTGGTTTCTGTGTTGCCATAGTTATTATATTGTCTCTTTGGATTGGCTAGTTGAATGGCCAATCCAGTCCTTCCCCCGCAGCCTTTATAAGCTGCGGGAGATTTGAATAAAGCTCTCTTTGTCTGCTCTCCGCTGCTGGACTCCCTGTGTGCTGTGTGGTCTCTGTCTCCTGGTCTAAGGGCCTACGCCGCCCGTCCCTGCCACGAGGGACGGGCGGCTGGGGTAGGGGTGTCCTCAGCCCTGGAAACCTTCACCGAGCAGCCGGCAGGACAGGAGGACCCCCAAGGAACCCCCAAAGAACCGCAACAGATGGCACCCAACGTGAACGAACTCCGCCCACGAAATCGGTAAAGACTTTCCATTTATACTTTAAAATATAAACGGTGGAAGCAATAAGGGCCCGCTCCCCCTCCCCCAGCAACTAATCCTGTCTCTGTGTTGCCGGGGAGAACAGCCATTTTAAAAAAGCAGTGCCTTTTCTGCCCGAGTGCCCAAAAATTGGACTGTGCAAAAGTGCGGACTCCGGGGGGCAGAGGGGCGAGGGAACTGCACGCAGGCAGTTTAGCATCGGCACAGCGGCAGTGGCTGTGATATGCCACGGCAATGCTGAGAGCGCAGCGTGGTGTGAGCTTGCGGTAGCAGCGCGAACTGCAAGTAAAACGTGTGTTCAACATGGAGAAACAACATTTTCAAAGTCCGCGCCGCCGCCGAACGGAAAAAGCAGAGCAAAACCTGAGAAAGGAAGGAGCGTTTTTTAAAGGCAAGCCAGCCGCCGCTGCCGGAGTGTGTCTGCCCCACGCCGCCCGCCAACTCGCCCCCATCGGCCTCGGCCCCGCCTCTGCAGCCGCCCCGACCGGCCACGCCGCCGCCCGGACCACGCGCCTCTGGCTCCATACACCGAGAGCGAGCACCGAGGGACCTCCCACCTCCAGCCATGCGGCCGACCCGTCCGCCCAGCCCCCAAACCTTTTCCCTCAACTTTTTTTTCTTTGTTACAGTTTGTCTTCAGAGTAGCAAAACCGTTTTTTTCTCCCGTACTGTTCATATGCTAATTACCACGTTGTTTCACTTTTGTTTGTCTCTCCCGAGTACTCCAGGAGCAGCACGACATTGATAACCCTGCGGCATCTCCCCACCCCCCCCAACCCAACGCCCCTTTCAAAAAAAAAAAAAAAAAAAAAAAAAAAAAAAAAAAAAAAAAAAAAAGCAGCAAAGACAGATTACCTTGCAGTTTTAAGCACATATTTTCCTTAATAATACCTATTTGCTCTGATAACGGGAAATGGATGTATTACCTCCAACCTATAGCAATGTTATAATTTTTAGTTAATCAAACTTCAATGGTAAATATTACGATTTAATTTTCCCTTGTTAATAACAAATTCACATACTTGTTCCTTATTATTAATTTAGAAATCTACACACATTCAATACACTCAAAAGTAAAGTTGAAGAGTAGAGATCCAGTAAAAGTAAAAGCTAGAGTTCTCCTTTCCCTATCCTTTCGGCGTCCACAAATCGGCCTGTTTTAGGCATCGCTGTTATGTTTCTATGAAGAAGCAGGCAGCATCAGCACAGACGCTATGTCTGTGTCGGGTGGATGCCCCCTTCCCTGTCCTTTCAGCGTCCGCAAATCGGCCTGTGTTAGGCACCGCTGTTATGTTTCTTCTATGAAGAAGCAGGCAGCATCAGCACAGACGCTATGTCTGTGTCGGGTGGACGCTCCCTTCCCTGTCCCTTCAGCGTTTGTCAAATGGGCCTGGAATAGGCATTTGTTGTCCTGCTTCTGTGAAGGAGGGGTCAGCAGCAGCACAGGAGCTACTTCTGTGTCGGGCAAACGCCCGGAATCTTAGCGTTTTCCGGGTGTCACAAACTCAGAAGGGAGTTTGTGGGACATCCGTCAACCCTAGCTTCAGTCCGGAGAAGCTAGGGGAGCAGATTCCGGCATATTCCTTTATCCCTCTTACCCAAACAGACTCAGGTAAAATTTAATTTGGAGATTTATCTTTTTATAATAGGAACATAAATTTTAAAATTATCTGCTTTCCCAAGTTCAATAAAAATCATCATACTCGCTTTCTCATTTTTATATCAACCTTTACCCCACGTTTCAACTGGAAAGCCTTCATTGTTAAATCGCATTAAAATTACAAATGTTGTCTTTATTAGAAATAAGAAAGGGTGAATTGTCGGGGTTGTGAACTAACTTGCCTCTCATTGGTTTCTGTGTTGCCATAGTTATTATACTGTCTCTTTGGATTGGCTAGTTGAATGGCCAATCCAGTCCTCCCCCCGCAGCCTTTATAAGCTGCGGGAGATTTGAATAAAGCTCTCTTTGTCTGCTCTCCGCTGCTGGAGCCCCTGCGTGCTGTGTGGTCTCTGTCTCCTGGCCTAAGGGCCTACGCCGCCCGTCCCTGCCACGAGGGACGGGCGGCGGGGGTAGGGGTGTCCTCAGCCCTGGAAACCTTCACCGAGCAGCCGGCAGGACGGGAGGACCCCCCAAGGAACCCCCAAAGAACCGCAACATCCCAGTCCATATCCCGGTCCATATCACAGTACATATCCTGGTCCATATCCCAGTCCATATCCCGGTCCATATAACAGTCCATATCCAAGTCCATATCCCGGTCCATATCCCAGTCCATATCCTGGTCCATATCCTGGTCTATATCCCAGTCCAAATCCGGGTCCATATCACGGTCCATATCCCAGTCCATATCCCACTCCATATCCCGGTCCATATCCCAGTCCA
The DNA here is from genome assembly GCA_038380795.1 of Pyrocephalus nanus. Taxonomy (NCBI): domain Eukaryota; kingdom Metazoa; phylum Chordata; class Aves; order Passeriformes; family Tyrannidae; genus Pyrocephalus; species Pyrocephalus nanus. The sequence goes on from CM076266.1 coordinate 50,331,268, forward strand.
TATCCTGGTCCATATCCTGGTCCATATCCCGGTCCATATACCAGTCCATATCCTAATCTATATCCCAGTCCATATCCCGGTCCATATAACAGTCCATATCCCAGTCCATATCCCGGTCCATATATCGGTCTATATCCCAGTCCATATCCCAGTCCATATCCTAATCTATATACCAGCCCATATCCCAGTCCATATCCCGGTCCATATCCTGGTCCATATCCCAGTCCATATCCCGGTCTGTATCGCGGTCCATATCCCGGTCAATAAACCATTCCATATCCCAGTCCATATTCCAGTCCATATCCCAGGCCATATCTCGGTCCATATCAAGGTCCATATAACAGTCCATATCCCAGTCCATATGCCAGTCCATATAACAGTCAATATCCCAGTCCATATCCCAATCTATATCCCAGTCCATATCCCGGTCCATATCCCGGTCCATATCCCGGTCCATATCCCGGTCCATATAACAGTCCATATCCCGGTCCATATCCCAGTCTATATCCCGGTCCATATCCCGGTCCATATCCCGGTCCATATCCCAGTCTGTATCCCGGACCATATCCCAGTTCATATAACAGTCCATATCCCAGTCCATATTCCGGTCCATATCCCAGGCCATATCCCGGTCCATATCCCAATCTATGTCCCAGTCCATATCCCAGTCCATATCCCACTCCATATCCCGGTCCATATCCCAGTCCATATCCTGGTCCATATCCTGGTCCATATCCCGGTCCATATACCAGTCCATATCCTAATCTATATCCCAGTCCATATCCCGGTCCATATAACAGTCCATATCCCAGTCCATATTACGGTCCATATATCGGTCTATATCCCAGTCCATATCCCAGTCCATATCCCAGTCCATATCCTAATCTATATACCAGCCCATATCCCAGTCCATATCCCGGTCCATATCCTGGTCCATATCCCAGTCCATATCCCGGTCTGTATCGCGGTCCATATCCCGGTCAATAAACCATTCCATATCCCAGTCCATATTCCAGTCCATATCCCAGGCCATATCTCGGTCCATATCAAGGTCCATATAACAGTCCATATCCCAGTCCATATGCCAGTCCATATAAAAGTCAATATCCCAGTCCATATCCCAATCTATATCCCAGTCCATATCCCGGTCCATATCCCGGTCCATATCCCGGTCCATATAACAGTCCATATCCCGGTCCATATCCCAGTCTATATCCCGGTCCATATCCCGGTCCATATCCCAGTCCATATCCCAGTCTGTATCCCGGACCATATCCCAGTTCATATAACAGTCCATATCCCAGTCCATATTCCGGTCCATATAACAGTCCATATCCCGGTCCATATCCCAATCTATGTCCCAGTCCATATCCCAGTCCATATCCCGGTCCATATCCCAGTCCATATCCTGGTCCATATCCTGGTCCATATCCCAGTCCAAATCCGGGTCCATATCCCAGTCAATATACCAGTCCATATCCCGGTCCATATCCCAGTCCATATCCCAGTCCATATCCTGGTCGATATCCCGGTCCATATACAAGTCCATATCCTAATCTATATCCCAGTCCATATCCCGGTCCATATAACAGTCCATATCCCAGTCCATATCCCGGTCCATATAACAGTCCATATCCCAGTCCATATTCCGGTCCATATATCGGTCCATATCCCAGTCCATATTCCGGTCCATATACCAGTCTATATCCTAATATATATACCAGTCCATATCCCAGTCCATATCCCGGTCCATATCCTGGTCCATATCCCAGTCCATATCCCGGTCTGTATCGCGGTCCATATCCCGGTCAAAAAACCAGTCTATATCCCAGTACATATTCCAGTCCATATCCCAGGCCATATCCCGGTCCATATCCCGGTCCATATCCCAGTCCATATCCCAGTCCATATCAAGGTCCATATAACAGTCCATATCCCAGTCCATATGCCAGTCCATATAACAGTCAATATCCCAGTCCATATCCCAATCTATATCCCAGTCCATATCCCGGTCCATATCCCGGTCCATATCCCAGTCCATATCCCAGTCCATATCCCAGTCTGTAACCCGGACCATATCCCAGTTCATATAACAGTCCATATCCCAGTCCATATTCCGGTCCATATCCCAGGCCATATCCCGGTCCATATCCCAATCTATATCCCAGTCCATATCCCAGTCCATATCCCGGTCCATATCCCGGTCCATATCCCGGTCCATATCCCGGTCCATATAACAGTCCATATCCCGGTCCATATCCCGGTCCATATCCCGGTCCATATCCTGGTCTTTATCCCAGTCCATATCCGGGTCTATATCACGGTCCATATCCCAGTCCATATCCCGGTCCATAACTCGATTTATATCCCAGTCCATATCCCGGTCCATATCTCAGTCCATATCCTGGTCCATATCCCAGTCCATATACCAGTCCATATCCTAATCTATATCCCAGTCCATATCCCGGTCCATATCCTGGTCCATATCCCGGTCCATATCCCGGTCCATATCCCGGTCCATATCTCGGTCCATATCTCGGTCCATATAACAGTCCATATCCCAGTCCATATTCCGGTCCATATAACAGTCCATATCGCAGTCCATATCCTAATCTATATCCCAGTCCATATCCCGGTCCATATCCCAGTCTATATCCCGGTCCATATCCCGGTTCATATAACAGTCCATATCCCAATCCATATTCCGGTCCATATCGTGGTCCATATCCCAGTCCGTATACCAGTCTATATCCTAATCTATATGCCAGTACATTTCCCAGTGCATATCCCGGTCCATATCCCAGTCCATATCCTAATCTATATCACAGTCCATATCCCAGTCCATATCATGGTCCATATCCCAGTCCATATCCCAGTCCATATCCCAGTCCATATCCCAGTCCATATCCCAGTCCATATAACAGTCCATATCCCGGTCCATATCTCGGTCCATATCCTGGTCCATATCCCAATCCATATATCAGTCTATATCCTAATCTATATCCCAGTCTATATCCCGGTCCATATCCCGGTCCATATTCCAGTCCATATCCCAGGCCATATCCCGGTCCATATCCCGGTCCATACCCCGGTCCATATCCCGGTCCATATCCCGGTTTATATAACAGTCCATATCCCAGTCCATACCTTGGTCCAAATCCCAGCCCATATCCCAGTCCATATCCCGGTCCATATCCCGGTCCATATAACAGTCCATATCCCAGTCCATATCCTAATCTATATCCCAGTCCATATCCCAGTCCATATCCCAGTCCATATCCCAGTCCATATCCCAGTCCATATAACAGTCCATATAACAGTCCATATAACAGTCCATATAACAGTCCATATAACAGTCCATATAACAGTCCATATAACAGTCCATATAACAGTCCATATTCCAGTCCATATCCAAGTCCATATCCCAGTCCATATACCAGTTTATATCCAAATCTATATCCCAGTACATATCCCAGTGCATATCCCAGTCCATATCCCGGTCCATATCTCGGTCCATATAACAGTCCATATAACAGTCCATATCCCGGTCCATATAACAGTCCATATCCCAGTCCATATCCCGGTCCATATAACAGTCTATATCCCAGTCCATATAACAGTCCATATACCAGTCCATATCCTAATATATATCACAATCCATATCCCAGTCCATATCATGGTCCATATCCCAGTCCATATAACAGTCCATATAACAGTCCATATCCCGGTCCATATAACAGTCCATATCGCAGTCCATATTCCGGTCCATATCTCGGTCCATATACAGTCCATATCCCAGTTCATATACCAGTCTATATCATAATCTATATCCCAGTCCATGTCCCGGTCCATATCTCGGTCCATATCCCAGTCCATATCACAGTCCATATGCCGGTCCATATGCCGGTCCATATGCCGGTCCATATAACAGTCCATATCCCAGTCCATATCCCAGTCCATATCCCGGTCCATATCCCGGTCCATATGCCGGGTCTATATCCCAGTCCATATCCCAGTCCATATCCCGGTCCATATCCCGGTCCATATCCCAGTCGATATACCAGTCCATATCCTAATCTATATCCCAGTCCATATCCCAGTCCGTATCCCAGTCCATATAACAGTCCATATCCCAGACGATATCCCGGTCCATAAAACAGTCCATATCCCAGTCCATATTCCGGTCCATATATCGGTCCATATCCCAGTCCATATACCAGTCTATATCCTAATCTATATACCAGTCCATATCCCAGTCCATATCCCGGTCTGTACCTTGGTTCATATCCCGGTCCATATAACAGTCCATATCCCAGTCCATATTCCAGTCCATATCCCAGGCCATATCCCGGTCCATATCCCAGGCCATATCCCGGTCCATATCCCAGTCCATATCCCAGTCCATATACCAGTCTATATCCTAACCTATCTACGAGTCCATATCCCAGTCCATATCCCGGTCCATATCCTGGTCCATATCCCAGTCCATATCCCTGTCTGTATCCCGGTCTGTATCTCGGTCCATAAAGCAGTCCATATCCCAGTCCATATCCCGGTCCATATAACAGTCCATATCCCGGTCCATATAACAGTCCATATCCCGGTCCATATAACAGTCCATATCCCAGTCCATATTCCGGTCCTAATAACAGTCAATATCCCAGTCCATATCCTAGTCCATATCCTAATTTATATCCCAGTCCATATCCCAGTCCATATCCCGGTACATGTCCCCGTACATATCCCAGTCCATATCCCGGTCCATATCCCGGTCCATATAACAGTCCATATCTCGGTCCATATCCTGGTCCATATCCCGGTCCATATCCCAGTCAATACCCCGGTCCATATCCCGGTCCATATACCGGTCCATATCCCGGTCTGTATCCCGGTCCATATCCGGGTCTATATCACGGTCCATATCCCAGTCCATATAACAGTCCATATCTCGATCCATATCCCAGTCCATATCCCAGTCCATATCCCAGTCCATATCCCAGTCCATATCCCAGTCCATATCCCAGTCCATATCCCAGTCCATATCCCGGTCCATATCCCAGTCCATATCCCAGTCCATATCCTAATCTATATCCCAGTCCATATCCCAGTCCATATAACAGTCCATATCCCACTCCATATCCCGGTCCATATCCCAGTCCATATCCCGGTCCATATCCCAGTCCATATCCCGGTCCTTATCCCGGTCCATATCCCGGTCCGTATCCCAGTTCATATTCCGGTCCATATCCTAATCTATATCCCAGTCCATATCCCAGTCCATATAACAGTCCATATCCCCGTCCATATCCCGGTCCATATCCCGGTCCATATCCCGGTCCATATCCCAGTCTTTATCCCGGTCCATATCCCGGTCCATATCCCAGTCCATATCCCGGTCCTTATCCCGGTCCTTATCCCGGTCCGTATCCCAGTTCATATTCCGGTCCATATCCCAGGCCATATCCTAATGTATATCCCAGTACATATCCTGATCCATATCCCGGTCCATATCCCAGTCCATATCCAAGTCCATATCCTGGTCCATATAACAGTCCATATAACAGTCCACATAACAGTCCATATCCCAGTCCATATCCCGGTCCATATCTCAGTCCATATCCCGGTCTATATCCCAGTCCATATCCTGGTCCATATCCCAGTCCATATCCCGGTCCATATCCTGGTCCATATCCCAGTCCATATCCCGGTCCATATCCCAGTCCATATCCCAGTCGATATACCAGTCCATATCCTAATCTATATCCGAGTCCATATCCCCGTTCATATCCCGGTTCATCTAACAGTCCATATCACGGTCCATATCCCGGTCCATATCCCAGTCCATATCCCGGTCCATATCCCGGTCCATATCCCGGTCCATATCCCGGTCCATGTAACAGTCCATATCCAAGTCCATATCCCAGTCCATATCCCAGTCCATATCCCAGTCCATATCCTGGTCTATATCCCAGTCCATATCCTGGTCCATATCCCCGTTCATATCCCGGTTCATATAACAGTCCATATCCCGGTCCATATCCCGGTCCATATCCCAGTCAATATCCCGGTCCATATCCCGGTTCATATCCCAATCCATATCCCAGTCCATATCCCAGTCCATATAACAGTCCATATCCCAGTCCATATTCCGGTCCATATCCCGGTCCATATCCCGGTCCATATCCCATTCAATATCCCGGTCAATATCCCTGTCCATATCCCGGTCCATATAAAAGTCCATATCCCAATCCATATCCCAGTCCATATCCCAGTCCATATCTCTGTCCATATCCCAGTCCATATTCCGGTCCATATCCTGGTCCATATCCCAGTCCATATCGCGGTCCATATCCCAGTCTCTATTCCAGTCCATATCCCGGTCCATACCCCAGTCCATATCCCGATCCATACCCCAGTCTATATCCCGGTCTATATCCCAGTCCAAATCCCAGCCCATATCCATGTCTATATCCTAGTCCATATCCCAATCTATTTTCCAGTCCTTACCCAGGTCCATATCCCAGTCCATAGTCCGGACCATATCACAATCCATATCCCAGTCCATATCCAGTTTCATATCCTGGTGCATATCCCAGTCCAAATCCAGGTCTATATCCCAGTCCATATCCCAGTCCATATCTCGGTCTCTATCTCAGTCCATATCCCAGTCAATATCCCGGTCCATATCCCAGTCCATATCCCAGTCCATATCGAAGCCTATATCCCAATCCATATCCCAGCCCATATCCCGGTCCATATCCTCTTCCATATCTCGGTCTGTATCTCAGTCCATATCCCAGTCCAAATATGGTCCATATCACAGACCATATCCCCGTCCATATCCCAGTCCATATCCCAGTCCATATCCCGGTCCATATCCCGGTCCATATCCCGGTCCATATCCCGGTCCATATCCGGGTCCATATCCGGGTCCATATCCCGGTCCATATCCCGATCCATATCCCAGTCCATATCCCGGTCCATATCCCGGTCCATATCCCGGTCCATATCCCGGTCCATATCCGGGTCCATATCCGGGTCCATATCCCGGTCCCTATCCCGGTCCATATCTCAATTTATATCCTAGTCCATATCCCAGTCCATATCCTGGTCCATATCCTGGTCTATATCCCAGTCTATATCTGCCCTTTTGCCCTGTCCCAGTGACCGATTTCCCTGCCCCATTGCCTGCCCTGTTCCCCCCCATTATCCCCTTTCCCTGCCCCATATCCTGCCCTGTTCCACCCCATTATCCCATTTAGAGCCACATTGCATTCCCGTTTCCCTCCCCAGTGCCCGCATTATACCCTTTCCCAGCCCCATTGCCCTGTCCCAGTGCCCAACCCATGCCCGGGGCACCCCGTGCGCCTTTGCCTGCCCTGTTTCCCCCTCATTACCCCTTTTCTCAGCCCCATATCCCAGTACATATCCCAGTCAATATCCTAATGCATATCCCTGTCCATATCCCGGTCCATACACCGATCCATATCCCAATCCATTACTCGGTCCATATCCCGGTACATATCCCAATCTATATAACGGTCCATATCCCAATCCATATCCCAATCCATTTCCTAATCCATATCCCAATCCATATTCCAGTCCATATCCCAGTCCATATCCCAGTCCATATCCCAGTCCATATCCCAGTCCATATCCCAGTCCATATCTCTGTCCATATCCCGGTCCATAACCCGGTCCATATCCAAATCTATATCCCAGTCCATATCCATGTCCATATCTTGGTCTATATCCCGCTCCATATCCCAATCCATATCCCAGTCTTTATCCCAGTACATATCACGGTCCATATCCTGGTCTATATCCCAGTCTATATCTGCCCTATTTCCCTGTCCCAGTGCCCCCTTTCCCTGCCCCATTGCCTGCCCTGTTCCCCCCCATTATCCCCTTTCCCTGCCCCATTGCCTGCCCTGTTCCCCCCCATTATCCCTTTTCCCTTCCCAATTGCCTGCCCTGTTCCACTACCCAGTGCCCCCATTATCCCCTTTCTCAGCCCCAATGTTTTGTCCCAGTACCCACCCCGTGCCTGGGGCACCCCGTGCCCCTTTCCTGCCCTGTTTCTCCCCATTACCCCTTTTCCCAGCCCCATATCCCAATCCATATCCCTGTCCATATCCCGGTCCATATGCTAATCCATATACCAAACCATAACCCGGTCCATATCCCGGTCCATATCCCAATCCATATCCCAATCCATATCCCAATCCATATCCCAATCCATATCCCGGTCCATATCCATGTCCATATCCCAGTCGATATCCCAATCCATATCCCAGTCCATATCCCAGTCCATATCCCAGTCCATATCCCAGTCCATATCCCAGACTATATCCCAGTCCATTACCCGGTCCATATCCTGGTCCATATACCGGTCCATATCCCAGACTATATCCCAGTCCATTACCCGGTCCATATCCTGGTCCATATACCGGTCCATATCCCAGTCAATATCCCAGTCCATATCCCAGCCCATATCCCGTACCATATTTCAGTCAATATCCCGGTCCATATCCCAATCCATATGCCGGTCCATATCCCAGTCCATATCCCGGTCCATATCCCCGTCCTTATCCCAGTCCATATCCGAGTCCATATCCCGGTCTGTATCTCAGTCCATATCCCAGTCCATATCCCACTTCATATCCTGATCCATATCCTGATCCATATCCCGGTCCATATACCAATCCATATCCAAATCCGTATCCCAGTCCATATCCCAATCTATATCCCAGTCCATATCCAAGTCCATATCCTGGTCTATATCCCGGTCCATATCCCAGTCCATATCCCGGTCCATATCCCAATCTATATCCCAGCCCATATTACGGTCCATATCCCGGTCCATATCCCGGTCTATATTCCAATCCATATCCCAATCCATATCCCAATCCATATCCCAATCTATATCCCAGCCCATATTACGGTCCATATCCTGGTCTATATCCCAGTCCATATCCCAATCTATATCCCGGTCCATATTCATATCCATATCCCAATCCATATCCCGGTCCATGTCCCAGTCCATATCCTGGTCCATATCCCGGTCCATATCTCTGTCCATATCCCGGTCCATATCTCTGTCCATATCCCAATCTTTATCCCAGTCAGTATCCCAGTCCATATTCCGGTCATTATCCCAATCTTTATCCCAGTCCATATCCCAATCTATATCCCAGTCCATATCCCAGTCCACATCATAATCTATATCCCAGTCCATATCCCAGTCTGTATCTCAGTCCATATCCCAGTCCATATCCCTGTCCATATCCCGGTCTATATCCCGGTCCGTATCCCGGTCTATATCCCGGTCCGTATCCCGGTCTATATCCCGGTCCGTATCCCGGTCTATATCCCGGTCCGTATCCCGGTCTATATCCCAGTCCGTATCCCAGTCCATATCCCAGTCCATATCCCAGTCCATATCCCCATTCTCATCCCCATTCCCATCCCATCCCATTCCCATTCCCATCCCACCCCCTGTGTTGCTGTGTCCCCGCAGGGCACGTGCTTAGCTGGGGGGACATGGAGGCCGTGCTGGGCCTGGCGGCCGAGGAGCCCCTCCTGCTGCTGGCAGACGAGGTGGGGCAGGGCCGGGGGCTTTGGGGCTGGGGGCGTCCCCCCCCATTGCCCTAGGCCGGTGCCCACCCCGTGCCCGGGGCACCCCCTGCCCCATTCCCACCCTATTTCCCCCCATTATCCCCTTTCCCAACCCCATTTCCCCATCCCAGCTCCCACCCCGTGCCCGGGGCACTCCCTGCCCCTTTGCCCTCCCTGTTCCCCCCCATTATTCCATTTCCAGCCCCATGGCCCTGGGCCAGTGCCCACCCCATTCCCGGGGCACCCCCTGCCCCATTGCCTGCCCTGATCGCCCCCCAGTACCCCCATTATCCCTTTCCCAGCCCCATTGCCCTGTCCCAGTGCCCACCCCGTAACCCGGGGCACCCCCAGCCCCATTGCCCGCCCTGTTCCCCCTCAATTATCCTATTTCCAGCCCCATTTCCCCATCCTAGTGCCCACCCCGTGCCCGGGGCACCCCCTGCCCCATTCCCACCCTATTTCCCCCCCTCACCCAGTGCCCCCATTATCCCTTTTCCCAGCCCCAGTGCCCACCCCGTGCCCGGGGCACCCCCTGCCCCATTGCCCACCCTGTTCCCCCCCATTATCCCATTTCCAGCCCCATTTCACCATCCCAGTGCCCACCCCATGCCCGGGGTACCCCCTGCCCCATTCCCATCCCATTGCCCCCATTATCCCTTTCCCAGCCCCATTGCCCTGGGCCAGTTCCCTCCCCGTGCCCGGGGCACCCCCTGCCCCATTGCCTGCCCTGTTCCCCCCCCATTATCCTTTTTCCCAGCTCCATTTCCCTGTCCCAGTGCCCACCCCATTCCCAGGTCACCTACTTCCCATTCCCACCCTATTTCTCCCCCAGTCCCCCCTTATCCTTTTTCCAGCCCCATTCCCCCCCCCTCCCCCATTATCCCATTTTTTCCAACCCCATTTTCCCTCCCCAGTCCCACTCCATGCCCAGGGCACCTCCTGTCCCATTCCCCCCCAGTTCACCTCCCCAATGCCCCATTATCCCCTTTCCCACCCCCATTCCCCCACTCCCACCCCCATTACCCCATTCCCATTCCCGTTCTCCCCATTCCAGGTGCAGCAGGAACGCTGCTTTGACCCCTCGCGGCCGTTCCTGTCGTTCCGCCGGGTGCTGGACGAGGCGGGGGCTCCTCTCTCCTCCTCGGTCCAGCTCATCTCTTTCTACTACCTATCCAAAGGGATGGCGGGGTAAATGGGATCCTCCCCCCCCTCCTCCCAAATCCCACCCCAAAATCCCACCGCCCCAAATCCCGCCCCTTTCCCGGCGCTTCCCACCCCGCTGTGTCCCAGGGGAGGGTTCCGCGCGGGGTTTTTCGACCTGGTGAACGTGGAGCGGAGCGTGCTGCGGGGTTTCTACACGTGGGGGCTGTCGGTGTACCCCCCGATCCTGGGGCAGGCCATGCTGGAGGTGGCCCTGGACACCCCCCAATCCCCGCATTCTGCCTACGAGGCCATGCAGGAGGTGTGTGTGGGGTGATGTTCTGTTCCGTTCCTTCCCCATCCCGTGATTGTTCCACCCACACTAATCCCAGTCCCACCCCTCCCCAGTCCCATCCAGTTATCCTAATTTCACCCCACCCCATCCCAGTCCCATCCCATTATCCCAATTCCACCCCATCCCAGTCCCATCCAATTATCCTAATTCCACCCCACCTCATCCCAGTTCCATCCCATTATCCCAATTCCACCCCATCCCAGTCCCATCCCATTATTCCAATTTCACTCCACCCCATCCCAGTCCCATCCAGTTATCCCAATTCCACCCCACCCCATCCCAGTCCCATCCCATTATTCCAATTTCACTCCAACCCATCCCAGTCACATCTCATTATCCCAATCCCACCTCATCCCTCCCCATCCCACCCCATCTCTCCCCATCCCATTATACCAGTCCCACCCCGGTCCCCTTCCCATTATCCCAATCCCATCCTATTATCCCAATCCCACCCCAATCCATTCCAATCCCATCCATCCCATCCCAGTCCCACCCCAGCCGGGAGCTGTGCCAGGATCCGGCCACATTACACCCCAGTCCCAATCCAATCCCATTATCCCAATCCCATCCCATTATCCCAATCTCATCCTACCAACATCTCTTCTGGCCCACCCCGTTATCCCATCCACCCCAATCCCATTCCATCCCATCCCCAATCCCATTCCATCCCATCCCCAATCCTAATCCCATCACAAACCCAATCCAAATCCCATCACAATCCCATTCCCATCACAATCCCACCCTGTCCCATCCCATTATCCCAATCCCTCCCCAATCCCAGTTTCATACTAATCCCAATCTCCCCCCATTCCCAGCACTGCTGGGATCTGTGCCGGGATCTTGGCTGACTCCCATTCCCATCCCATCCCCATTCACACCCAATCCCAATCTCAACATAGTCCCAATCTCACCCCAATCCCATCCCGGTCCATATTTAATTCAATATCCCGGTCCATATCACGGTCCATATCCCAGTCAATATCTGCCCTATTGCCCTGTCCCAGTGCCCCCTTTCCCTTCCCCATTGCCTGCCCTGTTCCCCCCCATTATCCCCTTTCCCTGCCCCATTGCCTGCCCTGTTCTCCCCCATTATCCACTTTCCCTGCCCCATTGCCTGCCCTGTTCTCCCCCATTATCCCCTTTCCCTGCCCCATTGCCTGCCCTGTTCTCCCCCATTATCCACTTTCCCTGCCTCATTGCCTGCCCTGTTCCCCCCCATTATCCCCTTTCCCCTCCCCATTGCCTGCCCTGTTCCCCCCCATTACCCCTTTTCCCAGCCCCATATCCCCGTCAATATCCCAGTCTGAACCAGTTTAAACCGGTCTAAACCAGTCTTAACTAGTTGTAACCGGTCTGAACAAGGCTTAACTGGTCTGAACCAATCTGAAGCGGTTTAAACAGGTCTGAACGGGTTTGAAACGGTCTGATCCGGTCTAAACCAGTCTGAACCGGTCTAAACCGGTTTGAACCGGTCTAAACCGGTTTTTTAACCGGACTAAACCAGTCTGAACCAGGCTAAACCGGTCTGAACCGGTTTGAAACCGGTTTGAACCGGTCTGAACTAGTCTGAACCGGTCTGAACTGGTTTTAACCGGTTTGAACCGGTCTGAACCGGTTTACACCGGTTTGAACCGGTCTGAACTGGTTTAAACCGGTTTGAACTTGTCTGAATCGGTTTAAACCGGTTTGAACCGGTCTGAACCGGTCTGAACCTGTTTAAACTGGTTTGAACCGGTTTGAACCGGTCTAAACCGGTTTGAACCGGTCTGAACCGGTTTAAACCGGTTTGAACCGGTCTGAACCTGTTTAAACCGGTCTGACCCAGTCTAAACCTGTTTGAACCGGTCTGAACCAGTTTGAACCGGTCTGACCTGGTTTAAACCGGTTTGAACCGGTCTGAACCGGTCTGACCTGGTTTAAAACGGTTTGAACCGGTCTGAACCGGTTTAAAACGGTTTGAACCGGTCTGAACCGGTTTAAACTGGTTTGAACCGGTCTGAACCGGACTGAACCGGTTTTAAGCGGTTTGAACCAGTCTGAACCGGTCTGAACCAGTTTGAACCCATCTGAACCACTTTGAACCGGTTCAAACCAGTTCGGACCGGTTCAAACCAGTTCAGACCGGTTAAAACCAGTTCAGACTGGTTCAAACCAGTTGAGACCCGTTTGAACCGGTTCAGACTGGTTCAAACCGGTTCAAACCGGTTCAAACCGGTTCAGACAAAACCAGTGACACCAGGTCTACCCGTTAAACAAAGAGACCTGGTCTACCCATTGAAAAAGAGAGACCAGGTCTACCCCTCAAAAAAGGAGACCCGGTCTACCCCCAAAACAGAGACAACAGGTCTACCCATCAGAAAAAGACAACGGGTCTACCCCTCCTAAAAAGAGACCAGGTCTGCCCCTCAGAAAAAGACAACAGGTCTACCCGCCTAAAAGAGACCCTCAGGAGGCTGGCAATGAGTCCCACAAACTGCTTACCATGGGATTGGGAGTCTTCCCAAGTGTCTGAAAAGCTTTGCTTTCCTTTGGCTTTAGAAATTGGAAACTGAAACCATTGTCAAGGTGTTGGCCCTTGCTGCCCTGTGTCTTTCAAGTGTTGACTCAGTCCCTGTATTGGAGCTGCTGTTGGATGAAGAGGGGCTCCCAATTTGCCTTGAAGCTCCTGATTTGTTCCCTTCTTCTCCCAGCTTGTGCAGGAGATGGAATTCCAGTGCTCCAGTAGAGATGGCTCGTGGTGCTCCTGAAAGGAGCCTTTCTGCCTTGAGGACAAGTTGTGGTGCCAGCGCAGCAGTTGGGAGAAGCGGAGGCTTGGCAGCGCTAGGCCTGGAAAGCTGCTGCTGTGGCAGAGGCGCTGAAGTGCAGTTCCAAAAAGTTCCCACAAGGCGGCAGCACTGAGCACAGAGAGACCAGTCAAAACAGCGACACCAGGGCTACCCGTTAAACAAAGAGACCAGGTCTACCCGTTGAAAAAGAGAGACCAGGTCTACCCGTCAAAACAGCGACACCAGGTCTACCCGTTAAACAAAGAGACCAGGTCTACCCGTCAAAACAGCGACACCAGGTCTACCCGTGTACCGAAAGGCAACAGGTCTACCCGTCAAAACAGAGACCAGGTCTACCCGTTAAAAAAAGCGACCAGGCCTACCCGTTGGTTCAGACTGGTTCAAACCGGTTCAGACCGGTTTAAACTGGTTCAGACTGGTTCAGACCGGTTCAAACCAGTTTAAACCAGTTCAGACCGGTTCGAACCTGTTCAGACCGGTTAATACTGGTTCAAACCGGTTCAGACCGGTTCACACCGGTTCAAACTGGTTCAGACCAGTTTAAACTGGTTCAAAGCGGTTCAGACCGGTTCAAAACGGTTCAGACAAGGTCAAACTGGTTTAAACCGGTTCAGTCCGGTTTAGACCTAATCAAACAGGTTCAAACCGGTTCAGACCGGTTCAGACCAGTTAAGCCCTGTTCAGACCGGTTCAAACTGGTTCAGACCGGTTGAAACCGGTTCAGACCGGTTCAAAATGGTTTAAACTGGTTCAGACCGGTTCAGACCGATTTAAACTGGTTCAGATCGGTTCAGACCGGTTCAAACCGGTTCAGACCGGTTAAACCAGTTCAGACCGGTTTAGCCTGGTTCAGACTGTTTTAGTCCGGTTCAAAAACCAGTTCAGACCGCTTCAAACCGGTTCAGACCGGTTCAAACTGGCTCAGACTGGTTTAAACTGGTTCAGACCGGTTCTGACCGGTTTAGACCGGTTCAAACCGGTTTAGACCGGTTCAGACAGGTTCAAACCGGTTCAGACCTGTTTAAACCGGTTCAGATTGGTTCAGACCAGTTAAGCCTTTTTCAGACCGGTTACAGCTAGTTAAGACTGGTTTAGACCGGTTTAAACTGGTTCAGACCGGGATATGGACCGGGATATGGATTGGGATATGGACTGGGATATGGACTGGGATATGTGGCTGGGAAAAGGGGTAATGGAGGGGAACAGGGCAGGCAAAGGGGCATGGGGTGCCCCGGGCATGGGTTGGGCACTGGGACAGGGCAAAGGGGCTGGGAAAGGGGATAATGGGGGCACTGGGGGGGGAACAGGGCAGGCAATGGGGCTGGAAATGGGATAATGGGGTGGAACAGGGCAGGCAATGGGGAAGGGAAAGGGGATTATGGGGAGAAACAGGGCAGGCAATGGGGCAGGGAAAGGGGATAATGGGGGGGAACAGGGCAGGAAATGGGGCAGGGAAAGGGGGCAATGGGACAGGGCAATAGGGCAGATAGAGACTGGGATATGGACCGGGATATTGAATGAAATATGGACCGGGATGGGATTGGGGTGAGATTGGGACTAGGGTGAGATTGGGATTGGGTGGGGATGGGGATGGGATGGGAATGGGATGCAGCCAAGATCCCGGCACAGATCCCAGCAGTGCTGGGATTGGGGGGAGATTGGGATTAGGGGTAAAACTGGGATTGGGGAGGGATTGGGATAATGGGATGGAACAGGGTGGGATTGTGATGGGATTGTGATTGTGATGGGATTTGGATTGGGATTGTGATGGGAATGGGATTGGGGATGGGATGGAATGGGATTGGGGTGGATGGGATAACGGGGTGGGCTAAAAGAGATGTGGTAGGATGAGATTGGGATAATGGGATGGGAATGGGATAATGGGATGGGATTGGGACTGGGGTGTAATGTGGCCAGATCCTGGAACAGCTCCCAGCTGGGGTGGGACAGGGATGGGATGGATGGGATTGGAATGGATTGGGGTGGGATTGGGATAATAGGATGGGATTGGGAGGGGAATGGGACCGGGGTGGGATTGGTATAATGGGATGGGGAGAGATGGGGTGGGATGGGGAGGGATGAGGTGGGATTGGGATAATGAGATGTGACTGGGATGGGTTGGAGTGAAATTGGAATAATGGGATGGGACTGGGATGGGGTGGGGTGGAATTGGGATAACTGGATGGGACTGGGATGGGGTGGAGTGAAATTGGAATAATGGGATGGGACTGGGATGGGTTTGGGTGGAATTAGGATAATTGGATGGGACTGGGATGGGGTGGAATTGGGATAATGGGATGGGACTGGGATGGGGTGGAGTGAAATTGGAATAATGGGATGGGACTGGAATGGGGTGGAATTGGGATAATGGGATGGGACTGGGATGGGGTGGGGTGAAATTGGGATAATTGGATGGGACTGGGATGGGTTGGGGTGGAATTAGGATAATTGGATGGGACTGGGATGGGGTGGAATTGGGATAATGGGATGGGACTGGGATGGGGTGGGGTGAAA
This sequence comes from Pyrocephalus nanus, assembly GCA_038380795.1. Classification (NCBI taxonomy): domain Eukaryota; kingdom Metazoa; phylum Chordata; class Aves; order Passeriformes; family Tyrannidae; genus Pyrocephalus; species Pyrocephalus nanus. The sequence goes on from CM076266.1 coordinate 50,347,681, forward strand.
TTAGGATAACTGGATGGGACTGGGGAGGGGTGGGACTGGGATTAGTGTGGGTGGAACAATCACGGGATGGGGAAGGAACGGAACAGAACATCACCCCACACACACCTCCTGCATGGCCTCGTAGGCAGAATGCGGGGATTGGGGGGTGTCCAGGGCCACCTCCAGCATGGCCTGCCCCAGGATCGGGGGGTACACCGACAGCCCCCACGTGTAGAAACCCCGCAGCACGCTCCGCTCCACGTTCACCAGGTCGAAAAACCCCGCGCGGAACCCTCCCCTGGGACACAGCGGGGTGGGAAGCGCCGGGAAAGGGGCGGGATTTGGGGCGGTGGGATTTTGGGGTGGGATTTGGGAGGAGGGGGGGGAGGATCCCATTTACCCCGCCATCCCTTTGGATAGGGAGTAGAAGGAGATGAGCTGGACCGAGGAGGAGAGAGGAGCCCCCGCCTCGCCCAGCACCCGGCGGAACGACAGGAACGGCCGCGAGGGGTCAAAGCAGCGTTCCTGCTGCACCTGGAATGGGGAGAACGGGAATGGGAATGGGGTAATGGGGGTGGGAGTGGGAGTGGAGGAATGGGGGTGGGAAAGGGGATAATGGGGGCACTGGGGAGGTGAACTGGGGGGGAATGGGACAGGAGGTGCCCTGGGCATGGAGTGGGACTGGGGAGGGATAATGGGGTTGGAAAAAGGGGATAATGGGGGGGGGGGGGGAATGGGGCTGGAAAAAGGATAATGGGGGCACTGGGGGAGAAATAGGGTGGGAATGGGGAGTAGGTGACCTGAGAATGGGGTGGGCACTGGGTCAGGGAAATGGAGCTGGGAAAAAGGATAATGGGGGGGAACAGGGCAGGCAATGGGGCTGTAAATAGGATAATGGGGGGGAACAGGGCAGGCAATGGGGCAGGTGGTGCCCCGGGCACGGGGAGGGAACTGGCCCAGGGCAATGGGGCTGGGAAAGGGATAATGGGGGGCAATGGGATGGGAATGGGGCAGGGGGTACCCCGGGCATGGGGTGGGCACTGGGATGATGAAATGGGGCTGGAAATGGGATAATGGGGGGAACAGGGTGGGCAATGGGGCAGGGGGTGCCCCGGGCACGGGGTGGGCACTGGGGCTGGGAAAAGGGATAATGGGGGCACTGGGGGGGGGGGGGGAAATAGGGTGGGAATGGGGCAGGGGGTGCCCCCGGCACGGGGTGGGCACTGGGATGGGGAAATGGGGCTGGAAATGGGATAATGGGGGGGAACAGGGCGGGCAATGGGGCTGGGGGTACCCCGGGTACGGGGTGGGAACTGGGACAGGGCAATGGGGCTTGGAAAGGGGAAAATGGGGGCACTGGGAGGGAACAGGGCAGGCAATGGGGCAGGGGGTGCCCTGGGAATGTGGTGGGCACTGGCCCAGGGCCATGGGGCTGGAAATGGAATAATAGGGGGGAACAGGGCAGGTAATGGGGCTGCAAATGGGATAATAGGGTTGAACAGGGCAGGCAATGGGGAAGGGAAATGGGATAATGGGGGGGAACAGGGCAGGCAATGGGGCAGGGAAAGGGGATAATGGGGGGGAACAGGACAGGCAATGGGGCAGAGAAAGGGGGCACTGGGAAAGGACAAAAGGGCAGATATAGACTGGGATATAGAAAAGGATATGTACCGTGATATGAACTGGGATAAAGATTGGGATATGGATTGGAATATAGAGCGGAATATAGACCAGGATATGGACTTGGATATGGACTGGGATATGGACTGGGATATGGACCGGGATATGGACCGGGATATGGGCTGGGATATGGACAGGGATATAAATTGGGGTATGGACTGGGATATGGACTGGGATAGGGACTGGGATAGGGACTGGGATAGGGACTGGGATAGGGACTGGGATAGGGACTGGGATATGGACCGAAATATGGATCGGGATACGGACCGGGATATAGACTGGGATATAGATTAGGACATGGACTGGGATATGGACTGGGATATGGACTGGGATATGGACTGGGATACAGACTGGGATACAGACTGGGATATGGACGTGGATATGGAGCGGGATATGGAGCGGGATATGGAGCGGGATATGGAGCGGGATATGGAGCGGGATATGGAGCCGGATATGGACCGGGATATGGACCGGGATATAGATTAGGATATGGACTGGGATATAGATTAGGATATGGACCGGGATATGGACCGGGATATGGACTGGGATATAGACCATGATATGGACCAGGATATGGACTGTGATATGGACTGCGATAAGGACTGGTATATGGACCAGGATATGGACTAAGATATCGACTGGGATATAAATTAGGATATGGACTGGGATATGGACTGGGATATGGACAGAGATATAGACCGCGATATGGACTTGCATATGGACCGCGATATGGACTGGGATATGGACTGGGATACTGACCGGGATATGGACTTGGATATGGACTGGGATATGGACTGAGATACAGACCGTGATATGGACCGGGATATGGACTGGGATATGGACTGGGATATAGATTGGGATATGGACAAGGATATAGATTAGGATATGGACTGGGATAGGGACTGGGATAGGGACCGAAATATGGACCGAAATATGGACCGGGATACGGACCGGGATATAGACTGGGATATAGATTGGGATATGGACTGGGATATGGGCTAGGATATGGACTGGGATATAGACTGGGATTTGGACTGGGATATGGACGTGGATATGGACCGGGATATGGAATGGGATATGGACGTGGATATGGACCGGGATATGGATTGGGATATAGGCTTGGATATGGACCGGGATATGGACCGGGATATGGACCGGGATATGGACCGGGATATGGACTGGGATATGGACTGGGATCTGAACTGAGATATAGATTGGGATATGGACTGGGATATAGACATGGATATGGACCGGGATATGGACCGGGATATAGATAAGGATATGGCCTGAGATATGGACCGAGATATGGACCGAGATATGGACCGAGATATGGACTGTTATATAGACCGGGATATGGACCAGGATATGGACCGTGATATAGACTGGGATATGGACCGGGATATGGACGAGGACATGGATTGGGATATGGACTGGGATATAGACAAGGATATGGACTGGGATATAGACAAGGATATGGACTGGGATATGGACCGGGATATGGCTGGGATATGGACTGGGATATTGACTGGGATATGGATTGAGATACAGACCGAGATATGGACTGGGATATGGACTGGAATATGGATCGGGATATGGACTGGGATATGGACTGTTATATGGACTGGGATATAGATTGGGATATGGACTTAGATATAGACATGGATGTGGACTGGGATATGGACCAGAATATGGACTGGGATATGGACTGGGAAATAGATTATATGGACTGGGATATGGACTGGGATATAGACGAGGATATGGACTGGGATATGGAGAGGGATATGGACTGGGATATAGATTGTGATATGGACCAGGATACGGACTGGGATACGGACTGGGGTATGGACTGGGATGTGGACTGGGATATGTACCGGGATATTGACCGGGATATGGACTGCGATATGGACCGGGATATGGACCGTGATATAAACCGGGATATGGACCAAGATATAGACCAGGAAATGGAAGGGGTTATTGACCGGGATATGGACCGGGATATGGACCAAGATATGGACCGGAATATGGACTGGGATATGGACTGGGATATGGACCGGAATATGGACTGGGATATGGACTGGGATATGGACCGGGAAACAGACTGGGATATGGATTGGCATATGGACCGAGATATGGACCAGGATACAGATTGGGATACGGATTGGGATACGGATTGGGATACGGATTGGGATACGGATTGGGATACGGATTGGGATACGGTTTGGGATACGGATTGGGATACGGATTGGGATACGGATTGGGATACGGATTGGTATACGGACTGGGATATGTACCGGGATATGGATCGGGATATGGATCAGGATATTGACTGGGATAAGGATTGGGATATGGATTGTGATATGGACTGGGATATGGACCGTGATATGGACCGGGATATGGATTGGGATATGGATTGGGATATGGACCGGGATATAGATTAGGATATGGACTGGGATATGGACCGTGTTATGGATTGGGATATGGGGCTTGAAATGGGATAATGGGGGGGAGCAGGGAAGGCAATGGGGCAGGGAAAGAGGATAATGGGGGGGAACAGGGCACGCAATGGGGCAGGGTAAGGGGATAATGGGGGAGAACAGGGCAGGCAATGGGGCAGGGAAAGGGGACACTTGGACAGGGAAAAAGGGCAGATATAGACCAGGATATGGACCGGGATATAGATAAGGATATGGCCTGGGATATGGACTGGGATATGGACCGAGATATGGACCAAGATATGGACTGTTATATAGACCGGGATATGGACCAGGATATGGACCGTGATATAGACTGGGATATGGACCGGGATATGGACTGGGACATAGATTGGGATATGGACTGGGATATAGACAAGGATATGGACTGGGATATGGACCGGGATATGGCTGGGATATGGACTGGGATATGGACTGGAATATGGATCGGGATATGGACTGTTATATGGACTGGGATATAGATTGGGATATGGACTTGGATATAGACATGGATGTGGACTGGGATATGGACCAGAATATGGACTGGGATATGGACTGGGAAATAGATTATATGGACTGGGATATGGACTGGGATATAGACGAGGATATGGACTGGGATATGGAGAGGGATATGTACCGGGATATTGACTGGGATATGGACTGGGATATGGACTGGGATATGGACCGGGATATGGACCGGGATATGGACCGGGATATAGACCAGGAAATGGAAGGGGTTATTGACCGGGATATGGACTGGGATATGGACCAGAATATGGACCGGGATATGGACCGGGATATGGACTGGGATATGGACCAGAATATGGACCGGGATATGGACTGGGATATGGACTGGGATATGGACCGGGAAACAGACTGGGATATGGATTGGCATATGGACCGAGATATGGACCAGGATACGGACTGGGATACGGATTGGGATACGGATTGGGATACGGATTGGGATACGGATTGGGATTCGGATTGGGATTCGGATTGGGATTCGGATTGGGATACGGATTGGGATACGGATTGGGATACGGACTGGGATATGGACCGGGATATGGATCAGGATATTGACTGGGATAAGGATTGGGATATGGATTGTGATATGGACCGTGATATGGACCGGGATATGGATTGGGATATGGACCGGGATATAGATTAGGATATGGACTGGGATATGGACCGTGTTATGGATTGGGATATGGGGCTTGAAATGGGATAATGGGGGGGAGCAGGGAAGGCAATGGGGCAGGGAAAGGGGATAATGGGGGGGAACAGGGCAGGCAATGGGGCAGGGAAAGGGGGCACTTGGACAGGGCAAAAGGGCAGATATAGACTGGGATATGGACCGGGATATGGACCAGGGTACGGATGGGGATATGGACCGGGATATGGACCGGGATATGGACTGGGATATGGACCGGGATATTAAATGAAATATGAACCGATATATGGACTGGAATATGAACCGTGATATGGACTGGGATATGGACTGGGATAAGGACCAGCATATGGACCGGGGTAAGGACCGGGATATGGACCGGGATAGGGACTGGGATATGGACCTTGATATGGACTGGGATATGGACTAGGATATAGACCAGGATATAGACCAGGATATGGACCGGGATATGGACCGGGATATGGACCGTGATATGGATATGGATATAGATTAGGATATGGACTGGGATATGGACCGGGATATGGACTGGGGTATGGACCGGGATATGGACTGGGGTATGGACCGGGATATGGACCGGGATATGGACCGGGATATGGACCGGGATATGGACCGGGATATGGACTGGGATATGGACCGGGATATTGAGCGGGATATGGACTGGGATATGGACTGGGATATTGACCGGGATATGGACGGTGATATGAATCGGAATATGGACCGGGATATGGATTGGGATACGGATTGGGATACAGATTGGTATATGGATTGGGATATGGATTGGGATATGGACCCGGATATGTTCTGGGATATGGACAGGGATATGGAGTGGGATGTGGACAGGGATATGGATTGGGATATGGATTGGGATATGGACCAGGATATGGATCGGGATATAGACTGGGATATGGACCGGGATATGGGCCGGCATATGGACCGGGATATGGACCGGGATATGGATCGGGATATGGATCGGGATATGGACCGGGATATGGACCGGGATATGGACCGGGATATGGACCGGGATATTGAATGAAATATGGACCGGGATGGGATTGGGGTGAGATTGGGACTATGTTGAGATTGGGATTGGGTGGGGATGGGGATGGGATGGGAATGGGATGCAGCCAAGATCCCGGCACAGATCCCAGCAGTGCTGGGATTGGGGGGAGATTGGGATTAGGGGTGAACCTGGGATTGGGGAGGGATTGGGATAATGGGATGGAACAGGGTGGGATTGTGATGGGATTGTGATTGTGATGGGATTTGGATTGGGATTGTGATGGGAATGGGATTGGGGATGGGATGGAATGGGATTGGGGTGGATGGGATAACGGGGTGGGCTAAAAGAGATGTGGTAGGATGAGATTGGGATAATGGGATGGGAATGGGATAATGGGATGGGATTGGGATTGGGGTGTAATGTGGCCAGATCCTGGAACAGCTCCCAGCTGGGGTGGGACAGGGATGGGATGGATGGGATTGCTGCTGCACCTGGAACGGGGAGAACGGGAATGGGAATGGGGTAATGGGGGTGGGAGTGGGGGAATGGGGGTGGGAAAGGGGATAATGGGGCACTGGGGAGGTGAACTGGGGGGGAATGGGACAGGAGGTGCCCTGGGCATGGAGTGGGACTGGGAAGAGGAAATGGGGTTGGAAAAAGGGGATAAGGGGGGGGGGGGGGATTGGGGCTGGAAAAAGGATAATGGGGGCACTGGGGGAGAAATAGGGTGGGAATGGGGAGTAGGTGACCTGGGAATGGGGTGGGCACTGGGACAGGGAAACGGGCTGGGAAACGGATAATGGGGGGAAATAGGGTGGGAATGGGGCAGGGGGTGCCCCGGGCACGGGGTGGGCTCTGGGACGGAGAAATGGAGCTGGGAAAAGGGGATAATGGGGGGGAACAGGGCAGGTAATGGCGCTGGAAAAAGGATAATGGGGAGAACAGGACAGGCAATGGGGCAGGGGGTGCCCGGGGCACGGGCTGGGCACTGGGACAGGGCAATGGGGTTGGAAATGGGATAATGGGGCCACTGGGTGTGGGGGGGAAAATAGGGTGGGAATGGGGCAGGGGGTGCCCCGGGAACGGGGTGGGCACTGGGATGGGGAAATGGGGCTGGAAATGGGATAATGGGGGGAAGAAGGCGGGCAATGGGGCAGGGAAAGGGAGTAATGGGGGGGAACAGGGCAGGCAATGGGGTAGGGGGTGCCCCGGGTACGGGGTGGGCACTGGGACAGGGAAATGGGGCTGGGAAACGGATAATGGGGGCATTAGGGGGGGAACAGGGCAGGCAATGGGGCAGGGGGTGCCCCGGAAATGGGGTGGGCACTGGGATGGGGAAATGGGGCTGGGAAATGGGATAATGGAGGCACTGGGAGGGAACAGGGCAGGCAATGAGGAAGGAAAATGGGGGCACTGGGGGGGAACAGAGCGGGCAATGGGGCAGGGAAAGGGGATAATGGGGGGGAAAAGGGCAGGCAATGGGGCAGGGAAAGGGGGCACTGGTAAAGGACAAAAGGGCAGATATAGACTGGGATAGAGAAAAGGATATGGACCGTGATATGGACTGGGATAAAGACTGGGTTATGGATTGGGATATGAAGCGGAATATAGACCAGGATATGGACTTGGATATGGACTGGGATATGGACAGTTATATGGACCGGAATATGGACTGGGATATGGAATGTTATATGGACAGTTATATGGACTGGGATATGGACCGGGATATGGACTGTTATATGGACCGGGATATGGACCGGCATATGGTCTGGGATATGGCCTGGGATATGGACCGAGATATGGACCGGGATACGGACTGGGATATGGATTGGGATATAGATTAGGATATAGACTGGTATACGGACTGGAATATGGACTGTTATATGGACTGGGATATGGACTGGGATAAAGATTAGGAGATGAACTGGGATATGGACTGGGATATGGACTGTTATATAGACCGGGATATAGACCGGGATATGGACTGTTATATGGACCGGGACATGGACCGGGATATGGACCGGGATGTGGACTGGGATATGGACTGGGATATAGATTAGGATATGGACTGGTATATGGACTGGGATATGGACTGGGATATGGACTGGGATATGGACTGGGATATGGACTGGGATATGGACCGGGATATGGACTGTTATATGGACCAGGATATGGACTGTTATATGGACTGGGATATGGACTGTTATATGGAACGGGATATGGACCGGGATATGGACCAGGATATGGACTGGGATATAGACCAGGATATTGACCAGGATATGGAATGAAATATGGAACGGTATATGGACTGGGATATGGAATGTTATATGGACCGGGATATGGACTTGGATATGGACTGGGATATGGACTTGGATATGGACTGGGATATGGACTTGGATATGGACTGGGATATGGAATGGGATATGGACTGGGATATGGAGTGTAATATGGACCGGGATATGGACGGGGATATGGACCGGGATATGGACCGGGATATGGACTGGGATATGGACTGGGATATGGACTGGGATATGGACTGGGATATGGACTGTTATATGGACTGTTATATGGACCGGGATATTGACCGAGATATGGACTGGGATATGGACCGGGATATGGACTGGGATATAGACCAGGATATGGACCAGGATATGGACTGAAATATGGACCGGGATTTGGACTGGGATATGGACTGTTATATGGACCGGAATATGGACAGGGATATGGAATGTTATATGGACCGGGATATGGACTTGGATATGGACTGGGATATGGACCGGGATATGGACTCGATATGGACTGGGATATAGATTAGGATATGGACTGGGATATGGACTGGGATATGGACTGGGATATAGACTGTTATATGGACTGTTATATGGACTGTTATATGGACCGGGATACGGACCGGGATATGGACTGTTATATGGACCGGGATATGGACCGGCATATGGTCTGGGATATGGACTGTTATATGGACCGAGATATGGACCGGGATATGGACCGGGATACGGAGTGGGATATAGACTGGGATACGGACTGGGATACGGACTGGGATACGGACTGGGATACGGACTGGGATATGGACTGGGATATGGACTGGGATATGGACTGGGATAAAGATTAGGAGATGGACTGGGATATGGACTGGGATATGGATTGGGATATGGAATGTTATATAGACCGGGATATAGACCGGGATATGGACTGTTATATGGACCAGGACATGGACCGGGATATGGACCGGGATGTGGACTGTGATATGGACCTGGATGTGGACTGTGATATGGACTGGGATATGGACTGGGATATGGACTGGGATATGGACCGGGATATGAACCGGGATATGGACTGTTATATGGACCAGGATATGGACTGTTTTATATGGACTGGGATATGGACTGTTATATGGACCGGGATATGCACCGGGATATGGACCGGGATATGGACCAGGATATGGACTGGGATATAGACCAGAATATGGACCAGGATATGGACTGAAATATGGACCGGTATATCTACTGGGATATGGACTGTTATATGGACCGGAATATGGACTGGGATATGGAATGTTATATGGACCGGGATATGGACTTGGATATGGACTTGGATATGGACTGTGATATGGACTGGGATATGGACTGGGATATGGACTGTTATCTGGACCGGTATATTGACCGGGATATGGACTTCTTTATGGACCGGGATATGGACCGGGATATGGACTCGATATGGACTGGGATATAGATTAGGATATGGACTGGGATATGGACTGGGATATGGACTGGGATATAGACTGTTATATGGATTGGGATATGGACCGGGATATGGACCGGGATATGGAATGGGATATGGACTGTGATATGGATTGGGATATGGACTGGGATATAGATTAGGATATGGACTGGTATATGGACTGGGATATGGACCGGGATATGGACTGTTATCTGGACCGGGATATGGACTGGGATTTGGACTGTTATATGGACCGGGATATTGACCGAGATATGGACTGGGATATGGACTGTTATATGGACCGGGATATGGACTGGGATATGGACCGGGATATGGACTGTTATATGGACTGGGATATAGATTATTATATGGACTGGTATATGGACTGGTATATGGAGTGGTATATGGACCGGGATATGGACCGGGATATGGACCGGGATATGGACTGGGATATGGACCGGGATATGGACCGGGATATGGACCGGGATATGGACCGTGATATGGACCGGGATATGGACTGGGATATGGACCGTGATATGGACTGGGATATGGACTGGGATATGGACCGGGATATGGACTGGGATATAGATTAGGATATGGACTGTTATATGGACCGGGATATGGACTGGGATTTGGACTGTTATATAGAACGGGATATGGACCAGGATATGGACTGGGATATAGATTAGGATATGGACTGGGATATGGATTGGGATATGGATTGTTATATGGACCGGGATATGGACCGGGATATGGACCAAGATATGGAGGGATATGGACTGCGATATAGATTAGGATATGGACTGGTATATGGACTGGGATATGGACTGGGTTATGGACTGGGTTATGGACCGGGATATGGACCGGAATATGGACCGGGATATGGACTGGGATATGGACCAGGATATGGACTGGGATATAGATTGGGATATGGACCGGGATATGGCCTGGGATATGGATTGGGATATGGACTGTTATATGGATCAGGATATGTACCGGCATATGGTCTGGGATATGGACTGGGATATAGATTAGGATATAGACTGGTATACGGACTGGGATATGGACTGTTATATGGACCGGGATATGGACTGTTATATGGACCGGGATATGGACCGGGATATGGACTCGATATGGACTGGGATATAGATTAGGATATGGACTGGGATATGGACTGGGATATGGACTGGGATATAGACTGTTATATGGATTGGGATATGGACCGGGATATGGACCGGGATATGGAATGGGATATGGACTGTGATATGGATTGGGATATGGACTGGGATATAGATTAGGATATGGACTGGTATATGGACTGGGATATGGACCGGGATATGGACTGTTATCTGGACCGGGATATGGACTGGGATTTGGACTGTTATATGGACCGGGATATTGACCGAGATATGGACTGGGATATGGACTGTTATATGGACCGGGATATGGACTGGGATATGGACCGGGATATGGACTGTTATATGGACTGGGATATAGATTATTATATGGACTGGTATATGGACTGGTATATGGAGTGGTATATGGACCGGGATATGGACCGGGATATGGACCGGGATATGGACTGGGATATGGACCGGGATATGGACCGGGATATGGACCGGGATATGGACCGTGATATGGACCGGGATATGGACTGGGATATGGACCGTGATATGGACTGGGATATGGACTGGGATATGGACCGGGATATGGACTGGGATATAGATTAGGATATGGACTGTTATATGGACCGGGATATGGACTGGGATTTGGACTGTTATATAGAACGGGATATGGACCAGGATATGGACTGGGATATAGATTAGGATATGGACTGGGATATGGATTGGGATATGGATTGTTATATGGACCGGGATATGGACCGGGATATGGACCAAGATATGGAGGGATATGGACTGCGATATAGATTAGGATATGGACTGGTATATGGACTGGGATATGGACTGGGTTATGGACTGGGTTATGGACCGGGATATGGACCGGAATATGGACCGGGATATGGACTGGGATATGGACCAGGATATGGACTGGGATATAGATTGGGATATGGACTGTTATATGGATCAGGATATGTACCGGCATATGGTCTGGGATATGGACTGGGATATAGATTAGGATATAGACTGGTATACGGACTGGGATATGGACTGTTATATGGACCGGGATATGGACTGTTATATGGACCGGGATATGGACTGGGATATGGACTGTGATAAAGATTAGGATATGGACTGGGATGTGGACTGAGATAAGGACTGAGATATGGACTGTTATATAGACCGGGATATAGACCGGGATATGGACTGGTTTATGGACCAGGACATGGACCGGGATATGTACTGGGATATGGACTGTTATATGGACGGGGATATGAACCGGGATATTGACTGGGATATAGATTAGGATGTGGACTGTTATATGGACTGGGATATGGATCGGATACGGACTGTTATATGGACCGGGTTATGGACCGGGATATGGAATGTTTTATGGAACGTGATATGGACTGTTATATGGACCGGGATATGGACCGGCATATGGACTGGGATATGGACTGGGATATGGACCGCGATATGGACCGAGATATGGACCGCGATATGGATATGGACTGGGATATAGATTAGGATATGTACCAGGATATGGACTGGGATATGGACTGGGATATGGACCGGGATATGGACCGGCATATGGACTGGGATATCGACTGGGATATAGACCGAGATATGGACCAGGATATGGACTGGGATATGGACCGCCATATGGACTGGGATAAGGACTGGGATGTGGACGGGGTTATGGACTGGGTTATGGACCGGGATATAGATTAGAATATGGACTGGTATGTGGACTGGGATATGGACTGGGATATGGACCGGGATATGGACAAAGATATGCATTGGGATATAGACCAGGATATGGACCAGGATATGGACTGGGATATGGACCGCCATATGGACTGGGATATGGACTGGGATATGGATTTTATATGGACCAGAATATGTACTGGGATATGGGCTGTTATATGGACCGGGATATGGACCAGGATATGGACTGATATATGGACCGGAATATGGACCAGGATATGGACTGGGATATGGACTGTTATACGGATTGGGATACGGACCGGGATATGACCCAGGTTATGGACTGGGATATGGACCGCGATATGCACTGATATATGGACTGGGATATGGACTGTTATATAGACCGGGATATGGACCGGGATATAGAAAGGGATATGGACTGTTATATGGACCGGGATATGGACCGGGATATGGACTGGGATATGGACTTTTATATGGGCCAGGATATGGACTGGTATATGGACTGTTATATGGACCGGGATATTGACCAGGATATGGAATGGGATATAGACTAGGATATGGACCAGGATATGGACTGGGATATGGACAGGGATATGGACTTGGATATGGACCGAGATATGGTCCGGATAATGGACTGGGATGAGGACTGTTATATGGACCGGGATTTGGACTGGGATATGGACTGTTATATGGACCGGGATATGGACTGGAATATGGACCGAGATATGGACTGGGATATGGATTGGCATATAGATTAGGATATAGATTGGTATATGGACTGGTATATGGACTGGGATATGGACCGAGAGATGGACTGGAATATGGACAAGGATATGGGCTGTTATATGGACCGGGATATGGACTGGGATATGGACTGTTTTATGGACCAGGATATTGACCGGGATATGGACCGGGATACGGACTGGGATATAGACTGGGATATGGATTGGGATATGGACTGGGATATGGACTGGGATGTGGACTTTGATATGGACTGTTATATGGACCGGGATATGGACGGGGATATGGACCGGGATATGAACTGGGATATAGACCAGGATATGGACCAGGATATGGACCGGGATATGAACTGGGATATGGACTGGCAAATAGATTAGGATATAGACTGGTATATAGACTGGGATATGGACCGAGATATGGACCGGAATATGGACTGGGATATGGACTGTTATATGGGCCAGGATATGGACCGGGATATGGACCAGGATATGGACTGGGATATGGACCGTTATATGGACCGGGATATGGACCAGGATATGGACCGGGATATGGACTGGGATATGGATTGGGATATGGACCGAGATATGGACTGGGATATGGACTGTTATACGGACCGGGATATGGACGGAGATATGGATCAGGATATGGACTGGGATATAGACAAGGATATGGACCAGGATATGGACTTTGATATGGACCGGGATATGGACTGCGATATAGACTGGTATATGGACCGGGATATGGACTGGGATATGGACTGTTATATGGACTCAGATATGGATCGGTATATGCACTGAAATATGGACTGGGAGATGGACTGGGATATGGACCGGGATATGGACCAGGATATGAACTGGGATATGGACCGCGATATGGACTGAGATATGTACTGGGATATGGCCTGTTGTATGGACCGGGATATGGACCGGAATATGGACCGGGATATGGACTGGGATATGGACTGGGATATGGGCTGTTATATGGACCGGGATATGGACTGGGATATGGACTGTTATATGGACCGGGATATGGACCGGGATATGGACTGGGATATGGACTGTTATATGGACCGGGATATGGACTGTTATATGGACGGGGATATGGACCGGGATATGGACGGGGATATGGACCGGGAAATGGACTGGGATATAGACTAGGATATGGACCAGGATATGGACTGGGTTATGGAACGCGATATGGACTGAGATATGGACCGGGATATGGACTGGGATATGGACTGTTATATGGACTGGGATATGGACCGGGATATGGACTGGGGTATGGACCGGGATAAGGACTTGGATATAGATTAGGATATGCACTGGTATATGGACTGCGATATGTACTGGGATATGGACTGTTATATGGACCGGAATATGGACTGGGATATGGACTGGCATATAGATTAGGATATAGACTGGTATATGGACTGGGATATAGATTAGGATATGGACTGGTATATGGACTGGGATATGGACTGTTATATGGACCCGGATATGGACCGGGATATGGACCAGGATATTGAACGCGATATGGACTGAGATATGGACTGAGATATGGACTGGGATATGGACTGGGATATGGACTGTTATATGGACCGGGATATGGACCGGGATATGGACTGGGATATGGACTGGGATATAGATTAGGATATGGACTGGTATATGGACTGGGATATGGACTGTTATATGGACCCGGATATGGACCGGGATATGGACCTGTATATGGACTGGGATATGGACTGAGATATGGACCGGGATATGGACTGTTATATGGACCGTGATATGGACCAGGATATGGACTGGGATATAGACCAGAATATGAACCAGGATATGGACCTGGATATGGACTGGAATATGGACTGGGATAGGGATTAGGATATGGACTGGTATATGGACTGGTATATGGACTGGGATATGGACTGGGATATGGACTGGGATATGGACTGGGATATGGACTGGGACATAGATTAGGATATGGACTGGTATATGGACTGGGATATGGACAGGGATATGTACTGTTATATGGACCGGGATATGGACTGGGATATGGACTGTTATATGGACCAGGATATGGACCGGGATATGGACCGGGATATGGTCTGGGATATGGATCGGGATATGGACTGGGATATGTACTGGGATATAGATTAGGATATAGACTGGGATATGGACGGGGATATGGACCGCGATATGGACCGGAATTTGGACTGGGATATGGACTGTTATATGGACCAGGATTGACCGGCATATGGACTGGGATATGGACTGGGATATAGATTAGGATATGGACTGGTATATGGACCGGGATATGGACCGGGATATGGACCGGGATATGGACCGGGATATGGACCGGGATATGCACTGGGATATGGACCGGGATAATGACTGGGATATGGACTGGGATATGGACTGGGACATAGATTAGGATATGGACTGGTATATGGACTGGGATATGGACAGGGATATGTACTGTTATATGGACCGGAACATGGACCGGGATATGGACTGGGATATGGACTGTTATATGGACCGGGATATGGTCTGGGATATGGATCGGGATATGGACTGGGATATGGACTGGGATATAGATTAGGATATAGACTGGGATATGGACGGGGATATGGACCGCGATATGGACCGGAATTTGGACTGGGATATGGACTGTTATATGGACCGGGATATGGACTGTTATATGGACCGGGATATTGACTGCGATATGGACTGGGATATAAATTAGGATATGGACTGGGATATAGATTAGGATATGGACTGGGATATAGATTAGGATATGGAGTGGTATATGGACTGTTATATGGACCGGGATATGGACCGGATATGGACTGGGATATGGACTGTTATATGGACTGGGATAAGGCATAAGGTATGGATTGGGATATGGACTGTTATATGGACCGGAATATGGACAGGGATATGGACCGGTATATAGACTGGGATATGGACCGGAATATGGACCGGAATATGGACCGGGATATGGACCGGGATATGGACTGGAATATGGACTGAGATATGGACTGGGATATGGACTGTTATATGGATTGGGATATGGACCGAGATATGGACCGGGATATTGTCTGGGATATGGACCGGGATATGGACCGGGATATGGACTGAGATGTAGACCGGGATATGGACCGGGATATGGACTGGGATATGGACCGGTATATGGACTGGGATATGGACCGGGATATGGACTGGGATATGGACCGATAAATGGACCGAGAAATGGACCGGAATATGGACTGGGATATGGACTGTTATATGGACCGGGATATGGACCGGGATATGCAATGAGATATGGACTGGGATATAGATTAGGATATGGACTGGTATATGGACTGGGATATGGACTGGGATATGGATTGTTATATGGACCGAAATATGGACCGGGATATGGACTGTTATATGGACTGGGATATGGACCGTGATATGGACTGTTATATGGACCGGGATATGGACCGGGATATGGACCGGGATATAGATTAGGATATTGACTGGTATATAGATTAGGATATGGACTGGGATATGGACTGGGATATGGACGGGGATATGGACTTTTATATGGACCTAAATATGGACTGGG